>CM039672.1:142551746-143233689 GCA_022496015.1 Hordeum marinum
TGTGAAAGTTTAGTTGCTCGATGTGTTTTGAGTGTGCCGATTACACACGTTGATGAGGAAATCCCTAGTTCACCTCATTTGCCATCTTCTCTACATGACAAATCTCAGCTATCAAATGGTCCTTCCACAAAGAAGACATGTTTCGGTCCCATGACAAGGAGTCGTGCCAAACAAACAGAACAAGAGGTGAATGCGCTCTTAGCTGACCATAATTCCACTATGCATGAGAACTTTATACTACCCAAATCTTGTCTGCTGATTTTACTCAGGTACAATGTTGAGGGCAACCAACAACTTTCAACACATGAAGAAACAAGTTCTGAAGCCCATACCAAAAGTTTGAAGAGAACAAGCTTGAACTCTGATGCAAACCATGTTTTCGTGACAAGGGCAACTAGTTACATCCTAGAGAAGAATATCAATCCATCACAACACTCTATTGTTGCATGCCTAGTTCTAGAATTCGTCCAAGAACTTGCTGCACCATGTCACACAATAATATGAGTATCCAACACGTGTGGGGGGTACAAAATGGACAGCAAATGACGCTTACTTTTAGGAAAATCAAACGGCGCGTCATTTGGAGTCCTGAATCAAAGGATATGAGAGTTCCAATGCAAGCTGTCCAGAGCATTAATTTCTGAGCAAGGTTTCATGAGTTTGCTCCCTTGACCAGCTGGTTAGCACGAATTTGAGCCCCTCTTTTGGACTGGTTTCACACCTAAACGAGGAGGGATGTTTCTAGTATAAATACCCCTTCCCCCACTTCAGCCACAACTCTTTGGCAATTTGATTTCAGCATAGGTTAGCTAAGTGCAACCAGAATCTTGTTTGAGAGTTCACTTCCTCCTTAGCTCTTGTAATCTTGCCTTGTGAGAGGGTAAACTCACTTTGTGATTTTACAATAGTAGCCGTTGAGGCGGCGACCAGTTCGTGATTCCAACTTCGTGCATGGTTGCATGGATTGGAATCCTAAGAGTGTGGTTGGGCGAATACTTGTTGCTGGTTGTTGCATGTGTAGTAGCTAGTTTTGGTCTCATCAGATTGCACTAGTTATCCATTACCCAACATCACTGTTCACTGGGATCGAGGGTTTCCTTCGTACCCTTCAGGTGGCGTTGATTCGCATCATAGAGCAGATCCTCCATGAAGATCGGGCAATCCCGTATCATCTTGGCATTAGAGCTTCGGTTCACACGTTAGGATCTTGTATCCCTAGCTTAGTCCATGTTCTTGTTTATCATAAAGTCCAAAAAATAGCCCCACAAAAAATCACCTTTACCTAGCCCCTTTGCAGCCTTTAATCTATTATTTGGTGAGTTTTATCAAGTTCTAGTCCACTGGTTCTTTGTTTTTAGTTGCTGAGTTTTCTTTCATCTAATCTTGTGTGTTTGTGTCCATTTTCGTGCACAGATTTCAGATCAGCACCCTCCCAAATCTTTCGTATCTTTGTCATCCGGAGTCGGTTTTGAGTGTTTTTGTGCTTTTTGGAAAGCCCACTCCGCGCTCTTTGCATCCGTACTTGTGAAATCTGATTAACAACGTGTTTTCCACCCACAAAAACCAGATCAGTTCGTATGTGTTTGCTGCCAAAGTTTCAGCTGCAAGTTCTTGTTGTTTGAGCTCATCCATTGCAATTTCCGTGATTCCCCCAAAGTGCGTGTTTAGATCCAAGTCCTTTGTTGAAAGTTTGTTAAAAAAAGAGGCAAAAAAAGAGAGAAAGAAAGATCTTCCCAAAAAAATAAAAAGGTTGTGCAACAAGCAAAGGAGAGATATTTGGGACTGTATTCACTTATATCTTGTGAAATCCATGGTTGTGTTGTGAGCTGAAACGTGTCAAGTGTGCAAGGTCTTCAATCTTTGTTTGCATGTTCTCCACTTATATCTCATTCAACAACTAAGGCATTAGAATCTTGTGTGGATGATTACTTGGTTGAACAATATCTAGATTGCAGATTAGTATATCTTTTGCTACATATATACCCCACCCAAGCTCCACAAAACAGCCCCGCATGTGCAACCCTTGGCTTGTATTCGCTTGATTATCACTCTTTGTATACCAACCACCGGCACCACGGTTGAGCACGATTCTGCTCTCACTTGGAAGTTACATGAGCTTCGGTTGGTAAGTGAGGTGAATTTGAGTTGTTACCCACATATATGCTTCTAGTACTATAGGACTTTGCAAAACTAACCATGGCAGGTGACGAAGACGAGTATGACGTTGAAGGAAATGGGCATATCAGTCATCCCGTCACACGGTTTCACTTCAATGCCTTGCGAGATCATTTACGTCGAGAATTCAGAAACAACCTTGATCCAATTGAAGAGAAGCAAGACAAGTTGTCAAGAGATTTGCACCAACTTATGGGTAATGTTAATGAGCAGCTCACTCGGAATAGGGCAGCCATGAGTGCTGACATTGTTGCTGATATTGTGCGAGAGCTTTGTCAAGGCCGAGAAGATGCAAGTGTCCATGGTGATGGACATAATGCAACTAATGGGGAAGATGCTACATCCAATGCACAAGCTAGAAGAAACCATGCTCCTGCTCGCCATGCCATGAGACCTCCCGGTCCCGGACGTGGAAATGCCCATGCTAATGGTCATGGTCATCATGAAGCTGTTGCTGGTCGTGGTCTTAGAGGAGGACACCGGAGACCAAACCTACACCATGAAGGTAGCGAAGTTGAGTTTGATGAAGATGAAGATGGTATGCACCAGAATGATAGGTTTCATCATCATAGAAACTATGGTCATGGACGACAAGATGAGGAGAGGTTTGCAAAGTTGAAATTTACCATGCCCAAGTTTGATGGTGGATCTGGCCCTCAAAGTTATCTCACATGGGAATTGAAGGTTGACAATATTCTCCGCATGCACAACTACTCTGAAGAGAAGAAATTAGCTATGGCCTCACTTGACTTTGAAGACTATGCTCTAATCTGGTGGGAGAAAGTTCAGATTCAGCGAGAAGAAGAAGGAGAACCTGGTGTTGCTACATGGGCTGAAATGGAAAGAGAGATGAGAGCAAGATTTGTCCCAAGGCATTATAGGCGTGATATCTTTGATAAGCTCCAAATTTGAGGCAAGGAAAATTATCTGTTGAGGAGGCAATGATAAGAGCCAACATATGAAGATGAAGAGCAGCCCATGGCAAGGTTTCTCTATGGGCTTAATCCTAATGTCAAGCGAGTTGTTGATCTACAGCCATATCGGAATGTGGTAGAGCTTGTACATCTTGCCTCTAAGGCTGAACATCAATTGCAAGAAGACAACAAACAAAACAGAACTACAACCTTCATAGCTCGAGCCACATCAAGTGGAAGTAAGTTTGTGCCACAATTTAATGTTGGCTGAGGTATCATGACTAGTTCTGGTGGCGGAAATCAGTCCCATACACGTGCAGCCATGAACAGAAATGATATAGAGTGATATAGAGTGCTTTACATGCAAGGGACGTGGCCATATGAAGAAAGATTGAGCCAACAAGCGTACCATGCTGATCACAGAGAATACTAGTGATATAGAGTGCTTTACATGCAAGGGACGTGGCCATATGAAGAAAGATTGAGCCAACAAGCGTACCATGCTGATCACAGAGAATAGAGAGTATGAGTCTTGTAGTGAACTTGAAGAAGAAACTGAGAATGCTGAAAATTCAGATGGCGACGAGCATACATATTGTGATTATGAGCAAGGTGTCTCCCTTGTTGTCACTAAAGTTTTGAGTGTGCAAGTCAAAGAAGCTGAGAATGAACAATGACACAACTTGTTTCAAACGAGAGCCAAAGTGCAAGACAAGGTGTGCAAAGTAATTGTTGATGGTGGAAGTTATCACAATCTTACTAGTAGAGAAATGTGTGATAAGCTTGGGTTGAAGCTGCTACAACACCCCCATCCATATCATATCCAATGGTTGAGTGAACGTGGAGAGCTGAAGGTCACACACATGGTACAAGTGCAATTCAAGATTGGATACTATAATGACACCGTTGAGTGTGATGTTGTGCCCATGAAGGTGTGTCACTTGCTGTTGGGCAGACCGTGGCAATATGATCTTTCATCTCAACATTGTGGCAAAACCAATCAATACACCATCAAGTGGAAAGGGAAAGACTTGGTGCTAAGACCCATGACACCCCAACAAATCATGGCTGAGCACTTGCAAAAAGTTTCTAAAGTAAAAGTAGTGAGTAAGAAAGAGGGAGAGAAAAAGAGTGAGAGAGAGATCCACAAATCTGTGAGTGAGCGCCACAAGCCAAATCTGAGAGATAAAAATAGAAGGGAGGGAGAGTACTTTGTCATGTTAGCCACCAAATCAGAATTGAGAGATGTCAGGCTCAACCCAAATCAAGTGGTCGTTGTACTTGTATACACAGACACTTTGCTTTTAGCTAACGACTTGACTTGTCTCCCTAGTACTGTTTGTGATGTCTTGCAGGATTTTGAGGATGTTTTTCGGAGGAAGTACCCGCTGGCCTACCTCCTTTGCCTGGCATAGAACATCAAATCGACCTCATTCCAGGAGCATCACTTCCAAATCGACCTCCCTACCGCACCAATCCTGAAGAAACAAAGGAGATAGAAAGGCAGGTACAAGAACTATTAGAAAAAGGTTATGTGCGTGAAAGCTGAAGTCCTTGTGCTGTACCTATGATTTTGGTGTCTAAGAAAGATGCAACATGGCGATTGGTTATGGACTGTAGTCCTATCAATATTATAACTATGAGGTATCGTCATCCTATTGCTAGGTTAGATGATATGCTTGTTGAATTCAGTGACTCTACTGTTTTCTCTAAAGTTGATTTGAGAAGTGGATACCATTAGATTAGGATGAAAGAAGGAGATGAATGGAAAACTGCTTTCAAAACAAAATTTGGTTTGTATGAATGGTTAGTCATGACTTTTGGTTTAACCAATGCACCGAGTACATTCATGAGACTGGTGAACCATGTTTTGAGAGCTTACATTGGCAAAAAAATTGTTGTGTACTTTGATGACATCCTAATCTACAACAGGTCCATTGAGGAACATATTGAACATCTAAAACAAGTGCTGAACATTCTAAGGACTGAAAAACTACGTGCTAACGTTGAGAAGTGCTCCTTTTGCACAAACAAGGTTGTTTTTCTTGGCTATGTTGTTTTAGGGCAAGGAATTTAAGTGGATGAGTCTAAGGTGGAAGCCATCAAGAATCGGCCAACTCCAGTGAATGTAAGCCAGGTGAGAAGTTTTCATGGCCTTGCTGGTTTCTACAGGAGGTTTGTGAAAGATTTAGTACAATTGCTGCACCTTTGAACGAATTGACAAAGAAAGGAATTCCGTTTAAATTTGGTGCACCACAAGAAGAATCATTTCTTGAGCTTAAGAAACAATGAACTAAAGCCCCTTTGCTAATTCCACCTGATTTCCATAAAACTTTTGAGATAGAGTGTGATGCTAGTGGAATAGGCATTGGAGGAGTGTTAATGCAAGAACGAAAACCAATAGCATATTTTAGCGAGAAGCTGAGTGGAGCACAACTGAATCATTCTGTTTATGATAAAGAGTTGTATGCTTTGGTTAGAGTACTTGAAAGATGGCAACATTACTTATGGCCTAAGGAATTTATTGTACATTCTGATCATGAGGCTTTGAAACATTTGAAATGCCAAGCTAAACTGAATCGTAGGCATGCTAAATGGGTAGAATTCATTGAAACTTTCCCATATGTTGTGAAGTATAAGAAAGGAAAAGAAAACATGGTTGCTGATGCTTTGTCACGTAGACATGTTCTTTTGACACAACTAGAAGTGAAGGTACCAGGACTTGAGAGATTAAAAGAATTGTACTACACTGATCATATATTTTCAGAGCCATATGCAAAATGCAAAGATGGGAAAGGTTGGGATAAATACCATGTGCATGATTGGTTCCTTTTTAGGGCTAACAAATTGTGTGTTCCAGATTTGTCGGTTATGCCCTTGTTATTGTAGGAATCACATGCAGGAGGATTAATGAGACACTTTGGTCGTGAGAAGACCTATGAGCTGTTGGATGATCATTTTTATTGGCCAAAGATGAGGAAGGATGTTGAGAGATTTGTGCAGCGATGTATCACATGCCAGAAAGCTAAGTCTAAACCGAACCCCATGGTTTATATACTCCCTTACCTCTTCCAAATGCTCCTTGGGAAGATATTAGTATGGATTTTGTTTTAGGACTACCTAGGACTAAAAGGGGGAGGGATTCTGTTTTTGTTGTGGTTGATAGGTTCTCTAAAATGGCACGTTTCATCCTGTGCCACAAGAATGACGGTGCTTCACATGTTGTTGATTTGTTTTTTAGGGAAGTTGTTCGCTTGCATGGAATGCCGAGGACCATTGGTTTAGATCGTGATGTGAAGTTCATGAGCTATTTCTGGAAAACATTATGGGCAAAGTTGGGAACCAAGCTGTTGTTTTCAACAACATGTCACCCACAAACTGATGGACAAACAAAGGTGGTGAACCGCACACTCTCAGCATTGCTGCGAACCCTGATCAAGAAGAATTTGAAGGAGTGGGAAGAATGTTTGCCGCACATGGAGTTTGCTTACAATAGAGCAGTTCACTCTACCACAAGCATGTGCCCATTTGAGGTGGTATATGGATTCAAACCACCTGCACCAATTGACTTGATGCCACTTCCATTGCAACAAAGATCTAACTTGGAGGCTTCTAAGTGTGCTGCATATGTGAAGAAGATTCATGAGAAGACTAGAGAAGAGATAGAAAAGAAGTCCAAGTACTATGCAGCTAAGGCAAACAAAAACTGCAAGACCGGAGATCTGTTTTGGATACATTTGCGCAAAGACCGGTTCCCAGAGAAGCGTAAATCCAAGCTAATGCCTCATAGAGATGGACCATTCAAAGTATTGGCTAAGATCAATGACAATGCTTACAAGATTGAGCTTCCCGAAGACTATGCTATGAGTCCAACATTTAACATTGCTGATTTGTCTCCATGCTTTCATCAAGAGGGTCAAGAGTCGAGGACGACTCCTTTTGAAGAGGGGGAGGATGATGAGGACATCCCTAGTTCACCTCATTTTCCATCTTCTCTACATGACAAATCACTGCTATCAAATGATCCTTCCACAAAGAAGACGTATTTGGTTCCCATGACAAGGAGTCGTGCCAAAGAAATAGAACAAGAGGTGAATGCGCTCCTAGCTGACCATAATTCCACTATGCATGAGAACTTTATACTACCTAAATCTTGTGTGCTGATTTTACTCAGGTACAATGTTGAGGGCAACCAACAACTTTCAACACATGAAGAAACAAGTTCTGAAGCCCATACCACAAGTTTGAAGAGAACAAGCTTCAACTCTGATGCAAACCATGTTTTGGTGACAAGGGCAATTAGTTACATCCTAGAGACGAATTGCAATCCATCACAACACTATTGTTGCATGCCTAGTTCCAGAATTCGTCCCAGAACTTGCTGCACCATGTCACCCAATAATATGAGTATCCAACATGTGTGGGGGTACAAAATGGACAGCAAATGACGCCTACTTTCAGGAAAATCAAACGGCGCGTCATTTGGAGTCCTGAGTCAAAGGATATGAGAGTTCCAATGCAAGTTGTCTAGAGCATTAATTGCTGCGCGAGGCTCCATGAGTTTGCTCCCTTGACCAGCTGGTTAGCACGAATTTGAGCCCCTCTTTTGGACTCGTTTCACACCTAAACTAGGAGGGATGTTCCTAGTATAAATACCCCTTCCCCCACTACAGCCACAACTCTTTGGTAATTTGATTTTATCATAGGTTAGCTAAGTGCAACTAGAATCTTGTTTGAGAGTTCACTTCCTCCTTAGCTCTTGTAATCTTGCCTTGTGAGAGGGTAAACTCACTTTGTGATTCTACAACAGCAGCTGTTGAGGCGCGACCAGTTCGTGCTTCCAACTTCGTGCGTGGTTGCATGGATTGGAATCCTAAGAGTGTGGTTAGGCGAATACTTGTTGCTGGTTGTTGCATGTGTAGTAGCTAGTTTCGGTCTCGTCAGGTTGCACTAGTTATCCATTACCCAACATCGCTGTTGGCTGGGATCGAGGGTTTCCTTCGTACCCTTCAGGTGGCGTTGATTCGTATCATATAGCAGATCCTCCATGAAGATCGGGCAACCCCGTATCACACGTTGAGCGAAATCATAGGCATAGCTTGTTCCATATAGAGGGAGTTGTCAAGGAACGATATGTCCAAGTCATCATCGATGGAGGGAGTTTCAACAACTTGTTTAGCATGGAGATGGTGGAGAAGTTGTCTCTCACCACCAAACTGCATCCATATCCATATTACATCCAATGGTTCAACAATAGTGGCAAGGTTAAAGGTAACACATACTTTTTGTGTGCATGCATTGCTACATACGCTGATTATGTTGATTGTGATGTGGTATCCATGCAAGCATGCTCCATTTTACTTGGTAGACCATGGCAATTTGATAAACATTTTGTACACCATGGTAGGAAAAATTAGTATACCCTTTGTGACAGCCCAGGTGCTGTCCCTACCTTATTTGGCATGTAACCCATTGTATGAACCTGGTGTCAGGAGCTATGAGATGTTTTGCACCTTGTCATCCATGTGTGGTTTTGCATTCATGCATCATGCATCATTCATCCATCATATCATTCATCTTGCCATGTTTGATTTTCATGTATCTTGGAATGATGTGGTGTTGTGAGTGTGCCTTGTGTTGTGTTGTTGTTTGAGTGTGGGTGGAGTTCATGTGTGCAACCTCTTCTCTTCCCCTCTCTTTCCCTTTGCAAAAAACCTTCCAATATCCCTCTTTTCCCCATAATATTTTCATGCCAGAATTAACTTGCAAATTAAAATTATTTAAAATGTTCAAGTGCTAGCATAATATTTTTTGAGCATATGAGTGTTGGTTTCTTATTGTTTGGAGCTTTATGCATTGGTGGCATTTAAATAACATGAGCTGTTATTTTCTTAAAGTATTAAAATTACTTGGCCTAAAAATCAACTTAACTTTTTTATTAAATAGTGCATATTATTTGTTTACAAAAGTATTCTTGTTTGCCCAAAAATCCTTTTATTTATTTCTGTGGCTTTTTCTAAGTTAGCTGTTTATTTTAAAATAAAAATCCTCTTATCTGATTTCCTGAGTGAGAGAGAGATGTTGGTGGGCCTAATGTCCTCCCACATGGCCCATCAGTGGCGCTAGCAGCCCAGCCGGCCTTCCCTCGCTGCCGAGTTCGTTCACCTCTGTACGGCAGGGCATCAACAACAGCCACGTTGGCTTGCTCGTCGATTTGATGGCCGACGGCGCCCCTAGCCGTCTATTAAGCGCGTCTCCCTTGCCCTAGCCTTTTCCCTCTCTCCATTCTTCCCCTCTCGTTGCCGTGCCGCCGCCATGTGAGTTGGCCACACTCATGCCGTCGCCGTGCCCGTCGTGCTCCGGCCGAGCCATAGCTCGTGCCCGGAGGTAGAACCTCGCTGCTTCTCCGTTCCTCTGGTACGCGGGAAGGAGTCCCCTCGTGCTCCTCTTCTTCCCCGACGACCGAGAGGTGCCAAGGGAGTCGTCTTCTTCGCCCCTTCTTCTCTGCAGCCCGGGTCATAGTCGGCCGCCGAGATCTTCTTCCTCCCCGCATCGCCTCGTCAAGCCCCGAGCCTCCTCTCTGTGCCCTAGGTAAGGAGGTACAACCCCTCCTTCCATCCCCCCTTGATAGCTCGTCGTTAGCCCAGTGTGCGCATAGTTCCGATCGTGCCAAGTTCGCGCTCCCGATGCTCTAGGCAAGCTACAGTTTTGTTTACTTGCCGAGTGTGTTTGGTGGCATGCTCCTTGGGTGGCCTCGTGCATCTGGTGCGTGTAGTCCCCCCTAATTCCCACAGCCCCGCGCAGTTCCCCTCGCCGGAGGTGGCCTGAGCTAGCCCCGTGCCGCCGCCATTGCTCTGTCGCCGTAAACGTTCTAATCTGCGACAGTTTCGTCAGTTAGTTGAGTTATGCGTGTGTGTATTAGAGCAGTCGAGCCCCTCCTGGTTAACTCCAGCGCCCATAGCCGAGTGGTGTGGGCTAGGGGGAAAAGACCTTGAGGTCTAGGGTTCGAGCCCGACCCCTTCCCCCTTTTGTTTTTTTCTTTTGTTTTCCCTTTGCTACATGTTGTGTGTGTGTAATGCAACCAGCATACTTGTTTTCATTTTTTTCTGTTTTAATTTGAGTGTATGTGTGGGTGTACTTGCTTGTACATAGGTGTAAGGTTATGCATGTATATATGTGTTGTGATGTGTGTATGCTTAGTGCATACATACATATGTGCATGAGTATGTGCAAGTTTGTGTGTGCACATGTCTATGTGTGTGTGCATGTGAGTATGCAAATATATAAGTGTGTAGATGCAACACCTACATGTGTAGGTGTTTTTATTTTCGGTTGTTTCATGAGTGTGTGTGTGGGCTGAGTGCAATTGTATGTGTAGGTGTGTTCATGTATGTGATGAGGACATCCCTACTAATGCTACACCCACAACTCCGACTGCTGTACATACAGGACCAATTACTAGAGCTCGCGCACGTCAATTGAATTACCAGATACTTTCGTTTCTTGCAAATCCTTCTAATGTTCATGAACATATGATGCTGCCTAAATTAGATACTTTTGTTTTATTTGTGAATGAAGGACCTGGCATGGACAAGAAGGATGACCATTGGAGCGGGATCAAGCATGGAGAAGAAGGTGCGCGCGCGGGAAAGAACAATGGAGCTTCCAGTGATGATTTTCGCACTTTGAAGCCATCATAATGGAAGCAAGAAGCCTTGGACGAAATATGCATGATGCCACTTTATAAAATTCGTCCCTAGGCTAATATAGGTGTTGCGCCACCTTATTTTTGGGCCAGGCCCATGTAATTTCGAAATACCATATTATAGGCTATTTTTAGAGTCCGTATGTATGGGGAAACTGAGTTAGGGTCGGTTTCGGACCCCTCCTCCAAGGGGCCACGAAATTCCCCTCTATTCCTCCATACATACAGCCCTTAGGGCGTCATTTTAGGTTTGGGTTTTGTTTAGATTACAAGTTCGCCATAGCTGCAACTTCGCGTTCTTCGTTTGTGTTCCACGACCAGACAAAGGCGTCACAGAACCCCACTTCATCAATAAAGCTTTCCTCTTATATTCGCAATATCAAGATTGCAATCTTAGTTTCTTTCTTGTTCTTCGTTTGCGTGCAGGAAACAGACCCTCGTGGTCAGGTTGATCGTGCTCCGGCGTGGTCAATAACCTCTCGGAGTTGGTTTAGCGATTGCTAAGGCACGACGTCATCACACGTTCGTAGTCAGATCGTCAAAGTCTACTCCACCAAAAATGATAGCCACCATCTCATCGAAAGACAGGGACAACTTCGCCTCTATCAGTATGTGACATGTATTCACACCCACACACATGAGCATGTGTGTTCTTGAGTGTGTGCCCATGTGCAATTGTGCATGTGTGGTGTGTGTTTGTGCCATATGCATTATGCATATATGGGGCATGTGAGTGTGTGTGTGGGTGAACACCTCCTTCTTGGGTGGTATGTTCATGGTGGCTTGTGCTCATATGCCCTTGGGCATATTTGTAGCATGTGTGTGTGTGCTTGTAGTGTGAGGTGGTAGTTGTGCTAGCTTAGTGGTGCCATGTTGCTTGACAGGATCCTATGTGTATGACCCATGCTTTTGGGGTAGAAAGAGCCAATGAAGCCATTGGAACTTTCAGATTTCACTTTTGAGCAAGTTCATAAAACTGTCATTTTCAGCTGTGATGCTACTTTGTCATTTTTGCATGATTTAATTCATGCTTGCTTTGGGGCATGTGCTAACTAGGAAGTGCTAGAGTTTTGTATATATTATGCCCTAGTATTTTTTTTAACCTGATAATCACCCATATAAGTGGGAACCATGCTGTCAAGTTGTATACTTGATGTTTCTGTTCCAGCATGCTAAAAAAACTACTAAGTCTAAGAATGTGCTGTTATTTTTATGCCATGTAGAGTGGAGGGTATCTTGTAATGTGTTGTGAATTTGAGCATGTTCAGTGCTAGTGTTTTGGAGTAGATGTTGTCTACCACCATCCTGTTAATTGTCATGCCAAGAGGATCTCTCTAGCATATTTAACTACTGCTGTCAATTTGCTACTTTGTTCACTCAGATTCCAGAAACTGGAATTTTCACCAAGTCCCAGAAAACTGTTTCATCATGTCAACTTGATAGCTTCATGCTTATTGATGTGTGCTTCCTTTGCTGATTGTGAAGTTGGATAAGTTGATGCATTTGTTATGTAGATTCTGTCAGTATCTTGTTTGTGGCTGTAGGATTCCTGTATCTCAAGTTGTGGGCTGTGTAAGTTGCTATGTTGCTGTTTTGTGGCAGTTTGTGAGTTGTGTTGTTTTGTGAGTTGTGGGAGCTATACTCCATAGAATTGATTGATCTTTGAGCCTATTGTGATTGGTTTTTCACTACCTAACCAGTGGCTACCTTGGAATGCCAAGAATTAGCCCATGGCTTGGTTGTCTTGTGTTTTTACTTCCGTACCTTGTCGTGAGCGTATCGTTAGAACCGTAACTCCGTTTCTTGCGTTCTTTATATGCATTTCTATTGATTTTGCATGATGCATCCATATTTTCCATGTTCATGCATGTTTAAATAACTTAACATGAGGTTCTGTCCAGAATCATTAATAAACAAACTTTGCATGTGAAACATGACTAGTTTTGGGTTGCCATGTTAAAACTCTTCATAAATGAATCATGCATCATTTTGGTTGAGAATTGCACCTTGGTTGGATGTTTATTGTTGATGTTTATCTTGGGTAGACGTGAGTGTTGACATTGAGTACGAGGACCCAGGAGAGTACCACTACGAGGATGGCGCTACTTGTTCCATTGAAGAACCAACAGGCAAGATGATCGTACCCGGATCCCGATACTATTTTTGCTTGCTAGTTTCTCGCTCTTATCATTACAAATGCGCTACCTACCACTTGAATATCAGCCTCCTCAATGCCATGACAGACTCTAACCTCCACATCCTAGCAAACCTTTGATTGACTAAGTTACCGCTGCTCAGCCCCTCTTATAGCATTCTTAGTTGTAGGTGCAGGTTGCTCCATGTGTTAACATGGATTTGGATATCACAATATTTTTTATGTTATTTAATTTAATGCACATATATATCTTGGTATTGGTGGAAGGCTTGGCCTTTTGCTAAGTGTTTTGTTCCGCAGTTACCGCCATAGTTCTTGTTACCGATGTTATGGTTTCCTTACTTTGCGCTCCTAACACGCTCGGGGTTGTTATGGGGACCCCCTTGGTTATTCGGTTGAGATTAAAACTTGTCTGGCAAGACCCAACATTGGTACTACATTTTCTTAACAACTTAATGAAATTACATAGGGTCTTGCAAACCCGTGGATAATTAATCAACCCCCGAGCCAGTGCTCCGCATGAGTGTTGGTCCAACCCAGAGCAGCTTATTAACGCCGCCCGGGGCAACTCAGTGATTGGCGTGGTAACCATCACTCGTCCGTCGTGTCCTGAGAATGAGATACGCGGCTCTTATCGAGTTCGTCGACACGTCGAGAGGTCTTGCTGGCTTTGTTTTACCTTTATCGAATGTCTTGCGTGTGGAGTCTGACTTTCTTCGGGTTTTCTCGAGGTGTTGGAATTCCTTTGGAAGTACCTACGATGACCGCGAGACTCGTGGTCGAGGCTATTTCCGCGGAGTGTGGTAATTTGTGATGGACTAGTTGGAGCACCCCTATAGGGTTAAATCTTTCGGAAAGCCGTGCCCGCGGTTAGCCGTGCCCGCGGTTATGTGGCAACTTGGATATTTGTTTAACACCCGGTTATAGTAAACTTGAATTAAACTCTAAATAAAATACACCAACTGCATGAGTAACCATTATCGTCACTGCTCGTGAATATGATTCGAGAGAGAACACGGTGGGGTTATGATTGACGTAAGTAGGTGTTCAGGATCTCATAGAGATCATACTAGATTCGATCGTTCATCGCAGGCCGCCCATATTTATTCTTCATATTACGTAAGTTAGCCACCATATATGCTTAGGCTGCTGCAAACTAAACACTTACCCCATCCCAACCTTTAAGCTTGAATAGTCTCAGTACCCGGGCGCTTGATTGCTGAGTCCTTGTGGCTCACAGATTACTACAACCCTCCAGGCATAGGTACAGATGAGTACGTGCAGGATGATCTTACCCAGCTCTAGTGGGAATATGATGAGGAAAGAGGCAGGATGTACGTGACTTATCCGGATGAGTAGAGGACCATGGTCGTGATCTTTGGGATAGCGAGATAATATCATTTGCATCTATTTTATCGTTTGGTTTCGTCCGCAGTCGGACCCTGTCTTCATCCTGATGATTTGAACTCTGAGTGGATTGTAATTTAGTATGTGGCGAGTGTAAGCCAACTTGTATACTCATCTCTTTTGTAATGTATGATGCAATGTTTCTATACTTGCTAACGGCATGATGCGCCTCTATCCCTTGCGAGGCCCTCGTGTCTTAAAATGGATAGGCGCGCATCTTGGGCGTGACACCCTGGTTCGTAAGGATAAAAATATAACTTTGCTTCCTATGTATCTTGAACATATTGTGAAAGATGACATTGCTAGATCTAGTAAACCAAAAAGGAGCAAAGTAAGAGTGAAAATTAGATTATGGCAAAGGAATTTGAGCAACATCATAAGCCTAATCAACCATCATCCAGTGTTGCATCTGAAATAAAATTGAAGAGTTGATGTTTACTTGCCACTAAATATGATATTACTGATTTGGATGTTACTACATTTGTTTGCTATGCTTTAGTGCGCAGAGAGGTGTTATTTTCAATTAAGGATGTGCCTCCCTCTTTTGAGTGTGCAAGTTACACAAATTCGAGGACATACACACCGATAAAATCGATTAATCGGTTGATTTCTGATTAGTCTCTAACCCCGAGTTGATCGAGACGATAACGATAAGTGATTTCCTGCCCACAGGTTATATACGCGAATCCCATAGTCCTCGTGTTGTTCCTATTATTCTAGTGCCAATAAAGGATGATACATCACGTATGTGTGTTGATTGTAGAGGCATAAATAATATTACTATTCGTTATCATCATCCTATTCCTAGGCTAGATGATATGCTTGATGAATTAAGTGGATCTGCAATTTTCTCCAAAGTTGATTTTCATAGTGGATACCATCAAATTCGTATGAAATTGGGGGATGAATGGAAAACTGCTTTTAAACTAAGTTTGGATTATATGAGTGGTTATTGATGCGTGTGGGGTCAACTAATGCACCTACTACTTTCATGAGATTAATGAACGATGTTTTACGTGATTTCATTGGACGATTTGTGGTAGTCTATTTTGATGGTATACTGATTTATAGTAGATCATTGGAGGAACACTTGGAGCATTTACATGTCTTTTTAATTCCTCTACATGATGCACGTTTGTTTGGTTACCTTGGGAAGTGCATTTTTGGCACCGACCGAGTATCTTTCCTTGGCTATGTTGTTACTCCACAGGGAATTGAAGCTGATAAAACCAAGATTGAAGCTACTAAGAGTTGGCCATAGCCCAAAACGGTCACACAAGTGCGAGGTTTTTCTTCGCCTCACTGGTTTCTATAGCCGTTTTCCTAGATTTCAGCACCATTGTTGCACCTCTCAATGAGCTTACCAAGAAGGATGTGCCTTTTGTTTGGGGCACCGCACAGGAAGTTGCCTTCATGGTATTGAATGATAAGTTCACACATGCTCCCTTGCTCCAACTTCCTGATTTTAATAAGACGTTTGAGCGTGAGTGTGATGCTGATGAAATTGGGTTAGGAGGTGTGTTATTACAAGATGGTAAATGATACGTCTCCAACGTATCTACTTTTCCAAACACTTTTGCTCTAGTTTTGAACTCTAATTTTCATGATTTAAATTGAACTAACCCCGTCTAATGTTTTTTCAGTAGAACTACCTTGGTGTTATTTTTGTAAATTAAAGTTCCTGTAATTGGAAGAAACTTTTTGTGAATTATTTCTGGAATATATAATGAATTATGGAGCGAAGATCCACCGGAGGGGGATGCATGTGGTCCACAAGCAAGAAGGGCATGCCCACCCCCCTAGGAGCGCCCTAATAGCTTGTGGTGCCCACATGGCTCCCCCGACCCTAATTCCACTCCTACAAATTCACATCTTAGGAGGAAAAAACTAGAGAGAACATTTCATCATGTTTCACAAGACGAAGCCGCCACCACCTCATGTTCTTCCTCGAGAGGACTGATCTAGAGTCTGTTTGGGGCCCCGGAGAGGGGGATTCATCGCTGTCATCATCACCAACCCTTATTCATCAACACCGCCATGTTGCTCGCCATTGGGAGTGTGTAATTCCATTGTAGGCTTGCTGGATGGTGGTGGGATTGGATGAGATTGATCATGTAACCGAGTTAAGTTTGATAGGGCTTGATCCTAGTGCCCACTATGTTTTGAGATTGATGTTGCTATGACTTTGCTATGTTTAATACTTGTCACTAGAGCCCGAGTGCCATGATTTTAGATCTAAACCTATTATGTTTTCATGAATATAAGAGTGATTTTGATCCTATCTTGCAAGTTGTATGCACCTATTGCGTGTCTTGATCCCCATATCCCAAGGTGACAATAATTGGGATTCTTCACGGCGATTGTTATAGTTTGATGAGTTCATGTATTCACCATGTGTTAATGCTTTTTCTGGTTGTCTATTAAAAGGAGGCTTTGATATCCCTTAGTTTCCAATAGGACCCCGTTGCCACGGAAGGGTAGGACAAAAGATGTCACAAGTTCTTATCGCAAGCACTTATGACTATATTCGAAATACATGCCTACATTACATTGATGAATTGGAGCCAGTTTTGTGTCGCCCTAGTGTGTAACTGTTACATGGTTAATGTCATCCAAATCATTATTCATCAACAATCCATGTGCCTACACTTTATATATACTAAATCTTGGTAAGTTACTATTGTTGACGTTACTGTTACACCTGCTACTCAATTTCTACTGTTACTACTGTTAGCAAAATTATTGCTATCACTATTTTTTCTACTCCTATTATTTTTTGTGCTACTAAACCTTTGCTGCAGAGAGATATCCCAGGTGTGGTTGAATTGGCAACTCAAGTATCAAGGCCAATAAAAATTCTTTGGCTCCCCTTATGTCCAATCAATAAATTAGGGTGAAATACTACCCATGAAGACTGTCGCGATCCCCTATACTTGTGGGTTATCAAGACCTTTTCCCGGGGAGCATAGCTCTATTTATTGTGTTAACTTGAGGATATCTAATTGCACTATGACAAATCTGAAAGATAATCGAACTTAGATAGTCCCCTCTCGCTTGAGAGGACGTAAGGAACTACCATCTAGATCTACTTTTGATTCACCAACTGTTTTGAATCAGCTTATTACACCACCGCATGTTGCTCGTTCTGATATGTCACATGAACTTGATGGTGCTACTTATGAAATTAATGACAATACTATTGCTACACACGATGAAACTGAAATGTGCCACTGAGTGAATTACTTGATGCTCATATTGCTAAAGCTAGAGAAATTGGATATGTTGAAACTGATGAAGATTTTGAATCAGCTATTACACCTTCCTCTCCTAATAGATGGTGAGGTAGATAGGGACTTTCTTGCTTGTGATAATAGAGATGATTTGAAGAATCTACTATGCAGACTAAAAGAAAAACCTATGATGGATAAAATGGAACATGATCCTAAATTTGCTACTTCTCCTATATTTTTCATTGATAAGCACTACGAATTATCTATAGACCAAAAATTGATTCCTATAGTAGAGTCTCATCCTTTCCTTGGTTGTGAAAATGAAATCCTTGTTGAATATCTCATGAAGTTGAATGATATTGTTGCTTTATTTACTAATGATGAAAAGATACGCTACTATTATATCCTTAATCTTTTTTCCTTTCTCACAAAAAGGTGAGGCCAAGGAATGGTTTCTTTGTGTGTCTCCTTGTTCTATGCATAGTCCCCATGATATGCTTTATTACTTTTCTGGAAAAAAATCCTGCTCATAAGAAAAAAGCTTCCTTACAGGAAATATTTAACTTTGTGCAGAATGAAGAAGAGAATCTCCCTTAAGCTTAGGGGAGGCTTCTCTAGTTACTTAGAGCTTTACCTAATCACCCTCTTAAGAAAAATGAAATTCTTGATATCTTTTTAATATACTAACCGATGCTTCTAGGGATTTCCTAGATAGTTGTGTTGGTAGTGCTTTCAGGGAAAGAACCGTTGGACAAGATGAAGAAATATTGAATAACATATTGCAAAATGTCGATGATTAGACACTTCGTGAACTACCTCTCGAACCCATTCAAAAGAAGAGAGGTATTCTATTCCTCAGTCCTGAAGATATGGAGGAAGCAAAATGATCTATGAATGAGAAAGGTATTAAAACTGAAGATGTCAAGAAATTACTACCACCTATTGAAGAAATACATGGACTTGACACCCCGACATGGGTACTAGAGGTAAATTCTCTTTGTTCCTTTAATGAAAGTGATATACCTTATACTAAGGCTACTAGTCAATTTATGGATGAATTTGATAATTACATTATCAAGCAAGAGCACTTCAATAATTATGTTAAAGATCAATTAAGACGTAATGCCATCATGATAGACCGTTAAGTGACTTGATGTTTAGAATTAATAATGATGTGAAAAGTCTAGGTAAACATGCTTCTATGGTTCACAACCAACTAGAACAATTTGCTAAGTCACAAAATGATTTGCTTGCTGAAATAAATAATAATATGAATGATCATGTTGTTAGAGTAATGACTAGAGGAGGTGGAATGAGTCGGGAACCTATTTATCATGAAGGTCATCCTAAAATAATTGAACAATATTCTCACAGAATTAATGAAGATGCACCTAGTTCATATAAGAAGAAGAAAAAAGAAAGATGATAGGAACTCGCATGCTTCTAGTGAACCTGTTATAGAAAAACCTGCTGAGAAACATAATGAAGTTTCTATTTCTGATGTCGAGACACAATCTAGTAGTGAACATACACCTAGTGATAATGAAAATGAAAATAGTGATGATATTCACGTGGATGCTCAATCAGATGATAACAAAGAACATGATAATGATGTGGAAATTGAACGAGCTGAAAGTCTTGATGACCCACATACCACAAGTAAGCACTATGATAAAAGATACTTTGTTTCTAGAAAACATGGAAGGGAAAGAGATTCATGGGTTCAAAAACCCATGCCATTCCCTATTAAGTGTTCTAAAAGTAAGGACGATGAACATTTTGAATGCTTTGCTGAAATGATTAGATATGTCTTTTTGCGCACTCGCTTGACTGATATATTGAAAATGCCTCCATATGCTAAATATATGAAGGATATTATTACCAACAAAACAAAAATATCTGAAACTGAAATTGCTACCATGCTTGATAATTATTCTTTTGATGGTGGAGTACCTAAGAAGTTGGGAGATCCGGGTATACCCACAATACCTTGCTCTATTAAAACAAGTTATGTTAAAACTTCTTTATGTGATTTAGGAGTCGGTGTTAGTGTTATGCCTTTCTCTCTATATAAAATACTTTATTTGAATAAGCTTACACTACTGACATATATTTGCAAATGGCTGATAAATCCACTTATTTACCTATCGGAATTTGCGAGGACATTCCTGTTGTGGTTGAAAATGTCACTATCTTAACATACTTTGTTATTCTTGATATGTCTGAGGACGACAATATGTCTATCATCCTTGGTAGAACTTTTTTAAATACTGCATGGGCTGTTATTGATTGGAACGAAAGCAAGGTTACTTTTCATGTCAATGGCAAGCAACATACCATGCATTTAGCAAAGAAGCAAACTTTGGTTAATAATATTGATGTCACTGAGCCTAGTTCCACGGTTATCATTGGAGATTTTAAAATCCCTCTACCTATTGCCAAGAAGAGATATTATAATCTTATTGTTAGGGAGATGCAAATCCCCATTGAGGTAACTAGTGCTATATGAAAATTCTTCGATTTCATGTAATTCAGAAACGGTTGTTAATAAGACTTGATGAACCTTATTAATGAATCCTTTTTGAAAAACATGTGATTGATGAATTCAGTATTCAAAACTCTCTGTATCACAAGTTTATTCTCCATTATTTTAGTTCAAAAAATAAATTAGTTTGATTTTCCTGTTTTCTGATTTTCCCGTGCAATAAAAAATGACCCCAAAATAAATGGGTTTTCTACTCCTATTCCCCTCGTTCCTTAGTTGTACTCATTCATCCCCATGCTCTTAACTTTTGCTCACTTTTCCCTAGTCTCTTGTCCAAAACCCTCAGAAATGGTCACTCCAGAGGATGTCGTTGGGTCAATGGATTGACCGTTAACCGTTGACGAGTGGGGCTGCGCATTACTGTGTTGCCCGTTGGACCTGACAAGTGTGGCCGTGTTGGACCGTTGAGCCCTAATTTTGTTGGAGTGTTGGGTCATTGCATGAAACGCTTGCATGCACGCATTGATGTGTGCCGCCATGATACCAAAGCATGCTATGCATGCCACGTGATCCAGCTAGCCAGCCTGCATGCACCGATGCATGCCACCACGATGCGCCATTGGCGTAGCCTTCCTGCATGAGAGCTTTCATGGAGGCAACGATGGTCACTGCCGCTGGTTCCTCTCTTCTCGCACGCGTCTCCATCTTCCAACTGCTTCAAATGTCACACTTGCATCTTTTATTTATTACTTTGTCTAGAAAATGTCATGCCTCAAATCTCCTCGTCCACATCGTGAGGGTGTTGTTGATAGAGGGAGCTCTGGCCAGGAGAGACAAGAGCAAGTGATAGCAATGGAATGGTAAGATCAAGAAGATCTTGTTCCTGGGGAAGTGTACTACCAGGAAAGCAATGCATAAGCTCTTGTTCCTGATACGGTTCGATAGTAGTGAAAAAAAGCGGTACTTTGGTAGGAAATAAAGCTGGACGAGGGCTAATGCTAAAATCCATCTCTCTCATATTTCATCCCTTATATCCATACAAAAGCATGCAACATATATCCTATGTCGTCCTTTGAGATAGCTTGATCCGCCTGCGCTAGATCCTAATCCGTCTACACCTGCGCCACTCGCGTTGCCTCCACCTATTGCTAACGAAAACAGTGGGCCTTCGTAGCTGACTCCGAGCAAATGGAGTTGAGGATGGCCAGCTGCTCAGGCCACAGATCCACGACCATCGGTGCCTCCTCCTCCGGCTCCTATAGAGGCGCCTCCTATGGCGCATGTGGCTCCTCCTCTGGTGCCTCCTCGTCAGGATCCTCCCTGATAGAGGCGAGGGTCCCGATCTTTCGATGAAATGATAACTATCGATTTGGTGGAGATGACTTTGACGATCCGACTACGAATGTGCACGACGTTGCGCCTTAGCAATCGCTAAACCAATCTCCAAGAGGTTATTGACCACGCCGGAGCATGATCAACCTGACCACGAAGGTCTATTCCTGCAAGCAATCGAAGAACAAGCAAGAATATGATAATCCAATCTGAATATTGCGAATATAGATGAAGTATTGATAATGGTGGGGTTCCGAAAGCGGTCTTAGTCTGGTCGTTGGACACCAACGAAGTACACGAAGTTGCAATGGCTAACTTTTAACTAAACAAAACCCAAACCTAAAACGATTCCCTAAGGGCTGTATATATGGGGGAATAGAGGGGAATTTCGTGGCCCCTTGGAGGAGGGGTCCGAAACCGACCCTAACTCAGTTTCCCCATACATACAGACTCTAAAAATAGCCTATAATATGGTATTTCGAAATTACATGGGCCTGGCCCAAAAATAAGGTGGCGCAACACCTATATTAGCCTAGGGACGAATTTTATAAAGTGGCATCATGCATATTTCGTCCAAGGCTTCTTGCTCCCATTATGGTGACTTCAAAGTGTGAAAATCATCACTGGAAGCTCCATTGTTCTTTCCCGCGCGTGCACCTTCTTCTCAATGCTTGATCCCGCTCCAATGGTCATCCTTCTTGTCCATGCCAGGTCCTTCATTCACAAGTAAAACAAAAGTATCTAATTTAGGCAGCATCATATGTTCATGAACATTAGAAGGATTTGCAAGAAACAAAAGTACCTGGTAATTCAATTGATGTGCGCGAGCTCCGATAATTGGTCCTGTATGTATAGGAGTCGGAGTTGTGGGTGTAGCATTAGTAGGGATGTCCTCATCATCCTCCCCTTCTTGAACTGAAGTCATCCTCGACGGAAGCTCATCTTCCTCACCCAAATAAGGCTTTAAATCTGCAATGTTAAAAGTGGGGCTAACCCCAAACTCTGCAGGCAGCTCAAGTTTATATGAATTATCATTTATTTTCTCTAACACCTTAAAAGGACCATCAGCACGTGGCATTAGCTTTGACTTGCGTTAATCAGGAAATCTATCCTTACGCAAGTGTAACCAAACAAGATCTCCAGGTGCAAAGACAACATGTTTTCTACCCTTATCTCCCGCAATTTTGTATTTAGCATTCATACGCTCAATGTTTTCCTTCGTTAACTCATGCATCTTTAATATCAATTCAGCACGTTTTTTAGCATCAAAATTAACCTTCTCCGAAGATGGAAGAGGCAACCAATCAATAGGTGCACGAGGTAAGAAACCATACACAACTTCAAAAGGGCACATCTTAGTGGTAGAATGTAGCGAACGATTATAAGCAAATTCAATATGAGGCAGGCATTCTTCCCACATTTTTAGGTTATTCTTCAAAACAGCCCTAAGCATAGTAGACAATGATCTATTAACTACTTCAGTTTGGCCATCAGTTTGGGGATGACATGTAGTACTAAAAAGTAGTTTAGTCCCCAACTTAGCCCATAAACATCTGCAAAAATGGCTAAGAAATTTAGCATCACGATCTGAAACAATTGTATTTGGTACACCATGCAATCGAATAATTTCACGAAAGAACAAATCAGCAACATGAGCAGCATCATCACTTTTATGACATGGTATAAAGTGTGCCATTTTGGAAAATCTATCCACGACAACAAATATTCTATCCGTCCCCTTCTTTGTTCGAGGTGAACCTAAAACAAAGTCCATAGATATATCCTCCCAAGGAACACTAGGTACAGGCAAATGCATATATAAACCATGAGGATTGAGTCGTGACTTAGCTTTTTGACATGTAGTGCAGCGAGCAACAAAACGCTCAACATCCTGTCTCATCTTTGGCCAAAAGAAATGTGTAGAAAGTACGTCCTCCGTCTTCTTCACGCCAATGTGTCCCATTAATCCTCCTCCGTGCGCCTCCTGTAACAACAAAAGACGAACGGAGCTAGCTGGAATGCATAGCTTGTTAGCACGGAACACAAATCCATCATTAATAACGAAGTTGTTCCATGTTCTCCCTTCTTTACAATTCTGCAGCACGTCTCTAAATTCAGCATCATGCACATATTGATCTTTGATGGTCTCCAAACCAAATATTTTAAAGTCAAGTTGTGAAAGCATAGTATAACGACGAGACAAAGCATCAGCAATAACATTTTCTTTACCCTTCTTGTGTTTAATGACATAAGGGAAAGTCTCAATGAATTCAACCCATTTAGCATGTCTACGGTTCAGTTTTGCTTGACTTTTAATATGTTTCAAAGATTCATGTTCAGAATGTATAACAAATTCTTTGGGCCATAAATAATGTTGCCATGTTTCCAAAGTCCGAACAAGAGCATATAATTCTTTATCATAAGTAGAATAATTCAGACTAGGCCCACTTAATTTTTCAGAAAAGTACGCAACAGGTTTACCATCCTGTAATAACACACCTCCTAACCCAATTCCACTAGCATCACATTCAAGCTCGAAAGTCTTATTAAAATTAGGAAATTTGAGCAAAGGAGCATGTGTTAACTTATCTTTCAAGACCGTGAAGGCTTCTTCCTGTGCGGTACCCCAAGAAAAAGGCACGTCCTTCTTTGTAAGCTCATTGAGAGGCGCAACAATGGTGCTGAAATCTCTCACAAAACGCCTATAGAAACCAGCGAGGCCAAGAAAACTCCTTACTTGTGTGACCGTTTTAGGCTACGGCCAACTCTCAATAGCTTCTATCTTGGCTTTATCAACTTCAATTCCCTGTGGAGTAACAACATAGCCAAGAAAAGATCCTCGGTCGGTGCAAAAGCTGCACTTCCCAAGGTTACCAAACAAACGTGCATCACGTAGCGCAGTAAAAACAACACGTAAATGTTCCAAATGTTCCTCGAAAGATCTACTAAAAATCAATATATCATCAAAATAGACTACCACAAATCGTCCAATGAAAGCACGTAAAACCTCATTCATTAATCTCATGAAAGTGCTAGGTGCATTAGTTAACCCAAAAGGGATGACTAACCACTCATATAATCCAAACTTAGTTTTAAATGCTGTTTTCCATTCATCTCCCAATTTCATACGAATTTGATGGTATCCACTACGCAAATCAACTTCGGAGAAAATTGTAGAGCCACTTAATTCATCAAGCATATCATCTAGTCTAGGAATAGGATGATGATAACGAATAATAATATTATTAATGCCTCTACAATCCACACACATGCGCGATGTACCATCCTTTTTAGGCACTAGAATAATAGGAACAACACAAGGACTAAGGGATTCACGTATATAACCTTTGTCAAGCAGCTCCTATACTTGACGCATAATCTCCTTTGTCTCCTCTGGATTGGTACGGTAGGGCGCACGGTTGGGTAGGGATGCACCGGTAATTAAGTCAATTTGATGCTCAATCCCGCGAATAGGCGGTAATCCTGGTGGCACGTCTTGTGGAAATACGTAAGCGAACTCCTGCAAAATGTTAATGACAGCAGGAGGCAAAGAGGGAGGCATGTCCTCGAATGAAAATAGTACCTCTTTGCATACAAAAGCATAGCAAACAGATGTAGCAACATCCAAATCATTAATATCAGATTTAGTAGCAATTAAACATCCACTCTTCAATTTTATTTCGGATGCAACAGTAGATGATGGTTTATTATGCTTATGGTGTTGCTCAAATTCCTGTGCTACAATCTGATTTTCACTCTTATTTTTCTTCTGTTTTGCTTTACTAGCTCTAGCAATGTCATCTTTCATAATATGTTCGGGAGACATAGGAAGCAAAGTGATATTATGATCCTTATGAACAAGAGTATACTGATTTGTCCTACCATGGTGTATAGAATTTTAATCAAACTGCCATGGTCTACCAAGTAAAACAGAACATGCTTGCATGGGTACCACATCACAATTCACATAATCAGAATATGTAGCAATGCTAAAATGCACATGAACAATACGTGTTACCTTAACCTTGCCACTATTGTTGAACCATTGGATGTAATAAGGATGAGGATGTGGTCTGGTGGTTAGAGATAGCTTCTCCACCATCTCCATGCTAGCCAAGTTATTTCAACTCCCTCCATCGATGATGACACGAATAGAACGCTCCTTCACAACTCCCTTTGTGTGGAACAAGTTGTGCCTCTGATTTTGTTCAGCCTGTGTAACCTGCACACTAAGAACACGTTGAGCAACTAAACTTTCATACCTGTCAGTGTAATCAGCAGCCATGTAGTATGTTTCTGGTTCTGCATCGTCGCCCTTCGTGTTCTTCACTTGCAATGAGAGACACAGTCTCCTCATCATAATCACTAGCAGCCGCATATCCACCATCCTCAGTAACAATCATGACACGCTTGGAAGGGCATTCTCTCGCAAAGTGACCTCCACCCTTGCAATGACGGCATATAACCTCATGTGTTTGCCCTGTGGATGCAATAGATGAAGAAGAGCTCTGTGCAGGCCCAGAAGGTGTGCTC
Organism: Hordeum marinum; assembly: GCA_022496015.1. Classification (NCBI taxonomy): domain Eukaryota; kingdom Viridiplantae; phylum Streptophyta; class Magnoliopsida; order Poales; family Poaceae; genus Hordeum; species Hordeum marinum. The sequence continues at coordinate 142,577,683 of CM039672.1, forward strand.
TTCGTAGAGGGTGGAGTAGGAGCCTGTTTCCTGGTATCGCGGTTGGATTTGGAGGTTGAAGTAGGTAGTGTTGCAGCAGGACATGTGGAAGTAGATGAGGTACGTGGCATCCATGATGAAGTGCGACCTGCAGAAAAAGTAGTTCTCGCCATTGCCTGTCGATTCTGCACTTCACGTTCAGCTTTGCAAGCAAGATGAAATAAACGAGTGATAGTGTTATACTCCTTATACTCCAGAATAGTCTGAATCTCTCTATTTAATCCACCCATAAAACGTGCAAGCATAGCTTCATTCTCCTCAACAATACCACATCTAATCATACCAGTTTGTAATTCCTGATAATATTCTTCTACAGAATTTTTTCCTTGTCTTAAACGCTGCAAATTTTGAAGCAATTCACGTTGATAATAAGGTGGCACCCAACGATTACGCATAGCAGTTTTCAAAGCAGCCCAAGTAGTTGGAATATTAGCATGGTGTATTCTACAATGTTTTGACCACCAAACACAAGCAGAACTAGTGAATGAACAAACAGTAGCAGCAACACGTCTATCCTCAAGAAATTGTAAGCATGTAAAACGTTGTTCTGTTTCTAACTCCCATGTAAGATATATATCAGGAACATATCTACCCTCAAACGTCGGAATATTCAATTTAAGTTTAGGGAGATGGTCATGATCCCGTACCTGAGGGGGTGGGGCAGCCCTACCGTTACGGTTGTAGCCATGTGGTCGACCTGGTGCATATGGTGGTCGTTGCCCATGAGGCTGATCGGGAGCAACCTCTCCCTCATCATCGTAATCACCATCATAATCGGCAACCTGCTCAACAAGAGTAGCAGCACGAGCCACAAAAATAGAAGCGGTATCAACAGTACCAGTATGTTGGGCTTGGCCGAGAGGCACACGTCGTGCTCGTCGTTCGAAAGGAATAGGAGCTGCAGCTGGTGGTGGTAGACGAGCAAGCACCTCATTGAACTTGGAGTCCATCTTGGTGTGAAAGGTCTTCTCCAAACCATCTAGCTTCTCCATGGCCTCTCCAAAGTTGGTCACGAAGTCTTGTACCTGGTCAGCCATCATTTGCTGACATTCATCATATAGCGCTTTGTTGGTCATGCTCTCCCAGTCGATCTCATTGTTGTGTGATCCTGGCATGGTTAGCAAATAGGAAACACACAAGAATATGAAACCTACAGTTGGGACGTGGTGGTGGTGGTGGTGGTGTGTCACAAATCCTTTAAGCGAATCTCAAATTCTTACCGGTTGTTACCCAGCAGCAGGCGGTGATCGGCAACCGTTGTAGTCAAAACTCTCAAAGCTTGGATAGAGCGATTGCCAGGTGGTATCAAACACACAACGTAGATGTATGTGGATCTGGGATGGCTTATAATATGGTAGCAAAAAGGGTTAGCAATAATCAATTCAGAGATGCAAGGTTGAATTAACGCTCAACGATAGTACTATGCTGGTCCTAGGCTAGACCGATACTAGAGACGCGAGCCTAAAGCACCAACAAAATCACGACACTACACGTAATCAAGGGAAGAGCACACTTTGAATTTATTTTTTTCGCTTTTTTTTGTCGGCGCCTCTTTTTTTTTGCTCAAAAAATCACTACAATGGTGAGTGTCTCAAAACTCTTGCCATGTCGTATGAGCAAGATGGGCACGAAATTTTTCTGGAGCAATCCGGGGGCTGCGACGACCAAACTTTTTGACAAAAATCACTACGATAGCAAGTGTCTCAAAATGCTCCGGAGAACCTAAAATCAAGATAAGGAAAAAATATTTTCGGCCGAATTTTTTTGGGCCAAAACGTGCTCTGCAAAGCGTGCCAGACTCTTTTTTTTGTCTCACCTTTTTTCTCTCACCAAATAAGAAGCATATTGGATCAAACGTAGATGTGCATGACCTCAAGTATGATAATGACAATAAACAATGGTAGCATGCGGTGAAAATTGATGGATGGTGGTGGGTGATAATGAAAGGGATGACGGTGGCGTGGTGGTGGAATATGGCAGTAGCGATGAAGACGGTGTGACGACGGCGTGACAAGTTGTGAATAGAACTCGAAACTCTGAAATACTAGACGCTAAGACCAGCAACTCGACACGATGATGCAACCGATAATTCAACTATGCAAGCACTAAAAAGAAAATTGCAAAGGCTCAGACTGGCTTGGAGAAAAGATGAATAGATCTAACTTTTTTTCGTTGATTTTTCTTGGGCAATAGGTAAGGAAAATAAATCTAATCTACGAATAACTAGAAATTCTAACCGAGCAACCTGAAAACTGATACCACTTGTTAGAGGCGAGGGTCCCGATCTTTCGATGACATGATAACTATCGATTTGGTGGAGATGACTTTGACGATCCGACTATGAACCTGCACGACGTTGCGCCTTAGCAATCGCTAAACCAATCTCCAAGAGGTTATTGACCACGCCGGAGCACGATCAACCTGACCACGAAGGTCTATTCCTACAAGCAATCGAAGAACAAGCAAGAATATGATAATGCAATCTGAATATTGCGAATATAGATGAAGTATTGATAATGGTGGGGTTCCGAAAGGCGGTCCTAGTCTGGTCGTTGGACACAAACGAAGTACACGAAGTTGCAATGGCTAACTTTTAACTAAACAAAACCCAAACCTAAAATGACGCCCTAAGGCTGTATATATGGGGAAATAGAGGGGAATTACGTGGCCCCTTGGAGGAGGGGTCCGAAACAGACCCTAACTCAGTTTCCCCATACATACGGACTCTAAAAATAGCCTTTAATATGGTATTTCGAAATTACATGGGCCTGGCCCAAAAATAAGGTGGCGCAACACCTATATTAGCCTAGGGACGAATTTTATAAAGTGGCATCATGCATATTTCGTCCAAGGCTTCTTGCTCCCATTATGGTGGCTTCAAAGTGCGAATATCATCACTGGAAGCTCGATTGTTCTTTCCCGCGCGAGCACCTTCTTCTCCATGATTGATCCCGCTCTAATGGTCATCCTTCTTGTCCATGCCAGGTCCTCCATTCACAAGTAAAACAAAAGTATCTAATTTAGGCAGCATCATATGTTCATGAACATTAGAAGGATTTGCAAGAAACGAAAGTACCCGGTAATTCAATTGATGTGCGCGAGCTCTAGTAATTGGTCCTGTATGTATAGCAGTCGGAGTTGTGGGTGTAGCATTAGTAGGGATGTCCTCATCACTCCCCATCTCCTGCCCCTCCTAGAAATCCTCCTCCGGTTCCAGAGGTATCCCTGCTTCCCTCCGGATTTGGACCTACTCAAGGAGGAAGAGACGGTGTTGTATCATTTAATATCGATGGCGTGGTGTCATAGCTGACGGGCTCGAAGCGGGAAGTGCGAGAGGAAGCAGACGTGCTCGTGTGGTTGTGGAGAGAGGGAGCAGGCGGATGAGCTAGTGCTGGGGTGACGGTGACCGGCCTAAATAGCCGGCTATGGATAAGGATGGGGAGCCAGAGCGGCACCACGCGGCGTTCACACCACGCCGATAGTTAATGCCTTGCGAAGTCCCAACCAAGACTTGGTTTCATTTTTGGGATAGGCGAGTGGGCGACCAGAACCAACCTCTCATGGATCACCGAACGATCCAATAATGTGGAGCCGTCCATGTGATCCAACGGCATGGAGCCTCCATGCAGCCTGCCCTCGGACTTCCTTCTAGAAGACCATATCTGAGGGCTGCCGCTTGGCGCTAGGGTGTGATCGGACAGCTGTAGTTTGACTCTAGGGTTTGGAGAGATGCTGCGGGGTTTTGAGCCAGTCAACGGGGTTATCTTAGGTTTGACCAACTTTCAAATGACCTTAACCAATTCAAAAAATTCATAAAAATGGAAAAGCTTCGCGGTCCGTCATTTTATAATACATGGTTACCACAAAAATATATAAACTTGGCTTAGGGTTATTTTTATGAAGTTTTTTTGATGTGAGCTACAATTTCCAAGTTCAAATGAGCAGAACAATTTGAAAAAAAATCAAAAAATGAAAGACCTACGCATAATGTTGTTGTTTATGACATGCTTATGAATAATAATAATAATTTTGGTTTATGGATATATTCATGAAAACTCCTTCCCACCAATGAGCCATCACGTACGATTTTGTATGTTCCCATTGTACTTTGCCACCATACAAACCAATTTCCACCCAGGTAGTTCATTAAAGTTGGTCCTAGTTACTACTTTGTCACTCACATCTCAAGGTGATAACACTCCCCAATCCACGTCTACTTTGGCGAACCATTGTAACATAACACGGTGGCGACAAAGTTGGTGCGGTTCAGACCTACCTCAAATGAACTACTGGGTGAGAGTAAATCCAACAAGTATAAACTCCTATCATGCACTCCTACATCAAAGGACAATGTGCAAAAATAAAACATAGGTAAAACTGATATGATCAAAATGCAACTTGCCTTCGTGCTGGGAGTGAAGTTATAGGGAATGGTAGTACCCTGCTTCGCACTCCGGACAATCTATTGCAAAGTAAATAAACACACATAAACAAGTATTAATACCATTCAAAGAAAAGATGCAACAAAATATTTGCAAAAGCCAAATAAAATCCGACACAAATCATTAACATGGAAATTTTCAAAGTATAAATAGTGTTCAAAAATTTGTGACGTGCACTAATGTCCCTAAGAGGTATTCTAGTAAAATTATGATGAAAAGAAAATAACTGTGTAGGATATATCATGGCAAAAGTTCATGGCAAAGGATTTAGTTCGTGTGACGTGGTGCAAAAAGAATCACTTCAAACGGGTATCCCGTTTGAAAGATATGGCCTAATGAAATTTAAATTCAAATCTGAAATAATTTCAAATTTGAACTTACAAAAGTTTGCCACTATGGGTTCTCTGGTTAGGGCTATTCGAGACGAAAATTTAGCCTCTTGTTTCATCCCGTTTCGATCTACGGTTAAAAAGTTAAGGCCTTTTGAAGTTTTGAAACAAATCTGAAAAAACTGCTACAAGAACGTTTTTGAAAATACTAAATTGCGGACGTTTGTGGCTAGAGCGCAAAGTGGATAGTTCTGGTTGCTTGACTACGTTCGCCGCAGCGGCTATGTGGTGAACGTTCGCAAACTACCTAACTAAAGAAAACCGAAAGGTTATTTTGAAACAGACCGCGGTTAACCGAAAAAAAAACAATCTACATCTAATCTACCGATTCGATCTAAGAAAGAAAAAAAAGCTAACTAATCGAGCGAGGCGGAGCTTACAGAGAGGACGAGCACGTCGTCCACAGGGACTACGGCGGTGATGGGGCGGCGGCTCCGGCGAGCTCCGGCGCGGGCGAGGTGGTCGGGCGGGTGCGGCTCGGCGAGGGTTGTTCCGGGCGGTGGTGACGGCGGACGGCGGCGACGACCGGAGGGAGTGGAGCAAGGGTGGAGCTCCGGTGAACTTCGATGACGTAGGTCGTCGGGGCGGCGACTCAGCCAAACCTAGGGGCGCAAAAACATGTCAGGAGGTGCGCAATGGCGAGGGGATCAAATTCCCGAAGCAAGAAGGGGCCGGGAGGCACACCGGCGTTGGACTTCTCCGGCCAACGGACTCGACTCCGACGAGATGCGAACGGACGGTGCGTCGGCTATGAGCGGCGAGAGGAGGTGCGGGTCGGCTGAATGGAACGAGAGGGTCAAGGGCCTTTTATAGGCGCGGCTAGGGCGTCCGGGAGCGCGGGATAAGCCTTATCCCGAGAGCTCCGGCCGGCGGTTGCGGACGAGCACGGCGCTGGCTTATCTCATGGTCTTCGCTAGAGGTTGGAGACGATGGGGTTCTAGCCCCACCTGCAGGCTGCATGAGAGAGGGAGGGAGAGAGTTGACCGAGGGAGAGGGAGATCGGGCGAGCGAACTGCTCGCTGGGCGAGGGCCTCGCTAGGCTTGGCTGGCTCGGGCGAGCAGCCTAGCTGACTCGGCTGGCCTGGCTGGGTGGCTTTGCCGGCCTGTGTGCGTGCGTGCTTTTTTCTTTCTTTTTAGATCTGAAGCAGAATACAAAATATAAGGTATTATATACCAAACGATCAGAAAAAATAATCCTAAAGCATGAACATTTTGTTAGAGTCAAAATAAAAACTTTATAAAACATTATTTAAAGAAAATCCAAAATAAAACCAAATTTGACTTTCAAATAAATTGGCACTATTTTCTTCTGACTTTTGGGGTGTCATGTTACCTCCTCTCATACTTTCTTTTCAAAGTATTTTGTCAGGTAATTGAGTAAACTCAAATGCCAATTGAAAAAAAGTCAAATAAGAAGATGAAAATATAATTGCCACATTCATTTCAATCATAATGCATAGATGCTTAACTAATAATTGTAAAACATTCCAAACTGAAAATTTGGGATGTTACAAACACTTCCCAGTAGTCTGTAGGTTTCATATTCCTGTGTGTCTTCTTTTGCTGCTAACCATGCCAGGATCACAAGATGATGAGATCGACTGGAAGAGCATGACAAACAAAGCGCTCCATGATAAATTTCTGCAAATGATGGTTGACCAGGTACAAGACTTCATGAACAACCTTGGAGAGGCCATGGAGAAGCTAGATGGTTTGGAGAAGACATTCGACACCAAGATGGAGGCCAGGTTCAATGAGGTGCTTGCCTGTCTACCACCACCAGCTGCAGCTCGTATCCCTCTCGAACGACAGGCACGATGTGTGCCTCTCAGCCAAGCCCAACATACTAGTACTGTTGATAGTACTGCTACTTCTGTGGCTCCTGCTGCTACTGTCATTGAGCAGGTTGACGATTATGATGGTGATTATGATGATGAGGGAGAGGTTGCTCTAGATAAGCCTCAGGGGCAACCACCACCATACGCACCAGGTCATCCACATGGCTACAACCGTAATGGTAGGGCTGCACCACCCCCTCAGGTATGGGATCATGACCATGTCCCTAAACTTAAATTGAATAGGGTAGATATGTTCCTGATATATATCTTACATGGGAGTTAGAAACAGAACAACGGTTTACATGCTTACAATTTCCCGAGGATAGACGTGTTGCAGGTGCTGTTTGTTAATTCACTAGTTTTGCTTGTGTTTGGTGGTCAGAACATTGTAGAATACATCATGCTAATATTCAAATTACTTGGGCTGCTTTGAAAACTGCTATGCGTAATCATTGGGTGCCACCTTATTATCAACGTGAATTGCTTCAAAATTTGCAACGTTTAAGACAAGGAAAAAAAATCTGTAGAGGTATTAGGAATTACAAACTGACATGATTAGATGTGGTATTCTTAGGAGAATGAAGCTATTCTTGCATGTTTTATGGGTAGATTAAATAGAGAGATTCAAACAATTCTAGAGTATAAGGTCTATAACACTATCACTCATTTATTCCATCTTGCTTGCAACACAGAACATGAAGTGTATGATCGACAGGCAATGGCGAGAACTAATTTTTCTGCAGGTCGCACTTCATCATGGACGCCACGTACCTCCTCTACTTCCGCACGTCCTGCTACAACACCAACAACTTCAAACTCCAACTCCAACTAAGATACCAGGAAACAGGCCCCTGCCCCACCCTCCGCGAAGAGCACACCTTCCGGGCCTGCACAGAGCTCTTCGTCATCCATTGCATCCACAGGGCAAACACATGAGGTTATATGTCGTTGTTGTAAGGGGGGAGGTCACTATGCGAGGGAATGCCCATCCAAGCATGTGATGATTGCGACAGAGGATGGTGGATATGACTCCGCTAGTGATTATGATGAGGAGACTTTGGCTCTAATCGCAAGTGAAGAACAGGGTGCCGAGGATACTGGACAAGAGACACATTACATGGTTGCTAACTACGCGGACAGGTATGAAAGTTTAGTTGCTCAACGTGTTCTGAGTGTGTAGGTTACACAGGCTGAGCAGACTCATAAGTACAACTTGTTCCATACAAAGGGAGTTGTGAAGGAGCATTCTATTCGCGTTATCATCGATGGAGGGAGCTGCAATAACTTGGCTAGCATGGAGATGGTGGCGAAGCTGTCTCTAACCACCAGACCACATCCTCATCCTTATTACATCCAATGGTTCAGCATTAGTGGCAAGGTTAAGGTAACATGTACCGTTCGTCTACATTTTAGCATTGCTACACATTCTGATTATGTTCATTGTGATGTGGTACCCATGCAAGCATGTTCTGTTTTACTTGGTAGACCATGGCAATTTGATAAAAATTCTGAACACCATGGTAGGAAAAATCATTATATACTTGTTCACGAGGATCAAAATATCACTTTGCTTCGTATGTCTCCTGGACATATGATGAAAGATGACTTTGCTAGAGCTAGTAAAGCAAAACAGGAGCTACATAAGAGTGAAAATAAGATTGTAGCAAAGGAATTTGAGCAACACCGTAAGCCTAATAAACAATCATCTAATGTTGCATCTGAAATAAAATTAAAGAGTGGATGTTTACTTCCTACTAAATTTGATATTACTGAGTTGGATGTTACTAAATCTGTTTGCTATGCTTTTGTATGCAATGAGGTGTTATTTTCATTCGAGGACATGCCTCCCTCTTTGCCTCCTGCTTTCATTAACATCTTGTAGGAGTTTACTGACGTGTTTCCACAATACGTACCACCGGGATTGCCACCTATTCGAGGGATTGAGCATCATATTGACTTAATTCCTGGTGCATTGCTACCCATCTGTGCGCCATACCGTACCAATCCAGACGAGACGAAGGAGATTATGCGTCAAGTACAGGAGCTGCTTGACAAAGGTTATATACGTGAATCCCTTATTCCTTGTGGTGTTCCTATTATTTTAGTCCCAAAAAAGGATGGTACATCGCGTATGTGTGGATTGTAGAAGCATTAATAATATTACTATTTGTTATCGTCATCCTATTCCTAGGCTAGATGATATGCTTGATGAATTAAGTGGCTCTACAATTTTCTCCAAAGTTGATTTGCATAGTGGATACCATCAAATTCGTATGAAATTGGGAGATGAATGGAAAACAGCATTTAAAACTAAGTTCGGATTATATGAGTTGCTAGTCATGCCTTTTGGGTTAACTAATGCACCTAGCACTTTCATGAGATTAATGAACGAGGTTTTACGTGCTTTCATTGGACGATTTCTGGTCATATTTTTTGATGATATACTGATTTTTTGTAGATCTTTGGAGGAACATTTGGACCATTTACATGCTATTTTTATTGCTCTACGTGATGCACATTTGTTTGATAACCTTGGGAAGTGCACCTTTCCACCAACTGAGTGTCTTTTCTTGGCAATGTTGTTATTCCACAGGGAATTGAAGTTGATAAAGCCAAGATTGAAGACAAGATTGAAGCTATTGAGAGTTGGTCGCTACCCAAAATGGTCACACAAGTGAGGAGTTTTCTTGGCCTTGCTGGTTTCTATAGGCGTTTTGTGAGAGATTTAAGCACCATTGATGCACCTCTCAATGAGCTTACAAAGAGGGACGTGCCTTTTGCTTGGGGTATCGCACATGAAGAAGCCTTCACGGTCTTGAAAGATAAGTTAACACATGCTCCTTTACTCAAACTTCCTAATTTTAATAAGACTTTCGAGCTTGAATGTGATGCTAGTGGAATTGGGTTAGGAGGTGTGTTATTACAAGATGCTAAACCGGTTGCGTAATTTTCTAAAAAATTGAATCGGCCTAGTCTGAATTATTCTACTTATGATAAGGAATTATATGCTCTTGTTCGGACTTTGGAAACATGGCAACATTATTTATGGCCCAAAGAATTTGTTATACATTCTGATCATGAATCTTTGAAACATATTAAACGTCATGCAAAACTGAACTGTATACATGCTAAATGGGTTGAATTCATTGAGATTTTCCCTTATGTCATTAAACACAATAAGGGTAAAGAAAATGTTAGTGTTGATGCATTCTCCCATCGTTATATTATGCTCTCACAACTTGACTTTAAAATATTTGGTTTGGAGACCATCAAAGATCAATATGTGCATGATGCTGAATTTAGAGATGTGTTGCAGAATTGTAAAGAAGGGAGAACATGGAAAAAGTTTATCAATAATGATGGATTTATGTTCCGTGCTAACAAGCTATGCATTCCTGTTAGCTCCATTCGTATTTTGTTTTTAGAGGAGGCGCATGGAGGAGGATTAATAGGACACTTTGTAGTGAATAAGATGGAGGACGTACTTGCTACACATTTCTTCTGGCCAAAGATGAGACGGGATGTTGAGCATTATGTTGCTCGCTGCACTGCATGTCAAAAAGCTAAGTCACAACTCAATCCTCGTGGTTTATATATGCCTTACCTGAACCTAGTGTTCCTTGGGAGGATATATCAAAGGACTTTGTTTTAGGTTTACCTCGAAAAAAGAAGGGGAGAGATAGCATATTTGTTGTCGTGGGTAGATTTTCAAAAAGGGTTGACTTTATACCATGTCATAAAAGTGATGATGCTGCTAATGTTGTTGATTTGTTCTTTCGTGAAATTATTTGGTTGCATGGTGTGCCAAATACAATTGTTTCAGATCTTGATGCTAAATTTCTTAGCCACTTTTGGAGATGTTTATGGGCTAAGTTGCAGACTAAGCTGCTTTGTAGTACTACATGGCATCCCCAAACTGATGGACAAACTGAAGTAGTCAATAGATCATTGTCTACTATGCTTATCGATGTCTTGAAGAATAACCTAAAAATGTGGGAAGAATGCTTGCCTCATATTGAATTTGCTTATCACCATTCTCTGCATTCTACTACTAAGATGTGCCCTTTTGAAGTTGTGTATGGTTTCTTACCTCGTGCACCTATTGATTTGTTGCCTCTTCCATCTTCAGAGAAGTTAATTTGATGCTAAAGAACATGCTGAATTGATATTAAAGATTCATGAGTTAACTAAGGAAAACATTGAGCATATGAATGCTAAATACAAACTTGCTGGAGATAAGGGTAGAAAACATGTTGTCTTACACCTGGAGATCTTGTTTGGTTAGATTTGCATAAGGATAGATTTCCTGATTTGCGCAAGTCAAAGCTAATGCCACGTGCTGATGGTCCTTTTAAGGTGTTAGAGAAAATAAATGATAATGCATATAATCTTGAGCTGCCTACAGAGTTTGGGGTTAGCCCCACTTTTAACATTACATATTTGAAGCCTTATTTGGGTGAGGAAGATGAGCTTCCATCGAGGACGACTTCAGTTCAAGAAGGAGAGGATGATGAGGACACCCCTACTAGTGTTACACCCACAACCCTGACTGCTATACATACAGGACCAATTACTAGAGCTCACGCACGTCAATTGAATTACCAGGTACTTTCGTTTCTTGGAAATCCTTCTAATGTTCATGAACGTATGATGCTACCTAAATTAGATATTTTTGTTTTAATTATGAATGAAGGACCTAGAATGGACAAGAAGGATGACCATTGGAGCAGGATCAAGCATGGAGGAGAAGGATCACGCACGGGAAAGAACAATGGAGCTTCCAGTGATGATTTTCGCACTTTCAAGCCACAATAATGGGAGCGAGAAGCCTTGGACGAAATATGCATGATGCCACTTTATAAAATTCGTCTATAGGATAATATAGGTGTTGGGCCACCTTATTTTTGGGCCAGGCCCATGTAATTTCAAAATACCATATTATAGGCTGTTTTTAGAATCCGTATGTATGGGGAAACTGAGTTAGGGTCTGTTTCGGACCCCTCCTCCAAGGGGCCACGTAATTCCCCTCTATTCACCCATATGTACAGCCCTTAGGGCTTCGTTTTAGGTTTAGGTTTTGTTTAGATTACAAGTTTGCCATAGCTGCAACTTCGCGTTCTTTGTTTGTGTTCCACGACCAGACAAAGGCGTCACAAAACCCCACTTCATCAATAAAGCTTTCCTCTTATATTCGCAGTATCCAGATTGCAATCTTAGTTTCCTGCTTGTTCTTTGTTTGCGTGTAGGAAATAGACCATCGTGGTCTGGTTGATCGTGCTCCGGCGTGGTCAATAAGCTCTTGGAGTTGGTTTAGCGATTGCTAAGGCGCGACGTCATCACACGTTCGTAGTCGGATTGTCAAAGTCTACTCCACCAAAAACGATATCCACCATCTCATCAAGAGACAATGACAACTTCGCCTCTATCATCAAGTATGTGGTCTAGAAGCATTTTCCACGAGAGGAGGCCACCAACAACACCGCTGAGTATGAGGGGCTCCTTGCGGGACTTAGAATCGCGATGGAGTTGGGAATCAAGAAACTGATCATCAAAGGAGATTCTCAGCTTGTGGTGAAGCAAGTCAGCAAAGATTACTAGAGCTCGCTGATGGAATCATAATTATAAGAAGTGAGGTAACCGGAGGAGCAATTCGATGGATTGGAAGGAGAGCATGTGCCACGTGCAGAAAATAGCATCACCGATCGTCTATCGAAGGCCGCTGCGCAGAAGTTTCCTGTGGAACCAGGAACTTTTGTCCTTCGCCTCACTCAACCATCAGTATCCCCATCAGCGATGGACAAGAAAAGGAGAAATCTGAACTTCAGCAAGCATTTCCCGCCAAAGCTTCCCAAAGCCGCTGGTAGAGAGGTGGAAGTCCCATTTTGGTTGGTGAGCAGCTCCCTCCTGCAGAACCCCAGGTTCAGGCGGTCAAGGCGAGCGCTCCCATGAACGAAGAGATGCCTTTATCCCTTGTAGTCGAGCCATAGGCTCCAACCTGGGCACAACATCTACTCCATTTCCTTCAAACAGGAGAACTCCCTGAAGAGCAAGAAGCCGAAAAAGTATCCCGTCAGTCAAGTATGTACCAGTTTCTCGATGACTCCTTGTATAGAAGACGACCCAATGGTGTGAAATTCACGTGCATCTGTTAGGAGGATGGACTGAAGTTGTTCGCAAATATTCATAGAGGTGTATGTGGCTCTTATAATGGAGCAAGGGCCCTTGTCAGGTGTCATGGGAACGAGTCTGATAGTAGATGGTAGGGGTACGAAGGGAGAGGGCAGAGTCCTAGCTACGTCGAGGGTGTACACACGGATGTATGAGTTTAGGCCCCTCTCGTGGAGGTAATAGCCCTACGTCTCAGTGCTCGGGGGCTTATGTCATGTGGAATATTGAGATTACAATGGTTCACAACCCTTGTGCAGGAGGGGAGGGGCAGCTTATAAAGAGTTCGCTGCCCCTCATAATTATCCCGCATCTAAGGGCCTGGTCGTGGGGTTTAAAGTCTGCCGTTATAGGTAACGTACGTAATAAAAGCTACTAATGACCATTGAACCAGTGTCTTCCCGTTGGGCTCTTGATGATGGATCCTGGTCTTCTAGCGTCGAGTGAAAGTGAGGTCTTCTGAGTGACACGCAACTGCCGAGTGAGAGCGGGAGTCTCCAAGTGGATTACTATCGAGTGACTTAGAATGTCTCTAGGGATCCACTCGGAAGTTCATGCTAGATCTTCATGTCCTCCCATGTGGTGTCCTTAGGTAGGGTATGTGGGCCTTGCCTAGGACCCTACCCTAGGTACATATCCTCGTCGTTAGTCCCCGAATGGATCGGGGTGTGAGTGGTGGAAGGAGGTATCAACGTAGACCTTGGGTTAGTGCATCAAATCCTCCGAATGATATTTGGGATTTCCATGGAACTTGTGTCAATTGAACTCTGAGCATTAGCGTTCATTCAGGATCGACACACAAAATCTTCCAAATTATATCCGGGGCTTCAACGAAACTTGCGTCAATTGAATTCTTCTCCGCTCGCTCGGATCCATTCAGCCTTTAAAGTGCTCGAGTGGATATTCAGCATTTGTTTTGCTCCGAGTGAACTGACAATATCTTGGTAGGCAACGGGTCGATCTGACAGACCCGGATTTTCCGGGATATGAAAATTTGGGGAAGCATGCTCGCGTGATGATGATGCCACGATATGGGCAAGTGGAGGTATGACGCCTCGATTTTTGCGCCGGTCATATTGCCACGTATCGGGCACCGTCAGCGGTTGGTGTGTGCGGTAACCTCATGGGTCCACTAGTCAGTGAGATAGTCGGCAGCATATAAAGCTTTCTGCGCTACGGTTCGCACAGTACCTCAGACAGTTCTTGCTCTCTTTTCCTCCACCTCCTCTGCTCCCAACGCCCCACTCCGATCTTCCTCGACGAGAGCCGTCGTGCTGATGATGAAGAACACGAAGGAGAAGCTGGAGCGGGTGAAGAAGGGAGCGACAAAGCTCAAAGGCAAGAAGCCATCGACCGACTGGTTCACCACGCCGGCGGGTTGGATGCAGGGGGATTTTCTCCCCTCTGTAATCACTCGCGAGGACATGGAGGGCCTCGTTTCCGACGGGCTCGTGGCGGAGGTTCTTGGAAGTTGCCGGGGCAGGAGCACGAGCCGGAGCCACGCGACGAGGAGCGGATTCTTCTTCTCATCCATGTCGAAAGAGGTTTTTCCATGCCTCCCCACCCATTATTTAGGGGATTTCTGAACTTTTTCGGTGCTCAACTGCACCACCTCTCGCCAAATACCATCGCCTATCTGTCTGCATTCGTCACTTTGTGCGAATGTTTCCTGGGCTGCTCTCCCCATTGGGGGTTGTTCAAGCACCTCTTCACGGTCAGATCCCAGACTGTGAAGAAAGCTCTCCCTGCCGATGGGAAGACTCATGTACTCCAGTTGTGTGGAGGCTTAGGGGTTTAGAAAAGAGCCCATAGTTCCTTCCCTGCCATGACTTTTCCCGAGTCTGTCAGAGGCTGGCAGTCGACTTGGTTCTATTGCAAAGATGTTGCATCACCCAATACGTCGACTGGTCTTCCCCCCTATACACCCGACCGTCTCGCTGGTCCCCAATCTTTGAGGGTGACCGAAGAGGAGCATGTCCAAGTGGGTATCCTTGTCGAAGCGGTGGTGCAATTGATCTGGGTCGGAGTGACAGGAATGGATTTGCTTGAGACGTTTCTCGGTCGACGTATCCAACCGCTCCAGGCCAGAGAACACACCATTTGGCATTACGCGGGCCCACAGGACACGACCAGGACCCATCCAGAGGAGGTTCCATAGAAAACTGTCGAGCACTAGCTTCATAGCATCACTGGAGCTTGCGACAATCCTCTGGGAGCCAAGAGGGTCCAACCTTACTCCGGCGAAAACCCGCCGAAGAATATGGTGAGTTGTGAGGTGTTGACTGATGTTGTACTATCGAGTGATACTTTGACTTATAAACAGACTTACTCCCTTGAATCATGCAGGAGTGGACGAACATGCACTCGCCTATTCCCAAAGGGAACCATGTGGAAGATGGCATGGTGAGCGAGGGTGGCAGTGTGGACGTTGACGGTTTTTCCGACACCGAGGACGAATACGAGGACTCCGGCGAAGAAGAAGAGGTCAAGTCACCTCCCCGACGCGAAAGTCGCACCAAGGCCCGCCAGGATCCGGCAGTTGCTGAAGACAAAGCTCCGGGCCCTGGCGAGAAGAACCCAAAACGGAGTCGCCCTTCAACTGTTGAGTCGGGTGAAAGGCTGGCCAAGCAACCCAATCAAGCCGTCTCCAAACCTCGCAAAGCTCTGCCTCGCATGAGGGTTTCCGTACCTGTCGTCTCCACGTAAGTGTTTATTTCCGTACTTGTTCAGTTGACTGAAGTCTGGAGTTGTATCTGACCGAATGCCACTCAATCCGTCAGAGCTGCTACATCTGTGACCTCGCCTCATCGAGATGGAGAAGAAGCGATGGATGTTGACACTGCTGATGCAGCCACTTCTCATAGAGGTAAGAAGGTTGTTGGTTCGTCCGGATGGGACTCGAGACATGTAGATGTTAACACTGTCGGTTGTCATTGCAGAGGTCATTCAGCTGGAGGACGACGAGGAGCCACTGGACACTTCGCGCGCTCGTACCCAAAGGGCATCATCTGCACAGGCGCCTTAGCTCGATTGCAGAGTCTTCCCAGGGGAGAGGCGACTCGGCACGACTCAGGGCTGAACCCACAGCACCTCTGTCGCATGTTCCTCCAGCTGTTTCGACCGTCATGACGTTGACTCCAACCAGACTCCTTCAGACTGCCTTAGCTGCCCCAGCGACCAGGCCGACCCCACCTATGATGGCCTTCTCTCTGCATCGCACCCCAGAGGATCAGACCGGAGCAGTGAAGGAGGCCATGATCCAGGCGGAGCAGATCATGCTGAGGACCAAGCAGGCGCTTGAGGCTAGAAAACTGGCTTATGACGTCAGCGCAGCCCTCAGTACCAATGTCCGAGTAAGTTCGATTGTAAGTCCATTGTCGATTGAATTCCTATCTTCTCTTGGCTGTTGTACACCCAGTGGGTGATTGCTATAGAATGTTTGAACTTTCTCCACTCGAATAGACTGGATCGTAGTCGAGTAGGACTAGTATTGATAGTACGCGTGGTACTAGGGTCACTCGACATGTCGAGTGTATTTTCTAATGAGTACCTCGACGGATCGAGAGTTAACCGTCTCAGTGGGGGCGCTCTTAGCGCACCCACTGGGTGTAGTCCCCGAGACCGCTGTCGAGTGCTTGCATCGGCAGGGGTCTTGGAGTCTGTTGTATACAGGATACACTTCGTCTTGAAGCACACCACTCCGTAGCTACCTTGCAGGTTTCATGGATATTACTGGCAAACCATGATATGACGCTGCATAAGGATAGACTGCACTTCATAGAGTAGGGAGGTGCGTCATTCGACGGGTCAAGTGTCGTGACAGGGCTGACCTTGTCGAGTGTATATTTTTTCTAATGAGTTACTCGACGGGTCGAGAGTTAACCGTCTCAGTGGGGGCGCTCTTAGCGCACCCACTGGGTGTAGTCTCCGAGACTACTGTTGAGTGCTTGCATCGGCAGGGGTCTTAATAGAGACAACGTTTGAATTTTTTTATGGTGCGCGAAGTGCCGAAGCCACTTGACATGTCCAGTGGACTTTCTGCTTGAATTCTCCTAAGATAGCCACTTGCCGGTGTTCGATACCCAGTCGACTATCCCAAGCGTCACTCGCTGATTGACTTTTTGTTTTATGTTGATTCCAGAGGGCTTGTAAACTTGGGGCGGAGTATAAGGACGTGGAGGACGAAAGGAACCGGCTGCAAGTCGATCTGGCGTTCTCCAACAATGCTCTGGAGCGAGTGCGTGCTGAGATGAAGACTTTGGGAGGTAATTACTGCTGATTTTCTGCATTCTCCTCTTAACTCTCCATGTTTTGAACCAAGTGCTCTCACTCGAACAGACATACGCAATGAAAACCGTCAAATCCGAGCGCGACACAACAATGTTATTTATTTAGATTCCATGAAGAAGGCGTTGGAGGAGAAGGACAAGGCGCTTGCTGACACTCAACGAGCGGCCAACGAGAAGACTGAAGCCACAGAACGAAAGTTGGCGGCCGCTAAGGAGCTGGAGGACGAGAACACCAAGCTGAAGCAGGAGCGTGCGGACCTTGTCAAGAAGGCCGAGCAACTAACCAAGAGGTGTAATGGCCTGGAGAAGCATCTGGGCGAATTCTCGAGGAAGATGTATCTTCTGATCGATGGTGAGTATTTCTTGTTGACTAACATTTGCAAAAAATTTGAGGGTCGCAGTTCACCGGTTCTCTTCCTATTTCCCCTTGTTCAACAGAATTCTGCTAGGACTTTGAAAAGGAAACAAAATAGATTGAGCCCATGCTTGACCCTACCAAGTCGTCGGTTGTTGATGCGGTGGCGATGAACATGCTACGGCTCAACTTTCGGCTCCAGGGTGCCCAGGCCTACATCACTCGACTGAAATCTAGCATGGAAAGAATTCATAAGGAGCTATGGCCTAAGGACACTCTTCAACTTGACCTCAACTCCATGATGGCTCGCCTGAACGATCTTCCCAGTCGAGTACAAGCTTGGAAAAAATCTGTTGCTCGCTGCGGGGCCGACGTGGCGTTGTCACTCGTCAGGGTCCACTGTAGGGACGTGAGGGAAGAGAAGCTGAAGGAGCTCTAGGTGGTAAACACGAAGAAACTCCAATTCGAGGACTTCATGGAAACCTTCATCGAGGCAGCTACCAGAATCACTGATGGCATCTTCCTGGACACTTTCGTCAAGCCCGCCAGTTCGTCCCCTGCTTAAAAAATTTGGGTCTTTGGAAAAACAGTTAAATTTTCCTCAGTATGCCGAGTGGAATAGTATCCCCTAAATCATCATTCAGGCCTTAGGCTTGAGCACATTTTCTTCTGCACAAGACGTTTATCCGCGGTTTTACCTTTCAGATTTTACACGTGCTTTGGCTTCCAATCATTTGTTCGACTGATTTTGTTTTTAACTTACGCGAGATGCTTTCGCAGCTAAGCAACCAAGTGTGAGAATTACTCACCGCTCAGAGTATTTATGATCTTAGGCGAATGTCGATTCGCAGCTAAGTTGTCGAGTGAATGGATTACTATCCACCCGACGAGGTTTTTAACTTAGACGAAACGTGTTTCGCCGCTAAGTCCCCGAGCGTGAGGATTGCTCATCACCCGGAGTATTTTTGAACTTAGGCGATTGTCGATTCGCAGCTAAGTTGTCGAGTGAATGGATTACTATCCTCTCGATGAGGTTTTTAACTTAGGCGATATGTGTTTTGCAGCTAAGCCCCCGAGTGTGAGGATTGCTCATCACTTGGAGTATTTTTTTGAACTTAGGCGAATGTCGATTCGCAGCTAAGTTGTCGAGTGAATGGATTACTATCCACTCAATGAGGTTTTTAACTTAGGCGAAATGTGTTTCGCTGCTAAGCCCCCGAGTGTGAGGATTGCTCACCACGGTGGGCGCCAACTGTCATGGGAACGAGCCAGACAGTATATGGTAGGCGTACGTAGGGAGTGGTAGGCGTACGTATGTCGTGTGGAATTTGATATTACAATGGTTCCCAACCCTTGTGCAGGAGGGGAGGGGCGGCTTATAAAGAGTTCGCTGCCCCTCATAATTATCCCGCATCTAAGGGCCTGGTCGTGGGGCTTAAAGTCTGCCGTTATAGGTAATGGACGTAATAAAAGCTACTAATGACCATTGAACCAACGTTTGCCCGTTGGGCTCTTGATGATGGCTCCTGGTCTTTTGGCGTCGAGTGAAAGCGAGGTCTGCCGAGTGACATGCGACTGCCGAGTGAGAGTGGGAGTCTCCGAATGGATTACTGTCGAGTGACTTTGAATGTCTCTAGGGATCCACTCGGAAGTTCATGCTTGATCTTCAAGTCCTCCCATGTGGTGTCCTTAGGTAGGGTATGTGGGCCTTACCTAGGACTCTACCCTAGGTACATATCCTCGTCATTAGCCCCCGAATGGATCGGAGTTTAAGTGGTGGAAGGAGGTATCAACGTAGACCTTGGGTTAGTGCATCACATCCTCCGAATGATATTTGGGATTTCCATGGAACTTGTGTCGATTGAACTCTGAGCATTAGCGTTCATTCAGGATAGACATACAAAATCTTTTGAATGATATCCGGGGCTTCAATGAAACTTGTGTCAATTGAATTCTTCTCCGCTTGCCCGGATCCATTCAGCCTTTAAAGTGCCCGAGTGGATATTCAACATTTGTTTTGCTCTGAGTGAACTGACAGTATCTTGGGAGGCGATGGGTCGGTCAGACAGACCCGGATTTTTCGGGATACGAAAATTTGGGGAAGTGCGCGCGCGATGATGACGCCACGATCAGGGCAAGTGGAGGTATGACGCCTTGATTTTCACACCGGTCATATCGCCACGTACCGGGCACCGTTAGTGGTTGGTGTGTGCCGTAACCTCGCGGGTCCACTGGTCAGCGAGACCCTCGGTAGCGTATAAAGCTTTCCGCGCTGCGATTCGCATAGTACCTCCGCCAGTTCTTTCTCTCTTTTCCTCCGCCTCCTCTGCTCCCAGCGCCCCACTCTGATCTTCCTCGATGAGAGCCGCCATGCTGACGATGAAGAACACGACGAAGAAGCTAGAGCGGGCAAAGAAGGGAGCGATGAAGCTTAAGGGCAAGAAGCCCTCAACCGCCCAGTTCACCGCACCGGCGGGTTGGATGCAAGGGGATTTTCTCCCCTCTGTAATCACTCGCGAGGACATGGAGGGCCTCGTCTCCGACGGGCTCATGGCGGAGGGCACTTGGAGGTTGCCGGGGGAGGAGCCCGAGCCGGAGCCATGCGAAGGGGAGCGGATTCTTCTTCTCTCCCATGTCGAAAGTGGTTTTTCCATGCCTCCCCACCCGTTCTTTAGGGGATTTCTAAACTTTTTCGGTGCTCAACTGCACCACCTCTCGCCAAATACCATCGCCTATCTGTCTGCATTCGTCACTTTGTGCGAATGTTTCCTAGGCTGCTCTCCCCCATTGGGGGTTGTTCAAGCACCTCTTCACGGTCAGATCCCAGACCGTGAAGAAAGCTCTCCCTGCCGATGGGAAGACTCATGTGCTCCAGTTGTGTGGAGGCTTAGGGGTTCAGAAAAGAGTCCGTAGTTCCTTCCCTACCATGACTTTTCCCAAGTCTGTCAGAGGCTGGCGGTCGATTTGGTTCTATTGCAAAGATGTTGCGTCACACAATATGTCGACTGGCCATCCCCCCTATACACCTGACCATCCCGATGTTCCCCAATCTTTGAGGGTGACCGAAGAGGAGCATGTCCAAGTGGGTATCCTGGTCGAAGCGGTGGTGCAATTGATCCGGGGCGGAGTGACAGGAATGGATTTGCTTGAGACGTTTCTCGATCGACGTATCTAGCCGCTCCAGGCCAGAGACCACACCATGTGGCATTATGCGGTCCCAAAGGACATGACCAGGACGCATCCAGAGGAGGTTCCATAGAAAACTGTCGAGCAGTGGCTTCATAGCATCACTGGAGCTTGCGTCAGTCCTCTGGGAGCCAAGAGGGTCCGACCTTACTCGGTCGAAAGCCCGCCGAAGAATCTTGTGAGTTGTGATGTGTCGACTGATGTTGTACGATCGACTGATACTTTGACTTATAAACTGACTTACTCCCTTGAATCATGTAGGAGTGGACGAACATGCACTCGCCCGTTCCCAACGGGAACCATGTGGAAGATGGCATGGTGAACGAGGGTGGCTGTGTGGACGGTGACGGTTCTTCCGACACCGAGGACGAATACGAGGACTCCGGCGAAGAAGAAGAGGTCAAGTCACCTCCTCGACGCGAACGTCGCACCAAGGCCCGCCAGGATCCGGCAGTTGCTAAGGACAAAGCTGCGGGCCCTGGTGAAAAGAACCCGAAACGGAGTCGCCCTTCGACTGTTGAGTCGAGTGAAAGGCTGGCCAAGCAACCCAAGCAAGCCATCTCCAAACCTCGCAAAGCTCTGCCTCGCATGAGGGTGGCCGTACCTGTCGTCTCCATGTAAGTGTTTATTTCCCTACTTGTTCTGTTGACTGAAGTCTAGAGTTGTATCTGACCGAATGCCACTCAATCCGTCAGAGCTGCTACATCAGTGACCTCGCCACATCGAGATGGAGAAGAAGCGATGGATGTTGACATTGCTAATGCAGCCACTTCTCATAGAGGTAAGAAAGTTGTTGGTTCGTTCGGATGGGACATGACACATGTAGATTTTAACACTGTCGGTTGTCATTGCAGAGGTCATTCAGGTGGAGGACAACGAGGAGCAACTGGACACTTAGCACGCTCATACCCAGAGGGCATCATCTGCGCGGGCGGCTCAGCGCTCGACTACAGAGTCTTCCCAGGGGAGAGGCGACTCGGCACGACTCAGGGCTGAACCCACAACACCTCTGTCACATGCTCCTCCAACTATTTCGACCGTCGTGACGTCGACTCCAACTGGACTCCTTCAGACTGCCTTAGCTGCCCTAGCGACCAGGCGGACCCCACCTGTGACAGCCTTCTCTCTGGATCTCACCTCGGAGGATCAGACCGGAGCAGTGACGGAGGCCATGATCCAGGCGGAGCAGATCATGCTGAGGACCAAGGAGGCGCTCGAGGCTAGCAATCTGGCTTATGACGTCAGCGCAGCCCTCCGTACCAATGTCCGAGTAAGTCCGATGGTAAGTCCATTGTCAATTGAATTCCTGTCTTCTCTTGGCTGCTGTACACCGAGTGGGTGATTGTTGTAGAATGTTTGAACTTTCTCCACTCGAATAGACCGAATCTTACTCGAGTAGGACTGGGATTGATAGTACGCGTGGTACTAGGGTCACTCGACATGTCGAGTGTATTTTCTGATGAGTTGCTCGACGGATCGAGAGTTAACCGTCTCAGTGGGGGCGCTCTTGGTGCACCCACTGGGTGTAGTCCCCGAGACCGCTGTCGAGTGCTTGCATCAGCAGGGGTCTTAGAGTGTGTTGTATACAGGATACAGTTCGTCTTGAATCACACCACTCCGTAGCTACCTTGTAGGTTTCATGGATATTATTGGCAAACCATGATATGATGTTGCGTAAGGATAGACTGCACTTCATAGAGTAGGGAGGTGCGTCATTCGACTGGTCGAGTGTCGTGACAGGGCTAGCCTTGTCGAGTGTATATTTTTTCTGATGAGTTACTCGACGGGTCGAGAGTTAACCGTCTCAGTGGGGGCACTCTTAGAGTACCCACTGGGTGTAGTCCCCGAGGCCGCTGTCGAGTGCTTGCATCGGAAGGGGTTTTAATAGAGACAGCTTTTGAATTTGTTTATGGTGCGCGGAGCGCCAGAGCCACTAGACATGTCGAGTGGACTTTCTACTTGAATTCTCCTAAGATAGCCAATCGCCGGCGTTCGATACCCAGTCGATTGTCCCAAGGATCACTTACCGATTGAATTTATGTTTTATGTTGATTCCAAAGGGCTTGTGAACTTGGGGCGGAATATAAGGACGTGGAGGACGAAAGGAACCGGCTGCAAGTCGATCTGGTGGTCTCCAACAACACTCTGGAGCGAGTGCGTACTGAGATGAAGACTTTGGGAGGTAATTACTGCTGATTTTCTGCATTCTCCTCTTCACTCTCCATGTTTTGAACCGAGTGCTCTCACTCGAACAGACGTATGCAATGAAAACCGTTGACTCCGAGAGCGACTCAACAATGTTTTCTCTCATGAAGAAGGAGCTTGACGAGAAGGACAAGGTACTTGTTGACGCTCAACGAGCGGCCAAGGAGAAGACTGAAGCCGTGGAACGAAAGCTGGCGACCGCCAAGGAGCTGGAGGACGAGAACACCAAGCTGAAGCAAGAGCGTGCGGACCTTGTCAAGAAGGCCGAGCAACTAACCAGGAGGGGTAATGGCCTGGAGAAGCATCTGGGCGAATTCTCGAGGAAGATGTATCTTCTGCTCGACGGTGAGTATTTCTTGTCAACTAACATTTGCAAAAAATTTGAGGGTTGTTGTTCACCGATTCTCTTCCTATTTCCCCTTCTTCAATAGAATTCTGCCAGGACTTTGAAAAGGAAACAGAAGATTGAGCCCATGCTTGACCCTACCAAGTCGCCGGTTGTTGATGCGGTGGCGATGAACATGTTGTGGCTCAACTTTCGGCTCCAGGGTGCCTAGGCCTACATCACTCAATTGAAATCTGCCATGGAAAGAATCAATAAGGAGCTATGGCCTGAGGACACTCTTCTGCTCGACCTTAACTCCATGATGGCTCGCCTGAACGAACTTCCCAGTCGAGTGCAAGCTTGGAAAAAATCTGCTGCTCGCTGCGGGACCGACGTGGTGTTGTCAATCATCAAGGTCCACTGTAGGGACGTGAGGGAGGAGAAGTTGAAGGAGCTCTAGGTGGTAAACATGAAGAAACTCCAGTTCGAGGACTTCACGGAAACCTTCATCGAGGCAGCTACCAGAATCACTGATGGCATCTTCCTGGACACTTTCGTCAAGCCCGCCAGTTCGTCCCCTGCTTAAAAAACTTGGGTCTTTGGAAAAAACAGTTAAATTTGCCTCGGTATGCCGAGTGGAACTGTATCCCCTAAAACTTCATTCAGGCCTTAGGCTTGAGCACATTTGCTTCTGCACAAGATGTTTATCCGCGGTTTTACCTTTCGGATTTTACTTGTGCTTTGTCTTTCAATCATTTGTTTGACTGATTTTTTTTTGAACTTAGGCGAAATGCTTTCGCAGCTAAGCCTCCGAGTGTGAGGATTACTCATCGCTCGGAGTATTTTTGATCTTAAGCGAATGTCGATTCATAGCTAATTTGTCGAGTGAATGGATTACTATCCACCCGACGAGGTCTTTAACTTAGATGAAACGTGTTTCGCAGCTAAGTCCCCGAGCGTGAGGATTGCTCATCACCCGGAGTATTTTTGAACTTAGGCGAATGTCGATTCGCACCTAAGTTGTCGAGTGAATGGATTACTATCCACTCGACGAGGTTTTTAATTTAGGCGAAACGTGTTTCGCAGCTAAACCCCCGAGTGTGAGGATTGCTCATCACTCAGAGTATTTTTGAACTTACGCGAATGTCGATTCGTAGCTAAGTTGACGAGTGAATGGATTACTATCCACTCGACGAGGTTTTTAACTTAGGTGAAACATGTTTCGTAGCTAAGCCCCCGAGTGTGAGGATTGCTCATCACTCGGAGTATTTTTGAACTCAGGCGAATGTCGATTCGCAGCTAAGTTGTCGAGTGAATGGATTTATATCCAGTGAACGAGGTTTTTAACTTAGGCGAAACGTGGTTCGTAGCTAAGTCCCCGAGTGTGAGGATTGCTCATCACTCGGAGTATTTTTGAACTTAGGCGAATGTCGATTCGCAGCTAAGTTGTCGAGTGAATGGATTACTATCCACTCGACAAGGTTTTTAACTTAGGCGAAACGTGTTTCACAGCTAAGCCCCCGAGTGTGAGGATTTCCCATCACTCGGAGTATTTTTGAACTTAGGTGAATGTCGATTCGCAGCTAAGTTGTTGAGTGAATGGATTAGTATCCACTCGATGAGGTTTTTAACTTAGGCGAAACGTGTTTCGCAGCTAGGCCCCCGAGTGTGAGGATTGCTCATCACTCAGAGTATTTTTGAACTTAGGCGAATGTCGATTCACATCTAAGTTGTCGAGTGAATGGATTACTATCCACTCGACAAGGTTTTTAACTTAGGCGGAACGTGTTTCGCAGCTAAGCCCCTGAGTGTGAGGATTGCTCATCACTCGGAGTATTTTTTTTTGAACCTAAGCGAAGACGGATTCGCAAATAGGCCGTCAAGTGAATGGACTGCTATCCACCCGACAGGGTTTTTAACTTAGGCGAAACATGTTTCGCAGCTAAGCCCCCGAGTGTGAGGGTATCTCATCACTCTGAGTATCCCCAAGAATGTAACTGCATGGTTGGAATTGACGAAGTATATATCGCAGAAACGTGAATTGCATCGATGAAGTATTCTTATTACATCAGAAAACTCTTGTCTCAAGTGTAAAAACGCCGGAGCAGATCTGCATTCCAGGCTAGTGGCTCATCTATCTGTTTCATGAGATTATACAGGTGATAGGCTCCATTGTTTAGCACCTTAGTGACGAGAAAAGGGCCTTCCCATGCAGGAGCAAGCTTGTGAGGTCGGTGTTGATTCACCCGGAGCACCAAATCTCCCTCATGGAATGCTCGACTCTTGACATTCCTTGCATGGAAGCGCTGCAGGTCTTGCTGATAGGCAGTGCTCCGGATCAGAGCCATCTCTCGCTCCTCCTCCAGAAGATCTACCCCATCCTGTCTGGCCTGTTCAGCTTCAGCCTTAGAATATAGCTCCACTCGAGGAGAATTGTGGGCCAAGTCACTCGGCAACATGGCTTCAGCACCATAGACAAGGAAGAAAGGAGTTCGTCCAGTCGACCGATTAGGCTGTGCTCAATCCGCACAAAACAGATGGCAGCTCAGTTACCCATGCACCGGTGGCATGATCCAAATCGCGCATGAGATGAGGCTTTAGACCTTGCAGAATGAGACCATTAGCCCGCTCAACTTGCCCATTGGTTTGAGGATGTGCGACAGAAGCATAATCCACTCGGGTGCCTTAGGAGTTACATAATCTCCTGAATTCTTCCAAGTCAATATTAGTGTCGTTGTCCGTGATGATGCTGTGCGGAATGCCGTATCGGATAATGATCTCCCTCATGAACATGACCGCCGTACTAGAATTCAGCTTCTTGATGGGCTTGGCTTCAATCCTCTTGGTGAATTTGTCGACTGCTACCAACAGGTGGGTGAATCCTCTGTTTCCGGGTCAGAAGGGACCAACCATGTCGAGTCCCCAAACTGCAAACAGTCAGGCGAGAGGAATTGTGTTCAGAGTAGACGTCGGCTTGTGCGACAGATTCGCATAGAACTGGCAGCCCTCGCAGTGAACAACGATGTCCTTAGCCATCTCATTAGCTCGTGGCCAGTAAAAACCAGCTCGGTATGCTTTAGCGACGATCGCCCTCGAATACGCATGGTGGCCGCAAGTTCCCGAATGGATTTCGTCTAGAATCATCCGACCTTCCTCGGGGGAAATGCAGCACTGGGTGACACCTATCACACTCTCTCTGAATAGCTGATCTCCCATCATAGTGAAAGTCTTGGACCTGCGCACAATCTGTCGAGCCTCTGCTTCATCTTCAGGGAGCTCTTGTCTTAGGATATACGCAATGTGTGGCACAATCCAGTCGGGAATGATAACCAGAATCTCCATGACCAGGTCAATCACAGCAGGAACATCGACTTCAATCGAGTCATAGGAGCTCAAAGCTTGTGAGGGTTCTTCGGTGAAGGGATCCTCTCGAACCGAAGGAGTGTGCAAGTGCTCCAGGAACACACCGCTGGGGCTAGGCCGTTGAGTGGAACCAATCTTGGATAGCTCATCGGCCGCTTGATTTTTCAGTCGGGGAACATGATGAAGTTCCAGGCCTTCAAATTTTTTCTCCAACTTCCGGACCGTATTGCAGTATTCGGTCATAGTGGGGTTTCTAACATCCCAGTCTTTCATCACTTGATTCACCACCAAATCTGAGTCGCCATAAACCATCAGGCGCTTGACGTCGAGTGAGATAGCCATGCGTAACCCATACAAAAGTGCTTCATACTCTGCCTCATTGTTGGAGGAATCAAAGTGAATTTGCAAGACATAGCTGAGCTTGTCGCCTCTGGGGGATATCAAGACAACACCAGCACCGGACCCATTCAACATTTTGGAGCCGTCGAAGAACATTGTCCAATGCGCCGAGTGAACTTGGATGGGCTATTGCTGTACAGTCCACTCGGCCATGAAATCTGCCAATGCTTGGGACTTTATTACTTTCTTGGCCTCGAATCTAATGTCAAAGTGTCCAAGCTCAATTGCCCATTTAGCCACTCGACCTAATGCGTCGCGATTATTGAAATACAAAGGAGCATCACTGACGATTGAAATCGAATGGTCCTAGAAATAATGTGCCACCTTCTTCGCTGATAGGTAAATACCATACACTAGCTTCTGATAGTGTGGATATCTTTGCTTTGAGGGGGACAACAGTTCCGAGACATAATAAACTGGCCGCTGGACTTTGTAGGTTTTACCCTCCTCTTCTCGCTCGACAGTCAGCACTGTACTGACGACCTGATTTGTGGCCGTGATGTACAGGAGCAAGGGCTCTTTGCTGGCAGGAGCAGCAAGCACCAGCTGGGTGGAGAGGAGGGCTTTGAGCTCAACAAACGCTGCTTCGGCTTCGGGAGTCCAGTCGAATGTGTCGGACTTCTTCATCAACTAATATAAGGGCAGAGCCTTCTCACCAAGACGAGAAATGAATTGACATTTTTTTCTTCTGACTTTTGGGGTGTCACGTTACCTCCTCTCATACTTTTCTTTTCTCAAAGTATTTTTTTCAGGTAATTGAGTAAACTCAAATGCCAATTGAAAAGAAGTCAAATAAAGAAGATGAAAATATACTTGCCACATTCATTTCAATCATAATGCATAGATGCTTAACTAATAATTGTAAAACATTCCAAATTGAAAATTTGGGATGTTACAAATCTACCCCCCTTATGATGAATCTCGTCCTCGAGATTCGGGTTGGCCAGCAAAAAGGTGTGGATGGTCACGCTTAAGATCTTCTTCTCGTTCCCAGGTAGCTTCCTCCTCGGTGTGGTGACTCCACTAAACCTTGCAGAACTTGATGACCTTGGTATGAGTGATTCTCTCGGCAGTCTCAAGAATCTTAATAGGCTTCTCCTCATAAGTTAGATCATTATCAAACTGAATTGCTTCTAGAGGCACTGTGTCTCTCAAAGGAATATCTGCCATCTCTGCGTGACACTTCTTTAGTTGGGAAACATGGAACACATCATAAACTCCTGACAAACCCTCTCATAGTTCCAACTTGTATGCAACTTCTCCTCTGCGTTCCAGAACTCTGTGCGGCCCCACGAATCGTGGTGCTAAATTTCCTTTGACTCCAAACCTCTTAATACCTCGAAGTGGAGACACTCGTAGATATGCTCAATCTCCCACTTCGTAAATCACTTCCTTGCGTTTAGCATCCGCATAACTCTTCTGTCTAGACTGAGCTATCTTGAGT
Source organism: Hordeum marinum (assembly GCA_022496015.1). Classification (NCBI taxonomy): domain Eukaryota; kingdom Viridiplantae; phylum Streptophyta; class Magnoliopsida; order Poales; family Poaceae; genus Hordeum; species Hordeum marinum. Next base: position 142,606,122 of record CM039672.1, read on the forward strand.
CTATCACGGATCAACTTGACCTTCTCCTTCGAATCTCGAGTCAAATCCGATCCAAACAATTTGCGATCACCAACTCCATCCCACGTGAACGGTGTTCTGCACTTCCTCCCATACAATGCCTCAAAAGGGGCCATCTGCAAACTGCCTTGATAGCTGTTGTTGTATGAGAACTCTGCATAAGGTAAGTTATCATCCCAACTAGACCCGTAGTCTAGCGCACAAGCTCTCAACATGTCCTCCAAAATCTGATTCACCCTCTTTGTCTGCCCATCTATCTATGGATGGAAGGTTGTACTGAATTCTAGCCTGGTACCCAAAGTTTCGTGTAGCTGATGCCAAAACTTTGAAGTAAACTATGTTCCTCTATCTGATACAATGGTCGTCGGAACTCCATGCAGACATACAATCCTGGTCATATATGTTTTCGCCACCTTAGCACTTGTATAGGTAGTCTTCACAGGAATGAAGTGAGCAACCTTGGTCAAGCGATCAACAATCACCCAAATGGAATCATAACCTGAACGGGGCCTGGGTAATCCCGTGATGAAGTCCATGCCATGTTTATCCCATTTCCAATTAGGTATCAGCAATGGCTGAAACAAACCTACTGGTTTCTGATGCTCTGCCTTTACCCTCTGACATACATCACATACTGCTACATACCGGTCCACCAAAAACTTTCCTTCAAGTCCAAATACATCTTGGTGTTTCCCGGATGTATCGAGTAAGGCGAATCGTGAGCCTCCTGAAGAATCAACTTCCTGATCTCTAGATCATTGGGCACACAAATACGCTGCTCAAACCATATGGTTCCATGTTCATCCTCACGGAATCCTTCTGCCTTTCCTTTGCTGATCCTCTCCTTTATCTCAGCAATACCTTGATCCCACTTCTGAGATTCTCTAATCTTTCCCAACAAGATGGACCGAACTTCGAGTGTGGCAACATAGCCTCTTGGAACTATTTCCAACTCGAGATCTCTAAGTTCATCACACAACTCCTGAGGTAATCCTCCCGTGACAAGATTGTTGACATAGCTCTTATGGCTCAACGCATCTGCCACGACTTTGGCTTTTCCTGGATGACAATGCAAACTCATGTCATAATCCTTGATGAGTTCCAACCATCTCCTTTGCCGAAGGTTCAACTCTTTCTGCGTGAAGATGTACTTCAAACACTTGTGATCAGTGTAAACATCACATTGGTTCCCGATAAGGAAATGTCTCCAGGTCTTGAGTGCATGCACCACTGCTACTAACTCCAGATCATGCGTGACATAGTTCAATTCATGAGCTCGAAGCTGACGTGAAGCAGAAGCTACAACCTTTCCTTCTTGCATAAGCACGCCTCCAAGTCCTTGGCGTGAAGCGTCGCAATACACTTGAAAATCCTTGTGTATGTTCGGCAGAATCAGCACTCGAGCTGTAACCAAATGTTTCTTCAACTCCTGGAAACTGGCTTCACATTCCTTAGTCCAAATATACTTGGTGTCCTTCTTCAACAACTCCGTCATGGGCCTTGCAATCTTGGAGAAATTCTCAATGAACCTCCAATAATATCCTGCAAGTCCAAGGAAACTGCGGATCTCGCTAACTGAGGTCGGTGCCTTCCACTTTGTGACTGCTTCTACCTTGGAAGGGTCCACGACAATTCCTCCCCTGACACAATATGTCCGAGAAATCCGACTTCCTTCAACCAAAACTCACACTTGCTGAACTTGGCATAAAGTTGGTGTTCTCTGAGCTTCTCCAGAACTAAGCGCACATGTTCCGCGTGCTCCTCTTCATTCTTGGAGAAAACCAATATATCACCAATGAATACCACATCAAACTTATCCAAGTACTCCATGAATACCTTGTTCATCATGCTCATAAAAGAGGCAGGGGCATTAGTCAAACCAAACGACATGACTTTATAATCATAAAGCCCATACCTCGTGGTAAAAGTTGTCTTAGGTATATCCTTCTCATGGATCTTCAACTGATGATAACCCGATCGAAGGTCAATCTTGGAGAAAACACTAGCTCCTTCTAGTTGGTCGACCAAGTTCTTGATGGTCACCTCATTCAAAGAGCGATAATCCACACACATCCTCAAGGTTCCATCCTTGTTCTCCACTAAGAGTATTGGGGCTCCCCAAGGTGATGAACTCGGGTGAATATACCCCTTCTCCAGCAACTCCTCAATCTGCTTCTTGACTTCCGCTAGATCATTAGCGGGCATCCGGTACGGCCTCTTCGAGATTGGTTCGGTGCCTGGCAGCAACTCAATGAGAAACTCAATCTCCCAATCCGATGGCATACTGGGTAACTCCTCTGGAAATACATCGGGATAATCCTTCACCACTGGTACTTCCTCCGAGACAACTCCCGTAAGAGAGTTCACTTGAGTCCTCTTAGGCTTAAGCCTGGATACATACTTGATCCTCTTCTTCTTTGGAGTGGTGAGAAGAATTGACCTACTGGCACAATCAATGCTTCCCTAATACTTGGACATCCAATCCATACCTACGATTACATCCAACCCTTGTGACTCAAGTACTATCATATATGTGGGAAAAACATATCCCCCTATGTTCGAAGGCAACTGAAAACATGCTTGACTAGTCATAGACTCTGCTCCTGGGGAACTCACTAGAATAGGTGACTTAAGAGCTACGGTAGGCAACTTATGTTTATCCACAAATCTCCTCGATATGAATGAATGCGATGCACCAATGTCAAAAAGAATGAGTGCTGGAAATGAACTAACCAAGAACTTACTAATCACGACAACCGGTTGTTCATAGACTTCTTCCATGTTGACATGATTCACATGCCCCTTAGTGAAAGGATTGGGCTTCTTGCCTCCAGAACTTCCATTGCCATTCCCATTCTGTAGTTCGGGACACTCATTGGAGTAGTGCCTTGTCTTCTTGCACTTGAAGCAGGTGATGTGAGTCAGATCCTTCCTCACTAGTGTAGCAGGGGTAGGGTGATGGTGATTGTCGTTTCCTCCATTCCCATTGCCATTCTTATGGCCATTGTGGTTGTGTCCATTGCCTCCATGCTGAAAATGACCACCATGGTTATGATGGTTGTGCCCTCCAAACTTACTGTGTCCTGTACCAGAATATCCTGAGAAAGGGGCGGAGCGAGGTATCTGCTGAGCTCCAGACTGAAACTTGCCTTGACCATATTTCCTCTTGCGATTTTCCATCTGCTAATGCTTGCCCTCTAGAGTGATCGCCTTGTCCACCAAATCTTGATAGTTATCAAAAGTTGCTACCATCAACTGAATTCCCAACTCATCATTCAGTCCCTCCAGAAACTTCTCTTGCTTGGCTGCATCGGTTGCCACGTCACCTGGGGCGTAACGGGACAACCTTCTGAAGTCATCAACATACCCAGACACTGAGCGACCTCCTTAGCACAAGTTGCAGAATTCCCTCTTCTTGAGAGCCATAGCTCCCGCTAAAACATGAGCAGTGTGGAACGCCTGCTAGAACTGTGACCAAGTCACTTTCTCCATGGGGTACGTGGCGGTGTAGTTCTCCCACCACGAAGCTGCTGGTCCATCCAGTTGGTGAGAGGAAAACCTCACCTTCTCCTGATCAGTGCATCCTGGTGTGGCTAGCTTCCTACCCATGTTGCGAAGCCAGTCATATGCGGCGATCGGCTCCAGGCTGCTCGTGAAGATTGGAGGATTCAGCCTCAGAAAACGGGTAAGGCTGTGATTTTGTGGTGGAGGTGGAGGTGGAGGCGGAGGCGGGTTGTTGTTGGTGTTGTTCTGGGCCATATTCTGCATCATCAACTGTATCATCTGGTTCTGGGTCTGAAGCAATTGTTCCAAGGCGGGTGGGATATCATTCCCTAAGCCATTCCCGAAAGGGTCGTGCCTTGGTCGCATCTATTGGGTCAGCATAGAAGAGGTATAGATAGAATTAGGCCTAAGGGAGAAACACTACCCATATGCAAATGATGTCAATAAAAATCCAAATCACTCCAATTCAATTCAATCAAAGAGTTCACACGAAACAAATCTAAGGTGGGTCATGTCACAAGATTTGACAAGGTCCCATAAATAAATCAATCAAATACTAATCGACTATCGAATCCTAATCTCTCATGGTGGTCTAAATCTACTCCTCATCGGAAGAGAGATCTATCATGTTGATGTCGGCTCCAGCGGCATCACTCTGTATCTCCTCATCGTCGTCCTCATAGTCTTTGTCCTCACTGACGTAGTCCCCGTAAGAGTGACCCTCTTGGAGATTCTCCCCGTTATCAAGCTCTTCCTCAGCTTCCTCCAACTAAAGCTTCAAGTCGTCGAACTTATCCTGCAGCGCATCGAGCCCATCCTCATGCTCTGTGCGAGCGTTCTGAAGCTCTTCTCCAGCTCGACCTTGCAGGTAGACAGGTTGTGGGTGGTGATGAGGCTGTCGTCCATCTCTTCCTTCATCCTAGTGATGAGCTCCTCCAGGTCCTCAATGTGTGAGGTGATGGTGTCGTCCTCCCTGGTGCGCACCACATCTCCATCCGAGTCGCAGCGCGCGTACAAGACATAGATAGTCTTCCTGAGATCCTCGCGGTAGTCCTGGCACATGCGCCCAAGTGCAAGGAGCGCAGCGATCCTTTGCCAATGCCCCATGATCTTACTTCTATGTAGAAGTCGATCGGCTCAATGGCATTTCCAAAAGTTCGCCCTGGAATGTGGACGTCAATCTTCCAGCGCATCTCCTCAAGTAGGGTGGCTGTGAAGGTACCGGTGAAGCTGGGCAAGGCAATGCGTAGATGTCCTGCGATATCCACGAGCTGTCTTCCAAAGGGCATGGTTGTGTCGGGCAGAGCAAACTCAACGATGGGGGTCGACATCTACAGTTTGAAAGAGAGGAGAAATTAGTAGTGAAGCAGGGAAAAGTATGAGACCAAAATAGGGGTAATAAAGGTGTTGTAAAATATAGTTTTTATCCTATGGCTTTCCATTTTCTAGGGTCGCGTCCTACAGTCAATGTGTGCTCTGATACCATCTTGTAGCGACCCGATCTCAAGGGATCGAAGTCTCTGTGCTTAAGTGTCATCCCTAGATCGGTATGTTGACACACACAGTACTTGAGGATTTACAACAGAGTTCAATCACACATTTATTACATCGAGAATCCTCAAAGAGTAATTATTACATTAATGTGGCCTAAGGCCAAGTAAAACAAAATCATGCGGAAGCAATAAATGTAACAAGTCCATCAACTCCACGAGCAAGCTGAGTGTAGAACAACGATCTATTGCACCTCATTCGTCGTCAGATAAATCTACAACATGCTAAGTTGCAGCCGTGTAGGTCAGTTCGTGGAATGTACTAGCAAGTCACATCATGAAGTGTAATGAGCCTACATAGTACATGCAATTTGGCTGGTGGAAAGCTCTAAGTTTAGTTTTGCATAAAGCTAGTTTTTCCCTATCAAAAATAATTGTTCTACTTCTACAAATATCATAAGTCTGAGATGATGCCCATCTCAATCATTCCAAAATTTTGTACCCAGTTGATTTGTTAGGAGTGATGAGATCTCCCTACATTTCCACTACTAAAAGCTCAAGCTGTCCATGACCGGGGACATGGCTAATCGATTAGATTTTTTTCTCCACAGAGGTTGTGCACTTTTCCCCACAAGACTCGACCACATCCTTGATCGGAAAATCGAGACGTAGTCTTTCGAAAGCATTTCCCCTAACCCACGGATAGGCCGGTACACCTACGTCATCTACATCTGCTAGCCTATCCCGGAAGAGGTCACACCATCTACTCAACTAAGCCAGAGCCCATATTGGCTTGCGGCTGCACACGGAAGCTTATAGACATGAAAATAAGGTTGATCCCTTTGAGCCTGGGTGGACAGACCACTAGTGTGCACTCCCATGGATTCCCATGAATGCTCCCACTGTACTTCGCCACCATACAAACCAATTTCCACCCAGGTAGTTCATTAAAGTTGGTCCTAGTTACTACTTTGACACTCACATCTCAAAGTGATAACACTCCCCAATCCACGTCTACTTTGGCGAAGCATTGTAACATAACACGGTGGCGACTAAGTTGGTACGGTTCAGACCTACCTCAAATGAACTACTCGGTGATAGTAATTCCAACAAGTATAAACTCCTATCATGCACTCCTACATCAAAGGACTTTGTGCCAAAAATAAAACCTAGGTAAAAACTGATATGATCAAAATGCAACTTGCCTTCGTGCTGGGAGTCAAGTTCTAGGGAATGGTAGTACTCTGCTTTGCACTCCGGACAATCTATCACAAAGTAAATAAAGACACATAAACAAGCATTCAACAATTCTAAGAAAACATGCAAAAAAAATATTTGCGAAAGCCAAATAAAATCCGACACAAATCATTAGCATGGAAATTTTCAAAGTATGACTAGTGTTCAAAATTCGTGACATGCACTAGTGTCCCTGCAAGGCATTCTAGAAAAATTATGATGAACAGAAAATAATTGTGTAGGATATATCGTGGCAAAAGTTCATGGCAAATGATTTAGTTCGTGTGATGTGTTGCAAAAAGAATCACTTCAAATGGGTATACCGTTTGAAAGAGATGACCTTATGAAATTTAAATTCAAATCTGAATTAATTTCAAATTTGAACTTGCAAAAATCTTCAACTATGATTTTTCTGTTTAGTCTATTCGAGACGAAAATTTAGCCTCTTGTTTCATCTCGTTTCGATCTACGGTTTAAAAGTTAAGGCCGTTTGAAGTTTTTGAATTAAATATGAAAAAAAACTGCTACAGGGACGTTTCTGAAAATAGTAAATTGCGAATGTTCGCGGCTAGAGTGCGAAGTGGATGGTTCTGGTTGGTTGACTACGTTCGCCGCGGTGGCTATGCGGTGAACGTTCGCAAACTACCTAACTAAAGAAAACCAAAAGGTTATTTTAAAACAGACCGCGGTTAACCGGGAAAAAAACCAATCAACATCTAATGTACCGATTTGATCTAAGAAAAAAAAGCTATCCTACGCTACTTACGAACAGGGGAGGTGAGCGCTTACAGAGGCGCTGGCGTGGGCGTCGGGCAGGAACTCGATGACGGCAGGGCGACGGCTCCGGCGAGCATCGACGCGGACGAGGTAGGCGGGGAGGTGCGGCTCGGCGAGGGCTGCTGAAAGGTGGTGACGACGGACGGCGGCGATGACAAGAGGGAGTGGAGCGAGGGTGGAGCTCTAGTGAACTCCGGCGACGCAGGTCGTCGGGGCGGCGACTCCGACGAACCTAGGGGCACAAAAACATGTCAGGGAGGTGCGGGATGGTGAGGGGATCCGATTCCCATAGCAAGAAGGGGCAGGGAGGCTCATCGGCATCGGACTTCTTCGGCGAACGGACTCATCTCCGATGAGATGCGAACCGACGGTGCGTCAGCTATGAGGGACGAGAGGAGGTGCGGGTCGTCTGAATGGAACGAGGGGGTCAAGGGCCTTTTATAGGCGCGGCTAGGGCGTCCGAGAGTGCGGGATAATCTCTATCCCGAGAGCTCCGGCCAGCGGTTGCGGACACACACGGGCGCTGGCTTATCTCGTGCGGTGCGGGAGGTTGGAGACGATGGGGAGGGAGAGCGAACCGTTTTTTTCTTTTTTCTTTTTTCCCATGGTTTCCTGGCGGCGCTAGGAGGAGCGCTCACTCCTGGCGTGCGCACTCTGGCCAGCCCTAGCGTTGGCTTGGCTGTGTGTGGCCGTGGATAGCTGGCTGGGCCTGGCGTAGCAAGCGGTGCCTACCCCCTTTTTTTATTTTTTTTAGAAAACAGTTATTTTAGATCCAAAGCAGAAAACAAGCATAAGGTATTATATACCAAAATGATCAGAAAAATAAACCCTAAGGCGTGAACATTTCTTTAGAGTCAAAATAAAAACTTTATAAAAACATTATTTAAAGAAAATCCAAAATGAAACCAAATTTAACTTTCAAATAAATTGGCATTTTTTTCTTCTGACTTTTGGGGTGTCACGTTACCTCCTCTCATACATTTCTTTTCTCAAAGTATTTTGTCAGGTAATTGAGTAAACTCAAACGCCAATTGAAAATAAGTCAAATAAAGAAGATGAAAATATACTTCCCACATTCATTTCAATCAAAATGCATAGATGCTTAACAAATAATTGTAAAACATTCCAAATTGAAAATTTGGGATGTTACAAGGAAACTACTCACTTGTGTGACCGTTTTGGGCTGTGGCCAAATATCAATAGCTTCAATCTTGCCTTTATCAACTTCAATTCTCTATGGAGTAACAACATAGCCAAGAAAAGAGACTCGGTCGGTGCAAAAGGTACACTTCCTAAGGTTACCTAACAAACATGCATCACGTAGAGCAATAAAAATAGCACATAAATGTTCCAAATGTTCCTCGAAAGATCTACTAAAAATCAGTCTATCATCAAAATATAATACCACAAATCGTCCAATGAAAGCACGTAAAACCTCGTTCATTAATCTCATGAAAGTGCTAGGTGCATTTGTTAACCCAAAAGGCATGACTAACCACTCATATAATCCGAACTTAGTTTTAAATGTTGTTTTCCATTCATCTCCCAATTTCATACGAATTTCATGGTATCCACTACGCAAATCAAGTTTGGAGAAAATTGTAGAGCCACTTGATTCATCAAACATATCATCTAGCCTAGGAATAGGATCACGATAACGAATAGTAATATTATTAATGCCTCTACAATCCACACACATACGCGATGTACCATCCTTTTTCGGCACTAAAATAATAGGAACAACACAAGGACTAAGGGATTCGTGTATATAACCTTTGTCGAGCAGCTCATGTACTTGACGCATAATCTCCTTCGTCTCCACTAGATTGGTACGGTATGGCGCACGGTTGGGTAGCGATGCACCCGGAATTAAGTCAAACTGATGCTCAATCCCTCGAATATGTGGCAATCCCGGTGGCACATCTTGTGGAAAGACATCAGCAAACTCCTGCAAGATGTTAATGACAGCAGGAGGCAAAGAGGGAGGCATGTCATCGAATGAAAATAACACCTCTCTGGATACAAAAGCATAGCAAACAGATTTAGTAACATCCAACGCAGTAATATCAGATTTAGTAGCAAGTAAACATCCACTCTTTAATTCTATTTCAGATGCAACATTAGATGATGGTTTATTAGGCTTATGTTGTTGCTCAAATTCCTTTGCTACAATCTTATTTTCGCTCTTATGTAGCTCCTGTTTTGCTTTACTAGCTCTAGCAATGTCATCTTTCATAATATGTTCAGGAGACATAGGAAGCAACATGATATTTTGATACTTATGAACAAGAGTATATTGATTTGTCCTACCATGGTGTACAGAGTTTTTATCAAATTGCGATGGTCTACCAAGTAAAGCAGAACATGCTTGCATTGGTACCACATCACAATCAACATAATCAGAATGTGTAGCAATGCTAAAATGCACACGAATAGTACGTGTGACCTTAACCTTGCCACTGTTGTTGAACCATTGGATGTAATAAGGATGAGGATGTTGTCTGGTGGTTAGAGACAACTTCTCCAACATCTCCATGCTAGCCAAGTTATTGCAACTCCCTCCATCGATGACGACGCGAATAGAACGCTCCTTCACAAGTCCCTTTGTGTGGAACAAGTTGTGCCTCTGATTTTGCTTAGCCTGTGTAACCTGCACACTGAGAACACGTTAAGCAACTAAACTTTTATGCCTGTCAACGTAATCAGCAGCCATGTAGTGTGTCTCTAGTTCTGTATCCTCGCCACCCTGTTCTTCACTCACAATCAGAGCCAAAGTCTTCTCATCATCATCACTAGTGGACGCATATCCACCATCCTCAATAACAATCATTACACTCTTGGAAGGGCATTCTCTCGCAAAGTGACCTCCACCCTTGCAACGACGGCATATAACCTCACACGTTTGCCCTATGGATGCAATAGATGATGAAGAGCTCTATGCAGGCTGATAGAGGCGAAGTTGTCCCTGTCTTTTGATGAGATGGTGGCTATCGTTTTGGTGGAGTAGACTTTGACGATTCGACTATGAACGTGTGAAGACGTCGCGCCTTAGCAATCGCTAAACCAACTTCGAGAGGTTATTGATCACGCCGGAGCATGATCAACCTGACCACGAGGGTCTGTTTCCTGCACGCAAACGAAGAACAAGCAAGAAATTAAGACTGCAATCTGGATATTGTGAATATAAGAGGAAAGCTTTATTGATGGAAGTGGGGTTCTGTGACGCCTTTGTGTGGTCGTGGAACACAAACGAAGAATGCTAAGTTGTAGCAATGGCAAACTTGTAGTCTAAAAAAAACCCAAACCTAAAACAAAGCCCTAAGGGCTGTATATATGGGGGAATAGAGGGGAATTTCATGGCCCCTTGTAGGAGGGGTCCGAAACCGACCCTAACTCAGTTTCCCCGTACATACGGACTCTAAAAACAACCTATATTATGGTATTTCGAAATTACATGGGCCTGGCCCAAAAATAAGGTGGCGCAGCACCTATATTAGCCTATGGACGAATTTTATAAAGTGGCGTCATGCATATTTCGTCCAAGGCTTCTCGCTCCCATTATGGTGGCTTCAAAGTGCTAAAATCTTCATTGGAAGCTCCATTGTTCTTTCCCACGCGTGCACCTTCTCCTCCTTGCTTGATCCCGCTCCAATGGTCATCCTTCTTGTCCATGTTAGGTCCTTCATTCATAAGTAAAACAAAAGTATCTAATTTAGGCAGCATCATATGTTCATGAACATTAGAAGGATTTCCAAGAAACGAAAGTACCTGGTAATTCAATTGACGTGTGCGAGCTCTAGTAATTGGTTCTGTATGTATAACAGTCGGGGTTGTGGGTGTAACATTAGTAGGGATGTCCTCATCATCCTCCCCTTCTTGAACTGACGACGGAAGCTCATCTTCCTCACCCAAATAAAGCTTCAAATCTGCAATGTTAAAAGTGGGGCTAACCCCAAACTCCGCAGGCAGCTCAATTTACATGCATTATCATTTATTTTCTCTAACACCTTAAAAGGACCATCAGCACGTGGCATTAGCTTTGACTTGCGCAAATCAGGAAATTTATCCTAACGCAAATGTAACCAAACAAGATCTCCAGGTGCAAAGACAACATGTTTTCTACCCTTATCTCCAGCAAGTTTGTATTTAGCATTCATACGCTCAATGTTTTCCTTTGTTAACTCATGAATCTTTAGTATCAATTCAGCACGTTCTTTAGCATCAAAATTAACCTTCTCTGAAGATGGAAGAGGCAACAAATCAATAGGTGCACGAGGTAAGAAACCATACACAACTTCAAAAGGGCACATTTTAGTGGTAGAATGTAGCGAACGATTATTGGCAAATTCAATATGAGGCAAGCATTCTTCCCACATTTTCAGGTTATTCTTCAAAACAGCCATAAGAATAGTAGACAATGATCTAGTGACTACTTTAGTTTGTCCATCAGTTTGGGAATGACATGTAGTACTAAAAAGCAGTTTAGTCCCCAACTTAGCCCATAAACATCTCCAAAAGTGGCTAAGAAATTTAGCATCACGATCTGAAACAATTGTATTTGGCACACCACGCAACCGAATAATTTCACGAAAGAATAAATCAGCAACATTAGCAGCAACATCACTTTTATGACATGGTATAAAGTGTGCCATTTTGGAAAATCTATCTACGACAACAAATATGCTATCCCTTCCCTTCTTTGTTCGAGGTAAACCTAAAACAAAGTCCATATATAAATCCTCCCAAGGAACACTAGGTACAGGCAAAGGCATATATAAACCATTAGGATTGAGGTGTGACTTAGCTTTTTGACATGTCGTGCAGCGAGCAACAGAACGCTCAACATCCCGTTTCATCTTTGGCCAAAAGAAATGTGTAGCAAGTACGTCCTCCGTCTTCTTCATGCCAAAGTTTCCCATTAATCCTCCATCGTGCGCCTCCTGTAACAACAAAAGACGAACGGAGCTAGCTGGAATGCATAGCTTGTTAGCACGGAACACAAATCCATCATTAATAACGAACTTGTTCCATGTTCTCCCTTCTTTACAATTCTGCAACACATCTCTAAATTCAGCATCGGGCACATATTGATCTTTGATAGTCTCCAAACCAAATATTTTAAAGTCAAGTTGTGAACGCATAGTATACGACGAGACAATGCATCAGCAATAACACTTTCTTTACCCTTCTTGTGTTTAATGACACAAGGGAAAGTCTCAATGAATTCAACCCATTTAGCATGTCTACGGTTCTGTTTTTCTTGACTTTTAATATGTTTCAAAGATTCATGATCAGAATGTATAACAAATTCTTTGGGCCATAAATAATGTTCAATGTTTCCAAAGTCCGAACAAGAGCATATACTTCCTTATCATAAGTAGAATAATTCAGACTAGGCCCACTCAATTTTTCAGAAAAGTACGCAACAGGTTTACCATCTTGTAATAACACACCTCCTAATCTAATTCCACTAGCATCACATTCAACCTCGAAAGTCTTACTAAAATCAGGAAGTTGGAGTAAAGGAGCATGTGTTAACTTATCTTTCAAGACCGTGAAGGCTTCTTCCTTTGTGATACCCCAAGCAAATGGCACGTCCCTCTTTGTAAGCTCATTGAGAGGCGCAATAATGGTGCTAAAATCTCTCACAAAACTCCTAACTTGTGTGACCGTTTTGGGCTGCGGCCAACTCTCAATAGCTTCAATCTTGGATTTATCAACTTCAATTCCCTGTGGAGTAACAACATAGCCAAGAAAAGATACTCGATCGGTGAAAAAGGTGCACTTCCCAAGGTTACCAAACAAACGTGCATCACGTAGAGCAATAGAAAAGCACGTAAATGTTCCAAATGTCCTCCAAAGATCTACTAAAAATCAGTATATCATTAAAATATACTACCACAAATCGTCCAATGAAAGCACGTAAAACTTCGTTCATTAATCTCATGAAAGTGCTAGGTGCAATTGTTAACCCAAAAGGCATAATTAACCACACATATAATCAGAACTTAGTTTTAAATGTTGTTTTCCATTCATCTCCCAATTTCATACGAATTTGATGGTATCCACTACGCAAATCAACTTTGGAGAAAATCGTAGAGCCACGTAATTCATCAAGCATATTATCCAGCCTAGGAATAGGATGATGATAACGAATAGTAATATTATTCATGCCTCTACAATCCACACACATACGCGGTATACCATCCTTTTTTGGCACTAAAATAATAGAAACGACACAAGGACTAAGGGATTCGCGTATATAACCTTTGTCAAGTAGCTCCTGTACTTGATGCACTATCTCCTTCGTCTCCTCTGTAATGGTATGGTATGGCGCACGGTTGGCTAGCGATACACCAGGAATTAAGTCAATCTGATACCACTTGATACAGGCGAAGTTGTCCCTGTCTTTCGATGAGATGATGGCTATCGTTTTGGTGGAGTAGACTTTGACGATCCAACTACGAACTTGTGAAGACGTCGCGCCTTAGCAATCGCTAAACCAACTCCGAGAGGTTATTGACCATGCTGGAGCACGATCAACCTGACCACGAGGGTCTGTTTCCTGCACGCAAATGAAGAACAAGGAAGAAACTAAGATTGCAATCTGGATATTGCTAATATAAGAGGAAAGCTTTATTCATGGAAGTGGGGTTCTATGACGCCTTTGTTTGGTCGTGGAACACAGACGAAGAACGCGAAGTTGCAGCTATGGCGAACTTGTGATCTAAACAAAACCCCAAACCTAAAATGAAGCCCTAAGGGATGTATATATGGGGGAATAGAGGGGAATTTCGTGGCCCCTTGGAGGAGGGGTCCGAAACCGACATACTGAGTTTCCCCATACATACGAACTCTAAAAACAGCCTATATTATGGTATTTCTAAATTACATGGCCTGGCCCAAAATAAGGTGGCGCAACACCTATATTAGCCTATGGACGAATTTTATAAAGTGGCGTCATGCGAATTCATCGAAGGCTTCTCGCTCCCGTTATGGTGGAGTGCAAAAATCATCACTAGAAGTTCCATTGTTCTTTCCCACGCGCGCATCTTCTCCTCCATGCTTGATCCCGCTCCAATGGTCATCCTTCTTGTTCATCCTAGGTCCTTCATTCATAAGTAAAACAAAAGTATCTAATTTAGACAACATCATATGTTCATGAACATTCGATGGATTTCCAAGAAACAAAAGTACCTGGTAATTCAATTGACGTGCGCGAGGTCTAGTAATTGGTCCTATATGTATAGCAGTCGGTGTTGTGGGTGTAACATTAGTAGGGATGTCCTCATCACAGGCCGAGAAGGTGTGCTCTTCGCAGAGGGTGCAGTAGGAGCCTGTTTCCTGGTATCTCGGTTGGAGTTGGAGGTTGAACTAGGTGGTGTTGCAGCAGGACGTGTGGAAGTAGAGGAGGTACGTGGCGTCCGTGATGAAGTGCGACCTGCAGAAACAGTATTCTCGGCATTGCCTATCGATCCTGCACTTCACGTTCAGCTTTGCAAGCAAGATGAAATAAACGAGTGATAGTGTTATACTCCTTATACTCTAGAATAGTCTGAATCTCTCTATTTAATCCACCCATAAAACGTGCAAGCATAGCTTCATTCTCCTCAACAATACCACATCTAATCATGCCAGTTTGTAATTCCTGATAATATTCCTCTACAAAAAAATTTCGTTATCTTAAACGCTGCAAATTTTGAAGCAATTCATGTTGATAATAAGGTGGAACCCAACGATTATGCATAACAGCTTTCAAAGCAGCCCAAGTAGTTGGAATATTAGCATGATATATTCCACAATGTTCTGACCACCAAACACAAGCAAAACTAGTGAATGAACAAACAACAACAGCAACACGTCTTCCTCGGGAAATTGTAAGCATTTAAACGTTGTTCTGTTTCTAACTCCCATGTAAGATATGTATCAGGAACATATCTACCCTCAAATGTCGTACCTGAGGGGGTGGTGCATCCCTACCATTATGGTTGTAGCCATGTGGACAACCTGGTGCGTATGGTGGTGGTTGCCCTTGAGGCTGATCTGGAGCAACCTCTCCCTCATCATCGTAATCATCATCATAATCCTCAACCTGCTCAACAACAGTAGCAGCAGGAGCCACAGAAGAAGCAGCAGTATCAACAGTACCAGTATGTTGGGCTTGGACGAGAGGCACACGTCACACTCGTCATTTGAGAGTGATACTAGCTGCAGCTGGTGGTGGTAGACGGGCAAGCACCTCATTGAACTTGGCATCCATCTTGGTGTCGAATGTCTTCTCCAAACCATCTAACTTCTCCATGGCCTCTCCAAGGTTGTTCACGAAGTCTTGTACCTGGTCAACCATCATTTGCTGAAATTTATCATCGACGCTTTGTTTGTCATAGACTCCCTGTCGATCTCATCGTCTTGTGATTCTGGCATGGTGAGCAACAAGAGGAAACACACATAAATATGAAACCTACAGACTACTGGGAAGTGGTTGATGAGGACATGACTACCTTCGATACGACCAAAAATATTGCATATGTGCATATTTGTGAGTTGATTTCTTATAATAATTATGCAATAATTTATTTATATTATCCGGAACAAAAATACTTTACCTATTTTTATTTTATGCCTAAATGCAGAATGACCGAACACTTGTATGAACCACGTGTGATGACAAAGGTAGAGGAAATGGTTGAATGCTATTCAGGAGGTCCTCTCACGTTAAAGGAAATAATTAGGTGTTATTCAAGAAGTTCTATCACGTCACTTTTAGCCCAAGAGAAGATAGAGTCCAAATCTCTCACGTTCTGGCCTCAGATTCGGACTTCACAGACACACCTATCTCAAAACGCCAACAACTTTTTTATACGGACTCAGAATTGGGTGATTCTTTTTTTTATGGAAACTAGATTTCATATGCGTTCCAGACCATTCTGAATCACCTTAAAATTCGTCCGGATCGCAAAGATATCAATGAAACAATCTGATGTTGCAGCAGAATCCGAGTCAAACTACAAGTCGAAAGGTGTTGCATCACCTCCACTTGGGCCCATGGGCCTTGTACGACCTAGGGTTGGTTTTAGGGTGTCTTGGGACGTCCTCCCACCTCCTTGGCCCCCACCCCTTGCTCCTATATAAGTAGATCAATCTAGTAGCTTTTCCTTTGGGTTTTGTTTAGTTAAAAGTTAACCATTGCAACTTTGTGTACTTTGTTTGTGTCCAACGACCAGACTAAGACCGCTTTCGGAACCCCACCCTTATCAATACTTCATCTATATTCGTAATATTCAGATTGCAGTATCATATTCTTGCTTGTTCTTCGATTGCTTGCAGGAATAGACCTTCGTGGTCAGGTTGATCGTGCTCCGACGTGGTCAATAACCTCTTGGAGATTGGTTTAGCGATTGGTAAGGCGCAACATCGTGCATGTTCATAGTCGGATCGTCAAAGTCATCTCCACCAAATCGATAGTGATCATCTCATCGAAGGATCGGGACCCTCGCCTCTAACAGTGGTGGTGGTGGTGTGTCACAAATCCTTCGAGCGAATCTCAAATTCTTACCAGTTCTTACCCAGCAGCAGGCGATGATCGGCAACCGTTGTAGTCAAAACTCTCAAAGCTTGGATAGAGCGATCGCCAGGTGGTGTCAAAACACACGACGTAGATGTATGTGGAGCTAAGATGGCTTATAATATGGTAGCAAAAAGGGTCAGCAATAATCAATTCAGAGATGCAAAATTGAATAAACGCTCAACAACGGTACTGTGTTGGTCCTAGGCTAGACAGTGCTAGAGATGCGAGCCTAAAACACCAACAAAATCATGACGCTACACGTAATCAAGGGAAGAGAACACTCTGGAAAAAAATCGTTATTTCAGCGCCTTTTTTGTGCTCTTTTTTTGCTCAGAAAATCACTACAACGGCGAGTGTCTCAAAACTCTTCCCAAGTCGTATAAGCAAGATAGGCACGGAATTTTTCTGACTATTTTTTTTTTCTGGAGCGATTCAGGGGCTGCAACGACCAAAAATTTCGACAAAAAGCACTATGATGGCAAGTGTCTCAAAACGCTCCGGAGAACCTAAAATCAAGATATGGGAAAAAATATTTTCAGCCGATTTTTTTGGGCCAAAACATGCTCTACAAAGCATGCCACGCTCTTTTTTCGACACCTACTCAGGTAGCAAAACGCGAATCCAAAATAAAAAGGATCTCGCAACTAAACCTAAAATGAGATGGACTCGGATTGGTGGTGGATTTGTGGTGGTATATATGGACACCAATGGATAGTGATGGTGGGTGGTGATATATGGCAGCGGTGATGATGGTGGTGGTATATAGTTACTATGAAGACGATGCGGTGGCGGCGTGACAACCTGTGAATAGAACTCAAAACTCTAAACGACTAGACACTAAGACCAGCAACTTGACACGACGATGTAAATGCAAATTCAACAAAGCAAAATACTAAAAATACTATGCAAAGGCTCGGATTGGTTCGGATATGAAGATCTAACCCTAATTTTTGTGTGGCTTTTTTGTGGACTATAGGTATGAAGAAAAGATGTGATCTGAACTAGGAAAAACTGGTAAAATCTCACCGAGCAACCTGGAAATCTGATACCACTTGATAGAGGCAAAGTTGTCCCTGTGTTTCGATGAGATGGTGGCTATCTTTTTGGTGGAGTAGACTTTGACGATTCGACTACGAACGTGTGAAGACGTCACTTCTTAGCAACCGCTAAACCAACTCCGAGAGGTTATTGACCATGCCGGAGCACGATCAACCTGACCACGAGGGTCTGTTTCCTGCACGCAAACGAAGAACAAGCAAGAAACTAAGATTGCAATCTGGATATTGTGAATATAAGAGGAAAGCTTTATTGGTGGAAGTGGGGTTCTGTGACGCATTTGTCTGGTCGTGCAACACAAACGAAGAACGCAAAGTTGCAGCTATCGCGAACTTGTAATCTAAACAAAACCCAAACCTAAACGAAGCCCTAAGGACTGTATATATGGGGGAATAGAGGGGAATTTCGTGGCCCCTTGGAGTAGGGGTCCGAAACCGACCCTAACTCAGTTTCCCCATGCATACGGACTCTAAAAACAACCTATAATATGGTATTTCGAAATTACATGGGCCTGGCCCAAAAATAAGGTGGCGCAGTACCTATATTATTCTATGGACGAATTTTATAAAGTGGCATCATGCATTTTTCGTCCAAGGCTTCCCGCTTCCATTATGGTGGCTTCAATGTGCGCAAATCATCATTGGAAGCTCCATTGTTCTTCCCCGCGCGCGCACCTTCTCCTCTGTGCTTGATCTCACACCAATGGCCATCCTTCTTGTCCATGCTAGGTCCTTCATTCATAAGTAAAACAAAAGTATCTAATTTAGGCAGCATCATATGTTCATGAACATTAGAAGGATTTCCAAGAACCAAAAGTACCTGGTAATTCAATTGACGTGCGCGAGCTCTAGTAATTGGTCCTGTATGTATAGCAGTCAGGGTTGTGGGTGTAACATTTGTAGGGATGTCCTCATCACCGACTCATAAGTAATGATCACCGAATGTACGTGCACAGTGATCCTAGAGATCAATGTTTCACTGAACACACAGAAACTGATTAACAAGAGTCTTACATCCATTACATAACGATTTACTCATATATGGCCTTCATGGCCAAGTCTTCATATGATTGCAGCAGAAATCTTCAATGATAGCGTGAACCCATGCCATCTGCCTTAACCCTACAAGCATTCTGACTGGGAAGCGTCCAAGCTCGGATGTCCGTCACCAAGGTAATCTTCATCATAACTTGATCTTTCATGCCTGGCCAATAAAATAACCAGTGGCAAGCCAATGAGTACTTTGAATGTACTTGCAAGCAACCCAAGTTGTGGAACAAGGTAACAATGATGCATGATGTAGCACTAAGTAGGTAATTTGCGGAAAGCTAGTTTTAAATGCAATGACATGATCAAGTAACAAGTAAGCATGCATCAACAATAGGCAGATATCCATATGAACAAGTCACAGATATCATCATAAGTAGGGGTTGAACACCTCATGTTCATCCATCATGCTAAGTCATCGGATTTAGTTCAATTCCCATGCTAAGTCATCGGACTTAGGTCATGTGACCTCTTCGTCACCATCACATCCATACTCACACCAAGTTTCACGAAAACATCCGGACGCAGTTTAAGAAGGACCTCCAACTGTCCATCACCATGGACGCCGCTATTCGAATAGTTTTACACTTTGCAGGGGTTGCACACTTTACCCACAAAACTTGGGGAACTTCCATGTCATCCACGACTCGCGGTATATAACATACCCGAGGTAAGCACTCGAACAATCCCTTTCCCATGGTGATACTAAACAAATAGTCCACTTGTTGATGCCATCCCTCATGATATACATCACTCGTATCATCCATGAGGGCACACCACGGTGTGACCGGTGCGTGTAAAGACAGCGCATGACCTTCCACTTTGGGACGACCCCGTCTCGAGAGTGACCTCTTCACTCTCGCCACTAGTAATGCGGGCTCCTTGCTAGCACCAACCATAGTAATCACAAAGCCCCTTCCCATATAGGGGTAGTGTGGTTGTACATGTAAGGCTGGGACGGTCAGCAGACCTTAAAACTCTCTGTTTTCGAAAACACACACACACTCACTTGTTTCGGTACACCAGTTCTTTCTCAAGTGGTTACCCAACTCAGCATCTTATCCCTTGGGCATTAGTGGCACCCGACGTTTTTTTTGAAAAAGTCTTTGAAATCATTCTTCCTCTCCAGCACTATGCATAAACCCGAACCCACTTGCGTAGCATCTACTAGAATCCTATCTACACCTACCCGCATAACCCTCATAAGGTGGTAGGGTCATGCACGATGCAAGTGTCAACGATAAAAGCATCGGGGGCACCCCACCGAAGGGGGAGCACCATGTCATGATCAATCATCGAAACAAGTAGTGCCATATGTCATGCATGAATAAGTTTCTTAACATGGTCAAAGGGCTGCTTGCCTGGCTTAGCAACGTCTTCGAGGTCTTCACCCGCTTCTCATCCACTCCGAGCATTTCGTCTACTTCGTCAACTATCGCCGGAAACAGCCGCAATAAGCAACACAACAAGCAGAGAAATAAAATGCTCTATAACTAGGAGTTTTATTTTTCTTGGACACCTTGGGTCACAAGAAAAATAATCAGGAAGGTTTCATTGGATGAGGATCAAGGAGAAGTTTTTGAATGGTGGGAATGATGGAAATGATATTCCTTTAAGATGTCAACAGAAAATATTTTTATAAAAATGAGTGAATGGCCCACCAAATAGGGCATGATTTTAGAAACATGTGGAAAGTGGTTTCACTGGATTTGGAGTTCTGAGGATTTACCTATGATTTTCCTAAGAGGGAATAATGGAAAAAGGGAGCTATTTATTTGGTCATGCATGATAGGTGCATGAGAAAATGTTAAACTTGGTCAGACAAATAGGGCATGATATTTAGAGCCTCTGAGAATTTGAATCACCCCATTTGGAGTTGATATGAGTGCTCTAGGAATTTACAAGGTGGCTCTCCAATAGTACAATTTTAAATTTAAATTTGAACAGTAGAGAGCAGTTTGTGGGAAAAATAAGTAGGATATATTTTTGGATAGAGGAAGATTTTAGAAACCTCTAGGATTTTGAATCACCAGATTTGGAGTTAAGATGAATTTAATATCTATTTTACAAATTCTAGAAAAATAGAAATTGGAAAAGGGTGTACGTAGTGCGCTATATAGCGCACGTGGCGTAGGATTAATATTGGGCCGGTCCAGCCGTCCGGCTCAGCGTGCACGCCGCATCGGAAGCGTACTCCTGCTAGGCGGCCACCGAAGACCCACCTCCACTTAAACCGGCGGGCCCGGCCATCTGGGTCACCGACGCGCGGCCCCCGCTCGTCAGGCCCTCCTTCCTCCTCCTGCTCGAGCAGAGGGGGAGCAGGGGAGGCAAAGCCGAGCAGCTCCGGCACCCGCCCCTGGCGGCACAGGCCGTCTCCGGCGATGCTCCAACCACCGGCGAGCTCGGGGCGGCGAGCCGCTTCCGCCTAGGCCGTCCCCGGGCCCTAGGGAGGTCAGGGTCGCCCGCGGCATTGGTCAAGGCGGAGGCAGCCGACGGCGGTGACGGGCGCGACGCCATAGCTGCGGAGAAGAGGGAATGGGGTGGCAGGAGGCTTTGTGGTGATGCGGGGGAGGTGCTGGTGAAGCTCCAAGGAGAGAGGGAGCTCAGGGGAGCTCGAATCCGAGGGGATCCATGGCAGGAGAGCTCCGGCCATAGAAGGAGGAGAGGGCCTCCGGATCAAGGGGGCTCGGTCCGGGGAAGTACAAGGGAGTGGAGGAGAGCCAAGGGCGCTAGAGGGAGCTCGGGGAGGGGTCCTATAGGCGGGGGCGACCAGGGGGAGCTCGTGTGTCCTCGGACGCACCTAGGGCGCGGTGAGCACGCGCGCTAGAGGCGCCTTGGAGGTTTCTGATCGTTGGGGAGGAGCATGGGAGGTCGAGGGGGCGTAAATGGCATGCTGGGATGCTCTATCAAGGACGGACGCGAGCTACATGACAAGGACAGGCGGCAGAGCGCTGTTTTTGCATTTTGGCTGCGTGGTCACCACGCCAACCCTTGTCCAGGGCATCCTTTTGGTCAGCCAAAGCTGTCTGGGTGTGAGGCATGCATGCAGTAGAGTAGTGGTAAAATCTCATGGTAAATGGAGCTGGTTAGATTGGTTTTTCACAACTGGGAAGTTTGTAGCAGCAAACTTGGGGCTCACCCAAAGTGTTGTTACTGTTGTATTCTTGTGGTAAAACCTTGTCTACCGGTCAAAGGAAAGGTGGGACTATGCACCCACCAATTTTTAGATAATGGAGATGAGAGGGCAAGGTACTTGTAGTTCAAGGCTACAATTAATGCCCTAAATTAGTTCAAATGGTTTGCTCATATATTCCACATGAGCATGCCATATTTGGCTATGCTAAGGTGCATTAGCATGCAAATGAGGTTATGGAAAAGTTTGGGGTCATTAGCATGATCAGAAGGGAAGGAGAGATGTTGCCATGTTAAAAAGAGAGGGAATAAGAGAGAGTTACCCCCCCCAAATAGTTGACCAGAGGCCATGGCAAAGTTACTAGAGGTAGAAGAGGGTTATAATATGCTGTGGTAGAAAGTTGGGGGCAAGGGGAATCATTTTGGGCCCACTTTGCTTGTCCACAAGTTTATGACTAAAGGTGTTTGTGCTATGATTGGGCTAGGCAGGGAAATCCTACGACCTTGAGATTTACCAGGGGTAAATGGTAAGTCCATTTGGTTCTGATCACAAGTTTTGAGATGATTTAAAGAAAGTTGATAATGTAAACTTGGTAAACCCTCGAAATGGTCAAAAATGGATTTCTGTAGATATGATCATGCAATTCTATTACCCTTGATGCACCACTTTATGTAGCATCATCATTTGGGTAATAGAGAATCCCCACAAAGTTTGGGATCAATAGGAGATACTTCACAATGTAAAGTTGATCAAATTTGGCTCTAGACAAGAGTGGCTTTAGGATATTTTGGTGAACCAAAACAAGTGGGATAGAGATGAAACTTGGCAAGATGACCACATATATCATATGTGACATGCTAGAATTTTCCTGAATTTATTTGAGAATATTTCTTATAGAAATATTTCAAATGCTTGGAATAGGCAGAAATGGTTTTGATGGGTTTTGTCCAATACTTTGAAAATGACCATGTGTTGAAACTCTTATATATGGATGAGATATGTCCACCGAGTTTTCCAAAAGTTTCTCAAATTTTCTTAAAGCATTTAAATAATTTTTCCCTATAAAAGACCATTTTTGGCCTTAAGAAAAAGCCTTTAAATAAAATATGAAAATAATCTTTAAAAATAATATTTTGTGTTTTTGGGAAGTTATACATATAGTAGGTTTCAAATAAAGCATTTGGGGAAAAAGGATCCACTCAATTTGGGGACTTGAAGTGCAAATCTCAAATCAGGGTTTTTTTTCAAACCTAATTTGAGTAAAACCTATTTGGCCAAAATAATATTTTGTAAAAATATAATTAAGTCCTATTCACATGGCATGATCATTGGACAAGAGTGGGTATCAAGGAGAAGAGTTTTGAGAGTAGGCGGGATTTTATGAATATAGAGCACTCGCAAGCAATCAGACAATCAGCAATCAAGTCAAGCATAACAAGCACACAAAATTTTTAATTGGCCCTGATTTTTGAGTCATGATAACTTAGTCATGAGGCAAATCATAGGGTGTGACACTTACTTACCTCCAAGATGACATATAGTACCTAAGTTAGCTCTAAAATGGCATATACTGAGCATTGTTTCCTCCACACTGACATAATAAGCTTAGTTAACTCAACAATGACATAATAGACTTGGTAACATCATAGATGCCATAGACTTAGATTATTTTCTTGCAAAATGACACAATAAGCTTAGTTAGGTAAAAAAATGTGATAATTACCCAGGTTAGCTCTAAAATGACACAAATAAGCAATAAGAATAAGAAAAACGTTTCTTCTTCTTCTTCTTCTTCTTCTTGATGTTCTTCACGATGTTCTTATTGTTCGTCTTCTTCTTCTTCTTCTTCTTCTTCTAGTATTATTCTTCTAACATTCCTATTTCCCATTTTTCAGATTTGATTCACTTCAGGAAGCTTGCATTTATGGAGTGCTTGTGTTTATTTTCTGTTTTGGTTTCGTATGGATGAAACTATTGTAATATGGTGAAACTTGCAGTTTTGATTTGGTATGTTTGTTGGATGATCATATCCATATGGCAGGGATATAGTTTCTATGAATATCACATATTTGCCTGTGAAAATGCTTGGATATAACAAAAAACAGAATAAAAAGCGCCAATACCGGCACTTTGCCATCTGCCGACGGCAAAGGGTGCTTTGAAGTATGCCCCAGACAGCAAAGGTGCCACGTGGCGGCCACCTGGGAAACCTGGGAAAACCAGGTTGGGACATTTTTGACTCTTTCCCATCCATAGCAGACTACAAAGGGGGGTGCGGACGACATACAACAAAGGGGGGCGCGGGCGGCAGACGTCAAAGCGGGGGGGGGGGGGCAGAGGGCAAAGATGGGGCGGGCAGCAGACAACAAAGAGGGGGTGTCCGTTATCCACCTAACGGTGGCGCCGTCAGTAATATGCCGTCCAGGTCCTTTGCCGTCTGCAAGCGGACGACAAAGTATCTTTGCCATCCGCTGGGCCAAAGCAGACGGCAAGTCCTCTTCCTTGACGGGACCATGGAGGCGCGCAGGCGTGGCTGCTTCTTGAGGAAAGGAGCGATGACACATCGGCTGGCTACCCCCCGAGGCCCAGGCACACTGGCACGGTGCCACACCGTATCTGCTGTCGCTTGGGCTCTCCTCGGAGGGGGTGTCGCTCCCGCTGGAGATGCGCACCCGTCGTCAAGGGCCAGCTCACCTCCAAGATCGGCGCGGCCGCCGTCTTCCGTGAATCACCCCAAGTGCTCGCCCTCTCCCTCGAAGATCTTGACGAAGAGCGTCGCCACCCCGTTGTACTTCAAGTGAAGGGTGCACCTCCCCTGCAAGCCATGGGCACGGGCAAACGTCTGCCACCCGTGGTTCAGGTACACATAACCTACGGGGGTGACCTCGACCTCCAC
Organism: Hordeum marinum; assembly: GCA_022496015.1. Taxonomy (NCBI): domain Eukaryota; kingdom Viridiplantae; phylum Streptophyta; class Magnoliopsida; order Poales; family Poaceae; genus Hordeum; species Hordeum marinum. The sequence goes on from CM039672.1 coordinate 142,630,846, forward strand.
CCACGAGGCCGCGCTGCAGCAGCAGTCAGCCTGTACCCATAGGCCAGCAGCCCCCCCGGCCCGCAGCGCCTTCGCGAAGAAGCACGGGAGTTCAAACCAAGGAGTCGCCGGCCTCTCCGCCCACACCACAAACTCCCGGCCCATGTCAGCCGAATGAAGCCGTGGGTGGGGTGGCCGAGTGGCCACCGCCAGCCTCCCTCCGCGGGCGCCACCATCGCGGCTACTGCGGTCGCCCGCATCGAATGGAGCCTCCCCGCGGCTGCCAAGGGTAACCCTGGGCCATATTCGAGCACGCCCGCGCCCATAAGGAACCACCGTCGACGTCATAGCATACTTCTGGAGACGACCGCGACCCCTCCTGGGCGCTGGCGAGGCAGGGCTCTCCTCGAAGGCTTTCCCTTTCTCGGTGGTATATAACTTCCTCATTGAAGCCATGACTGGGAGAGCGGCGGCTCGAAGACTTGAAGGCAGAGAAAATGAAGATGTGCTCAGGGTTTTCTCACCCTCGCCCACTTATATACGACCAAGGGCCATCCGAAGCCCCCTCGCATCTCGGGCAATGATGGCGCTGTTGCGCACCCCAGCCCTTGTCAGTCGGGGTGTCATGGGGAATGCAGGTGTCGTGTGTTCCTCGAGCGCCGTGGTGCAGAACGGGCGGTGTGCGACTCCTACATACATCAGTTCATCAGCTCCCGAAGGGTCACATCCGCGTGGCCCAAAGGGAGAGGGCCGAGGGAGCAACCGCATTCAAGAAAATGTAATTATGGCCGGCGCAACACGCAGGCGTCGCATCAGGTTGACTAGGGAGGTCCGTGACTACCTCGGGAATGGAGACATTGTCCCCTTGGGCGCGTGACGCGTGTCGAACCTGACCTACAGGCATTTTAGGCCCACAACGCTTCGTGCCGTCCTCAATGGCTTTGCTAGGAAGCCAGCCCGGGCGCGCCTTGGGCTTGGGGGCTACTGTCGGCGTTCTGGGAAGGGGGTACCCAGACCTGCCTGCCTGCGGCCCGGGGTGTTGCCCACCTTGCCAGCCAAGCACGTTCGGCACAACTGCACTCAAGACAAAGCAATCACGAGGGCCCTGGGCTGGCGAGGGAAGCACCATCAAGACCAGCAGGATGATGGGCCTCCTCAGCCCCCCTCCGGAGTGGCGGAGATCTCTATGCAGCGCTTGGCCTTGGGAGGCCAATGATAGAGGCGAGGGTCCCGATCATTCAAGGAGATGATAACTATCGATTTGGTGGAGATGACTTTGACGATCTGACTACGAACGTGCACGACGTTGCGCCTTAGCAATCGCTAAACGAATCTCCAAGAGGTTATTGACCACGCCGGAGCACGATCAACCTGACCACGAAGGTCTATTCCTGCAAGCAATCGAAGAACAAGCAAGAATATGATAATTCAATCTGAATATTGAGAATATAGATGAAGTATTGATAAGGGTGGGGTTCCAAAAGCGGTCTTGGTCTGGTTGTTGGACACAAATGAAGTACACGAAGTTGTAATGGCTAACTTTTAACTAAACAAAACCCAAAGGAAAAGCTACTAGATTGATCTAGTTATATAGGAGCAAGGGGTGCGGCCAAGGAGGTGGGAGGACGTCCCAAGACACCCTAAAACAAACCCTAGGTCGTACAAGGCCCATGGGCCCAAGTGGAGGTGATGCAACACCTTTGGACTTGTAGTTTGACTTGGATTCTGATGCAATGTCAGATTGTTTCGTCGATATTTTCGCGATCCGGACGAATTTTAAGTTGATTCCAACCGTGCTGGAACGCATATGAAATCTAGTTTCCAGCAAAAGAAGAATCACCCAATTCCGAGTCCGTATGAAAAAGTTCATGTGTCTGTGCAGTCCGAATCTGAGTCCAAAATGTGAGAGACTTGGACTCTATCTTCTCTTGGGCTAAAAGTGACGTGAGAGAACTTCTTAAACAACACATAATTATTTCCTTTGACATTAGAGGACCTCTTGAATAGCACCCAACCATTTCCTCTTTCTTTGTCATCACACGTGGTTCATACAAGTGTTCGACCATTTTGCATTTAGGCAGAAAATAAAAATAGGTGAAGTATTTTTGTTCCGGATAACATAAATAAATTATTGCATAATTCTTATAAGAAATCACCTCACAAATATGCATGTATGCAACATTTTTGGTCATATCCAAGATAGTCATGTCCTCATCATCCTCCCCTTTCTGAAAACAAAGCCGTCCTCGGCGTTGCTTAATCTGAAATGTGGCTACCAAAAGAGAAAAGGCATACACATTATATATGCATCATCCATTTTTATTGTTCTCAGTTGTGACACATGTGACATATATATACAAGGGCACTCATCACATGTCATGAAATATAAAGCCAAAAGATTATGACAAGAAGTAGAAGGCATCACAATATTGCAACTCAGTTTCCACATATAAGTGAAGTCCTTATTCATATCAAAAGATTCATGATGTTCATCATTAAACCATACCAATATTGGTAAATAAACGTGAATCGTTTCAAATTTAGATGCTACAACATGCTTCAATAAGCAAACATGCAACATGTCATTTGACACAGAATTATCACCCAGATTGGAGGTCATATCAAAATGATTAAACACCGGCAGAATTATTTTCAAACATATTTGACCCAAATTAGATTTATTTACTGATTCCCACGGTTCTTGCTCATCAATAGTTAATTCAATGGGTGCACTCACAATTGTTGATATTGTAGTTATTTGATCACATGAGGAAGTATAATCATGAAAATAGTCCTCTAAAATAGGTGGTGTGTTCAAAGTAATGGGTAGATCATCATAGGGTATAGTGGAATTGACAAGGCATTCATCATACTCATGTGGAGGTGGAAGATCAATACCTTTCGCATTACCTCTTATGATCAACTCAGATGATGTAGGCTCTCTCGGTGGTCACGTGTGACATGGTGAAGGTGATGTAGCCCTCACAAGATTTATGTGGTTGTCACAGTATGCCTAGTAGTTGAAGGAACAACAGTATCAACTCTTGGAATGTGCACCTTGCGCTCTATTTCCTTCTGGGCAACACGTTGATTTATTTCCTGTTCAGCTTTGCAAGCAAGACGAAACAAACGATCCATAGAATAACACTTTTCATGAATTAGTATCTCCTGTATATCAAGGTTTAATCCTCTCCAAAATCTATCCATAAAACCTTCTTCACTTTCTTCTAATGAGGAATGCAACAAGTGTAGGGGAACGTTGCATGGGAAACAAAAAATTTCCTACGCACACGCAAACCTATCCATGGTGATGAGCATCTACGAGAGGGAGAGTAGATCTACGTACCCTTGTAGATCGCTAAGCGGGAAGCGTTAAGAAACGCGGTTGGTGTAGTCGTACTTCTTCACGATCCAAATCGCCGAGCTTCCCACGATCTAATCACGAACCGTCCCGCGAACCAATCATGAACCGTCCCGCGATCTCGTCACGATCCGTCCCGCGATCCGATCACGAACGTCCCGTGGCCTTGATCACGATCTTTACGATCTAGTACCGAACGGACGGCACCTCCGCGTTCAGCACACGTGCTGCTTGATGACGATCTCCACCGTGTTGATCCAGCAAGAGGTGGAGAGGAGAGAGAGTTCACCAGCAGCGTGACGGCGCTGCGGTGATGGTGGTGGTGGAGCAATTCCGGCAGGGCTTCGCCTAGGCGTTGCAGAAAACCGATCTAGTGGAGCACCAGTGGAACGGGTAGCACGTGGCCGTAAGTTGTGTCCCGTGTGCTAGCCCTGCCCCTCTATTTATATGTTGAGCCCTAGGGTCTAAACTTGGAGCAAAAACCTCTACAAGGTCGATTTTGCCCGCACAAGGTCGGTTTGGCCCGCAAGAAAAGAGTCCAACTCGGATCCCTGTAGTCCCGCGCACAAGCGGTAGTACCGCTTCACGAGCGGTAGTACTGCTTGAGCGGTAGTACCGCTTCACGAGCGGTAGTACTGCTTGAGCGGTAGTACTACTTCACTAGCGGTAGTACTGCCTTACTGCTTAAGGCAGCAGCAAAACTTCCTTTTGCCCTTTCCAATACCTCGTGGGTTTTACCCCATTGGTCCATATAAAGTGTTGCCGTACCCGAACACTTCGGTAAACATCCGGAACCCCTTTCGGTTAATTCTGGAACTCTTACGGAGATCAAAACACTATTTTAACATATATCAATGTTTATCTCCAGACTCTTCCGGAGATCCTCGTTATGTCCGGGATCGTATCCGAGACTCCGAACATCCTTCGGTCACCACCATACATAACTCTATACTACCAAAACGTCACCAAACCTTAAGTGTGCAAACCCTGCGGGTTCGAGAACTATGTAGACATGACTGAGACACCTCTATGGCCAATAACCAATGGCGGGACCTGGATGTCCACATTGGTTCCTACATATTCTACGAAGATCTATCGGTCGAACCTCTATCTCAAGGATTCAGTTAATCCCGTATAACGTTCCCTTTGTTCTTCGGTATGTTACTTGCCCGAGATTCGATCGTCGGTATCTCCATACCTAGTTCAATCTCGTTACCGGCAAGTCTCTTTACTCATTCCGTAATACAAGATCCCGCAACTAACAATTAGTCACATTGCTTGCAAGGCTTATTGTGATGTTGCATTACCGAGTGGGCCCCGAGATACCTCTCCGTCACACGGAGTAACAAATCCCAGTCTCGATCCATGCCAACTCAACAGACATCATCGGAAATACCTGTAGAGCACCTTTATAGTCACCCAGTAACGTTGCGACGTTTGATACACACAAGGCACTCCTCCGATATCTGTGAGTTGCATGATCTCATGGTCATAGGAACATATACATTGACATGCAGAAAACAGTAGCAATAAACTGACACGATCATATGCTATGTTTGTAATTTGGGTCTTGTCCATCACATCATTCTCCTAATGATGTGATCCCGTTATCAAATGACATCACATGTCAATGGCTAGGAAACCCTGACCATCTTTGATCAACGAGCTAGTTCACTAGAGGCATACTAGGGACACAATGTTGTCTATTTACCCACACATGCAATGTGTTTCCAATCAATGCAATTATAGCATGGATAATAAACGATTATCATGAACAAGGAAATATAATAATAAACACTTTATATTGCCTCTAGGGCATATTTCCAACAGTCTCCCACTTGCACTAGAGTCAATAATCTAGTTCACATTACTATGTGATTTACATGGTAATGAATTGAACACCCATACAGATCTGGTGTTGATCATGTTTAGCCCTTGGAAGAGGTTTAGTCAACGGGTCTGCAACATTTAGATCCGTGTGCACTTTGCAAATATTTATGTCCTTCTCCTCGATGTAGAACCGGATGGAGTTGAAGCGTCGCTTTATGTGTCTGGTCCTCTTGTGAAACCTTGGTTCCTTGCCTAGAGCAATGGCACTAGTGTTGTCACAGAACAAATTTATTGGATTCAGTACACTAGGCACTACTCCAAGATCTGTCATGAACTGCTTCATCCGGACACCTTCCTTCGCTGCCTCCGAGGCTGCGATGTACTCCGCTTCGGACGTAGAATCAGCTACCACGCTTTGCTTGCAACTGCACCAGCTTACCGCTCCCCCGTTAAGAATAAATACATACCCAGTTTGCGATTTAGAATCATCCAGATCAGTGTCGAAGCTTGCATCGATGTAACCCTTTACGACGAGATCTTCATCACCTCCATAAACGAGAAACATGTCCTTAGTCATGTTAAGGTACTTAAGGATATTCTTGATCGCTTGCCAGTGCTCCATTCCAGGATCACTTTGAAACCTTCCAGCCATACTTATGGCAAGGCTGACATCGGGTCTTGTGCACAACGTTGCATACATGATAGAGCCTATGGCTGAAGCATAGGGGATGACGCTCATCTTTTCTTTATCTTCTACAGTCACTTGGCATTGAGTCTTACTCAACTTCACACCTTGTAACACAGGCAAGAACCCCTTCTTGGCCTGTTCCATTTTGAACTTCTTCAAAACTTTATCAAGGTATGTGCTCTGTGAAAGTGCTATTAAGCGTCTCGACCTATCTTTATAGATCTTAATGCCTAATATGAAAGCAGCTTCTCCTAGGTCCTTCATTGAAAAACTCTTATTCAAATATTCCTTCACGCTTTCTAGCATTTCTATATCGTTTCCGATCAGCAATATGTCATCCACATATAACACTAGAAAAGCTATAGAGCTCCCACTCACTTTCTTGTAAATACAAGCTTCTCCATAAACTTGTATAAACCCAAACGCTTTGATCACCTCATCAAAGTGTTTATTCCAACTCCGAGATGCTTGCACCAGTCCATAAATGGATCGCTGGAGTTTGCAAACTTTGTCAGCATTCTCTGGATCGACAAAACCTTCGGGTTGCATCATATACAACTCTTCCTCAAGGAAACCGTTGAGGAACGCCGTTTTGACATCCTTCTGCCGAATTTCATAGTCGAAATAAGCAGCTATTGCCAACATGATTCTGACAGACATAAGCATCGCTACGGGTGAGAAAGTCTCATCGTAGTCAACTCCTTGAACTTGTGAAAAACCCTTTGCCACAAGTCGAGCTTTATAGACGGTGACATTACCGTCCGCGTCAGTCTTCTTCTTATAGATCCATTTGTTCTGAATGGCCTTTCGCCCTTCAGGTAGTACTTCCAAAGTACATACTTTGTTTTCATACATGGATCCCATCTCAGATTTCATGACCTCTAACCATTTCTCGGAATCCAGGCCCATCACTGCTCCTTCATAGCTCGTAGGTTCATTGTTGTCCAACAACATGACCTCTAAGATAGGGTTGCCGTACCACTCGGGAGTAGTACGCGTCCTTGTCGACCTACGAGGTTCAATAGCAGCTTGATCCGAAGCTTTATGATCATCATCATTAACTTCCTCTTCTACCGTCGTAGGTTCCACGGAAACATCTTTCTGTGCAGCGCTACTCTCTGGTTGAAGTAAAGGTTCAATAACCTCATCAAGCTCTATTTTCCTCCCACTCAATTCTTTCGAGAGAAACTCTTTCTCAAGAAATGTTCCGTTTTTAGCGACAAACACTTTGCCTTCGGATCTGAGATAGAAGGTATACCCGACTGTCTCTTTCGGGTATCCTATGAAGACGCATTTTTCCGCTTTGGGTTCCAGCTTTTTAGGCTGAAGCTTTTTGACATAAGCATCACATCCCCAAACTTTAAGAAACGACAACTTCGGCCTTTTGCCAAACCATAGTTCATATGGTGTCGTCTCAACGGATTTCGATGGTGCCCTATTTAAAGTGAATGCAGTTGTCTTTAATGCATAACCCCAAAATGATAGTGGCAAATCGGCAAGATACATCATAGATCGCAGCATATCTAATAAGGTTCGATTACGACGTTCAGACACACCATTACGCTGTGGTGTTCCGGGCGGTGTCAACTGTGAAATAATTCCACATTGTCTTAAGTGAGGGCCAAACTCATAACTCAGTTATTCACCTCCTAGATCAGATCGCAGAAATTTAATCTTCTTGTTATGATGATTCTCAACTTCACTCTGAAATTTCTTGAACTTTTCAAACGTTTCAGACTTGTGTTTCATCAAGTAAATATACCCATATCTACTCAAGTCATCAGTGAAGGTGAGAAAGTAACGATATCCACCGCGCGCTGCAACATTCATTGGACCGCACACATCAGTATGTATGATTTCCAATAAGTCACTTGCCCATTCCATTGTTCCTGAGAACGGCATTTTAGTCATCTTGCCCATCAGGCATGGTTCACATGTGTCAAGTGATTCAAAATCAAGTGACTCCACAAGTCCATCAGCATGGAGCTTCCTCATGCGCTTTACACCAATATGACCTAAATGGCAGTGCCACAAGAAAGTGGTACTATCATTAACTACTCTACATCTTTTGGCATCAATGTTATGAACATGTGTGTCATAACTATCAAGATTCAATATGAATAAACCCCTAACATTGGGTGCATGACCATAAAAGATATTACTCATATAAATAGAACAACCTTTATTCTCTGATTTAAATGAGTAACCGTCTCGCAATAAACAAGATCCAGATATAATGTTCATGTTTAACGCAGGCACTAAATAACAATTATTCAGGTTCATCACTAATCCCGATGGTAATCGAAGAGAGAGCGTGCCGACGGTGATCACATCAACCTTGGAACCATTTCCCACGCGCATCGTCACTTCGTCCTTTGCCAGTCTTCGTTTATTCCGTAGTTCCCGCTTTGAGTTGCTAATGTGAGCAACCGAACCGGTATCAAATACCCAGGCACTACTACGAGAACTAGTAAGGTACACATCAATAACATGTATATCATATATACCTTGTTTGTCGTTGGCCGCCTTCTTGTCAGCCAAGTACTTGGGGCAGTTCCGCTTCCAGTGACCAGTTCCCTTGCAATGAAAGCACTCAGTTTCTGGCTTAGGTCCATGCTTAGGCTTCTTTGTAGGAGTAGCAACTGCTTTTCCATCCTTCTTGGTTTTACCCTTCTTGCCTTTTCCCTTGCCATTTTTTCTTGAAACTAGTGGTTTTATTGACCATCAACACTTGATGTTCTTTCTGGATTTCAGACTCAGCGACTTTCAGCATCGCAAACAGCTCGGATGATGACTTGTTCATCCCGTGCATGTTATAGTTCATCACAAAACTTTTGTAACTAGGTGGCAGTGATTGAAGAACTCTATCAATGATCGCCTCTTGCGGAAGGGCAATTCCCAACTCAGCTAGACGGTTTGAGTACCCAGACATTCTGAGTATATGCTCACTGATAGACCCGTTCTCCTCCATCTTGCAAGCATAGAATTTATCGGAGGTCTCATACCTCTCGATCCGGGCATCTTCTGAAAGATAAACTTCAACTCCTGGAACATGGTTCTAAGACATACAATATTGCACACTGAACTATTGAGTAGTCTCCAGCACGAGCCTCCCAAGCGTTCTTAACGTCTTCGAAGGTCATGTCTTCTGGTTGGTCACCAAGCGGTGCATCAAGGACATATTGTTTCTGGGAAGCCGTAAGGATAATCCTCAGATTACGGGCCCAATCAACAAAGTTACTTCCGTCTTCTTTCAACTTAGCTTTCTCTAGGAACGCATTAAAGTTCAGGGGTGCTACTGCGCGAGCCATTGATCTACAACATAAATATGCAAAGGTTATTTAAAATATTGTTCATGATAATGAGTTTAGTTAATCAAATTACTAAAGCTCCCACTCAAATTGACATCCCTCAGGTCATCTGAGTGTCACATGATCCAAATTCACCAACTCAAGTCCGATCATCACGTGAGTTAAGCTGGTCTCAATGGTGAACATCATTATGTTGATCATATCTACTATATGACTCATGTTCGACCTTTCGGTCTCTTGTGTTCCGAGGCCATGTCTGTACATGCTAGGCTCGTCAAGTTTAACCCAAATGTTCTGCACGTGCAAATCTGGCTTGCACCCGTTGTATGTGAACGTAGAGTCTATCACACCCGATCATCACGTGGTGTCTCGACATGACGAACTTTCGCAACGGTGCACACACGGGGAGAACACAGTTCATCTAGAAATTAAATTGAGGGATCACTTTATAATGCTACCGCCGTACTAAGCAAAACAAGGTGCATAAAAGGATTAACATCTCATGCAATTCATAAGTGACATGATATGGCCAAGAACTTGTGTTTAAGATCTCCATCTTCGAAACACCGGCATGATCTCCATCGTCACCGGCACAACACCATGATCTCCATCAATGTGTTGCCATTGGGGTTGTGGCGCCAACCCTGCTTCTACTTCTATTGCTACCGCTTAGCGATAAAGTAAAGCATTACATAACGCTTAATGATTGACACGCAGGTCATACAATAATTAAAGACAACCCTATGGCTCCTGCCGGTTGCCGTATTCATCGACGTGCAAGTCGTGAAAATCTATACATCACATGATCATCTCATACATCACATATATCTTATCATGTAATTGGCCATATCACATCACAACATACCCTGCAAAAATAAGTTAGACGTCCTCTAATTGTTGTTGCAAGTTTTACGTGGCTGCTACGGGTATCTAGCAAGAACGATTCTCACCTACGCATAAACCACAACGGTGATACATAGATTGCTTTTCAACCTTCTCAAGGACCGCCTTTGTCGGATCCAATCCAACTAAAGTGAGAGAAACTGTCACCCGCAAGCCATCTAAGCAACAAGTTGCATCGAGGGAACCGGTCTCTCGTAAGCGTACGAGTAATGTTGGTCCGGGCCGCTTCATCTCACAATCCCGCCGAACTAAAATCCGACCAAGGGAGGAAGCAATCTAAGCATCAACGCCCACAAACCTTTTGTGTTCTACTAGAGATCTCATCGAACCATCAACCTAGCTCATGATGCCACTATAGGGGAACGTTGCATGGGAAACAAAAAATTTCCTGCGCACACGCAAACCTATCCATGGTGATGAGCATCTACGAGAGGGAGAGTAGATCTACGTACCCTTGTAGATCGCTAAGCAGGAAGCGTTAAGAAACGCGGTTGGTGTAGTCGTATTTCTTCACGATCCAAATCACCGAGCGTCCTGCGATCTAATCACGAACCGTCCCGCGAACCAATCACGAACTGTCCTGCGATCTCGTCACGATCCGTCCCGCGATCTGATCATGAACGTCCCGTGGCCTTGATCACGATCCTTCCGATCTAGTACCGAACGGACGGCACCTCCGCGTTCAGCACATGTGTTGCTTGATGACGATCTCCACTGTCTTGATCCTGCAAGAGGAGGTGGAGAGGAGAGAGAGTTCACCGGCAGCGTGACGGTGCTCCGGTGATGGTGGTGGTGGTGCAATTCCGGCAGGGCTTCGCCTAGGCGCTGCAGAAAACCGATCTAGAGGAGCACCGGTGGAATGGGTAGCACGTGGCCATAAGTTGTGTCCCGTGTGCTAGCCCAGCCCCTCTATTTATATGTTGAGCCCTGGGGTCTAAACTTGGAGCAAAAACCTCTACAAGGTCGATTTTGCCCGCACAAGGTTGGTTTGGCCAGCAAGAAAAGAGTCCAACTCGGATCCCTGTTGTCCCGAACACAAGCGGTAGTACCGCTTCACGAGCGGTAGTAACGCTTGAGGGGTAGTACCGCTTCACGAGCGGTAGTACCGCTTGAGTGGTAGTACCGCTTCACGAGCGGTAGTACCGCTTCACGAGCGGTAGTACCGCTTGAGTGGTAGTACCGCTTCACAAGCGGTAGTACTGCCTTACTGCTTAAGGCAGCAGCAAAACTTCCTTTTGCCCTTTCCAATACCTCGTGCGTTTTACCCCATTGGTCCATATAAAGTGTTGCCGTACCCGAACACTTCGGTAAACATCCGGAACCCCTTCCGGTTAATTCCGGAACTCTTCCAGAGATCAAAACACTATTATCACATATATCAATCTTTATCTCCAGACTCTTCCGCAGATCCTCGTCATGTCCGGGATCATATCCGAGACTCCGAACATCCTTCAGTCACCATCATACATAACTCTATACTACCGAAACGTCACCAAACCTTAAGTGTGCAGACCCTGCGGGTTCGAGAACTATAAAGACATGACCGAGACACCTCTACGGCCAATAACCAATGGCGGGACCTGGACGTCCACATTGGTTCCTACATATTCTACGAAGATCTATCGGTCGAACCTCTATGTCAAGGATTCAGTTAATCCCGTATAACGTTCCCTTTGTTCTTCGGTATGTTACTTGCCCGAGATTCGATCGTCGGTATATCCATACCTAGTTCAATCTCGTTACCGGCAAGTCCCTTTACTTGTTACATAATACAAGATCCCGCAACTAACAATTAGTCACATTGCTTGAAAGGCTTATTGTGATGTTGCATTACCGAGTGGGCCCCAAGATACCTCTCCGTCACACGGAGTAACAAATCCCAGTCTCGATCCATGCCAACTCAACAGGCATCATCGGAAATACCTGACTCAGCAGACATCATCGAGACTCAAGAATGCTACTGACTCAAGCTTTCATATGCAAAAAGAATCACTCAATTCCGAGTTCGTATGAGGAAGATATGCTTGTTTTACTGAACACTGCGCAAAACAGATTTCAATCCGAATTCACATACGAGATTGGGTCTAGGTTGATCCGAAATTTGTTTTTTTTCTCTTCTCTCTATTTATTTTTCTTCTATATTTTTTCTCTCACTTTTTTTCTTTTTTCTTTTTTTTCTCTCTCACTTTTTTTCTCAACCAAATAAGAAGCAGATTGGATCAAGCATAGATGTGAACGACCTCAAGTATGATAATGACAATGAATAATGGGTAGCATGTGGTGAAAATTGATAGATGGTAGTGGGTGACAATGAAAGGGATGACAGTGGCATGGTGGTGGTATATGGCAGCAGAGATGAAGATGGTGCGACGCCGGCGTGACAAGTTGTGAATAGAACTCGAAACTCTAAAAGACTAGACGCTAAGACCAGCAACTCGACACGACGATGCAACCGATAATTCAACTATGCAAGCACTGAAAAGAAAATTGCAAAGGCTCAGACTGGCTTGGAGTAAAGATGAATAGATCTAACTTTTTTTTCTGGCTTTTTCTTGGGCAATAGGTAAGAAAAATAAATCTAATCTACGAATAACTGGAAATTCTCACCGAACAACCTGAAAACTGATACCACTTGATAGAGGCGAGGGTCCCGATCTTTCGATGAGATGATAACTATCGATTTGGTGGAGATGACTTTGATGATCCGACTACGAACGTGCACGACATTGCGCCTCAGCAATCGCTAAACCAATCTCCAAGAGGTTATTGACCACGCCGGAGCACGATCAACCTGACCACGGAGGTCTATTCCTGCAAGCAATCGAAGAACAAGCAACAATATGATAATGCAATCTGAATATTGCGAATATATATGAAGTATTGATAAGGGTGGGGTTCCGAAAGCGGTCTTGGTCTGGTCGTTAGACACAAATGAAGTACACGAAGTTGCAATTGCTAACTTTTAACTAAACAAAACCCAAAGGAAAAGCTACTAGATTGATCTACTTATATAGGAGCAAGGGGTAGCGGCCAAGGAGGTGGGAGGACGTCCCAAGACATCCTAAAACAAACCCTAGGTCGTACAAGTCCCATGGGACCAAGTGGAGGTGATGCAACACCTTTGGACTTGTAGTTTGACTCGGATTCTGATGCAATGTCAGATTGTTTCGTCTATATCTTTGCGATCCGGATGACTTTTAAGGTGATTCCAACTGGGATGGAACGCATATGAAATCTAGTTTGCAGCAAAAAAAGAATCACCCAATTCCGAGTATGTATGAAAAAGGTGTTCGCGTTTTGAGACAGGTGTGTCTGTGAAGTCCGAATCTGAGTCCAGAACGTGAGAGACTTGGACTCTATCTTCTTTTGAGCTAAAAGTGACGTGAGAGAACTTCTTAAACAACACATAATTCTTTTCTTTGACATTAGAGGACCTCTTGAATAGCACCCAACCATTTCCTTTTTCTTTGTCATCACACGTGGTTCATACAAGTGTTCGACCATTCTGCATTTAGGCATAAAATAAAAATAGGTGAAGTATTTTTGTTCCGGATAACATAAATAAATTATTGCATAATTCTTATAAGAAATCACCTCAAAAATATGCATGTATGCAACATTTTTTGTCATATCCAAGGTAGTCATGTCCTCATCAGCCAAGAATGACGCAAGGTAGGACAGGCAGGCACCACCGCGCCAGGCGGTACAGTTTCCTCTTTGGTGCAAAGGGAGTAAGGACGTACGCATGTTCCCAAAGCGCCCCCAAAGGTTTCCATTCCGATGCAACAAGACCGTGGCCACGATCCTTGTAGGAAGGATGTCATTGCCGAGCCCACCTCGGCATCATCAAGAGCTACTTTGCAGGCGAACACTACCTTTCATTAGGATAGAGATGTACTCCTGTCCCCCTTCGAATTTGGCCGTTGTGGGATCCCTTCCCGCCATAGAGATAAGGGAAGAGGACCCGGGCCACTATAAATACATCCTACGTTGCACCATAGAGGGACACAATGAAACGGAGATACAACAAAGAGAGGCAGCACCACCAGAGCACCACCAACGTAATTTTCTCCCCCGAAGATAAGCTTTGAAATCCCCTGCCATGGCTAGAGGCACATGATCCTCCAAGCATGCCCATGGTCCCCTCAACGGAAATTTGGGGAGATGTGCCATTACAGACCTCCAACTGCATCGGCTTACCACACAGGGATACTTTACGGGTCCGGATTTGGACCCAATTCACCCGACCCTAATATTCGTTGACGGGCAGGCACACACTGACAGCCATCCTACCCCTCATGGAGGCGAGTATGTATGTTTCGTCCCCTTCCTCCTTTGTGGTCTGGGGTTCCCTATCCATCCCTTTCTTAGGGGTTATCTTGAATTCTATGGGATCCAACTCCATCATTTACTCCCAACTCGATATTGCACATCGCGGGATCCGTTGCCTTCTACAAAATGTACCTCGACTAGCAAGCACACTTCAGGTTATGGAGGAAATACTTTCGTGTGATGCCCTATTCCCGAGATGGGAAATTACTTGAAGTAGGCGTAGTGAAGTGTGCAGAATACCCGGGACCGGCTATCCCAAGGCACCCCCAAGAAGATGATACATGGGCGTCCGAGTGGTTCTACATGGTCGATATCACTGTGAACGATCCAGTTCGGACCAGGCTTCTGACCTTCCCCTTAGACCTATGACTACGACCATGGAGCACTACTGAGAAGGACAACTACAACGTGGCCTGCATTGTAGGTAAAGTGAAGTGCATGACCAACACTGACCTGACCATCATAGATGTGATGGCAACAACCATCATCCGAAGAGTCCAGCCTCTCTCGCAACGCCAATATCTTTTGTGTATGTACAACGGGACTAGCAACACCACTCAATCGATCCCAAAAAAACTTGAAGGACGACACGACATTTGGTGCGGCCCTAGCCGACATATACAAGGGAGAATCCACGGATTTTTCAAAGAGAATATTGATAGACGACCTATCTTATAGCAATCCATGCGACATACTAAGTTCTTTTCTAAACATCTTCCTCTATCCGAGCAACTCAGAATGTTGTTTCTTGACAATCATTATGTTCATCGAGAGATGGAGGTGCTGGGTTGGGACACCGAAGTGTTCGACACTCGAGTGAGGGAGATATCATCATGACGATGACCACATCTTCAATGAGGATGAGGAGATATCCACCATATATGAAGGGGGATATTTCATGAAGAGAGCCTTGATGACTCTAGAGATGCTATCAGCCCGGACCTACCGGGGATATTGCCTTCTTCATCGGTAAATCCTCCTCTCGTTACCTCTCGAAAGAGACCTTTTACTTGAGGAACCTCGAGCACCCTGAGTCCTCTTCCTTAGGGTTGAAATTTGAAACAATTGCATGGCGATACGACCTCTCCTGGGGGGCCTTCCATTGCCGCACAAGCTGCCCCTTGACAGGGAACGACTACGAAAATGGAATGTGACGCTCCACCTTCGAACAGGTAATTCTCCCCATCCTTATATTTTGTCCAAAAACATAGGATCAAGGTCCTAATTATTTGGTTTTGTATAGGCCGTCCACTCAAGCAACAACAATAGGGGGGGTAGACAATCCACCCCCAGAGAACGGTGTCCAACTGTCGTTCACCTCGGGGGATGGTCCTAAGATGCCTCAACTAATCACTTCGGGGACCGGTTCGGCTACAGTTTCCGAGGTCGATAGTATGATGAAACATCGGGACAGTCAAGACACTTTGAGGAACCATGCGTTTACTAGCCAAGAGTTCAATACTCTCAGCTGGATGCATGCCTATCAAGGCATTGCTCGTTTTGCTTTCATAACAATAGTGGGCGTCTTGGCGAAAGCTTGCAGGTACTTATTCCATTTTGAATTTATGTTGTACTAGGCAGTAGCCCCCAAGACACTGG
The DNA here is from genome assembly GCA_022496015.1 of Hordeum marinum. Lineage (NCBI taxonomy): Eukaryota > Viridiplantae > Streptophyta > Magnoliopsida > Poales > Poaceae > Hordeum > Hordeum marinum. Next base: position 142,646,849 of record CM039672.1, read on the forward strand.
TCGGATGGCGCATCCTACAGGTGGATTTAGTTATATAGATGAGGTATATGTAAGTGTAGAGGCCAGTAACCACCAAGCCAAAGTATGGCACATGTGTCCATGTTGAGGCCTGATTAATAAAGCTATTGTTTTGCTATCATGTCGGGAGACGGACGATAAATTGTCTGAGGAGTTAGCTGAGACGAAGAAGCTTCTAAGCACATTGGAGGTCGGGGTGAAACAAGTAAAAGCGTTTACCAGGAAAGCACGTGGTAAGCGCATTTTGCATAATGTAACTTAATTGTGACAAACTCGTAATCCGTGTCACACGTATTTCATTCCTTAGCTGCAGAAGTCATAGGTCAGTTAGTGTCTGACTTAAAGCAAGCTCGCGAAGACCACATATATGCTGAACCGCAGAGACAAGCCGATAATAGAGTCCTTGCCCAGTGTAGGGAAGAGGTCAACAAGCTAAAAGCAAAGAACGAGCAAACAAGCCCAGGAGATTAATCAATTGCGGGCCCAGGCTGCTGTCGAGGCTAAGAACGATGAAACCAGTGAAGATGTGTCCCGTAAGCTTGTGCTTTCGAGAAATGATTTAATACGAAAGACTGTCTGACTTGAATTGACACATTCGATGGCTGGTATTAGTGGCAGGCCAACCAAAACAGGCACCAGGTCTGTCATCCGAGGACGCCCGTGTAAAGTCGACTGAGGAGTACGAAAGATCTCGGAAGGCGATGACAATTGTTTTTAAGGATTTATGGCGTGAGGAATAAAACGTGCCCGAGGGCATATCCGAGCTTGCGGAATGCCTCGAAGGTGCTCGGCGCCATATAAAGCTTGGAAAATGTCGTCCTCACTAATGGAATCAGTTACTTTGCATCTTCCACAGCAAACGACATCAGACCATGCAACGGATGGCGAACAGCTTTGTCGTCTGCTGGTTGACGGCCCAACTTTTAGCACTGAAAGTCACGGTAATCGTCGTCTTTGTCATCTATAGAATCAAAACGAACAACAAATACGTGTGTCATCCACCTTCCTGGCCTAGCTGACAGAATAAGAAAGTTAGAAGAAGAAGAAGAAGAAGAAGAATAGAAGAAGAAGCAACATAACAAGAAGAAGAAGACTAGAAGAATAAGAATAACAATAATAAGAAGAAGAATAAGAAAGTGAAGAAAAATAATAAGAAGAAAGAAAGAACAGGAACAAAGAAGAAGCTCATCTTTCTTCTTTCTTTTATCTTTTTATCCTTTTCCTTCTCATTCTTCTTCTTTTAGACTTTCTTTTTCTTCTCTTTCCTCTTCTATTCTTTCTTTTTCTCATCTTCCTTGTTTTTCTTCTTCATATTCCTTATCTGTATCATTTTAGAGCCAACTTAGGTAATTATGCCATTTTGGAGCGAACTAAGCTTGTTATGTTATTTTGGAGGAAAATAAGGTAAGCATAGGTCATTATTGAGCTAAACTAGGTAATTATCCCATTTTTGAGCTAACTAAGCTTATTATATCATTTTGGAGGAAACGAATCTAAGTATAGGTCATTAATTAGCAAACTTAGGTAAGTATAGGTCATTACTGAGCCAACTTAGATTATTTTGTCATTTTGGACACAAATAGGATAAATATATGACATTTATGAGCTAACCAAGGTTATTATGCAATTTTTGACCTAACTAAGCTAATTATGTCATCGATGAACTACATAAGCTAATTATGTCATTTTGGAGGATAATTAGCAAACCATGTCTTTTTTGGGGAAATAAGCTAAGTATGTGGTATATTAGGGCTAACTAGCATGTACGAAGCCAAATATGCATTTGTTAAGAAAGACACTACAGAATACTTATCATCGTCGTCATCACGGAGGTCAAGCACCGGGGTTACTCGAGGTTGATTCACGTGGAGAATTATGTCCTCGAGAAGGGTTGTGCGAGGTGGATAGGGAGTTATGTTGCACCAAAACTCATTTGCAATGTGTCGTTAGCATGATGACACTCAAATGTTAATACTAGTAACTAATGACCATTCAAATGAAACTCGCTGTTCCCACCTGAGTAATGACTGACATCGGCAGAGGGGTCTGACTGGTCTTCTTGCACATAGACTTCACATTTGGTTTTGACGAGCCAGTCATATTAGTTAGTAATGAAACAAACAGTACATGCATGATTTGGCTAATATGCATAAGAAACTTACCACGAGGATCATGTGCATGGCCTAGTGACCCACCTCATTACGTGCCCTCACCTCCCCAAACAACCTAGTTGTCTTCTCCTACGCCAGCAGTTCCTTCTCCACCGCCACCCGACCCCCTCCTCCAGAAGCGCCTGAGTTGTCACTCTCTATTTCTAAAGAGAAGACTACAACACAACTCCTCGTTAGCATTGTAATCATTGATGGCCGCACAGATAATGTAATGAAGGAAAGATATCTGTGTCCATATAACGAACCTCGATGGCGATATCGGCTGGCTGTGGACGAGTCCTTATCTCACGACAGGAGCTCGTTTGGCGCACCTTGATCTTCGGGAGAGTGAGAGGACAACAAACTAGTCAAACTCCAATGGCTATCGAGCCATGGGGCCTCGAGCCACCAGCTATCATCACCAGCTCTGGATCAATAGGATGTTGGCTCTAGTTATATAGTCCTACCCTTTCCTTTCCTTTGCCTCCTTGTTGTAAATCATGAGCATGTGGTGCGAGGTAATGTTGGTGAAATTTTCTTGAAGATCGAGGTCAGACCCAGAGAATGCATTGGCCTTCCTGTATGAGGCGGTATGGGCCATGCCATAGAGGTTGTACACCTCTGGCACCTCCATGTTATTGTGTCACGCCTAAAATAGAGGAACAAAACATTAGTAAAGGGCTCAAGCTACCATAAAGAATGAATTGCATGAATCATGAAGCAAACCACATAACCAGTTCCGCCCGTACTGAAATAAGTTGGCGCTAACTTGATGGTGTGGCACACCAACCATTTGGGCACGCCGGTCCGTGGCATTGTTGTGGATGGCTCACCAGTGTTCTCTGCACCACTCATCCACCAACACCTCCCGACAATCCATCTTATCCGCACACCATCTGTCAAGACCAGCTTCCCAGGATATTAATTTCCCAATAACTGGTCCTTGTGCTCACCAGCCCTATGATTGCTTTTAACTAGTGGACACATTCTTGATACAAAATCTGAAGCACAAGACCATGGTGGTCTATGGAGTAGAACAAAGTTTTTAGTGGTTGATGGCGGAAGCGGTTCATGGATCTTCAATGTCTATGGGACTCCATTTCCCAAAAGAAAAGTTAACCTGGACAAATCTTTGCGTGGCTGCTGTCTGCGTTTCCTAGGTTCTGGGGGTGTCATCATTGCGCTCATCTCCAAGCAAGAAATATAGACAAGATAATAGCCAGGGACAAGCCAGTGAGTACTTTGAATGTACTCGCAAACATCATGAAAACAGATATGATATAACATGTGATAATCAAACACCAAAGTAATTTACAATCATCCAGTCATTCAAAAAATAGAATTCATGTTGCAAGCAAGCAAGTTATTCATATTAAATATAAACAAGCATTCAGGGAATAAAAATAAACTACACCAATCGCGTGTCTGAAGCGATGCCTTGAAAGCTTAAGAATATGAAACATGCATCGGTCGAGCGTCTGAGCGATGCCACAAAGAGGGCTTATGAAGGAAATAAATAACAGGCATGCCTCAGTCGGGCATCTGTGCGATGCCACATAAAGGGCTTACATATAAAGTAAACAACATGCATGCCAGAGTTGGGCTTCTGAGCGTCACCACATAATGGGCTTATAAAGAAAGTAAATAACATTTGTGTCGTAGTCGGGCATCTCACCGACGCCACATAAAGGGCTTATAAAGAAAGTAAATTTCAATGAGTCTACAGGAGGTAGAGCCATCCCATGGATACTCAATAACCCAAATATCATAAAGGGTTAGTCCATAGTAATAATCATAATCATCATTCGTCACACTTCATGATCAATATTCTGGTTTAGAAGTATTTCCTATGAGGAGCGACACTAAGACCGACACTTGACCCATCCCAGACTGTAGTCCTTAACTGCGGACACGACTATTTGAATAGATGTATACTCTGCAAAGGGTGTAGTCTTTTCCCACGAGTAACGAATTTCCTTAGTCATCTCGAGACTAAATCCGTTTACGGTATTTGAGTTCAAAACACACCTGACCCGCACATGCTAGCTTAACTTAATGATGTCTGGAATCACCCACGGTGCTCGCTAAGATTAACTCTTAGTGAGGAGACCACAATCTCGATTATCATGGGATCACAAAATTTATACCACACGCACACAGGGGCGTGTCACGCCCAAGATACGATCCTATCCTTATTTCGGGACGAGGGCCTCGACAGGGATAGAAGCGCATCTTGTCATGTTGCAAGAATGGATATCATTACAATTACATGTACAAAATAGATGAGTATATGGATTGGCTTACACTTGCCACTAGCTACATCAAGATCACATCAATACAACAACATAGTCAAACATCATATAGAAGAGCAGGGTCCGACTACGGATGAAATCAAATGATAAAATGACATCCATCCTTGCTATCCCAGGCTGTCGCCTGGAACCCATCCTAGATTGATGAAGAATAAGATGAACTCCAAACAAACAAGCATCGCGCTCATGTTCAATCATCGTATTACCGGTACCTACAACTGTTGTTGTAGTAACCTATGAGCCACGGGGACTCAGCAATCTCATTTCCAAGGGTATCAAGACTATTAAAGCTTAATGGGTGAGGTATGGTTAAGTGGTGAGGCTGCAGCAAGCAACTAAGCATTTATTGAGTGGCTAACTTACGAGTACAGAAACTAAAGTGGGTGGTCTACGCATAACGGATGAGAACTAGCAATGATCACTAAGTGATCGTGAACACCTACTTACGTCAAACATAACCCCACCGTGTTCTCTCTCGGATAAGGACTCACGAGAAGAGACAGTCATGGGTACGCACACAGTTGGTGTATTGTATTAGAGTTTACTTCAAGTTTGCTATGACCAGGTGTTAAACAAAGTATCCAAGTTTGCCACATAACCGCGGGCATGGCTTTCCGAAAGATTTAACACTACAGGGTGCTCCAACTCATCCATCACAAATTAACCACACGCCGCGGCAATAACCTCGACCACGGATCTCGTGATCATCATAGACAATTCCAAAGGAAATCCGACACCTCGAGATAGCCCGAAGAAGATCAGAGTTCCTCACGCAAGACATTCAAGAAAGGTAAAACAGGTCCAGCAAGGCCTCCCGACGTGTCGACGATCCCGATAGGAGCCACGTATCTCGTTCTCCGGACACATTGGATAAGCTAGTGTACGGTGGCCTGATAGAACTCACCCAAGTTGCCCTGGGGTGGCCCTGCACAATGCTCTAGTTTGGACCAACACTCATGAGGAGCACTGGCCCGGGTTGTTGATTAAAGATCCTCAGCTTAATTACTCCCTATGTAGGTTTGTTAGTTATTAGGCAAATGTAGTACCAATGTTGGGCCTTGCTAGACAAGCTTTATCCTAAAACGAAAATCAAGGGGGTCCCCATAACAACCCCGAGCATGTTAGGAGCGCTCAATTATGGAACATAACATCGGTTCACAAGTAACTAGGGCGGCAAGAGTGAAACAAAACACCAAGAAAAAGGCCAATCCTTCCACCCTTTACCAAGTATATATGTGCATTAAATTAAATACCAATAATATTGTGATAACAAAAGAATGTCAATGTTGTCACATGGAAGCAATTGCACCTGTACCTAGAAACGCTATAAGAAGGGCTGAGCAAGCGGTAACATTGCCAAACAAAGGTTTGCTGGGAGGTGGAGGTTAGAGACTTATCATGGCAATGTTGGGAGGCTTGACAAACATGTGGTAGGCAGTAAGACATAATGAGAAAGTTTGGACAACTAGCATAGCAATGATAGTAGTGGTATCCAGGGAAATGTATCATCTTGCCTGAGATCCCGCTCGGAAGAAGAACGAGTCCATGAAGAAGACGAGCCAACGTAGTCGAATGAATCCTCACACTCTGAACGCTTCGTAACTCCATCGAGAAGAAGAAATCCAGAACAAACAATGAACACATGATACAACACAACATATGCATGCCATGATGCGCAAATAAATATGATGCATGTCCGGTCTAAATATGCAAGTCATGGCAAATCCCATCAAAAAACTACTACACATTACAGTGATGCTCAATATGCAATGAGTTGCATATTTATGAAACTCCACGATCAATATTTAGTTCACTCTTGTTTAGGTACACAACAGTATGCAATGTTTTAAACATGGCAAGAGGTGAAGCATAATAAAACTACTCTATCCAGGCATCTTAAATGAGGTCGGAAACAACATATAGTATTTCCAAAATGACCCCATCTGTTAATTTCGAAATTGGTCCAGATCTGAACTAACCATATTTTATATTTGTTAAACAACAGAATAAAGCATGCCACGTAAATTTACACATCATTCTAGTCGATTTACATATATAGAACGTCTCAAACGGAGCTATAGTCTAAAAGATATGACACGCACAAGATGAACAAGACATGAATGCAAAATGCATGGAAATGACAACCACAAGCACTTAAAAACATGGATGCAACAATATAATATGAAACTACATGACATTCTAAGCAAGTTTCATATATGGCATGTCCAAAAGGGAGCTACGGTTTAACCACAATCACCAAAACAAGTTTTAGTTCAAATCTGCCCAAAACAGTAACATGACATTTTGCACACATGAAAACAACAAGCTACAAGATCCTAAAATGCACAAACTAAGCATGCTGCAGTAGCATATAACACATACTTCATTTCATCTTCACATATCCTACTCAAAATATGCATAGATCACATGGTTGGAAGCTCACAACATGGCATACTGAACTAAGCCATTTTCAGACTTAGTGAACATAACCTAGTTTTTGACAGTGCAGTTTTTATCATGAAGGCATATTGACAACAGTGAAACTATATGCTACAGGGCATTTTATGGCATGAAAATTAACAGAATGGTAGTAGACATTATAAGCTACAAATAACTCCACTACATCAACACCAAAGCAGTTATAGATCACTAGCAAAACACATGGCAAGACAACAACAAAATGTTAGAGATTCCAACTTAGAAATAATTAGTCACCTCGAAATAGCAATATTGGTTAGGAAGGTATTCATGATGAAATCTACAGCTAAACATAAGATTCATGGCATGGCAAACATATTAACAACAATCATACATTGCATACTACAACACCTCCAAAGACTCAACCACAAGGAGGCATGGATTGCTTAATACGAGCACCACAAAATGGAACTCTATGCTAATAGATTACAATTTAACGTGATAGCAACTTGAGAGCAAGAAACAAACATGTTAACGAAGTCCTACCTAGCAACCAGAGGCATGGCATCAAAGTAGACATATCCTAGAGCAATACTCATGAATACACCCTATGCCAAAGACCTACGGTTGAGATGCAATCATCCACACAACATCGAATAAAAATAACAAACTTGCACATTACGATGAGATGCACATTTGCAATAGATATTTCAGCACCTAGATAAATTCGAATGAGCATGCAAATGACGCTATCATGTCGAGCATGAAAAGTAGATACATCTAGACATACAAAATCACCACAAACGGACACATATACATCAAGTTACGAATGGTTGAAAATTACTATATGATGAAAATAAACAGAATATCTTAGTGACTTAGCAGGAAATCTTCACCTCTCGAATCCGGGACGACGTGGTGCGGGGTGAGGCAGGGACGACGTTTGGCTGGGCATACGTGGCCATCCCGGGATGAGGCGGGACGCTGTCGTACATATCTGGCAGGGCAAGCTCCGACGAGGCGGCTCGACACCGGCGAGGAACGACGAGGCGACGGTGGGCTTGGCAGAAGAAGGCGGCACGAGATCCGACCGCTAGCAAGGGCGTGGCCACCTGATCTGTCCTTGGCGAGGTTGGGCGGCGAGCTGGCGATGTGGCGGCGGCGAGCTCGTGCTAGCGGCGGCCGGAGGAGCTGCGGGGACAATGACGGCGCAGATGGCGGCGGGGTGCAATACTGTGGCGGTGAGTGCGGTGCTGTGGCGGCGGGAGCTTTGGTGGCCGGGTCGCGCAGAGGCGGCGGCGGACTGTGGTGACTTCTCCGGCAGGCTCCCCGGCGGCTCTGGCTCACGGGGCTCGCGGAGCAGGGCGGCCGACCCAAGCCTGGGCGGGCCTGGCCTGGACCCGGCGGGCCGCGGTGGAGGCGCTGGCGCGCGGGGCGATGGCGCGCGGGGCGATGGCTAGTGGCGGGGACGCCACGTGGCGCTACAGGAGTGGTGGAGGGCGGCGGCGCGGCGGCTAGGCGGCTGGCTGCCCGCCAAGTGATGGCGGTTGGACGGTCGGGCACGGAAATTGAGGAGGAGGGAGGCTAGAGGTTAGGGGAGGCCTAATTTTGATAGGAGGGGGTTATATAGGGTAGGGGCTAGGTTTGGAGGGTTTTTAGCCCGATTCGTGCCGTTCGATCTCGATCGGACGACTCCGGACGTGGGAGCGTTGTAGATGGGCTAGGTGGGTTGTGTGGAGGGGTTGAGCTGAGATGAGAGGGAGAATGGTGCCCCGTGACACGTGTTTTATAAACCAGAAATGTCTGATATATAAACCGATGACCGCACTGCTAAAGTCGTGCATTGAGGTACCAAACGACCTTCGATTGCGACGAAATTTGGCAGGCGGCCACCTACAATATAACAAGGCCACACGCGAACTTCCGACTCAATCCAGGAATATTTTATACGCACTTTAAAAAACAATATTTTATTGATGTCGTGGGTGCGTGCATGTGTGATTGGGCTCGAAATGGTCGAGGACACGAACGAAGAGAACCGATAACTACGAACGGATGCGAGTTTTAAAAACGAGTGATGATGCTATGCAGATGATGCGATGATGAATGCAACAACCACACGACTCAAATGACGAGAATGAAAAAAGGGAATCTTCTAGAGCATCGGTCCCGAGCTGTTATAGGGCGCCACCCCCTCGGTCCAACCATAACACCATGCCCCCGGACCAAGTGGCATGCCTACCAGATGCCTTCGGTATCTTCAACTTCAGCCTCTCTATATGGTGTGTGCCAGGAAAAGGGTTGACGGCTTACTGAACCATACACTGCCTGCGGCAGGGACAAGTGGTAGTACGAAACAAGTGTGGGGGTTACTGGAACAATACTCAATCTACGGTCGACTCCGAAGGTTTATGTTTTCCCTCCAAGGTTAGCCAACAATGCTCTTCTCAGTTTTCGTGACAGGGTCACCAATTCCCTCATACTCCATCATGCCTCACTGCATAGCCTTGTCACTACGAGATGTCAGTGTTGTGATCATGTTAACCAGAACACAACCTTCTTTTGGACTTCATCCGAATTATCACTAGGCATATTTGGCATGAGCACTGGCTACTGTCATCAATATCACATGTATAGTAGAAAGATTTTCACCATATGCTTATATGCATGAGTATGATCTCCACATGAAATAACGTCACTTCATTTTAGCATAATGAAGGAGTTCATTCATTCCAGCAAACAACACACAACTAATATCATATCAAGGTTCATGATGCTTGTCTTCCATGTGTAGATAGGTGGGGTCCACTCAAAAACTTTTTAAAGTTTGATCTCCTCTCCCTTTCCAATTTTTGAAAATATACAATTAACACATAATTCAATAACAATACAAATAGTTGACTAAAATATTTTTCTAATAAGTCCTGAATTAAACTAGGTGAATTTTTAGAAATGTAGGAAAAAGAATAAACTCCATTGGAGTTTTAGTTTAAAACATAGAAGCAGTAAAACTTAAGGTCAAAACTGTTTTTAATAAAAATAGAGAAAAGGAAAACAATTCGGGTTAATACGCTTACTGAGAAGGAAAACGCACTCCAGGGGATTACGCCTTCCCCGATGGAAAGGTGCACTCGAGAGAGTGCACTGTCTGGGGATCAGTTATCTCACCGACAGGTGGAACCCACCTGTCGGGTTTATCCTTCACCTCCCGCGCGTTTGGGCAGAAGCAGGGGCGAGCTCCGATGGCGATTGTCGGTGCTAGAGGGCATCATTTTTGGCACTCAATCTACCCACATGATCAGGGTAGTGGGCCGCATTGGATGGAGATGGTGGAAGGTGTTGGGGAGCTCGAAGTCGAGTAGGACCTCGACCATGGTGGAAGATGCGCCTGGGGACTCCTGAGCTTCATCTAAGGCAGCATCCCCAGTGGAATAGACGTGGGCAAAGGGTTCCTTGAGGTAGTATGGGCCCATTTGCGAAGGTACTTGTGGGGGTGGTTCCGTTGCATGAATTTTTCTAGAGGGGCGGCGGTAGTGGTTCGGTTAGAAACGAGGGAGATGAGCTCCTCCGGCCGTCTGGTTGCCTCGGGGGTCCAAATGGGGGAGGTGAGGGGTGGCTTGAGTGGCCTATAGCTCGAGGGGGCTCCATTTATAGTTGGGTGAGGTCAATTCAACGATGGCAGTGGATAGGATTGGCTTAGTGTTGCCACTGTTGTTACATGGCAATGTGGCAACGGCTAGCGAGGTCGACAGAACGAGCAGATGAGGATGGACTGTTCCAGGGGGCTGCTGGCGAACGGGAGTGGCTCGGGTGGCGTCGTCCATGGCGGACGAGAGCTGCGGTCGAGGGCTAGCCGCCAAGGGCTAGCTGCAACGGTGCTGCGGGGAGCTAGGGGGCGGTCGGGTGGCGCCTGCGAGTTGGAGGGGATGGAGGCATAGCCCTGCGGACGGCTAAAGGCCGGGGGCGGGGGTACGTGGACGTGGCGGCTCAACGGACACAACTGCAATCGGCACGCTCTTCTCGTACCTAGAGCACACATGCCAAGTGTTCAACAAAATGCCAACGCGTGCTAGACCTCTCTGTTGCCTATGAAACTAAGCATGACTAGGCTAATGAGTAGAGGTGAGCTAATAGACATGCTGGTTTAGCTACAAGAGCAAGTTCACAATGCAAACTAAAAATCATGCCAACACTATTTAGGCACACAAGGTGTTTGATAGAATGCTAGAGGCTTGAGGACAACCTTTCTAGTGGCCACACTTTCTAGGTTGGGGTCTCCTTTGGTGCACAACTTGATGGCAAGGTTATTTTTGCAAAAGCAAAAGCTTGCTCGTGCAAGTTTTGCAAAACTTTGTTTCTGGACAGAAACTATGGTACATTATTGCATGGGGTAAAAACATCACAATGAGGCTGATCGGATTTAAGGGTTTGGTAGGGATAGCTACAAGCAGGAAGAATCCCAAGGTCACTAGAGAAAGTTAAACTAGGTTTGCAGTACAAACTACCAAAGTGGACCAGAACAGAAATGAGGATGATTTGCTCAAATTTTCCAAAACAGCAAGTTGGCTTTTTACATAAAAGTGATTGAGGGACATCACATGACACCCACAAAATTTTGTGGGATTTATAAATGAGTTTATGAAGAGGTTGTAGTGTAACAGGAGTCTTTAAAAGGATGAAAATGCTATAAAAAGAATTAAAACTTGGCAAGTTTTATTATAAAAATAATTCCACTGATTATACTAAACGAAATAAAATGCTTTAATAAAACATTCAAGTCCCACAACAATACTCAAAAGTTTCCGATAAGAGGGATGAATTTTGTAAATAAGAGAGAAGGAGTGGCTGTGAAATCAATAGAAAATCCAGAAAATAGAGAATACTTTTTTCAAGCAAAATTTTAATTAATAATTTTTTTGGGGTGTTACAACACTTCCCCCCTTAAGAAAAATCTTGTCCTCGAGATTTGCTAAGGACGTTGCAAAAATAATATTATTCCTACCGCACATCAATCTTAACATGAAAAAACATAATCCACACACACATTATGATGGGGTCACAATAAAATGGTTGACAATTGGTGCATCTGCGACGTACTAGCGAGGTGATCGGTTAGGTGATAAAAGAGTACCTGGTCTTGTATTTAATGTACGTGGCATGTGAGTCGTATAACGCGTGGACATGCAAATCAAACATTTATTGGGAAAGCGTTTTTTTGTTGCGATTGTTTCTTAAAGAAATCTCACCCTAAGATTTGCTATGATGAAAACAATCCAATTTTAAATCATAGCAAACAACTGCAATCAAAACAATATACCCATAGGTAAATTATAAAATACAACACAGGTATCACACCAGGCAAACCAACACTATGCTAATTAATACAGTCGCGGTGCCTACGGTACAAGTGAAAGTCTATAGGTCATTAGGAAATATTCCCCGATAAAGGATACTTCCGTGGGATCATGGTTTCAGTCTACTGGTGGATTGTACACAATTGCCCAATATTTCGAGGCGGTCAAAGTGATCCTTGATTTGAACAGCTCGCACTGGGTGGGTGGGGAGAACCCATGGTACTCTAGGTAAAATCCCGTAATATCGTAACAAAACTCCCTGGGGTTGCATCCGAGGTTCTCATATGAAACCCAAGGCGCGACATGAAAAAATGGTTGTGGAGGCACTGCACAAGGTGACGAATGCTTGGTAAGGTCACAAAGTGGCCTCATATATAGCATCTCGGCTAGGGGTTATATTGTGGTGTGGGGACAATTTTGGTTGTCGGTTCTGCTCTAACGTGGTTGAGTCATTGCTACAGATATGATTCACAAAAAGTGATATATTGCTATGGTGGTTTGGCTAGGTTGGTTCCTAGTAGTCTCATCCATAATTTTATTCTACAGTTAAAAGGTATATGCATAGACATAGGTTATACTATTAAAATAATGGCACATGAACAGTCTGCAATTCATTAATGGCGATAAAAGGCCACACTATTACACCGCCTAGAAGTATTAAGACTCGTCACTACTTGAGTAACTTAGTCTACTTCATTCATATCTAGTCGAGCGTGTCTTACGGATGTCAAGGCTTCTCCTTGGGCTTCACCATTGTGGTTAACTGGTTAGGATGTTGAGTTGTAGGGTCAGGGTAGCGATGATGACCATCGCGGGGGTTGGTAGTCACAATCCCGTTGGAGTGTGTCCCCAAAAGGCGACAAAGCTCTTCCGAGGATACAATTATATTACGCTCGATTGCAGGGGTAGGCCTCGACGACTCTATCGTGTTCCGAACAACACGACTGGGTTGTCGGTGTCAGGCACAACTTCTCTTCTTGTCAAGGCTCGGCGAGCAAGTTCTCTACGAATTGTAATCAGATCAAGGGTGACCTGATCAAACAACGCCACTTGTGCCCTTAAGTACCGCACAAGATGCAATAAGGCGGGGGTCTGCCTCATTGTCTCCATTGACGACTTGGGGCGACCTACTATATCCTTTTCACGACCGGGGTAGTAGTAGAACGATCGATAGTTAACCCTTGGCGACAGGTGTCGGAGTTGAACTATAGCCTCTCGAGCTGCTAGCTAGATGTCTTTCGGCTCATGGGAAGTTGTCCTTCCGGTGAACCAATAGGGGTTTTCTAGTGAGATACCCATGCCGAAAATATGCACCATGGACCAAAAGTGATGAATAGCATCACTCGTGTGCTCTTGGAACACAACATATTTTGGGGGCTCTTCCAACGCAAAGGCACAGTGGGTGAGGTTGGCGAGAATGGTCACAAAACCTTGAGGGTCGGTCACGGTGGTCCCGTTGCGCACAATGGTGCCAAGCATCTTGGCTTTGTTTTTGGTTAGGAGGTTGTGTTGTGCTGGGTTCGGGGAAACGTTTCCTTTATAGAAACAAAAAGGAGTCTTCCTTTACATGCTTGCGAATGGAACAACTCAGGTGTCGATCATGGGCATGTGATCGCTGTGCTAGACTGATAAGTTTGGCACCGACTGCCGAAAGGTGTCAGGGACACAGTGTAGGCTACCGGATAGGATAGGCTTGGCTATGTTTAGGGTAAAGTCTGGTGGGTGGGTTAACCTAGGTTTCTCGACCCGGCTAAGATAGGATTAGCCAATGGTCAGCTTGGATATCATACAACGTTTGTTAGCACCGGCTTCTCGGGATATTTATTTCCCAATAACTGGTCCTTGTGCTCACCAGCCCCAGGATTACTGTTTGCTGGTAGAAAAATTCTTGATACAAAATTCCAAGAAAATTACGAAAATCTAAAGTACAATACCATGGTGGTCTATGGAATACAACAATGTTTCTAGTGGTTGATGGTGCAAGCGGTTCGTGGATCTTCAGCATCTATGAGACTCCATTTCCCATAGGAATAGCTGACCTGGATAACTCCTATCTTCGCGTGGCTGCTGTCTCCGTTGCCTAGGTTCCGGGGCTGTCAACATTGCGCTCCTCTCCAAGCAAGAAATATGGCCAAGAGAATAGACAGGGACAAGCCAGTGACTACTTTGAATGTACTCGCAAACATCATGAAAATAGATATAATATAGCATGTGATAATCAAACCCTAAAGTAATTTACGATCATCATGTAAGTCACAAAATAAAATTCATCATGCAAGTAAGCAGGTCATTCATAGTAAATATAAATAAGAATTCAGGGAATAAAAACAAATTATAGCAATCGGGTGTCAGAAGCACGCCTCGAAAGGTTAAGAATATGAAACATGCCTCGGTCGGGCGTTTGAGCGACGCCAAAGAAAGGGCTTATGAACAAAATAAATATCAGGGATACCGCAGTCAGGCGTCTGTGTGATGCCACATAAAGCGCTTACATATAATGCAAACAACATCCATGCCATAGTCAGGCGTCTAAGCGACGCCACATAAAGGGCTTACAAAGAGACTAAATAACATTTATGCCGCAGTCGGGCGTCTTAGTGACGCCACATACAGGGCTTATAAAGAAAGTAAATATAGATGAGTGTCCAGGAGGTAGAACCATCCCAGGGATACTCAACAACCCAAATAGCATAAAGGGTTAGTACACAGTAATGATCATAATCATCATCTGTCACACTTCATGATCAATATTATGGTTTAGAAGTATTTCCTCTGAAGACTGATACTAAGACTGACACTTGACCCATCCCATACTGTAGTCCTTAACCATGGACTCGGCTATTCGAATAAATGTGTACTCTGCAGAGGATGTAGTCTTTTCCCACGAGTAACGAATTTCCTTAGTCATCTCGAGACTAATTCCGCTTACAGTCTTTGGGTTGAAAACACACTTGTCCCGCACATGCCAGCTTAACTTACTGATGCTTGGAATCACCCACGACCCTTGTTAATAAAACCTCTTAGTGGGGATACCACAATCTCAATTAGCATGGGATCATAAAAATTGTATCGCGCGCAAACAGGGAAGCTACCCCCTCGGTCCAACCGGAACACCCATGCCCCGGGACCAAGTGGCATGCCTACCAGATGCATCTGGTATCTTCCACTATGTCCTCTTTGTATGGTGTGTGCCAAGAAAGGGGTTGACGACTTACTGAATCATACCTTACCCATGGAGGGACAAGTAGTAGTACGAAACAAGTATGGGGGTTACTGGAAAAAGTCTCGATCTCTGGTCGACTCAGGAGGTTTATGTTTTCCCTGGAAGGTTATCGCAACAATGCTCTTCTCAGTTTTCCTGACAGGGTCACCAACTCCCTCATGCTCCATCATGCCTCACTTCACATCCTCGTCACTACGAGATGTCAGTGTTGTGATTGTGTCAATGGGAACACAACCTTCTTTCTGACCTCATCCGAATTATCACTAGGCATATGTGGCATGAGTAGTGGCTACTATCATTAATGTCACATGTATAGCAAAAATATTATCACCATATGCTTATATGCATGAGTATGATCTCCACATGAAATAACGTAACTTCATTCAAGAAAAAAAAACAACTAATATCTTATCAAGGTTCAGGATGCTTGCCTTCCATATGTAGAGAGGTGTGGTGCACTCCAAAACTTTTTACAGTTTTAACTCCTCTCCCTTTCCTATTTTGAAAAATGTTCTAATTAACACATAATTCAATAACAGTACAAAAAGTTTTGTTATAGTGTCGGGACCCCGATCCTAAGTCATATGATTCCATACTGTAACCAGCCACATCTCTTTGCGGCCTCACGCACGGTACTCCACGGCTGCAGCCTTACCTTGGCCGGGACCGTTTGCGTCTTTTGGCTCACGTATGTGAACATGTCGCTGGCAATCACACAACAAAGAACCCGGGCCGACATAACTAGTCATAGAACCCAAGTGGCACATCCGTACGGAAACAGGCATACATAACCCAGCAATGCAGGTGTCGGTCTCAAGCGTGTGTAGACGAGTCATAGCAAGTTACAAGGACTCCATTACGTCGCGAGACACGAATGTCATTGCTGCACGTAGACGAGTCGTAACAGGCTACAGGGACTCCATTACACTGCGAGACATTTCCCCAAAGGGACAGACACAGCAGCAAAGAAGGATACATGCCGGTCAATCAATGTGTCCGGAGCAGTAGCAAGCTACCAAGGCTCGGTGGAAGCACAAAAAGACAGTTTCCCGTAAGGAGTACTACTAAAGGCACACAACTAGGTGTCGGATCCCATACATACCGTTGCACGCCGCACGTACGCACGACATGCCCGTTATGCATAGATACAACTATGGCATCACAACATAACCATACAACAACATGACTTTTATTTAAAAGGCTCAGAAGAGCCTTGCATAATATGTTCTTACAGATAGGGGTCACATGACCCAGAACTCAAGTTATACAAACAAGTTCATACAAGCCAGCGGAAACTTAGAACTATCCGAGTACGGACAGTGAAATGAAAAGAGGGCACATTGCCTGACTATCTATAGCACGCCACACGGCACAGGGTCGTAGCTGGGACACCAGCTATTCGGCATCGTCAACGTCTAGATAGAACCCACCTGATGGGTCCTGGTTTTCCTCTGCAACATTAATTAAGCAAGGATGAGTACAATCGTACTTAGCAAGTCTTTAAAATAGACCTAGTCTAGTTATGCTCATGTATCAACAAAGGGGTGGAGGAGTTTATGCAGAAAGCCAGCTTTGACTCATGGCTAACCTACACTACTCAGTTTTACACTCTTTGTTACAATTTTACTTATCGCACATGAGTCCACTAACTCCATCTCAATACACCACCATGGACTCACCTTCCCCTCCCGGAAGAGTGCCATCCACGGTACTCACACTTGTCTTGAGATTTTTAGAACTATCCATTTGATTATCTATGAACAGCATAAGTTCTCCAAGTAGTCCATATCCGCGGACGCGGCTATTCGAATACTTTCATAACCCTGCAGGGGTGTACTTCTTCACACACGCTCTCGCCACTTATCGCTGTGTGCCATAAACCATGCACCTCGGCAACCTTCAAGCGGATGCCCAGCAAGGGAGTCGGCCACGACCGTCAATCACATAAGACCTCTAGTCCAGGCTACCGCCTATTTGAGACTGACCCGCATGGAAGTCCGGCCGAAGTTTCCACTACGGTCCCAAACGATGTGCGCAGGGTTCCCAAGCCCACCATTCGGGTGACCCTTGGTACACCGTGCCACTGCCTACCGCGTCGTAACCCACCCCGAGGGTCAGCGCTACGCATGGCCTCCAGCAAGCTATAAACACCAGAAACTACTTGCAATACCTGGACCAAAGACTAAGCGACTGATAAGTCAAGCGGGGTCATATTTCAGGGCCCAGCATGTGGTAGTATCTCGTCTTGGATCTCAAACACGGAACCCAGTTCCTAAGAACGGTCTCAATGAGACAACCCACTATGTACTCCTACATAGCCTCTCATCGCCACCTTTTACCAAAACGGATTCGTTATGAGCTCAACACATCAGAACATCACAGTTTCACTCTAACTCATCATTCAGATGAATCAGACCTGACACAACTCTAAGCATAGCAGCATGGCATGAAGATAACCCTTGCTGGGTTGCTTGCCTTGCTGGGTTGCTTGCCTTGCTGGGTTGCGGAGGAGTTCTCTCCTTCGTCGGGGTACGGAGGGGTATCTTCCGGATTAGGGCCTACCGCAACGCAGATAAAAACAATCAATACAAGCAAATGCGACAATATGATGCATGAACATGGCATGATAGTATGCATGGATGAGCTAATGTATCTAGTGTTCATGTCAATTTGAAATGTATTTGAATATAGGTTCAAAGTTGTTCTCATTTCAAATTCCATATATTGACCTAATGATAAAAATGTCCATGTTCACCTATTTAGGTTGCTCTAACATGCATGAGAATAGCACCATTGGATTCATTGGATTTTTCTGATAAATTTTCGTATATAAAGTATTTTCATCTGAGTTACACATTAATTTATATGATTTTTCAAAGTTTTTAACTATTTCTAGAGTTATTCTAAAACGAAAAATAGATTTACTGCGTCAGCCATGCGTCAGCATGACATCAGCCTGGTCAACTGACCGATCTGGGTCAAAATGACACGCGGGACCCACATGTCATAGACACAGGGGCTAATCCCGCGCTGACTGGGCGTTGACCCCGCTACGGGGCCCACTGTCAGTGGCTGGAGGGGGATTAATTAGCGCGGGGGTTAGCCTAATCACCCTGCCGCGTCAACGGCGCCGGAGACTCGCCGGCGACGACCAAAACGACGGCGGCAACTCGCCGGAATCGCGTAGGCATGGTGGCAGGGCGTGCGGAGACCACCTGGAGGTAGCCCGCGCACGTCCGCATCCATCTAGGGGGTCAGGAGGGGCTGGGGTGGCCGGAGTTGATGGCCACGTCCATTTTGGCGGCGGCCGGAGCTCGGGCGAGCTCGGGGATGGCAGCTAAGGGCGAAGAAGGCCACGGAGAGAGAGGGGAAAGTACGGGGAGCTCACAGCGAGTCGATCTGGTTGGTCAGCGGGCTCGGGGACGACCAGGGATGGCAGAAACGGCGACGAGCTCCGACGGGTCCCGAGGTTGAAGACGGACGCGGCGGCGGCCTCGAGGGCTCTCGGGTCCTTCTGACGCCACGGAGAGGACGAGGGCGTCGCGGCGAGTATATTGGTGGGCTCGGAGGGGAGAGGGGGTGGCCAGAACGGCGGCTACGGCGAGCGGCGTCGACGGCGAAGCTCGGCAAAGAAAGGGGAAAAGAGAAGCGAGGGAGAGAGCGGCCACGGGAGAGAGGGAGAAGATTCGGGGCGGCCACGCGACGTGCTCGGGAGGATGCCACGGCGGCCAGGCGAGCAGGGAGGAGGTGGAGGCCCCGCCGGCGCCGCGCGGCACTTCGCCTCTGCCTACTAGCAGAGGTTGAAGATGACCGCTTGGCCCTGGTGGGCTGGGCCATCTCCTTCCTGGGCCAGGTAAGCCCCTTCTGGCTTTTCTTTTTTTTTAATTTCTGTTTTCTGTTTTCTAATATTTATTTATTTCCTTTGCAGGTCCAATGACTTTTATAAAATGACCCACATATTTTCTAAATTGTAGTTTGAATATTCCAAACTTATAATAATAGTTGCAGATTATTTTGGAAACAGTGATAATGATATTTGCTTTATTTGTCATTTTCCAGGGATGTAAACCATTAATTCAAATTATTTTAAATGTTCAAATAATACAAATGTCCCCTGGTATATCCATGTCCCTATTTATCAGACATAGAGGACATTTTTGATGGGCATTTTGGATTTGTTGAAATTTCATTTATCTAGAAATCCTATAATTCATTAAGTGGGTGGGGTTTTCTTCTTCTCCCCATTTCATATTGATGCATAGATGATGATGATGATGCAAACACATTACTAGCCTATGACTCTTACTAGGTTGTGACAACTCACCCCCACTCAAAAGAATCTCGTCCCGAGATTTGAAGTCATCGGAAGAGCGCGGGGTACTCTAGTCGGAGACGATCTTCTCTTTCCCATGTCGCCTCTTTGTCCGAATGATGTGACCACTGAACTTTAAGAAACTTGATGTTCCGGCGTCGAGTGGTACGTTCAGCTTGATCAAGAATACGAATAGGGTATTCCCGATATGAAAGGTTATCTTGGAGATCAAGCGTTTCGTGGTCCACTTCTCGGACAGGGTCCGAAAGGCAACGCCTGAGTTGAGAGACGTGGAAGACATCATGAACTTTGGAAAGATGCGGTGGAAGTTCCAATTGGTAGGCAACCTCTCCTTGTTTAGCAAGAATGCGAAAAGGTCCAATGTAACGAGGAGCCAACTTGCCTTTGATACCGAATCGATGGGTACCCTTCAGAGGTGTAACCCGAAGGTAAGCCTTCTCGTCAACTTCGTAAGTCACAGACTTATGATGACGATCATATTGACTCTTTTGACGGGATTGGGCTGTTTTCAACTTTTCACGAATAATGCGAACTTGCTCCTCTGCATCCTGGATCATATCCGGATCAAAGAGTTGCCTCTCTCCGGCTTCTGACCAGTTAAGAGGTGTTCGGCATTTTCGTCCATAGAGAACTTCAAAAGGGGCTTTGCCCAAGCTTGATTGATAACTGTTGTTATAGGCGAATTCAGCAAATGGAAGGTAGTTCTCCCAATTCATACCGAAAGATATAACACAAGCTCGAAGCATATCTTCAAGAATTTGATTGACTCGCTCAACTTGACCACTTGATTGAGGATGGAAAGCGGTACTAAAAGATAGATGAGTCCCCATGGCAGTTTGAAAACTTTCCCAAAATCGACAGGTAAAGATACTTCCACGGTCTGAGTTAATCTCCAAGGGAACACCATGAAGAGAAACTATTCGAGAAACATATAACTCCGCTAGCTGACTAGCAGTAATGCTTTCCCGAACAGGAAGAAAATGAGCCACTTTGGAAAGGCGGTCAATGACTACGAATATAGCATTGTTCCCTCTCTTGGTCCTGGGAAAACCGGTGATGAAATCCATACCGACCTTATCCCATTTCCATTCAGGAATAGCTAAGGGTTGAAGGATGCCAGCAGGCCTTTGATGCTCTGCCTTCACACGACGACAAACGTCGCAGTTAGCAACATACTGAGCAATTTCTCTCTTCATCCTAGTCCACCAGAACCTCTGGCGTAGGTCCTGATACATTTTGGTACTACCCGGATGAATTGTGAGAGGAGAATCATGAGCCTCCTTAAGAATCAGCTGCCTGAGATGTTGGCTTTTAGGAACCACTAAACGGCCCTAAAAGAGCACTACACCTTGATCATCTGTAGAGAAGTCCTTAGCGAGACCGCTAACGAGGTTCTCCTTGATCCGGGAAATTCCCTTATCACGCTTTTGGCCAGCTATGATTTGATCCTTAAGAGTAGGTTTCGCCACCAAGTTGGATAGGAATCCTTGAGGAACAATGTGAAGATTTAACTTCCTAAATTCCTCATGGAGAAGCGGTTGACCTTGTTGTAACATCAAATTGTTACAATAAGACTTACGACTTAGCGCATCAGCCATGACATTGGCTTTTCCCGGGGTGTAAGTTATCCCTAAGTCGTAGTCCGAGATCAACTCTACCCACCGTCTTTGCCTGAGATTCAAATCCGGCTGGGTGAAGATATATTTTAGACTTTGGTGATCAGTGTATATCTCGCTACGATTACCCAGAAGATAATGTCGCCATGTTTTCAGTGCATGGACTACAGCTGCAAGCTCAAGATCATGTGTGGGATAATTATCCTCATGTGGACGCAACTGTTGAGATGCGTAAGCAATCACATGACGATCTTGCATGAGAATGCAACCTAATCCATGTCGCGAGGCGTCGCAATAGATAATAAAGTCCTTAGATAAATCTGGTGGCACCAGAACGGGAGCAGAGGTCAGTCGTCTTTTCAACTCCTGAAAACTATGCTCGCATTGTGGAGTCCACTCGAACCTTTTATCTTTCTTGAGAAGTTCAGTTAGAGGTTTCGCAACCTTGGAGAAATTCTCAACAAAGCGGTGACAATAGCTCGCTAAGCCAAGGAAACTCCTTACTTGCTTAACTGATTCAGGTTGAGTCCAATCATGGACGGCCTGAACTCTCTCAGGATTGACAGCAATACCTTTGCCAGAGATTACGTGACCCAGGTAAGTCACTTTCAGCAACCAGAATTCACACTTGGAGAATTTGGCATATAGACGATGCTCTCGAAGTTTCATCAATACCAACCTTAGATGCTCGGCATGTTCTTGTTCGTTCTTCAAGTAAATGAGTATGTCATCAAGATAAACCACGACGAATTTATCCAAATACTCCATGAAGATCGAATTCATCAGTCGAGAGAAGGTGGCTGGGGCATTAGTTAATCCGAAGGACATAACGGTGTACTCGTATTGGCCATAACGAGTGACAAAAGCCGTTTTTGGAATGTCCCCGTTTCTAATTCTGATTTGATGGTATCCCAACCTCAAATCCATTTTGGAAAAGACAGAGGATCCAGCGAGCTGATCATAGAAATCGTTGATCCTGGGGAGCGGATACTTGTTCTTGATAGTGACCAAGTTCATTGGTCGGTAATCTACAACCATCCGTTCCGAGCCATCCTTCTTCTTAACAAAAAGGACGGGGCAAGCCCAAGGAGAAGAACTAGGACGAATGAACCATTTCTTCAAAGCTTCATCGAGTTGGGTTTTTAGCTCGGCTAGTTCTAAGGGTGCCGTCTTATAGGGTCTTCTGGCTATTGGAACTGTCCCTGGAATAAGTTCTATTACAAACTCGACATCTCTGACAGGTGGAATACCTGGCAGTTCTTCTGGAAAGACATCCGGAAAATCACGGACTACCGGAATGTCTTCTAGCTCAGGGAGAGGGCTAGCATTTAGAGAATAGAGTTGGCGCTTGGTTGTTCGAGTAGAGACATTAACTATCTCTCCCGAGGGATGTGTAAGTTGAACATTCCTAAAATGAGTATCAATTTTGGCATAGTGGGTTTTCATCCAATCCATACCTAGAATGATATTGATGTCCGAAGACTTAAGAGCTATCAAGGATGCTAAGAATACTAGTCTATCCACCAGAATTTCATTGTCATGGCTCACTCTAGAAGTTTGCCATTTTGATCCAGGAGTCTGAACTACTAAAGGTGTGGGCATGTCACAGAAAGACATGTTATACAACTGTCCATAACTTTTTGAGATGAATGAATGAGATGCCCCGGTATCAAATAGAACAGATGCTGGATGGCTATTAACAAGAAGCGTACCTAGAATGACATCAGGGTCTTCAAGAGCTTCTTCAGCAGACACATAATTAACTCGCCCACGGGCAGGAGTTGGCTTCACATAGAAGGCTTTCCCTGGTTTTCCGCGTCCAGCGGGCTTGGCATTGTTCTGGGGACATTCACGAGAATAATGTCCCGGTTCTCCACACTTATAGCATACCACTGTAGCACGAGGGGCAACATTTGCTTGCGGACCTCCAAATGGTCTGGGTGGAGGGTTGGACTGAACTGGACGAGGTGCCTGGAAGGATGGCCTCGCAGTGTACCTTGCCGGCATAGCTGCATTGGGTACCCATATTCGGCGCTTGTTGGGTCCTGAACCCGATGCAGGGTTGAAGTCACGGTTATGCCTCCTTGTGGCCTCGTAGTCAGTCTGTCCGGACTCAGCATTGATTGCTTTATTGACGAGAGCTTGAAAGGTGGCGCACTCATGCAGACGAAGATCTCGACGAAGCTCAGCATTTAGTCCCTTGCGGAACCTAGCCTGCTTCTTGGCATCGGTTGAGACCTCCTCTGGAGCATAGCGAGCAAGGTTTCCAAACTCGCGGCTGTATGCATCCACTGTCAATCTGCCCTGGGTGAAGGCACAGAATTCCTCTCTCTTGCGGTCCATCAGCCCTTCCGGGATGTGATGGAGACGAAATGCGGCGCTAAACTCTGCCCAGGTTAGCGCGGGTCCTTGAGGACGCATAGCTTCATAGCTTTCCCACCACAGGTTGGCGGGTCCCTCTAGGAAGTATGTTGCAAAGGTCACCTTGTTGGCCTCTGAAACATTTGCAGCTCGAATCTTGCATGACATGCTGGTTAGCCAATCATCCGCATCGAGGGGATCGATCGAGTGATGGTACTTAGGCGGACACAGCTTAATGAAGTCACCAAGTGACACTCCATCATGGTGATCACTGCGGGGAGCACGTGTGGTGTTCTGTTCAATCCTCTCCAACAGCCTGTTGGTCTCCCTCTTATTCCTTTCGGCTTCTAGCATCACCTCTGCTAGAGATGGTGCTCGTGGCAGCTCTTCTTGCCTTGGCTGGCTACTCTCGCCTTGCTCATGAGCATGCACAGGGTTGTTCCTGGTTGACACCATCCTGGGGAAAACAATCCATAGCTTAGACATAGCGAGCAACAACTCTAGGACAAGAATTAGGAAATGCTCTGATCAGCATGGTATGTAGAATAAACACCAATCAACATGGTAAAACAACTACCATATGAACATTAGGTTTCATACACACCATGACTTAGTTCAGTACAAACCCAAGCTGAAAACAACTACGGAGAGATGACACAACTCATCGGAGGCGTTACAAGCATCCTATACATTATCTATCTACACCTCCGGAACTCAACTCTCAACCTTGATCATACCCCACAAGACACACGGGACTGTGGCGATACGTCTACTAGCTTACTAGGTCTAGCATCCTCGCACTCAAACATCACCGTAGAATGCTTCGTACAGGTTACCCCCATGACCTGGAAGCTGAACCCGCGGATCTGGAAACACTCTAGCCTGGAATCCCTGGAAACCATAAGGGCACGGGTGTGGCCTTGGTCCCCTTGTCGGTGGCAACAGCGGTCCTCGAAGAGGGGTGATGCCTCCAACATCAGGCCAGTCTACGTGTGCTGGCAAATGAGTCCGTGATGAAGTCAGCATCTCCATATCTCCATAACCTGTTTGCACAACAGGTGCTAGCTGCGTCAAAGCTGTCCAAAGACGGGCACGGTTAGCATAGAGCTCCATGCGTAGGGCACGTGCATCACGATCCCTATTCTCCAACATCTGAGCGGTCACCTGCAGTCTAGGGTCTTCATGAGAATGATCAGAATAGGCTACACTAAGATATCCATCCTCTCCTCCCATGGAAGCAGGAACATAGCAGAACTCCGTGTTCTGAAGCAGACCATGGTGAAACCTCATAATAGTCAGCATGGTGTAAGCGGCTTCCTGAACTGCCATATCTATGGTAACTCCCAATCCATGAGTCCAGTGAAGCGGCTCTGCAGCTCCAGGATATGAAGGGTATATCCTAACAGTACACAAATACTGACTCTGGTTGAAATCTCGGTACTGCTCCTCCACGGTGTACTCCGGGTACCAACGATATCCAGCCTCTATCATCACTCTAACCAACATGGCCGTGTGACCCGGCACATCGATGCACCTGGTCAGACGGACCACCTGACGGAAAGGACGAGACGGCATCTGAAACAGAGAATGATGCAAAGACATTAGAGATCCTAACGGAAATCGAGCAGCATAACGGCTGTAATTGCTCAACAAAATTTTTGAGACAATTTAAAGGAGATTGGAAAGGCATGACCACTCGACTATCAAGACTCAAATCTCTTCTCCATCTGTTTGTCACATCAACAACACTAAAATAACCACACTTACTCACAAACAAGCTAGTTATTGGTCCATGGCTAGTAACTCGTCATCCTAGGCAATAGATGAGAATCCTAGTACCTATCCTCGTAGATAAGATGAGAATGACCCAGCATAGAATAACTTGGGAAGAGGAGTAAAAAGTGCCTTACATTCCCTTCCACAATCAATTCCCCTACTTATCTATAGTGTTTCTAGACTCAACTTCGACCGGTTTGGCTTGATAGTCCTACAGTCAGTCAGGCTCTGATACCAATGCTGTCGGGACCCCGATCCTAAGTCATATGATTCCATACTGTAACCAGCCACATCTCTTTGCGGCCTCACGCACGGTACTCCACGGCTGCAGCCTTACCTTGGCCGGGACCGTTTGCGTCTTTTGGCTCACGTATGTGAACATGTCGCTGGAAATCACACAACAAAGAACCCGGGCCGACATAACTAGTCATAGAACCCAAGTGGCACATCCGTACGGAAACAGGCATACATAACCCAACAATGCAGGTGTCGGTCTCAAGCGTGTGTAGACGAGTCGTAGCAAGTTACAAGGACTCCATTACGTCGCGAGACACGAATGTCATTGCTGCACGTAGACGAGTCGTAACAGGCTACAGGGACTCCATTACACTGCGAGACATTTCCCCAAAGGGACAGACACAGCAGCAAAGAAGGATACATGCCGGTCAATCAATGTGTCCGGAGCAGTAGCAAGCTACCAAGGCTCGGTGGAAGCACAAAAAGACAGTTTCCCGTAAGGAGTACTGCTAAAGGCACACAACTAGGTGTCGGATCCCATACATACCGTTGCACGCCGCACGTACGCACGACATGCCCGTTATGCATAGATACAATTATGGCATCACAACATAACCATACAACAACATGACTTTTATTTAAAAGGCTCAGAAGAGCCTTGCATAATATGTTCTTACAGATAGGGGTCACATGACCCGGCACTCAAGTTATACAAACAAGTTCATACAAGCCAGCGGAAACTTAGAACTATCCGAGTACGGACAGTGAAATGAAAAGAGGGCACATGGCCTGACTATCTACAGCACGCCACACGGCACAGGGTCGTAGCTGGGACACCAGCTATTCAGCATCGTCAACGTCTAGATAGAACCCACCTGATGGGTCCTGGTTTTCCTCTGCAACATTAATTAAGCAAGGATGAGTACAATCGTACTCAGCAAGTCTGTAAAATAGACCTAGTCTAGTTATGCTCATGTATCAACAAAGGGGTGGAGGAGTTTATGCAGAAAGCCAGCTTTGACTCATGGCTAACCTACACTACTCAGTTTTACACTCTTTGTTACAATTTTACTTATCGCACACGAGTCCACTAACTCCATCTCAATACACCACCATGGACTCACCTTCCCCTCCTGGAAGAGTGCCATCCACGGTACTCACACTTGTCTTGAGATTTTTAGAACTATCCATTTGATTATCTATGAACAGCATAAGTTCTCCAAGTAGTCCATATCCGCGGACGCGGCTATTCGAATAGTTTCATAACCCTGCAGGGGTGTACTTCTTGACACATGCTCTCGCCACTTATCGCTGTGTGCCATAAACCATGCACCTCGGCAACCTTCAAGCAGATGCCCAGCGAGGGAGTCGGCCACGACCGTCAATCACATAAGACCTCTAGTCCAGGCTACCGCATATTTGAGACTGACCCGCATGGAAGTCCGGCCGAAGTTTCCACTATGGTCCCAAACGATGTGCGCAGGGTTCCCAAGCCCACCATTCGGGTGACCCTTGGTACACCGTGCCACTGCCTACCGCGTCGTAACCCACCCCGAGGGTCAGCGCTACGCACGGCCTCCAGCAAGCTATAAACACCAGAAACTACTTGCAATACCTGGACCAAAGACTAAGCGACTGATAAGTCGAGCGGGGTCATATTTCAGGGCCCAGCATGTGGTAGTATCTCGTCTTGGATCTCAAACACGGAACCCAGTTCCTAAGAACGGTCTCAATGAGACAACCCACTATGTACTCCTACATAGCCTCTCATCGCCACCTTTTACCAAAACGGATTCGTTATGAGCTCAACACATCAGAACATCACAGTTTCACTCTAACTCATCACCCAGATGAATCAGACCTGACACAACTCTAAGCATAGCAGCATGGCATGAAGATAACCTAAGCACATCACGGCACAAGCATCTACCAGGTATGCTAGGTTGCAAGGTGTAGCTATTTACTGTGACAAGATCAGGTCATGCATAAGAATAGGATCATCTACCGGGTATGACTGACATGTGATCGTTTTTCCTAATGCAATAATGAGAGCAGGAGCGAGAGAATGGGATGTTACCGGAATGATCAATGGGGTTGCTTACCTTGTTGGGTTGCGGAGGAGTTCTCTCCTTCGTCGGGGTACGGAGGGGTATCTTCCGGATTAGGGCCTACCGCAACGCAGATAAAAACAATCAATACAAGCAAATGCGACAATATGATGCATGAACATGGCATGACAGTCTGCATGGATGAGCTAATGTATCTAGTGTTCATCTCAATTTGAAATGTATTTGAATATAGGTTCAAAGTTGTTCTCATTTCAAATTCCATATATTGACCTAATGATAAAATGTCCATGTTCACCTATTTAGGTTGCTCTAACATGCATGATAATAGCACCATTGGATTCATTGGATTTTTCTGATAAATTTTCGTATATAAAGTATTTTCATCTGAGTTACACATTAATTTATATGATTTTTCAAAGTTTTTAACTATTTCTGGAGTTATTCTAAAACAGAAAATAGATTTACTGCGTCAACCATGCGTCAGCATGACATCAGCCTGGTCAACTGACCGATCTGGGTCAAAATGACACGCGGGACCCACATGTCATAGACATAGGGGCTAATCCCGCGCTGACTGGGCGTTGACCCCGCTACGGGGCCCACTGTCAGTGGCTGGAGGGGGATTAATTAGCGCGGGGGTTAGCCTAATCACCCTGCCGCGTCAACGGCGCCGGAGACTCGCCGGCGACGACCAAAACGACGGCGGCAACTCGCCGGAATCGCGTAGGCATGGCGGCAGGGCGTGCGGAGACCACCTGGAGGTAGCCCGCGCACGTCCGCATCCATCTAGGGGGTCAGGAGGGGCTGGGGTGGCCGGAGTTGATGGCCACGTCCATTTTGGCGGCGGCCGGAGCTCGGGCGAGCTCGGGGATGGCAGCTAAGGGCGAAGAGGGCCACGGAGAGAGAGGGGAAAGTACGGGCAGCTCACAGCGAGTCGATCTGGTTGGTCAGCGGGCTCGGGGACGACCGGGGATGGCAGGAACGGCGACGAGCTCCGACGGGTCCCAAGGTTGAAGACGGACGCGGCGGCGGCCTCGAGGGCTCTCGGGTCCTTCTGACGCCACGGAGAGGACGAGGGCGTCGCGGCGAGTATATTGGTGGGCTCGGAGGGGAGAGGGGGTGGCCAGAACGGCGGCTACGGCGAGCGGCGTCGACGGCGAAGCTCGGCAAAGAAAGGGGAAAAGAGAAGCGAGGGAGAGAGCGGCCACGGGAGAGAGGGAGAAGATTCGGGGCGGCCACGCGACGTGCTCGGGAGGATGCCACGGCGGCCAGGCGAGCAGGGAGGAGGTGGAGGCCCCGCCGGCGCCGCGCGGCACTTCGCCTCTGCCTACTGGCAGAGGTTGAAGATGACCGCTTGGCCCTGGTGGGCTGGGCCATCTCCTTCCTGGGCCAGGTAAGCCCCTTCTGGCTTTTCTTCTTTTTTTTAATTTCTGTTTTCTGTTTTCTAATATTTATTTATTTCCTTTGCAGGTCCAATGACTTTTATAAAATGACCCACATATTTTCTAAATTGTAGTTTGAATATTACAAACTTATAATAATAGTTTCAGATTATTTTGGAAACAGTGATAATGATATTTGCTTTATTTGTTATTTTCCAGGGATGTAAACCATTAATTCAAATTATTTTAAATGTTCAAATAATACAAATGTCCCCTGGTATATCCATGTCCCTATTTATCAGACATAGAGGACATTTTTGATGGGCATTTTGGATTTGTTGAAATTTCATTTATCTAGAAATCCTATAATTCATTAAGTGGGTGGGGTTTTCTTCTTCTCCCCATTTCATATTGACGCATAGATGATGATGAAGATGCAAACACATTACTAGCCTATGACTCTTACTAGGTTGTGACATATAGATTTTTCTAATAAATCCTAAAATAAACTAGGTGAAATTTTAGAAAGGTAGGAAAAAGAATCAACTCCATTGGAGTTTTAGTTTAAAATATAGAAGCAGTCAAACTTAAGGTAAAAATTGTTTCTAATAAAAACAGAGAAAAGGAAAACAATTCGAGTTAGTACACTTACTAAGCAGGAAAGCACATTCCAGGGGATTACGCCTTCCCCGATGGAAAGCACACTAGATAGCGTGCGCCACCTGGGGATTTGATTGTCTCATCGACAGGTGGAACCCACCTGTTGGATTTATCCCTCACCTCTCGCACGTCTGGGTAGAAGCAGGTGCGAGATCCGGCAGCAATTGTTGGCGCTAGACAACATCATCTTTGGCACTAGATCTACCCACATGATCAGGGGAGTGGGCCGCATCGGATGGAGCTGGTGGAAGGCGCTGGGGAGCTTGAAGTCGAGTAGGACATCGTCCGTGGAGGAAGAGGCTCTCGGTGACTCTAAGGCTTCGTCTCGAGGGGCATCTCCGGTGGAATAGGCGTGGGGAAAGGGTTCCTCGGGGTAGTTTGAGCCCATTTGCGAAGGGACTAGTGGGGGATGGTTCAGTTGCGACGAATATTTGTAGAGGGGTGGCGGCGGTGGTTCATTGGGAGACGAGGGAGATGAGCTCCTCCGTTCATAAGAGCAAGTTCACAATGCAAACCAAAAATCCTACCAACACTGGCCAGGCATACAAGGTGTTCGACAGAATGCTAGAGGCTTGAGGGTAACCTTTCTGGTGGCCACACTTTCCAGGTGGGAGCACAAGATGGTGGCTAGGTTATTTTGGCAAAAGCAAAGAGCAAGTTTTGCAAAACTTTGTTTCTGGATGGAACTATGCGGCATTATTGCATGGGGTTAAAACATTCCGATGAGGCCGATCTCCTGGACTTAAGGGTTTGGTAGGGATAACTACAAGTAGGAAAAATCCCAAGGTCACTAGAGAAACTTAAACTAGGTTTGCAGCATAAACTAACAAACTGGTCCAGAATGGAAATGAGGATGATTTGCTCAAATTTTCCAAAACACAAGTTGAGTTTTTGCATAAAAGTGATCCAGAGACATCACATGACACGTACAAATTTTTGTGGGATTTATAAATGAGTTTGTGAATAGGTTGTAGTGTAACTAGAGCCTTTAAAAGGGTGAAAATGCTATTAAAAGAATTAAAACTTTGCAAGTTTTATTATAAAAATAATTCCACTAGATTTACTAAATGAAATGAAATGCTTTAATAAAACATTCAAGTCCCACAACATACTCAAAAATTTCTAATAAGAGGGAAGAATTTGTTAAATCAAAGAGAAGGAGTGGCTCTGAAATCAATAGAAAATCTAGAAAAATAGAGAATGATTATTTCTAGCTAAATTTTAATTAATAAAACAAGACTAAATTTTTGGGCTGTTACACCATCTCGGGGGCACATAAGTTAGTAAAGAGAAAGTTGAGCACTACGCCTCCGAATCAAATCAAGGAAATTAAGTACAAGGCCATAAGAATAGGTAATTACCTTGAGGTATTGATGCTTCTTCAAAAAAATCATGGCACGACCGCTTGTCCTTCTTAATACCACACGTGGAATAGTAGTCTCGAACAACCTGTTACCGAGCCTAGTGTGGTAAGTTTTGCAATAGGCGCTTGCAGTCTGTATCAATAACCTTTGTCGCGTCCTCCTCGTATCCCTCCTCACACCTGTAGAAGGTCTACAATCAAATGAGACAACACTGATTAGTACAATAAATAGCTATTGTTAATTTTTAAATGCATAAAGAATAAATCACCCAAAAGCTTTTGATCACCATCTTGGCCCTCGTGTGGCACAAGAAACAGTCGATCATCTCCTCCGACGGGGCCTGGGTAGCCAAATAGTGCTCCCAGCTCAATCCTAGCTATGGAAGCTGACACTCACCGAGCAATGTGACAAACCCTGGGAAATTTTGCTGGCAGAGCACAACAAGGATATTTTTGGGCCTATGAACTCCATTGGCGTGGTCCCAACTCCTGCAGAATTACAAGGCCAACACATTACATATTTGAAGAAACATGAAAGCAAAAGCCACTACTAGAAATCCCCATATTTCTTACGGTGAAATCTAATAGACGACGGGTCATCGGTTATCACAGTAATAGCCGATAGTAGTTGCAATGGCCGTCGGTTCTTGTCAACTCCCATGTGTTACCACTAATACCCGACAATATAGTAGAATGCCAACGGTTAAAATATAGCCCTTGGGTATCCAACTCAATGCCCGACGGTTCAATCTAAAGCCCGACGGTTAAACTTAAACCCACGAGAATTACCTACAATGCCCGACGGTTCATAGTAATGCCTGACAGTTTTTGGTGCACCCTAGGGGATTACATGTAATGCCTGACGGTGGAGTCTAATATCCGAAGGTGGATACAAAACTCTCATCCATGAGTGCAAATAGCGCATGGTATATTTTTGACTCTCGGTTATTTGAGAGAATACCCGACGAGGAATTGCAATAACCGACGGCTAACTTGCACTCTCGGTGATATGATTCAATGGTCAACATCGATAAAATAGAATGATACTATATTCCAGATAATTACAATGTAAGAATATTTCCAAGAATTGCTATTTACCATTGCTATTGTTTCTACATTATGTTATTTTCACTATTAATTAAGATATATTAGATGATAGAACAATTTTACTGAACATGGAGATAAAGATGGAGTTTTAGAGAGACATATCACATATCTGGTGGTTGCTTTGGAGCGGCTGTGACATCTTCTATTTTGACCGGCTGCCTGGCACCACCACACCACGAGACTTGCTAGCTGCCACTCTTCTTCCTCCCGACCAAGGAAGTAAAACGGAGGCCCTTTTCCTCAAGGAGTCTGTGACATAGAGTTATAGAGGCCTTGGCATGCCATCCTGAGTGGTGTGGTCTCATGATCTTTTATAAATTAGATAATCTCCTATCATCAACCAGTTCGCTCCGGTAGAGGTATAGGATAGGCGTAGTTTGCTTTCAAAGATCAATGGTAGGGACGGCGCTGCGTCGAAATAATTTTCTTATGATCTTCCTCCATCTTGGTGGCACTCTAATAGGTGGTGTCGGGGAGCAGTTAGCTCGGTCTTCTGATCTGGTAAGATTTGTGTATGATGATCGACGCCCAACTCTCTCTCTCTCTCTCGGGTGGCATTGGTGTTGAGCCGTTGCGGGTCTATTTCGTTTCTTGTTGTGGGTTGTGTGGATGCCGACATGCAGCAGCATTTCTCTTCTTCAATCGCATAATTGATAGATTGGCTGGATTGTGTGTTGTTCAATCGGTCATCCCCTCTCATCTATTTCTGAGGCGGTAGGACTTACCATACAAGAAAATGACTCCAAATCCCATCCAAGTCTTTCCAAAATTAACCGATCTCAGATTTAGGAAAGTCTAAAACATCAGTTTAGTTTTTGGGCCTCATAGGCCACAAACGACCATGGATGAAGACGCGTCTAGAATCAAAGTTAACCATTTCGACGAGATGAAAAACTTTATGTTGAACGTTTTTAGATTCAAGACCGTCTGATGGGCCAAAACGTTCACGCAAAATGAGCAACCGGTGGTGCTAGCTATCAGACATGTGTCTAATTGGACGTGCCACTTTTTGCCTCGTGGTAAGGCTGCACTCGAATAGCCCTAACTTTTGCTTACAACCTTGGATTTAGATGTTTTTATACCAAAACCGATAGTTTCGACTAGATGAAGACAATCCATGTAGAATATTTTCTCATATGAGGTCGTCTTTGGGGCTTAATTGTCTGAATAGTACTCTTGATACGAAATCTTAGTACTTTGACCATAGTTTCAGCCTTTGAGATGAAATCGGATGGCGGTTAACTTTTCCCCTCGATGATATGTGCCAAGACTTGCGCGAACATTTTCACGCATTACAAGAAGAAAATAAAAATAAGAGTGAGTTCCAATCTCAAATTTACATTATCTTAGAAATCAAAGAATAGAAATAGGAAGTCTTTTAGATAGATTTGGCTAAAAGGAATAGAACAATATGTTTTTAAATGAAAGTGGCTCAAAAATGTATTGCTGTTATTCGAATCTAGGACCATCGTTGCAAACTAGTGACTTTACCAACTGCTCACCATCATCCCGACCGAGTTGCTCACCTAGTATTGGTTTCATGTCACGGATGTGATTTGTCGTCTCCTTTCCATGCAAAGGTCTCGATATTGCCGCCATGGTGGATCAACCTAGCATTCTAGGGGTCCTCGTCTGCTGCAAGTCTTGTCAAACATCTGCGCAATTGAATACATGGAAAGTCTCAAGGATAAAATGAAGTACTACGCTACGCCAGTCACCGCAAATAGATCCCCTTCAAGATCTTGTCGTCGAGAGAGATAACCCCTCCTTGTTACAACATCTCAACCGCAAGCACTAGCGTGAGGCGTCAGGATATATTTCCCTGTCTTTAGGCCCAATTCCTAACCGATCATGCGATTATTCACTTCCTCCTTAGCTCTTGTAATCTTGCCTTGTGAGAGGGTAAACTCACTTTGTGATTTTACAACAGCAGTCATTGAGGCGGCGACCAGTTCATGCTTCCAACTTCGTGCGTGGTTGCGTGGATTGGAATCCTAAGAGTGTGGTTGGTGAATACTTGTTGCTAGTTGTTGCATGTGGAGTAGCTAGTTTCGGTCTCGTCAGGTTGCACTAGTTATCCATTACCCAACATCGCTGTTGGCTGGGATCGAGGGTTTTCGTCGCACCCTTCAGGTGGCGTTGATTCGCATCATAGAGCAGATCCTCCGTGAAGATCGGGCAACCACGTATCATCTTGGCATCAGAGCTTTGATTCACACGGTAGGATCTTGTATCCCTACCTTAGTTCGTGTTCTTGTTCATCCTAATCTTCAGAAAATAGCCCCACAAAAAAATCACCTTTACCTAGCCCCTTTGCAGCCTTTAATCTGTTATTTGGTGAGTTTTATCAAGTTCTTGTCCATTGGATCTTTGTTTCTAGTTGCTGCGTTTCCTTTCATCCAATCTTGTGTGTTTATGTTTGTTTTCCTGCATAGATTTCAGATCTGCACCCTTCACCAAATCTTGCGTATCTTTGTCAGCCGGAGTCGGTTTTGACTGTTTTTGTGCTTTTTGGAAAGCCCACTCCGTGCTCTTTCCATCCATCCTTGTGAAATATGATTAACAACGTGTTTTCTACCCACAAAAATCAGATCAGCTCGTATGTGTTTGCTGCCATAGTTTCAGCTGCAAGTTCTTGTTGTTTGAGCTCATCCATTGCAATTTTCGTGATTCCCCCAAAGTGTGTGTTCAGATCGAAGTCCTTTGTTGAAAGTTTGTTAAAACAAGAGGCAAAAAAAAGAGAAGGGAGAAAGAAAGATCTGCGCAAAGAAAAGAAAAAGTTTGTGGAAGAAGCAAAAGAGAGATATTTGGGACTGATCTTCACTTATATATTGTGAAATCCATGTTTGTGTTGTGAGCTGAAACATGTCAAGTGTGCAAAGTCTTCAATATTTGCTTGCAGCAAATCTGATTACTTTGTGTGAGTTGCATGTTCTTCACTTATATCTCATTCAGCAACTAGGGCATTAGAATCTTGTGTGGATGATTACTTGGTTGAACAGTATCTAGATTGCAGATTAGTATATCTTTTGCTACATATATACCCCCGCATGTGCAACCCCTGAATTGTATTCGCTTGATTATCACTCTTTGTATACCAAACACCGCCACCACGGTTGATCACGATTCTGCTCTCACTTGGAAGTTACATAAGCTTCGGTTGGTAAGTGAGGTGAGTTTGAGCTGTTACCCACATATATGCTTCTAGTACTATAGGACTTTGCAAAACTAACCATGGCAGGTGAGAAGACGAGTATGATGTTGAAGGAAATAAGCATATCAGTCAGCCCATCATACGGTTTCACGTTAATGCCTTGCGTGATCATCGACGTCGAGAATTCAGAAACAACCTTGATCCAATTGAAGAGAAGCAAGACAAATTGTCAAGAGATTTGCAGCAACTTATGGGTAATGTTAATGAGCAGATCACTCAGAATATGGCAGCCAGAGGGCTGACATTGTTGCTGATATTGTGAGGGAGCTTCGTAAAGGCCGAGAAGATGCAAGTGTCCATGGTGATGGACATAATGCAACAGATGGGGAAGCTGCTACATCCAATGCACAAGCTAGAAGAAACCATGCTCCTGCTCCCCATGCCATGAGACCTCCCGGTCCCAAACGTGGAAATGCTCATGCTAATGGTCATGGTCATCATGAAGCTGCTGTTGGTCGTGGTCTTAGAGGAGGCCACCGGAGAGCAAACATACAACATGAATATAGGGAAGTTGAGTTTGATGAAAATGAAGATGGTATGCACCAAAATGATAGGTTTCATCATTGTAGAAACTATGGTCGTGGACGACAAGATGAGGAGAGGTTTGGACAGCTGAAATTTACCAGGCCCAAGTTTGATGGTGGATCTAACCCTGAAAGTTATCTCACATGGGAATTGAAGGTTGACAAGATCTTCCGCATGCACAACTACTCTGAAGAGAAGAAATTAGCGATGGCCTCACTTGAGTTTGAAGACTATGCTCTAATCTGGTGGGATCAAGTTCAGATTCAACGAGAAGAAGGAGAACCTGCTGTTGCTACATGGGCTGAAATGAAAAGAGAGATGAGAGCAAGATTTGTCCCAAGGCATTATAGGCGTGATATCTTTGATAAGCTCCAGAATATGAGGCAAGGAAAATTATCTGTTGAGGAGTATCATAAGGAGATAAAGAAGGCAATGATAACAACCAACATACATGAAGATGAAGAGCAGTCCATGGAAAGGTTTCTCTATGGGCTGAATCCTAATGTTAAACGAGTTGTTGATCTACAGCCATATCGGAATTTGGTAGAGCTTGTACATCTTGCCTCTAAGGCTGAACATCAATTGCAAGAAGACAACAAGCAAAACAGAACTATAGCCTTCACATCTCGAGCCACATCAAGTGGAAGTAAGTTTGTGCCACAATTTAATGTTGGCCAAGGTATCATGACTAGTTCTGGTGGTGGATATCAGTCCCATACACGTGCATCTGATGAGGACATCCCTACTAATGCTACACCCACAAATTCGACTGTTGTACATACAGGACCAATTACTAGAGCTCGCACACATCAATTGAATTACCAGGTACTTTCATTTCTTGCAAAACCTTCTAATGTTCATGGACATATGATGCTGCCTAAATTAGATACTTTTGTTTTATTTGTGAATGAAGGACCTGGCATGGACAAGAAGGATGACCATTGGAGCGGGATCAAGCATGGAGAAGAAGGTGCGCGCACGGGAAAGAACAATGGAGCTTCTAGTGGTGATTTTCACACTTTGAAGCCACCATAATGGGAGCAAGAAGCCTTCGACGAAATATGCATGATGCCACTTTATAAAATTCGTCCCTAGGCTAATATAGGTGTTGCGCCACCATATTTTTGGGCCAGGCCCATGTAATTTCGAAATACCATATTATAGGCTATTTTTAGAGTCCGTATGTATGGGGAAACTGAGTTAGGGTCGGTTTCGGACCCCTCCTCCAAGGGGCCACGAAATTCCCCTCTATTCCTCCATATATATAGCCCTTAGGGCATCGTTTTAGGTTTGGGGTTTGTTTAGATTACAAGTTTGCCATCGCTGCAACTTCGCATTCTTCGTTTGTGTTCCACGACCAAACAAAGGCGTCACAGAACCCCACTTCATCAATAAAGCTTTCCTCTTATATTCGCAATATCCAGATTGCAATCTTAGTTTCTTGCTTGTTCTTCATTTGCGTGTAGGAAACAGACCCTCGTGGTCAGGTTGATCGTGCTCCGGCGTGGTCAATAACCTCTCAGAGTTGGTTTAGCAATTGCTAAGGCATGGCGTCATCACACGTTCGTAGTCGGATCGTCAAAGTCTACTCCACCAAAACCGATAGCCACCATCTCATCGAAAGACAGGGACAACTTCGCCTCTATCAAGTGCTATCAGATTTCTAGGTTGCTCGGTGAGATTTTACTAGTTTTCGTAGTTTAGATCGCATCTGTTTCTTCATACCTTTAGTCCATGAAAAAGCCATAAAAAATTAGGGTTAGATCATCATATCCGAACCAATCTGAGCCTTTGCATAGTCTTTTCAGTATTTTGCTTTGTTGAATTGGTGGTTACATCGTCGTGTCGAGTTGCTGGTCTTAGTGTCTAGTCCTTTAGAGTTTCGAGTTCTATTCACAGGTTGTCACGCCGCCAACACATAGTCTTCATAGTCGCCATATACCACCACCATCATCACCGCTGCCATATATAACCTCCCACTATCCATTGGTTTCCATATATACCACCACCAATCCACCACCAATCCGAGTCCAGCTCGTTCTAGGTTCAGTTTCGAGATCTTTTTGATTTCGGATTCGCGTTTTGCTACCTGCGTAGGTGTCGGAAAAAAAATTGCAGAGCACGTTTTGGCCCAAAAAAATTCGGCCGAAAATAATTTTTCCCTATCTTGATTTTAGGTTCTCCGGAGCATTTTGAGACACTTGCCATCATAGTGATTTTTGTCGAAATTTTTGGTCGTCGCAGCCCCCGAATTGCTCCCAAAAAAAATAGTCCAAAAAAAAATTCGTGCCCATCTTGCTTATACGACGTGGAAAGAGTTTTGAGACACTCGCCATTGTAGTGATTTTTTTGAGCCAAAAAAAAGAGCGCAAAAAAAAGGCGCCGACAAAAAAAACGAAAAAAAACAGAGTGTGCTCTTCCCTTGATTACGTGTAGCGTCGTGTTTTTGTTGGTGTTTTAGGCTCGCGTCTCTAGTACGGGTCTAGCCTAGGACCAGCATAGTACCGTCGTTGAGCGTTTATTCAACCTTGCATCTCTGAATTGATTATTGCTATTGCTACCATATTATAAGCCATCCCAGCTCCATATACATCTACGTCATGTGTTTGACACCACCTGGGAATCGCTCTATCCAAGCTTTGAGAGTTTTGACTATAACGGTTGCCGATCACTGCCTGCTGCTGGGTAAGAACTGGTAAGAATTTGAGATTCGCTTAAAGGATTTGTGACACACCACCACCACCACCACCACGTCCCAGTAGTCTGTAGGCTTCATATTATTGTGTGTTTCCTATTTGCTAACCATGCCAGGATCACACGACAATGAGATCGACTGGGAGAGCATGACCAACAAAGCGCTCTATGATAAATTTCAGCAAATGATGGCTGACCAGGTACAAGACTTCGTGACCAACTTTGGCGAGGCCATGGAGAAGCTAGATGGTTTGGAGAAGACCTTTGACACCAAGATGGACGCCAAGTTCAATGAGGTTCTTGCCCGTCTACCACCACCAGCTACGGCTCCTATTCCTTTCGAATGACGAGCGCGATGTGTGCCTCTCGACCAAGCCAAACATACTGGTACTATTAATACTGCTGCTATTTCTGTGGCTCGTGCTACTATTGTCGTGGAGTAGGTTGAAGATTATGATGGTGATTACGATGATGAAGGAGAGGTTGCTCCCGATCAGCCTCAGGGGCAACCACCACCATACGCACCAGGTCGACCACATGGCTACAACCGTAACGGTAGGGCTGCACCACCCCCTCAGGTACGGGATCATGACCATCTCCCTAAAGTTAAATTGAATATTCCGACGTTTGAGGGTAGATATGTTCCTGATATATATCTTACATGGGAGTTAGAAACAGAACAACGTTTTACATGCTTACAATTTCCTGAGGATAGACGTGTTGCTGCTGCTGTTTGTTCATTCACTAGTTTTGCTTGTGTTCGGTGGTCTAAACATTGTAGAATACACCATGCTAATATTCCAACTACTTGGGCTGCTTTGAAAACTGCTATGCGTAATCGTTGGGTGCCACCTTATTATCAACGTGAATTGCTTCAAAATTTGCAGCGTTTAAGACAAGGAAAAAATTCTGTAGAAGAATATTATCAGGAATTACAAACTGGTATGATTAGATGTGGTATTGTTGAAGAGAATTAAGCTATGCTTGCACGTTTTATGGGTGGATTAAATAGAGAGATTCAGACTATTCTGGAGTATAAGGAGTATAACACTATCACTCGTTTGTTTCATCTTGCTTGCAAAGCTGAACGTGAAGTGCATGATCGACAGGCAATGGCGAGAACTACTTTTTCTGCAGGTCGCACTTCATCATGGACGCCACGTACCTCATCTACTTCCACACGTCCTGATAGAGGTGAAGTTGTCCCTGTCTTTCGATGAGATGATGGCTATCGTTTTGGTGGAGTAGACTTTGACGATCCGACTACGAACGTGTGATGATGCCGTGCCTTAGCAATCGCTAAACCAACTCCGAGAGGTTATTGACCACGAGGGTCTATTTCCTGCACGCAAACGAAGAACAAGCAAGAAACTAAGATTGCAATCTGGATATTGCGAATATAAGAGGAAAGCTTTATTGATGAAGTAGGGTTCTGGGACGCCTTTGTCTCGTCGTGGAACACAAACGAAGAACGCGAAGTTGCAGCTATGGCGAACTTCTAATCTAAACAAAACCCAAACCTAAAACGACGCCCTAAGGGCTGTATATATGGGGGAATAGAGGGGAATTTCGTGGCCCCTTGGAGGAGGGGTCCGAAACCGACCGTAACTCAG
Organism: Hordeum marinum; assembly: GCA_022496015.1. Lineage (NCBI taxonomy): Eukaryota > Viridiplantae > Streptophyta > Magnoliopsida > Poales > Poaceae > Hordeum > Hordeum marinum. The sequence goes on from CM039672.1 coordinate 142,687,274, forward strand.
TTTCCCCATACATACGGACTCTAAAAATAGCCTATAATATGGTATTTCGAAATTACATGGGCCTGGCCCAAAAATAAGGTGGCGCAACACCTATATTAGCCTATGGACGAATTTTATAAAGTGGCATCATGCATATTTCGTCCAAAGCTTCTTGCTCCCATTATGGTGGCTTCAAAGTGCGAAAATCATCACTAGAAGCTCCATTGTTCTTTCCCGCGCGCGCACCTTCTTCTCCATGCTTGATCCCGCTCCAATGGTCATCCTTCTTGTCCATGCCAGGTCCTTCATTCACAAGTAAAACAAAAGTATCTAATTTAGGCAGCATCATATGTTCATGAACATTAGAAGGACTTGCAAGAAACGAAAGTACCTGGTAATTCAATTGATGTATGCGAGCTCTAGTAATTGGTCTTGTATGTATAGCAGTCGGAGTTGTGGGTGTAGCATTAGTAGGGATGTCCTCATCACGTCCTGCTGCAACACCACCTACTTCAACCTCCAACTCCAACCGCGATACCAGGAAACAGGCTCCTCCTCCACCCTCTACGAAGAGCACACCTTCTGGGCCTGCACAGAGCTCTTCTTCATCTATTGCATCCACAGGGCAAACACGTGAGGTTATATGCCGTCGTTGCAAGGGTGGAGGTCACTTTGCGAGAGAATGCCCTTCCAAGCGTGTAATGATTGTTACTGAGCATGGTGGATATGCGTCTGCTAGTGATTATGATGAGGAGACTTTGGCTCTCATTGCAAGTGAAGAACACGATGGCGACGATGCAGCACCAGAAACACACTACATGGCTGCTGATTACGCTGACAGGTATGAAAGTTTAGTTGCTCAACGTGTTCTCAGTGTGCAGGTTACACAGGGTGAACAAAATCAGAGGCACAACTTGTTCCACACAAAGGGAGTTGTGAAGGAGCGTTTTGTTTGCGTCATCATCGATGGAGGGAGTTGCAATAACTTGGCTAGCATGGAGATGGTGGAGAAGCTGTCTCTAACCACCAGACCACATCCTCATCCTTATTACATCCAATGGTTCAACAATAGTGGCAAGGTTAAGGTAACACGTACTGTTCGTGTGCATTTTAGCATTGCTACATATTCTGATTATGTGGATTGTGATGTGGTACCCATGCAAGCATGTTTTCTTTTACTTGGTAGACCATGGCAGTTTGATAAAAATTCTGTACACCATGGTAGGAAAAATCAGTATACTCTTGTTCATAACGATCATAATATCACTTTGCTTCCTATGTCTCCCGAACATATTATGAAAGATGACATTGCTAGAGCTAGTAAAGCAAAACAGGAGAAACATAAGAGTGAAAATCAGATTGTAGCACAGGAATTTGAGCAACACCATAAGCATAATAAACCATTATCTACTGTTGCATCCGAAATAAAATTGAAGAGTGGATGTTTACTTTCTACTAAATTTGATATTAATGATTTGGATGTTGCTACATCTGTTTGCTATGCTTTTGTATGCAAAGAGGTATTATTTTCATTCGAGGACATGCCTCCCTCTTTGCCTCCTGCTGTCATTAACATTTTGCAGGAGTTCGCTGACGTCTTTCCACAAGATGTGCCACCGGGATTACCACCTATTCGCGGGATTGAGCATTAGATTGACTTAATTCCCGGTGCATCCTTACCCAACCGTGTGCCCTACCGTACCAATCCAGAGGAGACAAAGGAGATTATGCGTCAAGTATAGGAGCTGCTTGACAAAGGTTATATACGTCAATCCCTTAGTCCTTGTGTTGTTCCTATTATTCTAGTGCCTAAAAAGGATGGTATATCGCGCATGTGTGTGGATTGTAGAGGCATTAATAATATTACTATTCGTTATCGTCATCCTATTCCGAGACTAGATGATATGCTTGATGAATTAAGTGGCTCTACAATTTTCTCCAAAGTTGATTTGCGTAGTGGATACCATCAAATTCGTATGAAATTGGGAGATGAATGGAAAACAGCATTTAAAACTAAGTTTGGATTATATGAGTGGTTAGTCATGCCTTTTGGGTTAACTAATGCACCTAGCACTTTCATGAGATTAAGGAATGAGGTTTTACGTGCTTTCATTGGACGATTTGTGGTAGTCTATTTTGATGATATATTGATTTTTAGTAGATCTTTGGAGGAACATTTGGAACATTTACGTGATGTTTTTACTGCGCTACGTGATGCACGTTTGTTTGGTAACCTTGGGAAGTGCACCTTTTGCACCGACCGAGTATCTTTTCTTGGTTATGTTGTTACTCCACAGGGAATTGAAGTTGATAAAGCCAAGATTGAAGCTATTGAGAGTTGGCCGCAGCCCAAAACGGTCACACAAGTAAGGATTTTTCTTGGCCTCGCTGGTTTCTATAGGCGTTTTTTGAGAGATTTCAGCACCATTGCTGCGCCTCTCAATGAGCTTACAAAGACAGACGTGCCTTTTTCTTGGGGTGCCGCACAGGAAGAAGCCTTCACGGTCTTGAAAGATAAGTTAACACATGCTCCTTTACTCCAACTTCCTGATTTTAATAAGACTTTCGAGCTTGAATGTGATGCTAGTGGAATTGGGTTAGGAGGTGTGTTATTACAAAATGGTAAACCTGTTGCGTACTTTTCTGAAAAATTAAGTGGGCCTAGTCTAAATTATTCTACTTATGATAAGGAATTATATGCTCTTGTTCGGACTTTGGAAACATGGCAACATTATTTATGGCCCAAAGAATTTGTTATACATTCTGATCATGAATCTTTGAAACATATTAAAAGTCAAGCAAAACTGAACCGTAGACATGCTAAATGGGTTGAATTCATTGAGACTTTCCCTTATGTCATTAAAACAAGAAGGGTAAAGAAAATGTTATTGCTGATGCTTTGTCTCGTTGTTATACTATGCTTTCACAACTTGACTTTAAAATATTTGGTTTGGAGACCATCAAAGATCTATATGTGCATGATGCTGAATTTAGAGACGTGTTGCAGAATTGTAAAGAAGGGAGAACATGGAACAAGTTCGTTATTAATGATGGATTTGTGTTTCGTGCTAACAAGCTCTGCATTCCAGCTAGCTCCGTTCGTCTTTTGTTGTTACAGGAGGCACGCGGAGGAGGATTAATGGGACACTTTGGCATGAAGAAGATGGAGGACGTACTTTCTACACATTTCTTTTGGCCAAAGATGAGACGGGATGTTGAGCGTTTTGTTGCTCGCTGCACTACATGTCAAAAAGCTAAGTCATGACTCAATCCTCATGGTTTATATATGCCTTTGCCTGTACCTAGTGTTCCTTGGGAGGATATATCTATGGACTTTGTTTTAGGTTTACCTCGAACAAAGAAGGGGATGGATAGCATATTTGTTGTCGTGGATAGATTTTCCAAAATGGCACACTTTATACCATGTCATAAAAGTGATGCTGCTGCTCATGTTGCTGATTTGTTCTTTCGTGAAATTATTCGATTGCATGGAGTACCAAATACAATTGTTTCAGATCGTGATGCTAAATTTCTTAGCCATTTTTGGAGATGTTTATGGGCTAAGTTGGGGACTAAACTACTTTTTAGTACTACATGTCCTCCCCAAACTGATGGCCAAACTGAAGTAGTCAATAGATCATTGTCTACTATGCTTAGGGCTGTTTTGAAGAATAACCTGAAAATGTGGGAAGAATGCTTGCCTCATATTGAATTTGCTTATAATCGTTCGCTACATTCTACCACTAAGATGTGCCCTTTTGAAGTTGTGTATGGTTTCTTACCTCGTGCACCTATTGATTTGTTGCATCTTCCATCTTCAGAGAAGGTTAATTTTGATGCTAAAGAACGTGTTGAATTGATATTAAAGATGCATGAGTTAACGAAGGAAAACATTGAGCGTATGAATGCTAAATACAAAATTGCTGGAGATAAGGGTAGAAAACATGTTGTCTTTGCACCTGGAGACCTGGTTTGGTTACATTTGCATAAGGATAGATTTCCTTATTTGCGCAAGTCAAAGCTAATGCCACGTGCTGATGGTCCTTCTAAGGTGTTAGAGTAAATAAATGATAATGCATATAAACTTGAGCTGCCTGCAGAGTTTGAGGTTAGCCCCACTTTTAACATTGCAGATTTGAAGCCTTATTTGGGTGAGGAAGATGAGCTTCCGTCGAGGACGACTTCAGTTCAAGAAGGGGAGGATGATGAGGACATCCCTACTAATGCTACACCCACAACTCCGACTGTTGTACATATAGGACCAATTACTAGAGCTCGCACATGTCAATTGAATTACCAGGTACTTTCATTTCTTGCAAATCCTTCTAATGTTCATGGACATATGATGCTGCCTAAATTAGATACTTTTGTTTTATTTGTGAATGAAGGACCTGGCATGGACAACAAGGATGACAATTGGAGCAGTATCAAGCATGGAGAAGAAGGTGCGCGCGCGGGAAAGAACAATGGAGCTTCCAGTGATGATTTTCGCACTTCGAAGCCACCATAATGGGAGCAAGAAGCCTTGGATGAAATATGCATGATGCCACTTTATAAAATTCGTCCCTAGGATAATATAGGTGTTGCGCCACCTTATTTTTGGGCCAGGCCCATGTAATTTTGAGATACCATATTATAGGCTATTTTTAGAGGTCGTATGTATGGGGAAACTGAGTTATGGTCGGTTTCGGACCCCTCCTCCAAGTGGCCACGAAATTCCCCTCTATTCCTCCATATATACAGCCCTTAGGGCATCGTTGTAGGTTTGGGTTTTGTTTAGATTACAAGTTCGCCATAGCTGCAACTTCGCGTTCTTCGTTTGTGTTCCACGACCAGACAAAGGCGTCACAGAACCCTACTTCATCAATAAAGCTTTCCTCTTATATTCGCAATATCTAGATTGCAATCTTAGTTTCTTGCTTGTTCTTCGTTTGTGTGCAGGAAACAGACCCTCGTGGTCAGGTTGATCGTGCTTCGGCGTGGTCAATAACCTCTCGGAGTTGGTTTAGCGATTGCTAAGGCGCGGCATCATCACACATTTGTAGTCGGATCGTCAAAGTCTACTCCACCAAAAACGATAGCCACCATCTCATCGAAAGACAGGGATAACTTCGCCTCTATCAGCATCCACGAACATAAAAGATGCATCAAATTCGAAGGAGAAGAGCAGATTTGCAGCCCGTAGTTCATCCTCCATTAGCTCCACGGGGAAAACTAGTTCTATAGAGTGCTTTACATGCAGGGGACATGGCCATATGAAGAAAGATTGTCCCAACAAGAGTACCATGCTGATCACAGAGAATGGAGAGTATGAGTCTTGTAGTGAACCTGAAGAAGAAACTGATAATGCTGAAAATTCAGAGCACGACAAGCATACATATTTTGATTATGAGCGAGGTGCCTCTCTTGTTGTCACTAAAGTTTTGAGTATGCAAATCAAAGAAGCTGAGAATGGACAGCGGCACATCTTGTTTCAAACGAGAGACAAGGTATGTAAAGTAATTGTTGATGGTGGAAGTTGTCACAATCTTGCTAGTAGATAAATGTGTGATAACCTTGGGTTGAAGCTGCTACAACACCCCCATCCATATCATATACCATGGTTGAGTGAATGTGGAGAGCTGAAGGTCACACACATGGTACGAGTGCAATTCAAGATTGGAGACTATAATGAACCGTTGAGTGTGATGTTGTGCCCATGAAGGTGTGTCACTTGCTGTTGGGCAGACCGTGGCAATATGATCTTTTAGCTCAACATTGTGGCAAAACCAATCAATACACCATCAAGTGGAAAGGGAAAGACTTGGTGCTAAGACCCATGACACCCCAACAAATCATGGCTGAGCACTTGCAAAAAGTTTCTGAAGTAAAAGTAGTGAGTAAGAAAGAGGGAGGGAAAAAGAGTGAGAGAGAGAGAGATCCAGAAATCTGTGAGTGAGCGCCACAAGCCAAATCTGAGAGATAAAAATAGAAGGGAGGGACAGAACTTTGTCATGTTAGCCACCAAATCAGAATTGAGAGATGTGAGGCTCAACCCAAATCAAGTGGTCGTTGCACTTGTGTACAAAGGCACTTTGCTTTCAGCTAACGACTTGACTTGTCTCCCTAGTGTTGTTTGTGTTGTCTTGTAGGATTTCGAGGATGTTTTTCCGAAGGAAGTACCCGTTGGCCTACCTCCTTTGTGTGGCATAGAACATCAAATCGACCTCATTCTAGGAGCATCACTTCCAAATCGACCTCCCTACTGCACCAATCCTGAAGAAACAAAGGAGGTACAAAGGCAGGTACAAGAACTTTTAGAAAAAGGTCATGTGCGTGAAAGCTTAATTCCTTGTGTTGTACATGTGATTTTGGTGCCTAAGAAAGATGCAACATGGCAATTGGTTATGGAATGTAGGCCTATCAATATTATAACTATTAGGTATCATCATCCTATTCCTACGTTAGATGATATGCTTGATGAATTGAGTGGCTCTACTGTTTTCTCTAAAATTGATTTGAGAAGTGGTTACCATCAGCTTAGGATGAAAGAAGGAGATGAATGGAAAACTGCTTTCAAAACAAAATTTGGGTTGTGTGAATGGTTGGTCATGCCTTTTGGGTTAACTAATGCACCAAGTACATTCATGAGATTGATGAACCATGTTTTGAGAGCTTACATTGGCAAAAAAATTTGTTGTGTACTTTGGTGACATCCTAATCTACAGCAGGTCCATTGAGGAACATATTGAACATCAAAAACAAGTGATGAATGTTCTAAGGACTAAAAAACTATATGCTAACATTGAGAAGTGCTCCTTTTGCACAGACAAGGTTGTTTTTCTTGGCTATGTTGTTTCAGGGCAAGGAATTGAAGTGTATAAGTCTAAGGTGGAAGCCATCAAGAATTGGCCAACTCTAGTGAATTTAAGCTAGGTGAGAAGTTTTCATGGACTTGCTGGTTTCTACAGGAGGTTTGTGAAAGATTATAGTACAATTGTTGCACCTTTGAACGAATTGACAAAGAAAGGAATTCCGTTTAAATGGGGTGCACCACAAGAAGAATCATTTCTTGAGCTTAAGAAACAATTAACTGAATCCCCTTTGCCGATTCTACTGGATTTCAATAAAACTTTTGAGATAGAATGTTATGCTAGTGGAATAGGCATTGGAGGAGTGTTAATGCAATAACGAAAACCAATAGCATATTTTAGCGAGAAGCTGAGTGGAGCACAACTGAATTATTCGGTTTATGATAAAGAGTTCTATGCTTTGGTTAGAGTAATTGAAACATGACAACACTACTTATGGCCTAAGGAATTTATTGTACGTTCTGATCATGAGGCTTTGAAACATTTGAAAAGCCAAGCTAAACTGAATCGTAGGCATGCTAAATGGGTAGAATTCATTGAAACTTTCCCATATGTTGTGAAGTACAAGAAAGGAAAAGAAAACATGGTTGCTCATGCTTTGACACGTAAGCATGTTCTTTTGAGACAATTAGAAGTGAAGGTACCAGGACTTGAGAGCTTAAAAGAATTGTACTACACTGATTATATATTTTCCGAACCATATGCAAAATGCAAAGATGGGAAAGGTTGGGATAAATACCATGTGCATGATGGGTTCCTTTTTAGGGCTAACAAATTGTGTGTTCCAAATTCGTCGGTTAGGCCCTTGTTGTTGCAGGAATCACATGCAGGAGGATTAATGGGACACTTTGGTCATGAGAAGACCTATGAGCTGTTGGCTGATCATTTTTTTTGGCCAAAGATGAGGAAGGAAGTTGCGAGATTTGTGCAGCAATGTATGACATGCCACAAAGCTAAGTCTAAACTGAACTCCCATGGTTTATATACTCCCTTAACTGTTCCAAATGCTCCTTGGGAAGATATTAGTATGGATTTTGTTTTAGGACTACCTAGGACTAAGAGGGGGGATTCAGTTTTTGTTGTGGTTGATAGGTTCTCTAAAATGGCTCATTTCATTCCGTGCCACAAGAACGACGATGCTTCACATGTTGCTGGTTTGTTTTTCAGGGAAGTTGTTCGCTTGCATGGAATGTCGAGGACCATTGTTTTAGATCGTGATCTGAAGTTCATGATCTACTTCTGGAAAACATTATGGGCAAAGTTGGGAACCAAGCTACTGTTTTCAACATGTCACCCACAAACTGATGGACAAACAGAGGTGGTGAACCGCACACTCTTAGCATTGCTGCGAACCATGATCAAGAAAAATTTGAAGGACTGGGAAGAGTGTTTGCTGCACGTGGAGTTTGCTTACAATAGAGCAGTTCACTCTACCAAAAGCATGTGTGCATTTGAGGTGGTATATGGATTCAAACCACTTGCACCAATTTACTTGCTGCCACTTCCATTGCAAGAAATATGTAACTTGGAGGCTTCTAAGCGTGCTGCATATGTGAAGAAGATTCATGAGAAGACTAGAGAAGGGATAGAAAAGACGTCCAAGTACTATGCAGCTAAGGAAAACAAAAATCGCAAGAAGGTGAGTTTTGAGCCCGGAGATCTGGTTTGGATACATTTGCGCAAAGACCGGTTCCCAGAGAAGCGCAAATCCAAGCTAATGCCTCGTGGAGATGGACCATTCAAAGTCTTGGCTAAGATCAATGACAATGCTTACAAGATTGATCTTCCCGAAGACTATGTTGTGAGTCCAACATTCAATGTTAACGATTTGTCTCCATGCTTTGATCAAGAGGGTCAAGAATCAAGGACGACTCCTTTTGAAGAGGGTGAGGATGATGAGGACATCCCTAGTTCACCTCATTTGCCATCTTCTCCACATGACAAATCTCAGCTATCAAATGGTCCTTCCACAAACAAGACATATTTGGGTCCCATGACAAGGAGTTGTGCCAAACAAATAGAACAAGAGGTGAATGCGCTCCTAGCTGACTATAATTCCACTATGCATGAGAATTTTATACTACCTAAATCTTGTGTGCTGATTTTACTCAGGTACAATGTTGAGGGCAACCAACAACTTCCAACACATGAAGAAACAAGTTCTGAAGCCCATACCACAAGTTTGAAGAGAACAAGCTTCAACTCTGATGCAAACCATGTTTTGGTGACAAGGGCAACTAGTTACATCCTAGAGAAGAATAACAATCCATCACAACACTCTATTGTTGCATGCCTAGTTCCAGAATTCGTCCCAGAACTTGCTGCACCATGTCACACAAAAATATGAGTATCCAACACGTGTGGGGGTACAAAATGGACAGAAAATGACGTCTACTTTTAGGAAAATCAAACGGTGCATCATTTGGAATCCTGAGTCAAAGGATATGAGAGTTCCAATGCAAGCTGTCCAGAGCATTAATTGCTGCACGAGGCTCCATGAGTTTGCTCCCTTGACCAGCTGGTTAGCACGAATTTGAGCCCCTCTTTTGGACTGGTTTCACACCTAAACTAGGAGGGATGTTCCCAGTATAAATACCCCTCCCCCCACTTCATCCACAACTCTTTCGCAATTTGATTTCAGCATAGGTTAGGTAAGTGAAACCAGAATCTTGTTTCAGAGTTCACTTCCTCGTTAGCTCTTGTAATCTTGCCTTGTGAGAGGGTAAACTCACTTTGTGATTTTACAACAGCAGTCGTTGAGGCGGCGACCAGTTCGTGCTTCAAACTTCGTACGTGGCTGCGTGGATTGGAATCCTAAGAGTGTGGTTGGGCGAATACTTGTTGCTCGTCGTTGCATGTGCAGTAGCTAGTTTTTGTCTCGTCAGGTTGCACTAGTTATCCATTACCCAACGTCGCTGTTGGCTGGGATCGAGGGTTTCCCTCGTACCCTTCGGGCGGCGTTGATTCGCATCATAGAGCAGATCCTCCGTGAAGATCGGCCAACGCCGTATCATCCCGTGTGTGTGTGCATGTGCAAAATCTTCCAGGTCGTCAAAATTAGAAGTTCTATCATCTCGTTTACCCGATACCTTTCCAACACCTATGAAAATTACTCAATCGGTTCTCGTCCGGACTCATGCTGATAGTCTCGTTGAATACCCTCTATAGGGTGAATCTAGTCTTTCCTCTGTTCATTGTTTCTTCTCTAATGTGAGCCTAACACCATGTTGTATCCAATCCATGGTCAAGGCGCATAGTTCTGAAGACCATACGGATGGGTTGGCCTATGGGATTTCGAGTTGTAACTGCGAAATCATTTGTTTTTTCCATCTTGTGATCCGTTTTTCAAGGCTTGAAGGCCTTTTACGGGCTAAATATTTCCCGCATGTGTGTGTTAGTGTGCAAAATGTTCCAGGTCATGAAAATTAGAAGTTTTATCATCTCGTTTTCCCGATGCCTTTGCAACACCTATGAAAATTACTCAATCGGAGCTTGTCCTCACTCACGTTGATAGTCTCATTGAATACCTTCTATAGGGTGAATTTTGTCTTTCCTTTGTTCATTGTTTCTTCTCTAATGTGAGCCTAACACCATGTTGTATCCAATCCATGGTCGATGTGCATAGTTCTAAAGACCATACCGATGGGTTGGCCCATGGGATTTCGAGCTGTAACTGCGAAATCATTTGTTTTTTCGATCTTGCGATCCATTTTTCAAGGCAAAGACAACTTTTTATGGGCAAGATATTTCCCGTGTGTGTGTGTTAGTGTGTAAAATGTTCCAGGTTGTCAAAATTACAAGTTTTATCATCTCGTTTTCCCGATACCTTTCCAACACCTATGAAAATTACTCGATCGATACTTTTCCCAGATACAGCTCGAAATCCCATGGGCCAACCCATCCGTATGGTCTTCAGAACTACACACATCGACCATGGATTGGCTACAACATTGGCTCATATTAGATAAGAAATAGTGAACAGAGGAAAGACAAAATTCACCCTATAGAGGGTATTCAATGAGATTATCAACGTGAGTCCGGACAAGCTCCGATTGAGTAATTTTCACAGGTGTTGAAAAGGTATTGGGTAAACAAGATGTAAAATTGCTAATTTTCACGACCTAGAAGATTTTTAACACACACGCACACATGCGGGAAATATCTAGCCCATAAAAGACAGTCTATGCCCTGATAAATGGATCGCAAGATGTAGAAAACGAATGATTTCGCAGTTACAGATCATAATCCCATGGGCCAACCCATCTGTACGGTCTTCAGAACTACCGCCTCGACCTTGGATTGGATACAACATGGTTATACGCTCATATTAGAGAAGAAACAGTGAATAGAGGACAAACAAAATTCAGTCTATAGAGGTAATTTAACGAGACTATCAACGTGAGTCAGGACGAGCTCCGATTGAGTAATTTTCATAGGTGTTGGAAAGGTATCAGGAAAAAGAGATGATAAAACCTCTAATTCTCTCAAAGATTTTGCACACGCGCACACACACGCGAGGACGCACGCGGGAAGTATCTAGCCCATAAAAGGTCGTCTATGCCGTGAAAAAGGATCGCAAGATGGAGAAAACCAATGCTTTCGTAGTTACAACTCGAAATCCCATGGGCCAACCCATCCGTTTGGTCTTCAGAACTACGCGCCTCGACCATGGATTGTATACAACATGGTGTTAGGCTCATATTAGAGAAGAAATAGTGAACAAAGGCAAGATAAAATTCACCCTATAGAGGGTATTCAACTAGACTATCAACGTGAGTGAGGACGAGCTCCGGTTGAGTAATTTTCAAAGGTTTTGGAAAGGTATCGGGTAGACGTGATGATTGAACTTCAAATTTTCATGACCTGGAACATTTTGCACATGCACACACAGACGTGAACACGCACACGAGAAATATTTTGCCCATAAAAGTCCGGCTATGCCCTAAAGAACGGATCGCAAGATGGAGAAAACCAATGATTTTGTAGTTACAGCTCGAAATCCCATGGGCCAAACCATTTGTATGGTCTTCAGAACTATGCACCTTGACCATGGATTGGATACAACATGGTGTTGGGCTCATATTAAAGAAGAAACAATGAACAAAGAAAGATAAAATTCATCCTATATTGGGTATTCAATGAGTGAATCAGCGTGAGTTAGCACGAGCTCCGATTGAGTAATTGGCATAGGTGTTGGAGAGGTATCGGGAAAACGAGATGATAGAACTTCTAATTTTCATGATCTGGAAGATTTTGAACACGCACACACATTGTCGTTGTTTTGTCACGACAGATTCCATGGGTAAGCTTATCGAAGGTGGTTGGGGCCGGAGGATGCCCACGGCTCCGGGAGCGGGATTAGGTACAAGCGTTGGTGACACACGATGTACCCAGGTTCAGGGCCCTTCGTGGGAGGTAACACCCCTAGTCCTGCTTGGTCTAGTTGATGGATGGCTATGTTTACAAGGTTGCTCCTAGAGCTGTGTCTAGAGGAGGAAGAGGGAGAAGCCGGCTCGCCTTCCTCAGCTATGAAGGTGTGAGTTGTGAGGGAAGTATCCCGTAGGTGTGTGCGTGAGACTCATCGTCCCCGTTCCATGGGGGGCTCAGGGGTTTTTATAGGATAATACCCCGGCTTACAATATTCCTGAGGTACACAAGTGGGGGGCCCGGTTGGCAGCCTCTCAGGCTGACCAAGGGGTCTTGCCCCTCGAGCCGTCTCGTCTCCCATAGGGTCCACCAGCTATGCAGTCCCATCGCCCGCTAGGGCCCGCCAGCCGGCTTCGCGATTGGCCGCCGCCCACCTGCTACGGCACAGGCCGCCTGGACGGCGTCATGTAGTGCCAGCCGGTCGAAGTCTTCGGTATGGCCGGCTACACTGTAGCCACATCGGGGCAGGTAATCGAGTGGGTGGGGTCGTGTGGGCATTGTTTCCCCGCTCGGTCGCGATCGCCAAGGTCAGTGGCACGGACGGCCGAACTGTAGCCGTGCGCACCCGTGTGTCATCGACCACTGTGGCTACAATTGCGCCCGTCGTGGTGGTCACGTCGTGTCACCGTACCCGCGTGCAAAGGGACGGGACGTTGCTTGTCCGCCCCGGGGTCAATGGAGGAGGCAGCCCGAAGGCAGCAGGTCACGCCTAGCCGTCCGGGGGCCGAGCCGACACCTTGACCACCCATTCCCAAGCCAGCCGGCGATCACTCCTACCGGCTGTGGTCCAGCCGGCCGGGGCCAGCCGGTCGCGTACTTTTTCTTCAAAGCGGGGAGGAGAACCCCGTTGCTTTGGCCTACCCAGGGGTAATAACCCCATCAGTAGTCCCCGAAGCCGGCGGGGGCCCGCGTCCAGCAGATGGAGGGGAGCTGGCAGCTTCCCCCTTGCAACGCCCGCCTCTGGCGTGAAGCCAAAAGGTCACCCGGGTTGATAGTGGAACCCGGTGCCTCGGGTTCCGGCGCGACGCCCCGGGACCCGGGCCGGCCCGCCGCGTGCCCCTCACACGCGGGCAGGCGGGATGTCACCCTCGGCCTAGTCTGCTAGGCCTCGGGTGCAGCCCAGTAGGCCTCGGAGCACGCGCAAGGATCTTTTGCGCCCCGAAGCGGCGGGTACGGCCCGGGCTGCCCACACGTGCGCGGGGATTCTGGGGGAGTGGGTACAGTTAATCCCCATGTCCCCTGGTCGCGGCCTCCCCCATTTAAAAGGGGAGGAAGGGTAGAGGGCGGAAGCACCCGCACCCCACTTGCCCCCTTGTTTCCCCTCTTCTCGTCTACTCCGCTCCCTTGAGCGCCGCTGCTCTTCTCGCACGTGACCACGCTCTAACATCGTCCCGTCGTCGCAATGGCCGAAGGGCGCGGAGGAAGCTAGGACGGATCCGTGGTTACAGAGGCCGCCATCATAGATCTCGGGCGCACGTGCATGCTGCCACCGGTGGAGCGCATGGTTGCCCGTGCACCGGGTAACGAGTTGGTGCCCACGCTGTAGCCCGGGGAGTTCGTCGTCTTCGCCTGGCATTTCTCCCCCAACTTCGGGCTCCCGATGAGACATTTTTTCCGCCTGATGATGGACATGTTCGACCACCAGCCGCACCATCTCGGCCCCAACGCCATCCTCTACCACGTCGGATTCTTCCCTTCCTCGACCTCTTCAACTCCCTCTTCTACATCAAGGCATTGAAGAGCAACGCCTGCGGGGGCGTGACGGTGTGCTGCCGCAGCACGCGCTTCCCGCACTTCTCCCTCATCGACTCCATCAAGGGGTGGCATCGGACGTTCTTCTACGCGAAGAATGCTGACCTGCGACAGGACTTCATCCGGCTGCCGGCCTTCATCAACGCGCACTCCTCCAGAGTCAACTGGTCGGGAGCCGCCCTGCATGAAGTGGCTCTTGCGGAGCTCGGCCGGCTCGTGCAGGTGAGGACCAGGGAGGGGCTGGTCGCCTCTGATCTGGTGGCAGCATTCATCTCGCGCCGGGTGCTGCCTCTCCAGATGAGGCCGCAATGGATCTGCGATATGTCCGGCTGCCGGGACTCCTGTCGGCTGACGACCGTCGACCTGACGCCGGCTCAGGTGGCAAAGCGGGTGAACGCCATCACGACGTTCAAGCTGGTGCCGACGTCATGGACCTTCGGCAAGGAGCCATACGAGCACCTCAACCGACCTCCCCTGGTACGTTTTGTCAAGTCGGCTCTTTTCGTTTGAATCTTCCTAGCCGGCAGCCCGCATCAGACCTTACTTCTCCATGCTAATCGCGGTTGCTTGTGCGACAGAACACACTGGATGGCCCACACCCCCAAATCTTCGAGGCAGAGTGCCACCACTCGGACTCCGAAGACTACGAGCAGGGAGGCCTGCCTGAAGAGGGGGTAGACTCCTCGGGAGGGGTCGAGGAGCCGGCCGATCTGGGAGCCAGCGGGCCCAGCGGAGACGTAGGGTCCAGTGCAGCCGGAGAGCCCAGCGGAGCTGGTGAGTATCCTATCGGTCCCACGATTAAGGACTGGATTGATGACGATGATAACGATGATGATGATGTGATGATCCTGAACTCGCCTCCCCCTCAGTTTAGCAGGGCCGGCGCGGGCGAAGCGAGGAGCGGTCGGCCCAGGCCCTGGCAGCCGAAGCTGGCAGCCGGTCGAAGAGGCCGGCTCCAGAGGGGCCGGAGGCCCTGCCGCTTGCCCATAAGCGGGTGAAACTGGCTGCGCGGAAGCCAACGGCATGCGCCAGGCGGGTTCTGCCCGTCGTTACCGGGTAAGTGATTTCCCTTTTTTGCGCCTGT
Organism: Hordeum marinum; assembly: GCA_022496015.1. Taxonomy (NCBI): domain Eukaryota; kingdom Viridiplantae; phylum Streptophyta; class Magnoliopsida; order Poales; family Poaceae; genus Hordeum; species Hordeum marinum. Next base: position 142,702,367 of record CM039672.1, read on the forward strand.
TTCTTTCCGAGTCGTGGGTTGGTGGGTGTTTGGCCGGTATGCGTCCCGGGGACCCCATCGAGCTCCATGAAGTGGAGTCGGCGGTTGACCCGATGGACGTCGCCAGCTGGCTGGCCCGCGACCACGTGACCACACAGCGGGAGTAGAAGAGGAGGCTCGCGGAGCTACGAGCCTCGAAGTCCGGAGCACGAGGCAGGGCCTCACATTCCGGGACTTCGAGCGGCAGGACGCGGAGGAGGTCTGCGGACCCCGCATGGGCGTCTGGCTTGGTGGCGGAGTCGACCTGTCTGTCGAGGCCCCCGTCGAGCGAGCTGTGAGGGGCATCTACGGAACCGGCTGTGCCCCCGCCCGCGGAGGAGATGGCCCGATCAGGGGCAGCGGCTACGGAGCCGATCCCCGAGGCGACCCGACCGGTGTTGCCGGACGTGACACCACCCGCGGCCGAGCCGGTCCGAGTCGACGTGCCGGAGGCTCCGGCGACCCCCATGGAGACGGAGACACCGTCCATTGCGGTCACCGCGTCAGGCCGGCACGAGGAGGAGGCTGTGCGAGCGGTGAGCCAGCGGCCACTGGGACCGATTCCCGTGCCCTTGCCGTCATCAACCCTCCCCTAGCGGCCTACACCGTGGCGAGCATCAGGACTAGTGGCGACGGCAGCCGGGCCCAGAGGTCCATGCAGGACGTGATCTGGGACTCGGAGGCGCTGCCGCGCGTCCCAACCCTTCCGGCTCCCATGGCAGGTGGCCCGGTCCCTGCGTTCGGGGAGTTGGGGAGCGTCCTGGATTGGTGCCACCAGGAGCTGGCCCGGTTCGCAGAGGCGGCCGACACCACCCTGCGGCGCGCAGAGGTAAGCATTGTTGTCTTTGTTGAAATTTTCAGTGGGGGCACGCAAGCGCACCCACTGGGTATAGCCCCCGAGATGCGGGCCGGCTGACCGGCTGACGGGCAGCCAGGCTGGATCTCCTTGTGCGTCTTTTGATTTTGGCTTCATGTGGCAGGAGGGGAACTCCCAACGACAGAAGCTATTTGAGGAGGCAGTCTCCATCCACGACCGCGGCAAGCATGGCTTCTACCGGTTGGAGAAGGAGCAGGCGCGGGTGCAAGGTATGATTGGTCTTGCGGGGACGGGGGCGTAGTCCCCGGGAGCCGGTAGCCGTCTGCCTGGAAGCCCAGAAGTGGTCTTGAATGCTCGGCTGATGCCGACTTTTACTTTGCAAGGGAGCTGACAACCCTTCGCGAGGAGAAGGTCGCGGTGGTCTCCGAGCGGTACCAGCTGGCACAGAGTGTCCAGGCGATCACCCAGGAGAAGGACCGGTTGGCTGCCCTGCTGGTGGACGGGCAGGCGGCCCGGGACCGCCTAAAGGCCGACGTGGCGTGGGCGGTGACGGCTAAGGAGAAGGCTGTCAAGGAGGTGGCTGATGCCGCCCAGCGGACCGCCGCCCTCCAAGGCGAGGTGACACGCCTTGAGACGACGCTTGAGGAGCTCGAGGGTTCCCTCGTCCAGGCGGAGGCGACGTTGGCGTCGGAGCGGGATTCCTTGCTTCACTTTGCCATCGAGCTAGACAACTCCATCGAGCGTGAGTGTCCAATTTTCTTTTTTGAGCCGGTTGCCTTTTTTCTTAATTTTGGGTCTCTTTCTTCTGAATCTTCCATTTCTTCTCTAGGGCGCTTCCCGGAAACCTAGCGTCGTGCTGAGCATGCCGTTGAGGTGCACCGGGAGTATCTCCGGGCACGCGGGCGCTCCATCAAGTAGGACGCCGTGTGGACTGTGGCGGAGCTTGGGCTCTCCATGGAAAACCGCCTAATCCACCTCGAGCGAAGCGTGGAGCAGCTGAAGACGGTCGGCAAGGAAGTTATCGCTGCCTTGTGGCCGGGCCATGGAGGGGCTCCGGAGAACCTTGTGGCCTTGTGGCTAGAGCACATCGTGGCCCGGCTCGAGGTATGGAAGGCGTCAGCGGCTCGAGCCGGCGCGTAGATGGCGCTCTGGTTCGTCACCTCATGGTACCGAGGTGGTGACTTGGACCGCCTGGCCAACATGTGAGACGAGCCGACCGAGGAGCAGGCGGCTCGCGAGCTGGTTCTTGTTCGCCGAGCCAAAGAGCTCGCATCGTACGTCAACTCGGACAAACTCCTGTCGACCTTTGGTGAGGACGGAGAGCCAGTGGCCGAGTACTCCTTCAGCGACCCCCATGGTCCGGAGAACGAGGAGGTCGCTGATGAGAGCACCGACTCTAGCACCGAGACGGCTGGGACTGCGGAGGCTGCCTCAAAGGCAAAGGAAGACGACCCAAAGGCCGCAACCACCTCGGGACGAGAGTCGAGCCGCCTAGCGATGCGCCGGCTGGAGACGCGCCTCTTTTATCTTAAATTTGTGCTATGAATGTTTGACATGTTTGCCTATCATGCGAGCCTGCCCGTCCTTACCCCATTTTGCCCCTTTGGTTCCGTCTGTTCGGTCCCTCTTCCCCTTTGGTTTCGGGCCCGCCAGCCCGACAGCCGGGAGCCGGTCTATAGCTGGGTCAGGGCGTCCACCTCGAGGGAGCCGGTTCTGAACTTAGGAACCGCGAGAGCTTTTTTGGGTAAGTTGACTGGCAGAGGCAAGGCGGTGGTCCTGCTTGATGGAAATATGTCCTAGAGGCAATAATAAATTAGTTATTATCATATTTCCTTGTTCATGATAATCGTTTATTATCCATGCTATAATTGTATTGATCGGAGACTTAGATGCATGTGTGGATACATAGACAAAACCATGTCCCTAGTATGCCTCCAACAGACTAGCTCGTTGATCAAAGATGGTTAAGGTTTCCTAGCCATGGACATGATATGTCATTTGATAACGGGATAACATCATTAGGAGAATGGTGTGATGGACAAGACCCAAACTACAAACGTAGCATATGATCGTGTCAGTTTATTGCTATTGTTTTTTGCATGTCAAGTATATGTTCCTATGACCATGAGATCATGCAACTCGCTGACAACGGAGGAGTGCCTTGTGTGTATCAAACATCGCAACGTAACTGGGTGACCATAAAGGTACTCTACAGGTATCTCCGAGGGTGTCTGTTGAGTTGGCATGGATCAAGACTGGGATTTGTTACTCCATGTCAGGGAGAGGTATCTCAGGGCCCACTCGGTAATACAACATCACAATAAGCCTTGCAAGCAATATGACAAAGTGTTAGTTGCGGGATCTTGTATTACGGAACGAGTAAAGAGACTTGACAGTAACGAGGTTGAACTAGGTATGGAGATACCGCCGATCGAATCTCGGGCAAGTAACATACCGAAGGACAAAGGGAACATCTTATGGGATTAACTGAATCCTTGACATAGTGGTTTGACCGATAAATATCTTCGTAGAATGTGTAGGAACCAATATGGGCATCCAGGTCCCGCTATTGGTTATTGATCGTAGAGGTGTGTCGGTCATGTCTACATAGTTCTCGAACCCGCAGGGTCTGCACACTTAAGGCTCGGTGACGTTTCAGTAGTATAGAGTAATGTATGGTGGTGACCGAAGGTTGTTTGGAGTCCTGGATGAGATCTCGGATGTCACGAGGAGCTCTGGAATGGTCCAGAGGTAAAGATTGATATATAGGAAGTCCTATTTTGGTCGCCGGAAAAGTTTCGGGCTCATCGGTAGTGTACCGGGAGTGCCGGTAGTGTACCAGGACACCATCGGGAGGGGTATTTCGACCCAAGAGGCAACATGGGCTGTGGGAGAGTGAATAACAGCCCTTATCAGGCTGGTGGAAGTCCCACACAAATCCTATGCGGCTAGGGAGAAAAAACCCAAAGAGAAAACGTGGAAAAAGGCAAAAATAGGGTGAATCCTAGTCCTACTAGGATTGGAGGTGGATTCCACCTGTCCCACCTGGTTCGGCCGACTCCTAGAGGCTTGGCCCTTGGGCCAAGCCTCCTCCTTGCTTCCTCTTATATATACTGGAGGTTTTAGGGTTTTTGCACAGAATTTTTAGCCACGTGCTGCCCGTTCCTCCAGTGCATAGTTTCTCCTCTAGATCGGATTTCTTAAGTGCTTGGGCAAAGCCCTGCCGGAATAGCTCCACCACCATCGCCGGAGCGCTGTCATGCTGCCGGAGAACTCTTCTACCTCTCCGCTCTCTCTTGCTGGATCAAGAAGATGGAGATCATCATCGAGCTGTACGTGTGCTGAACGCGGAGGTGCCGTCCGTTTGGCGCTAGATCGGAAGGACCGTGATCAAGATCGCGAGACTGGTCGTGATGAGTTTGTGGGACAGATCGTGATGAGTTCTCGGGATGGATCGTGATTGGATCGTGGGACGGATCGTGATGAGTTCGCATGACGGATCGTGATTGGATCGCGCGACAGATCGTGATGAGATCGCGGGACGCTCGGCGATTTGGATCGCTAAGACGTTCGAGTACACCAAGCGTGTTTCATAACGCTTCCCGCTTAGCGATCTACAAGGGTATGTAGATCCACTCTCCCTGTCATGGATGCTCATCACCATGGATAGATCTTGCGTGTGCGTAGGAAATTTTTTGTTTCCCATGCAACGTTCCCCAACAGTGGCATCATGATGTGTAGATGAGATCTCGAGTAGAACACAAAAGGTTTGTGGGCGTTGATGCTTAGATTGCTTACTCCCTTGGTCATGTTTTGGTTCAGTGGTATTGTGAGATGAAGCGGCCCGGACCAACATTACTCGTACGCTTACAAGAGAACGGTTCCCTCAACCGCAACTTGGTGCATAGATGGCTTGTGTGTGCCAGTTTCTCTCACTTTAGTTGGATCGGTTCGACAAAGGTGGTCCTTGAGAAGGTTGAAAAGCAACTAGTGTATTACCATTGTGGTTTTTGCGTAGATGAGAATTGTTCTTGCCAGATACCCGTAGAAGCCACGTAAAACATGCAACAACAATTAGAGGACGTCTAACTTGTTTTTGCAGGGTATGTTGTGATATGATATGGCGAATTACATGATGTGATATATGTGATGTATGAGATGATCATGTGATGTATAGATTATCACGACTTGCATGTCGATGAGTACGGCAACCGACAGGAGCCATAGGGTTGTCTTTAATTATTGTATGACCTGCGTGTCAAGCATTAAGCGCTTTGTAATGCTTTACTTTATTAGTAAACGGTAGCAATAGTAGTAGAAGCATGTTAGGCGCGACAACGCCGATCGTGACACGTTGATGGAGATCAAGATGATGGAGATCATGGTCTCTTGCCAATGACGATGGAGATCATGCCGGTGTTTTCAAGATGGAGATCAAAAGCACAAGTTCATGCCCATATCATGTCACTTATAATTTGCATGTCATGTTAATCCTTTTATGCAACTTGTTTTGCTTAGGACGACGGTAGCATTATAAGGTGATCCCTCACTTAAATTTCAAGATGAATTGTGTTCTCCTCGAGTGTGCACCGTTGCGAAAGTTTGTCGTGTTGAGATACCACGTGATGAGCGGGTGTGGTAGCCTCTACGTTCACATACAACGGGTGCAGCCAGTGTTGCACATGCAGAAAACTCGGGTTAAACTTGATGAGCCTAGCATGTACAGACATGGCCTCGGAACACAAGAGACCGAAAGGTCGAACATGAGTCATATAGTAGATATGATCAACATGATGATGTTCACCATTGAAACCACCTCAACTCACGTGATGATCGGACTTGAGTTGGTGAATTTGGATCATGTCTCACTTGAATGACTGGAGGGATGTCCATTTGAGTGGGAGTTCTTAAGTAATATGATTAATGGAACTCATTATCATGAACATAGTCAGTAGTGTCTTTGCAAACTATGTTGTAGATTACTAGCTCACGCTGTAGCTCCCTTGAATTTTTATATGTTCCTAGAGAAATAGAGTTGAAAGATGATGGTAGAAATATTGCGGACTAGCTCCGTGATCTGAGGATTGTCCTCATTGCTGCACAGAAGGCTTATGTCCTTAATGCACCGCTCGGTGCGCCAACCCCTCTAGCGTTGTTTGTAGATGTTGTGAACATCTAACAGGCACGTTCTGATAACTACTTGATAGTTTAGTGTGTCATGCATTACGGCTTAGAATTGAGGCCTCGAAACGTTTTGAACGTCACAGAACACATGAGATGTTCTAAGAGCTGAAATTAGGATCTCAGGCTCATGCCCGTGTTGCGAGATATGAGATCTCCAACAAGATTCTTTGCCTGTAATATGAAAGAGAATAGCTCAATCGTTGAGCATGTGCTCAGATTGTCTGGGTGCTATAATCGTTGAGCATGTGCTCATATTGTCTGGGTGCTATAATCGCTTGAATCGAGTGGGAGTTGATCTTCCAGATAAGAGAGTGATTGCTATAGTTCTCCAAAGTCACTGTCACTAAGCTACTAGAACTTGGTGATGAACTATAAAATGCCAGGGATAGAAATAATGATCCCTGAGCTGTTCGCGATGTTTGACACCGCGAAGGTAGAAATCAAGAAGGAGCGTCAAGTGTTGATGGTTAGTCAAACCACTAGTTTCGAGAAGGGCAGGAGCAAGGAGGGAAAACTTCATGGATAGCAAGTCAGTTGCTGCTCCAATGAAGCAACCCAAAGTTGAACCCAAACCCAAGACTAAGTGCTTCGATTATGAGGAGAGCGGTCGCTAAAGTGGAACAACCCTAGATACTTGGTAGATAAGTAGGCTGCAACGTCGACAGAAGTATATTTGATATACGTGTTATTTATGTGTACCTTGCTAGTACTCCTAGTAGCACCTGGGTATTGGATACCGGTTCGGTTGCTAAATGTTAGTAACTCGAGATAAAAGCTACGGAATAAACGGAGCACTACCTAAGGGTGAGGTGACGATGTGTGTTGGAAATGTTTCCAAGGTTGATGTGATCAATATCGCACGCTCTCTCTACCTTCGGGATTAGTGACGAACCTACATAAATGTTATTTGTTGTTTTGCGTTGAGCATGAACGTGATTAGATCGTGTTTATTGCAACACGGTTATTCATTTAAGTTAAAAAATAATGCTTATTCTGATTACATGAATAATACCTTCAATGGTCATGCACTGAGTGAGAATGGTTTGTTGAATCTTGATCGTAGTAATACACATGTTCATAACATTGATGCCAAAAGATACAAAGTTAATAATGATAGTACCACATACTTGTGGCACTGCCGCTAAATGTCATATTGGTATAAAGCGCATGAAGAAACTCCATGCTGATGGATCTTTGGACTCATTCGATTTCTAATCGGTTGAGACATGCGAACCATGCCTCTTGGGCAAGATGACTAAGGACCCTGTTTTCTGGTTTGATGGAGTGGGCAAGTGATTTATTGGAAATGATACATGTTGATGTATGCAATCCAATGAGTCTTGTAGCATGTGGTGGATATCGTTATTTTCTTACCTTCACTGATGATTTGAGTAGATAATAGTGTATTTACTTAATGAAACGCAAGTCTGAATCATTTGAAAAGGTTCAAGCAAATTCAGAGTGAAGTTTAAGATCATCGTGACAAGAATATAAAATGTCCGTGATATGATCGTGGAGGTGGATATCTGAGTTACGAGTTTGGTATACAACTTAAGACAATGTGAAAGTTGTTTCACAACTCACGCCACCTGGAACACCATAGTGTGATGGTGTGTCCGAACATCATAGTCGTGCTCTATTGGATATGGTGAGAATTATGATGTCTCTTATCCTTTTACCACTATTGTTTTGGGGTTATGCATTCGAGAGAACTACATTCACTTTAGATAGGGCACCATCTAAATCCGTTGAGATGACACCGTGTGAATTATGGTTTGATATAAACCTAAGCTATCATTTCTTAATGTTTGGGGCTACAACACTTATGTGAAAAAGGGTTTTCACCTAATGAGCTCGAACCCAAAGCGGACAAATGCATCTTCATAGAATACTCTAAAGACAGTTGGGTAAACCTTTTATCTCAGATCCAAGCATAAATTGTTTGTTGCTAAAACTGGGTCCTTTCTCTAGAAAGAGTTTCTCTCGAAAGAATTGAGTGGGAGGAAGATAGAACTTGATGAGGTTGTTGAACCTTTGTTCAACCAGAGAGTAGCGCAGCGCAGGAATTTGTTTTTGTGAAGCCTACGTTAGTTGAAGAGGAAGTTAATGATGATTATCATGAAGATTTGGATCAAGCTACTATCAAACCTCGTAGGTCGACAAGGATGTGTACTGCTCCTGAGCGGTACGACAACCCTTTCTTGGAGGTCATGTTGTTGGACAACGATGAACCTACGAGCTATGGAGAAGCGATGATGGGCCCGGATTCTGACAAATGGTTAGAGGCCATGAAATCCGAGAAAGGATCCATGTATGAAAACCAAGTATAGACTTGGTAGACTTGCTTGTTGGACAGGCAGGTCGTTGAGTACAAATGGATGTTTAAAATGAAGACAAACGCTCATGGTAAATGTCACCATTTGTAAAGCTCGACTTGTTGCAAAGAAGTTTATGACAAGGTCAAGGAGTTGACTGCAATGAGATTTTCTCACTCGTAGCGATGCTAAAGTCTGTTGGAATTATGTTAGCAGTTGCTGCATTTTTCAATTATGAAATCTAGCAGATGGATGCCAAAACATCGTTTCCTTCCTTAAGGAAAGGTTGTATGAGATACAACCAGAAGTTTTGTCAGCCCTAAGGATGCTAAAAGGTGAGCAAGCTTTAGTGATCCTTCTATGGACTGAAGCAAGCATCTCGGAGTTGGAATATACACTTTGATAAGGTGACCAAAGTTTTTAAATCTATACAAAGTTTATGAGAAACTTGTATTTGCAATAAAGTGAGTGGGAGCACTATAGAGTTTCTGATAAGTATATGTGGATGACATATTGCTATTCGGAAATGATGTAGAATTTTTGGAAAGCACAAACGGTTGTTTGAAAAGAGTTTTTCAAAGGAAGACCTGGATAAAGCTACCTAATTGTTGAACATCAAGATCTATAGAGATAGATCAAGATGCCAGATCAGACTTTCAATGAGTACATGCCTTGACAAGATTTTGAAAGAGTTCAAAATGGATCAGTCAGAGAGAGAGTTCTTGCCTGATTTGTAAGGTGTGAAGTTAAGTGAGACTCAAAGCTTGACAACGGCAGAAGAAAGAGAAAGGATGAACGGCGTCCCCTATGCCTTAGCAATAGGCTCTATATTATGCCATGCTGTGTACCGCACCTAGTGTGTGCCGTGCCATGAGTTAGTCAACGGGTACAAAAGTGATCCAGGAGTGGATCACTGGACAGCGGTCAATATTATCCGTAGTGACTAAAAGACTAAGGAGATGTTTCTCGATTATGGAGGTGATAAAGAGTTCGTCGTAAAGAGTTACGTCGATGCAAGCTTTAACACCAATCCGGATGACTCGTAGTATCAATCTGGATACGTATAGTGGAGCAGCCATTTGGATTAGTACCAAGTGGAGTGTGGTAGCAGTGTTTATGGTTTGACATAGAGATTTGCAAAGTACACTCGGATTTGAATGTCGTAGACCCGTTGACTATAAGACCTCTCTCACATGCAAAGCATGATCGAGCCCCAGGACTCATTGGGTGTTAGATTCATAACAATGCGTATCACATGGTGATGTGAACTAGATCATTGACTCTAGTGCAAGTGGGAGACTGTTGGAAATATGCCCTAGAGGCAATAATAAATTAGTTATTATCATATTTCCTTGTTCATGATAATCGTTCATTATCCATGCTATAATTGTATTGATCGGAGACTTAGATGCATGTGTGGATACATAGACAAAACCATGTCCCTAGTATGCCTCTAATAGACTAGCTTGTTGATCAAAGATGGTTAAGGTTTCCTAGCCATGGACATGAGATGTCATTTGATAACGGGATCACATCATTAGGAGAATGGTGTGATGGACAAGACCCAAACTACAAACGTAGCATATGATCGTGTCAGTTTATTGCTATTGTTTTCTGCATGTCAAGTATATGTTCCTATGACCATGAGATCATGCAACTCACTAACACCGGAGGAGTGCCCTGTGTGTATCAAACGTCGCAACGTAACTGGGTGACTATAAAGGTACTCTACAGGTATCTCTGAGGGTGTCTGTTGAGTTGGCATGGATCAAGGCTGGGATTTGTTACCCCATGTCACGGAGAGGTATCTTAGGGCCCACTCGGTAATACAACATCACAATAAGCCTTGCAAGCAATGTGACTAAGTGTTAGTTGCGGGATCTTGTATTACGGAACAAGTAAAGAGACTTGCCAGTAACGAGGTTGAACTAGGTATGGAGATACCGACGATCGAATGTCGGGCAAGTTACATACCGAAGGACAAAGGGAACATCTTACGGGATTAACTGAATCCTTGACATAGAGGTTCGATCGATAAAGATCTTCATAGAAAATGTAGGAACCAATATGGGCAACCAGGTCCCGCTATTGGTTATTGACTGTAGAGGTGTCTCGGTCATGTCTACATAGTTCTCGAACCCGCAGGGTCTGCACACTTAAGGCTCGGTGACGTTTCGGTAGTATAGAGTTATGTATGGTCGTGACCAAAGGTTGTTAGGAGTTCCGGATGAGATCTTGGATGTCACGAGGAGCTCCGAAATGGCCCGGAGGTAAAGATTTATATATAGGAAGTCCTATAATAGTCGCCGGAAAAGTTTCGGGCTCATCGGTAGTGTACCGGGAGTGCCGGTAGTGTACCGGGAGACCATCGGGAGGGGTATGTCGACCCAAGAGGCAACATGGGCTGTGGGAGAGTAAATACCTTACTGGGCTGGTGGAAGTCCCACACAAAGCCCATGCGGCTAGGGACAAAAACCCAAAGAGAAAAGGTGGAAAAAGGCAAAAATAGGGTGAATCCTAGTCCTACTAGGATTGGAGGTGGATTCCACCTCTCCCACCTGGTTCGGCCGACTCCTAGAGGTTTGTCCCTTGGGCCAAGCCTCCTCCTCTCTTCCTCTAATATACACTAGAGATTTTAGGGTTTTTGCACAGAATTTTTAGCCATGTGCTGCCCGTTCCTCCGGTGCATAATTTCTCCCCTAGATCGGATTTCTGCAGTGCTTAGGCGAAGCCCTGCCGGAATAGCTCCACCACCATCTTTGTAGCGCCGTCATGCTGCCGAAGAACTATTCTACCTCTCCGCTCCCTCTTGCTGGATCAAGAAGGCGGATATCGTCATCGAGCTGTACATGTGCTGAACGTGGAGGTGCCGTCCGTTCGGCGCTAGATCGGAAGGAGCGTGATCAAGATCGCGAGACAGATCGTGATGAGTTCGCGGGACGGATCATGATGATTTCGCGGGACGGATCGTGATTGGATCGCGTGACGAATCATGATGAGTTCGTGGGACGGATGATGATTGGATCGCGGGACGAATCGTGATGAAATCGAGGGATGCTTGACGATTTGGATCGCGAAGACGTTCGACTACACCAACCGCGTTTCTTAACGCTTCCCGCTTAGCCATCTACAAGGGTATGTAGATCCACTCTCCCTCTTGTGGATGCTCATCACCATGGATAGATCTTGCGTGTGCGTAGGAAAATTTTCGTTTCCCATGCAACGTTCCCCAACACGGCTGGACCTAGCCGGCAACCCCTTTGCGATTGAATTTTTCTGTGCGCTAAGTATTGCCGCCCCGAGGCCCCGTCAGCCGGACAGCCGGGAGCCGGTCTGTAGCTGGGAGGGGTGGGAGGGCTTGCTCAGCTCACACTACTTGGCTGATTTTGGGAGAGGTGACATAGGACCAGCCGGAGAGCCCCCGGGCCCGGGAGCCGGGTCGAGGAGCCGGTGAGTGAGGAGACCTTTGAGGGACACGAAAAGGGCGTGCCCCAAGAGCCGGCCTGGGGCACCCATTCCATTCATAAGACCAAAAGAGGAGGGATTCATACATACACTGGTCTTCTCAGCAGTAAAACGGACGGAGGAGCGCCGCGTTTCATGGGCGCTCGGTCTGCTCGCCGGAGGCGTCTCTTTTGCGCTTCTACGGCTTCTAGCCATCTATTAGGTAGTACGCGTTGTTGTGTAGCGCCTTCCTGATGATGAAGGGGCCGTCCCATGGGGTGGACAACTTGTGTTGTCCGTTTGTCCGCTGGATCCGCCTGAGCACCAGGTCCCCTTCGCGAAAGGAGAGCGGCCGGATCCGGTTGCTGTGGTAGTGCCGAAGCTTCTGTTGATAGATTGTTGTCCCGCTCAACGCCAGCTCGCGGGCTTCTTTGAGTAGGTCGATGATGTCTTCTCTTGCCTCCTTGCGTCCTTCTCCGTGTTTAGGGCGACCCGAGGTGAGTCGAACCCGATATCGGTGGGGATGATCGCATCGGACCCGCACACAAGGAAGAACGGCGTGTAGCCGGTTGATCGGTTGGGAGTGGTCCTGAGGCTCCAAAGGATAGCCGACAGCTCATTGCCCCAATAGCTGTTTGACCTCACCAGCAGCGTTATGGGACGGGGCTTAATGCCGGACAAGATTAGGCCGTCTGCCCTCTCAACCTGGCCGTTTGACTATGGGTGAGCGACGGAGGCCAGGTCGAGCCGGATGCCCTGCTTGGAGCAGAATCGCGCGAGCGCGCCCTTGGCAAAGTTCATGCCGTTGTTGGTGATGATGCTGTGGGGGACGCCATAGCAAGCTGTGATGTCATCGATGAACCGGACGGCCATGGGACCGTCCAGCTTCTTGATTGGCCGGGCCTTGAGCCACATGGTGAATTTGTCGACAGCCACCAGCAAATGTGTCACGCTGCCTCGTGCGGTTTTGAAGGGTCCCACCTTGTCTAGCCCCCAAACGGCAAAGGGCCATGAGAGGGGGATGGTCTAGAGGGCCGCAGCCGGTAGGTGGCTCTACGTGCTGAAGCACTGGCAGCCCTCGCACTCATCGATCAACTTCTTGGACGCTTCCAAAGCGGTTGGTCAGTAGAAACCATGGCGAAAGGCCTTGCCCACCAGGGTCCTAGAGGCGGCATGGTGCCCGCACTTGCCCTGGTGGATGTCGAGGAGGATCTCCTGCCCCTTCTCCGTCTCGACGCACCGTTGGAAGACGCCGGTGGTGTTACGGTGGACGAGCTCACGGTTGATGATGCTGTAGGCCGAGGCCCGGTGCTGAATTTGTCTTGTCGTGGCCTCGTCCAGGGAGAGATCGCCGCGTAGGAGGAATGCCAGGATGGGATGGGCCCATGAGGGAGCCAAGATGGGGGCCAGCTCTGGAGCCCCTAGGCCTGGATGATGAGTCCCCGGGGCCAACTCGCCAGCCCCCGAGACCGACTCGCCAGCCCCCGGAGCCGGCTCGTCAGCCCCCGGGTCGGGGATGGCTAGAGGAGCATCGACTATCATCATGACAGCCATGTCGTCGGAGCCGGCTGCTTCGGATGTAGCCGGCTCGACTGGTGCCGGCAACACAGTCGAGGTTGATGGAGCCGATGGCGCAGATGCCGAGGGGGCAGATAGAGATGTCGATGGGCTGACAGCACCTAGAGGGAGATGCCCGCTAGGATGGCCTGCTGGGTGTCAGCGCATGGGCCACCTTGTTGTCCGCCTGTGGGACGTGGTGGAACTCACAACCCTCAAAGGAGCCGGTGAGTTGTTGTACGAGGAAGCGGTAGCTGGCCATGTTGGTGTCCCTCGCGTCACATTGGCCAGAGACCTGCTGTACCACGAGGACGGAGTCGCCGAAGCATAAGATGCGCCTGATGGCAATCTCCTTGGCGAGCCGGAGGCCATGGACGATGGCCACTTACTCGGCCACGTTGTTGGAGGCGACGAAGTGGATATGGAGGGTGTACTTGAGCTGGTCACCTTTTAGGGAGGAGAGGACTATGCCAGCACCCAGGCCGGTCCTCATTTTTGAGCCGTCGAAATGCATGCGCCAATGTGTGGAGTCTGGGGGAGGCGGCACGAACTCGGTCTCCGCACAGTCAATGAGGAAGTCGGCCAACACCTATGACTTGATGGCGATATGTGGCTCGTACCATATCTCATGGTCGGTGAGGGCGATGACCCATTTGGCGATCCGTCTGATGGAGTCCCGGCCGCTCATGATCACGCCGAGCGGGGCCGTGCTTACCATGGTGATGGTGTGCTCCTAGAAGTATTACTTGACCTTCTTGGTGGTGAAGTAAATGCCATATCACATCTTCTGGTAGTGGGGATAGTTCTGCTTGGAGAAGGAGAGGACCTCGCTAAGGTAGTAGACGGGGCGCTGGACCGGCAGGGATTTGCCCTCCTCTAGCTGCCCAACCACTAAGACGGTGCTTATGACACGAGCGGTCGCCATGATGTAGGCGAGCAAGGGTTCCTTCTCAGCCGGCACGGCCAGGATGGGCGCGCGGGTGGGAGCTTTCTTGAGGCCACGGAAGGCCTCATCCGCCTCGTCGGGCCGATCGAACATGCCATGTGTGGGGACCCCAACTCATAAGTCGTGATCACCGAATGCACGTGTATAGTGATCCCAAAGATCAATGCTCACTGAACACACAAAAGCTGAATAAAAAGAGTCTTACATCCACACTTAACTTCTTACACAAATAATGACCACGAAGGTCTTAGTCTTACATAGATAGGGCCACACGGGCCAAACACTTAAAGTAGAACAAGGAGCAGAAATCTTGGTCAAAAGCGTGAACCCATGCCATCTGCCTTAACCTACAGGCATTCTGACCGGGAAGCGTCCTAGTTCGCATGTTCTTCTCCAACGAACTCTTCAACATACTCCTATTCTTCCATGCCTAGCCAATTAAATAACCAGTGGCAAGCCAATGGGTACTTTGAATGTAATCGCAAGCAACCCAAGTTGTGGAACAAGCTAACAATGATGCATGATATAGCACTAAGTAGGTAAATTTGAGAAAAGCTATTTTTGTATGCAAATGACATGATCAAGTAACTAGTAGCATGCATCAACAATAAGCAAGTATCCATATGATCAAGATACCGATATCATCATAAGTATTGGTTGAACATCTCATGTTCACTCATCACGCTAAGTCATCGAACCTAGTCCAATCCTCACACTAAGTCATCGGACTTAGCTCCTGTGACCTCTTGTCACTATCACATCCATACTCACACCAAATTTTA
This sequence comes from Hordeum marinum, assembly GCA_022496015.1. Classification (NCBI taxonomy): domain Eukaryota; kingdom Viridiplantae; phylum Streptophyta; class Magnoliopsida; order Poales; family Poaceae; genus Hordeum; species Hordeum marinum. The sequence goes on from CM039672.1 coordinate 142,717,430, forward strand.
TGAAAACATCCGGACGTAGTCTAAGAAGGACCTCCAATTGTCCATGACCGCGGACGCGGCTATTCGAATAGTTTTACACTCTGTAGAGGTTGCACACTTTACCCAGAAGACTCGGGGAACTTCCATGTCATCCACGACTCGCGGTATATAACATACCCGAGGTAAGCACCCGAACAATACCTTTCCTATGGTGATATTAAACAAAGAGTCCACTCGTTGGTGCCATCCCTCATGATATACATCACTCGTATCATCCATGAGGGCACAAAACAGTGTGCTTGGTGCCTGTAAAGACAACGCATGACCTTCCTCTCTAGGACGACCCGGTCTCAAGAGTGACCACTTCACTCTTGCCACTAGTAATGCGGGATCCTTGCTAGTACCAACCATAGTAACCAACAAAGCCCCATCCCATAAGGTGTATCGTGGTTGCACATGTAAGGTTGGGATGGTCAGCAGACGTTAGAACTCTCCGTTTTCGAAAGCACGTACTCACTTGTTTCGACACACCACTTCTTTCTCAAGTGGTCGCCCATCTCATCAATATCTCACTCGGGCATTAGTGGCACCCGACAGGGTTTTCGAAAGTCCTTGAAATCATTTATATCTTTCCATTACTATGCATAGTACCGATCCCACTTGCATAGCATCAACTAGCATCCTATCTACACCCACCCACATAACCCTCATAAGGTGTTAGGGTCATGCACTATGCAAGCATAAATGGAAACGTATCGGAGGCATCCCACCGAAAGGGGAACACCACATCACATGATCAATTATGATGAAAGTAAAGTGTTATATGACATGCAATAAAAATATTTTCTCATCATGGTCAAAGGGCTGCTTGCCTGACTCAACAAAGTCTCCGGGGTCTTCAAAGTCTTTGGGTCCAACTTCTTCGTCAACAACACAATCTATCGTTGCGATAAAATAACGATAAAATAAGCAACACACAAAAACAGAGCACTCAACTACTTATTAAAAATGCTAATCTATTCTGATAAATACCCAATGTGATACTAAAAATACCCCCATAGGGTTTTGTTGTGAATTTTTTTAGAAATTAAATAACAGAGGCAAAAAGGTGCCTAAATATAGGTTTTCAAATAAAACAGTACTAAAAATGGTTTCAAACATTTTTACCAATGGAATTATTAAATTCTAGGGATTATTCTAGGAATTTTCGTGCGAAAATTAAATTCATAGGATTTAATTTGGGCCCTGTGGGATTTTTGCAAAATCCTACAGAAAAGGACAAAGAAAATGGGCCGGGGGGACCCAGGCTAGAAGCGACCAGTGGCTGGGCCGGCCCAGGTGGCCAGCGAGCCGGCCTCGCGAATGGCCAGGCTAAAACATGACACGCGAGGACCGGCCGTCAATGACCGCAGGGAAGAGAGAGGGTGCGAGAGAGGGGAGGAGAGGCCGACAGGTGGGTCCCACCTATCGGGTCCTTCTCCCACCTCGGGACAAGAAGGGGGAAGAGCTCACCGACGGCGAAGGGAGGCGCGGCGAGGGGATCTGGAGGCGGGAATGGGTTTGGCATCGACCCGCCGGTCATTTGGAAGTGGAAGGGTGGCCGAAGGTGGCCGGAGTCGCCGGCGGGGAGATGGCCGCGGCGGAGGAGATTTGGGAGGGGGTCGGAGCTGGCGTTTCTTGCTTCAAAATGAACAGGGGTGAGGGGGAAATAACCCAGGGGTGAGCTGCGGGCTCAAAGGATGAGAGGGGAGTGTCGGAGCGGGCCTGTGCCCCAAGATCGACGAAGCTCCGCCGCGGCGGCGCCTCGGTCGATCTCGAGCACTAGTTCTCGTGGGGCTCCAATGGGGGATCGAGGCGGTCTATGGAGGATGAGAGAGGGCCAGAGGAGGGGAGAGAGAGGCCCGGGGGGCTTAAATAGAAGGAGGGGGCGGTGCATCATGGACCCGTGCGCCGGCGAGGTTGCGACCGAGGCCAGAGGGGAGGGAGGGCTCGCGGGGCAGCTTGGGGGTGCTCCTGGGGTCGGTTTACGACGAGCGGGAGCAATGGGGGAGAGAGAGGAGGGCGCGCGTGCGAGGTTAAGGGTTGGCCGAGCCGGGCGGCGCTCGACACGCGAGGGAGGAGGGGGAGGAGGAGGAGAGAGGAGGGGGCCGACAACTTGGGGTGTCATGGACAACGAGGGCGCCTCGAGGGACACGCAGGGGAGGCCCAAGGTGGTCGGGGCCGGCCATTGGGCGGCGGCTACAGTGCGGGAGCGCACTGTAGCACACTCCAAAGCATGTGTATGGATGACATTGCTGTTGCCTGCGTGATATGGGGTGCCCCACTTTGTCCAGTGGCTGCTGTAAAGGCCTGGAGATGCTCTTTGGATGCTGAGGAGCTAGGGAGAGCTTGGGAGAAAATAAAACGGGGGAGGGAGAAGCTTCTGCCATGGTGGAATAGGGGTAGAAATGGGGTTTTTACCCCACTTCCCGGTAGAGACCTGGCCAGGGAGAGTTACTGGAGGTGCAAAGCACTTACCAAAGGCTGTGGTAAAATGTTGGGGCCAAGGGTAAAAGGATAAGGTGGGGAGATGATGGTTTTACCAATTCACTAGAAGGTGTTTGGTAATGATTTAGGCAAGAAAACTCTACCACCTTACTGAGATACTTACCGGGCTGAAAGGCTAGGTAAAAATGAGAGGATTCACCAAGTATGAGCTCAAGGGGAAAAAGTTGACAATGGAGATTTGATGAACCCTAGAAATTAGCAGAATCATATTTCTATAGATCCATTGATGCTAGGCTTTTACCCTTGATGCACCACTTAGTGTATCATCACTATTTGGCCATTAGAGCATGCCCACAAAGTTTGAGGCCAAGGGGGATCACTTCACAATGTAAAGTTGCTCAAATTTGATTTTGTACAAGAATGGTTTTGGGATGGTTTGATGAATCAAACCATTTGGATTGAGATGAAACTTTTCAAGATCATCACCCATGATATTGTTGACTTGCTAAAATTTTCCTAGAATTTATTGAGAATATTTCTTATAGAAATATTCCAAAAGTTTGATTTGAACAGAAAGGGTTTTGAGGGGTTTTGCCTATGATCTGATCATGCCCTTGTGTTAAAACTCATATATATGAAAATATATGTCTACTGAGTTTCTATAAATTTTCTCAAATTTTTTCAAAGCATTTAAATAATTTTTCCCTAGGAAAAACCATTTCTGGCCTTAAAAGCCTTTAGATAAAATATGAAAATAATCTTTAAAAATAATATTTGGTGGTTTTGGGAACTCATATCGATAGTAAGTTTGAAATAAATCCTTTGGAAAAGAAGGGTCCACCTAATTTGAAGACTTGCAGCGCAAACCTCATTTCAGGGGGTTTTGAAAACTTAATTTGAAGAAATCATTTTTGGTTAAAACAAAATTTGATAAAAATAGTTTTGGGAACTATTAACATGGCATGATCGTTAGGCAAGAGGTTTGGGGACATGGAAGATGAATTTGAAGTGGAATAGAATCTATTAGTGCCACACCACAATCATCAAGCAAGCAAACAACATAGCAAACAAGCACAAGCACCTTGAAAAAGTTTTAGCTGGCTCCAAATTTTATAAACCCAAACATAACAATGTGATACAAACACAGGGTGTGACAGACCTTCCCCCCTTACAACAATCTCGTCCCCGAGATTCCTAGGCTAAGCTCTAAAAAGATACGGGAACTCCGATCTAAGATAATCTTCATGCTCCCAGGTTGCTTCAACTTCAGTGTGGTTGCTCCACTGGACCTTGAAGTACTTGATGGTGTGGCTACGGGTGCAGCGCTCAGCTTCATCCAAAATGCGAACTAGCCTCTCACGATAAGTGAGATCTAGCTGAAGATCGATGGCTTGATGGTCGATGACCTTGTAGCGATTGGGGTGGTGGGAACTTGCAGACACTTCCGGAGTTGTGACACATGAAAGACGTTGTGCAAATCCGACATCTCAGAAGGTAGCTCTAACTGGTAGGCAACTTCTCCACGTGTAGTGGTGATCTTGAAGGGGCCGATGTATCTTGGTGCGAGCTTTCCTTTGACGTGGAAGCGCTTGGTTCCCTTGAGAGGCGTGACCCGGAGGTAGACATGGTCACCGACACAGAAGTTCACTTATCGGCGGTGGGAGTTGGCATGGCTCTTCTATCTTGATTTAGCGGTCTAGAGGTGCTCTTGGACAAGTTGAACTTGCTCTTCGGCTTCGCGGAGGATGTCTGGTCCAGAAACCAATCCTTCTCCGGTCTCTGACCAGTTGAGGGGGGTACGGCACTTGCGTCCATACAACACCTCAAATGGTGCCATCTGAAGGCTCGACTGATAGTTGTTGTTGTAGGAGAACTCGGCGAACGGTACGCAATCTTCCCACTTGGCTCCGTATGCCAAAACACAAGCGCGGAGCATATCTTCGAGTATCTGATTTCCTCATTCAGTTTGTCCACCAGTCTGGGGGTGAAAAGTAGTGCTGAAGGTGAGCTTGGTTCCCATAGCTTCTTGAAACTTCTTCCAGAACCTTGAGGTGAACTGTGTTCCTCGATCCGACATGATCTCCTTTGGAACTTCGTGAAGACTCATGATGCGGCTGATGTAGAGGTTGGCTAACTTGTTACCGTCATAGGTGGTCTGGACAGGAATGAAATTGGCTACGTTGGTCAGGTGGTCGACAATGACCCAAATGGAATCATGTCCCTTGCTTGACCTTGGTAAACCGGTGATGAAATCCATTCTGACTTTATCCCACTTCCATTCAGGCACTTTGAGGGGTTGCAGTAGTCCAGCGGGTCACTGATGCTCAGCCTTGACCTTCTGGCATATGTCACACTTAGCCATGAACGTGCCTATCTCCCATTTCATGTCATGCCACCAGAATCTTGCCTTGAGGTCTTGATATATCTTGGTTCCTCCAGGATGGATGGAGTATGGAGTGTCATGAGCTTCTTGCAAGATCAGGTTCTTGAGATCTTCCTTGTTGGGTACGCAAATGCGAATCCCGAATCGTACAACTCCTTGTTCGTCCATCGAGAATCCTAGGGCCTTGCCTGCCTTGATCTTCCTCTTGATGCCTTCAATGCTATCGTGTCCCTTCTCGGCTTCCTTGATATCATCCATCAAGGTAGGCTTTGCTTCGAGGTTAGCGAGGAATCCTGGTGCAACCAGTTCCAAGACGAAGCTTTCAAGTTCTTCATACAGGGCAGGTAGCCTTTCCTTAATCATAGCATTCAAGGAACAAGCATTTCTGCTCAAGGCGTCTGCTACCACATTGGCCTTTCCGGGGTGGTATTGAACACTGAGATCATAATCCTTGATCAATTCCAACCATCTTCGCTACCTCATGTTCAATTCCCTTTGAGTGAAGATATAATTCAAACACTTATGGTCTGTGAATATCTAACATCGCTTCCTCAGAAGGTAATATCGCCATGTCTTCAAGGAATGAACCAGGTTGCTAACTCAAGATCATGAGTTGCGTAGTTCTCTTCATGGGGACGTAGCTGGCTTGATAGATATGCTACAACTCTGCCTTCTTGCATCAGAACACCTCCAAGCCCGGTTCTTGATGCATCACAATAAATCACAAACTCCTTGTGAATATCGGGGGTGGCCAAAACAGGTGTTGTGGTCAATCTCTTCTTGAGCTCTTGGAAGCTTTCCTCGCACTTAGCTATCCATTCGAACTTCTTGTCCTTCTTCAAAAGCTGGGTCATGGGTCGGGCAATGCTTGAGAACCCTTCCACGAACTTGCGGTAATATCCCTCGAGTCTGAGCAAGCTCCTGTATTCCTTTACGGTGGTTGGGGTTTGCCATTCAGTCACGACTTCAATCTCGGCAGGATCCACTAACAATCCTTCTGCTGTCAACACATGACCCAAGAATCCAACTTCGTGCAGCCCGAATTCACACTTGTTGAACTTGGCATAAAGCTGGTGCTCTCGAAGCTTCTCTAGGACCAATCTCAAGTGTTCGTCATGCTCTTCTTCAGACTTGGAGAAGACGAGTATGTCATCAATGAAGACAACAACGAACTTGTCCAAGTACTCCATGAAGACCTTATTCATGAGGTAAATGAAGTAGGTAGGGGCATTGGTTAACCCGAGTGACATGACCGTGTACTCATATAGGCCATACCGGGTTACGAATGCCGTCTTCGGAATGTCTTGGGGTATGATCTTCAGCTGGTAGTACCCAGACCTGAGGTCGATCTTGGAGAACACCTTGGCTCCGTTCAACTGATCAAACAGGTCTTCAATCTTAGGGAGTGGGTACTTGTTCTTTATCGTGACCTCATTGAGAGAACGGTAATCGACACAAAGCCTGATAGTTCCGTCCCTCTTTGACACAAACAGAACAGGTGTTCCCCAAGGAGAGGCACTAGGGCGAATGAATCCTTTCCTGAGCTGCTTTGTCAGTTGCTTCTTCAATTCAGCCAACTCTTCGGATCCCATCCCGTAGGCCTTCTTATAGATGGGCCTTGATCTGGGCATAAGCTCAATGATGAAATCAATGTCGCGGTCAGGAGGCATTCCGGGCAGCTCATCACGAAACACATCTGGGTACTCACATACTACTGGCACTTGATCCAACTCAACTACCGATAGGCAGTTAGCCTGAGGGGCTTGAGTGGAGGCAGGGTTGGGGACATACTTGACTTCCACTCCTTGGCTATTGGTCACGGTGACAATCCTCTTGGCACTGTCCAACAAGCCTTGGTGCTTGGTCAACCAATTCATGCCAAGGATGACATCCTAGCCCGGTGAGTCCAGAACTATAAGGTCTGCTAGGAAGTCTACCCCGTTGATGTCAATCTTCACTCCCTTACACCCTATCCCAGACTTCATTACTGAACCAGGGGTTTGTATCAACATACGACTACCCAGGGGTGTAGGTTTCATGCCACTCTCTAGTGCAAACTTTTGGGTGACAAAAGAATGTGAAGCTCCACATTCAAACAATACTGTTGCTGGGGTTGAGTTGACGAGGAACGTACCCAGTATGACGTCCGGGTCTTCCTAGGCTTCCTCTGCGGTGACGTGATTTAAATGACCCTTGCCATTGTTGGGCTAGTTGTGGGAAGCTGGGTTCCTTGGTGGTGCTCCATGGGCTTGACATTGATTTGGTGCATTGGGGCGCGGTGCATCTGGCTTCCTGTTGGGGCAAAGCTTAGAGATGTGTCCAGACTGACCACATCCAAAGCAAGTGACTTGCCGAGGGTTGTTGTTAAAGTTCCTGCCACCATTGTTGTTATTGGGGTTGTTGTTGTAGGCTAGCCTGGGATTGGCATACTGCTGAGGCTGGTAGCTCGGATGAGGTGCAGGAGGTCTGGCATGCTACGGCTGATAGGTCTGCTTGGCTCGGGCTGGCTGCCAGGGGCGAGGCTTCTGGCTGCTGGGGCTACCCTTGCTGACCATCTTGCGCTTGCGAGTGTCGTCGATGGCATGATGCTTGTCCTCCAGCATGAGGGCCTTGTTCACCAAGTCGAAGAAGGTTCGACAGTCGCAGACGATGAGCTGATACTGCAGGACCTATTGAAGTCCTTCCATGAAGCATTCCTTCTTGGTAGCCTCTGTGCTGGCATCTTCAGGTGCATATCTTGACAGCAGGTTGAACTTCTGTAGGTACTCCTTAACAGAGCCACTTCCTTGCTTCAGCGCCCGAAATTCTCTCTTCCTGATCGCCATGATCCCAGAAGGAATATGGACAGTGCGGAATCCTTCCTTGAAGTCCTTCCACGTGATCACACGCTCTCCTTGCATGACCTTGAATCCATCCACCAAGCTCGAGCGATACCTCCAAGGCAGTGAGAGGCATAAAGCACCTTCCCACGATCCTCATTGCAATTGACCAGTGCAAGGAGGTCCTCGATGGTGCGGATCCAGTCATCAGCATCCAATGGTTCAGCAGTCTCGGTGAAGATTGGGGGCGAGTTCCTCATGAACTCACACAACATGGAGCGGCCATTGCCATTCCTGCCTTGTTGTTGGTTGTTTGCGAGAGCTTAAGCCATCTGCTGGATAGCAGCATTTTTGGCTTGGCGTTCCTCCTGGAGAACTTGGAGAAACTGAGCTATGGTCATGTTCTCCGACGGAGGTGGTGGCGGGGGAATGTCGCCTTGTGGCTGCTCCTGGTGTCCTCTAGCGTGAGCAGCCCCACCAGCTCCCTGTTGTTGGCTGGAGTTGTCAGCTTCAGGGTTGGTGAAGGGGTTGTTCTGGGTAGCAGTCACCATCATGATTGGAGCAGCCAAGTCAAACAACTGGGATTGACAAAAGGATAAGCAATAACGGAAAAGTGCGCCTAAGGGGGTCGGTCAAGTGCAAGTGTGTTGAAATAAAGGTCGAAAGACCAACATATATTAAGATAGATGATGGAGTCGCTTACCTGTTTCCTAAGCCAAAAGCGCGACTTGCATCAGAACACAAACAACAAAACAAACAACAAGCACACATGGTTTCATATGAACCATTAAACGGACTCGACTTCACATGAGGGATACATGCCTGATCCTACCCTAGGGGTTCTCGGACTCAGGTGGTGGAGTGCTCGGTCTCGTAGTCACGCTCCTCTAGGTCTTCCTCCTATTCATCATCTGAACGGGCATCGTTCCCGGTCGAAGGGGTCAAGGAACGAGGAGGTCCATCCCGACGATGCTTTGTTGGTGTGTCGGTGAAGAGCTCACAGTACTCCTTTGCATTCATGCGACGATGCCGTGTGGGTGTATCTCTAGCTGGGGGTACTCCTCCTTGATAGGCGACAGTTGGTCGTCCCTCGGGGGCTCCATACTTGTTGATCTTGTTCTGCTTCATCTTGTCTTGTCGAAGAAACTCTCGGGCGTGGTTAAGTTCCTCGCGGAGCTTCACAGGATCCTTAACCAAGTGGTGAACCGGACTATCGGCAGAGAGGCTGGAGTAGGTCTGGAACCTGAGTGGTATACAATCCTCCTGGGTCGGAACCAGTGTCCAGCTCTCGGCAAGATCATCCTTCCTGAAAGGGAGGTAGCAAGTAGCCGGCTCGTCAGCCATCTCTGGAATGATGTCTCGAAGGTGCAGGAGTGCCTTGCGTGTAGCTATCTCGACTACAAGCACCATGGTCTGCATCCGAGGTCCTTTACAGAACCAACTAGTCGAGGAGTCGTTTGCCTTCACGATCACATCCATGTGCTACTCCTTCGTGACGGCATTGACCCAGTGCTCGTGGTAGAGGAAAATGGGTGGTTGGCGAAACTGGCACTTCTCGAGGCTATCCCTAAGGAGTAAGGGAAAACCGGATGTCAGGAAGGCTTCGGGTACGACGGCTTTCTACAAAGGGTTAAAAGGAGGAGAGTCAGCAGAGTGTTGTGTGAAGAATAGAAGAGGTAAATAGTGCAGAATTCCTAAGTCCAAATGCTAGGTGTGGGTTTTGAAAATGGTTTTATCCTGACTAACGTCCATGCTAACTAAGGGCTTCCAACAGTCAGGATGGCTCTGATACTAGCTCTGTGGGGACCCCTACTCATAAGTCGTGATCACCGAATGCACATGTACAGTGATCCTAGAGATCAATGCTCACTGAACACACAGAAGCTGAATAACAAGAGTCTTACATCCACACTTAACGTCTTACACAAATAACGACTATGAAGGTCTTAGTCTTAGATAGATAGGGCCACACAGGCCAAACACTTAAAGTAGAACAAGCAGCGGAAATCTTGGTCGAAAGTGTGAACCCATGCCATCTGTCTTAACCTACATGCGTTTTGACCGGGAAGCGTCCTAGTTCGCATGTTCATCTCCAACGAACTCTTCAACATACTCCTGTTCTTCCATGCCTGGCCAATTAAATAACCAGTGGCAAGCCAATGAGTACTTTGAATGTACTCACAAGCAACCCAAGTTGTGGAACAAGCTAACAATGACGCATGACATAGCACTAAGTAGGTAAATTTGCGGAAAGCTAATTTTGTATGCAAATGACATGATCAAGTAACTAGTACCCTACATCAACAATAAGCAAGTATCCGTATGATCAAGATACCAATATCATCATAACTATTGGTTGAACATCTCATGTTCACTCATCACGCTAAGTCATCGGACTTAGTCCCATCCTCACCTAAGTCATCGGACATAGCTCATGTGACTGCTTGTCACCATCACATGCATACTCACACTAAATTTTATGAAAACATCCGGACGTAGTCTAAGAAGGACCTCCAACTGTCCATGACCACGGATGCGACTATTCGAATAGTTATACACTCTGCAAAGGTTGCACACTTTAACCACAAGACTCGGGGAACTCCCGTGTCATCCATGACTCGCGGTATATAACATACCCGAGGTAAGCACACGAACAATGCCTTTCCCATGGTGATACTAAACAAAGAGTCCACTCGTTGTGCCATCCCTCATGATATACATCACTGGTATCATCCATGAGGGCAAACAACAATGTGCCCGGTGCCTGTAAAGACAGCGCATGACCTTCCTCTCGGGGAAGAGCCCATCCCAAGAGTGACCACTTCACTCTTGCCACTAGTAATGCGGGCTCCTTGCTAGTACCAACCATAGTAATCAACAAAGCCCCATCCCATAAGGGGTATCACGGTTGCGCATGTAAGGTTGGGATGGTCAGCAGACCTTAGAACTCTCCATTTTCTACAGCACGCACTCTCTTGTTCCGGCACAAGAATTCTTTCTCAAGTGGTCACCCATCTCATCAATATCTCCCTCGGGCATTAGTTGCACCCGACGGGTTTTTTGAAAGTCCTTGAAATGATTTCTCTCTTTCCATCACTAGGCATAGTCCCGATCCCACTTACGTAGCATCTACTAGCATCCTATCTACACCCACCCGCATAACTCTCATAAGGTGGTAGGGTCATGCATGATGCAAGTGTCAATGGAAACGTATCGGAGGCATCCCACTGAAAGGGGAACACCACATCACATGATCAAGTATGATGAAAGTAAAGTTCTATATGACATGCAATAAAAATGGTTTCTCATCATGGTCAAAGGGCTGCTTGCCTGGCTCAACAAAGTCTCCGGGGTCTTCGAAGTCTTCGGGTCCAACTTCGTCGTCAACAGTGCAATCTATCGTTGCGATAAAATAACAATGAAATAAGCAACACACAAAAACAAAGCACTCAACTACTTATTAAAAATGCTAATGTATTCTGATAAATACCCAATGTCATACTAAAATATCCCCCTTGGGTCTTGTTGTGAAAAAGATTTTAGAAATAAAATAACAGAGGCAAAAAGGTGCCTAAATATAGGTTTAAAAATAAGAAGTACTAAAAATGGTTTCAAACATTTTTACAAATGGCACTAATAAAATAAGAAGTACTAAATATAGGTTTAAATAGGAATTTAGGTGCAAAAATTAAAGTCATAGGATTTAATTTGGGCCTTGTGGGATTTTGCAAAAATCCCACAGAAAAGAAAAAAGAAAAAGGGCCATGGGGTCCCAGGCCAGAAGCGGCCAGTGGCTGGGCCGACCCAGCTGGCCAGCCAGCCGGCCAACCTGACGCGTGGGGCCCGACCGTCAGTGACCGCGGGGAAGAGATAAAGGGCGTGAGAGAGGGGAGAAGAGGCCGACAAGTGGGGCCCACCTGTCAGGTCCTTCTCCCACCTCGAGACAGGAAAGTGGAAGAGCTCACCGGCGGCGAAGGAAGGCGCGACGAGGGGATCTGGAGGCTGGAACGGGTTCGGCGTCAACCCGCTGGTCCTCTGGAGGTGGAAGGGTGGCCGGAGGTGGCCTGAGTCGCACGCGGGGAGATGGCCGCGGCAAAGGAGATTCGGGAGGGGGTCAGAGCTGGCATTTCTTGCCTCAAAATGAGCGGGGAGAGGGGGAAACGATCCAGGGGTGAGCTGCGGGCTCAAACGAGGAGAGGGGAGTGCCGGAGCGGGCTTGTGCCCCAAGATAAACGGAGCTCCACCGCGGCGGCGCCTCGATCGATCTCGAGCATTGGTGCTTGGGGGGCTCCAATGGGGGCTCGAGGCGGTCTATGGATGATGAGAGGGAGCCAGAGGAGGGGAGAGAGAGGCCGAGGGCTTAAGTAGAAGGAGGGGCGGTGCATCATGGACCCGTGCACCGGCAAGGTTGCAGCCGAGGCCAGAGGGGAGAGAGGGCTCATGGGGCAGCTTGGGGGTGCTCCTGGGGTCGGTCTACAACGAGCGGGAGAATTGGGGGAGAGAGAGGAGGGCGCACATGCGAGGTCGAGGGTTGGCCGAGCCGGGCGGCGCTCGGCACGCGCGGGAGGAGGGGGAGGAGGAGCAGGAGAGAGGAAGGGGCCGACAGCTTGGCGTGTCACTGATGCCGAGGGCGCCTTGGGGGACACGTGGGGGAGGCCCAAGGTGGTCGGGGCCGGCCATTGGGCGGCGGCAACAGTGTGGGAGCGCACTGTAGCATGCTCCAGAGCGTGTGTATGGCCGGCATTGCCGTTTCCTGCATGCTCTGGGTGCCCCACCTTGTCCACTAGCTGCTGGAAGTCCTGGAGATGCTCTTTGGATGCTGAGGAGCTAGGGAGAGCTAGGGAGAAAAGAAAAAGGGGAGGGAGAAGCTTCTGCCAAGGTGGAACAGGGGTAGAAATGGGTGTTTTACCCCACTTCCCTATAGAGACCTGGCCAGGGAGAGTTACTGGAGATTCAAGGCACTTACGAGAGGCTCTGGTAAAAAGTTGGGGCCATGGGTAAAATGATAAGGTGGGGAGATGATGGTTTTACCAATTCACCAGAAGGTGTTTGGTAATGATTTAGGCAAGAAAACTCTACCACCTTATTGAGACACTTACAAGGGTGAAAGGCTAGGTAAAAATGAGTGGATTCACAAAGTTTGAGCTCAGGGGGAAAAAGTTGACAATGGAGATTTGATGAACCCTAGAAATTAGCAAAATTAGATTTCTGTAGATCCACTGATGCTAGGCTTTTACCCTTGATGCACCACTTAGTGTATCATCACTATTTGTCCATTAGAGCATGCCCACAAAGTTTGAGGCCAAGGGGGCACATTTCACAATGTAAAGTTGCTCAAATTTGATTGTGGACATGAATGGTTTTGGGATGGTTTGATGAATCAAACCAATTTGGATTGAGATGAAACTTTTCAAGATCATCACCCATGATAGTGTTGACTTGCTGAAATTTTCCCATAATTTATTGAGAATATTTCTATAAGAAATATTCCAAAAGTTTTATTTAAACAGAAAGGGTTTGGAGGGGTTTTGCCTATGATCTGATCATGCCCTTGTGTTGAAACTCATATATATGAAAATATATGTCTACTGAGTTTCTCTAAATTTTCTCAAATATTTTCAAAGTATTTAAATAATTTTTCCCTAGGAAAAACCATTTCTGGCCTTAAAAATAGCCTTTAGATAAAATATGAAAATAATCTTTAAAAATAATATTTGGTGGATTTGGGAAGTCATATATATAGTAGGTTTGAAATAAAGCCTTTGGAAAAGAAGGGTCCACCTAATTTGAAGACTTGCAGTGCAAACCTCATTTCAGGGGGTTTTGAAAACCTAATTTGAACAAATCATTTTTGGTTAAAACAAAATTTGATAAAAAATAGTTTTGGGCACTATTCACATGGCATGATCATTGGGCAAGAGGTTTGGGGACATGGAAGATGAATTTGAAGTGGAATAGAACCTAGTAGTGCCACACCACAATCATCAAGCAAGCAAACAACATAGCAAACAAGCACAAGCACCTTGAAAAAGTTTAGTTGGCTCCAAATTTTATAAACCCAGGCATAACAATGTGATACAAACACAGGGTGTGACACCCGGCTTCTTGGTTTGACCCGACTCGACCAGAGTCGTCTTGCGAAGGAGCCCATAGAGGGGCAAGGCTTTCTCCCCGAGTCGGCTGAAGAACAGGCTGAGCGAGGCGAGACAGCCGGTGAACTTCTGGACATCACGGAGCCGGGTCGGCTTGGGCATGCGCTCGATTGCTCTGATCTTCTCTAGGTTAGCTTCGATGCCACAGGCGGACACGAAGAAACCCAGAAGCTAGCCAGTGGGGACGCCGAAGACGCACTTCTCTGGGTTGAGCTTGATCTTGTACCCGCGTAGGTTCCGAAGGACTCCCAGAGATCATCGAGGAGGTTGAAGTACTTCTTGGTTTTGATGACGATGTCATCGACGTAGATGGGGACGTTCCTGCCTATCTGAGGCAGGAGACACTTCTGCATGCACCGCTAGAAGGTGGCGCCCGCGTTCTTCAGACCGAAGGACATGGTGATATAGCAGTAGGCTCCGAAGGGCGTGATGAACGAGGTCTTGAGACGGTCCTCCGAATCCAACTTGATCTAGTGGTAGCCGGAGTAGGCATCCAGGAAGGACATCAAATCGCAACCGGCCGTGCAGTCGATGACTTGATCGATCCACGGTAGGGCGAAGGGGTCCTTGGGACACGCCTTGTTCAGGCTGGTGTAGTCGATGCACATGCGCCAGGTCTTGTTCTTCTTCAGCACCAGGACTGGGTTGGCTAGCCAGTCTGGGTGGAAAACTTCCATGATGAAGCCGGCTGCGAGCAGCTGGGCATTCTCTTCTCCTATAGTATGCCACTTCTCCTCGGAGAAATGGCGTAGGGGTTGCTTGATCGGCTTGACGTCCGGCCGGACGTGTAGTTTGTGCTCGGCGAACTTCCTCGGAACACACGACATGTCCTTGGGGGACCATGCAAAGATATCCTGATCCTCACGGAGGAAGTCAACGAGATCGCCTTCCTATTTGCTGTCGAGGTGGGAGCCGATGGTGACGCACTGAGGGAGGTTGCCGGGTCGAGCGGGATTTGCTTGGTGTCCTTGGACGGCTAGAAGGAGGCCTCGCCGATGGACTACGAGGGAGGAGCCGGCATTGCCGGCTGGCTGGCAGCGAGGTCCACGAGCTGGTCGAGCTGCCGCTTTTCCTTGGCTATCTCTAGGGCCTCGGCCAGCCGGCTGCCATCTCCAGCGCACTCGAGCGACATCTTGTAATCCCCCATGAAGGTGATGATTCCCTTGGGGCCTGGCATATTGAGATTGAGGTAGGTATAATGGGGGACCGCCATGAACTTGATGAGAGCCGGGCGGCCCAACAACACGTGGTAGGGACTCGCGAGGTCCACCACCTCGAACAACACCGACTCATGGCAGAAATGACCGGGGCCGCCGAAGAGGACGTCGAGCGTGATCTTGCCGACAGGGGAGCAGGACTTTCCAGGCATGATGCCATGGAAAACCGCCCGGCTCGCCTAAAGGTCTTCTGTTTTCAGCCGTAGTTTGTGCATCTTGTCGAGGTAAAGGATGTTGATGCTGTTGCCACCGTCTATCAGCACCCGCGAGAAGCAGCAGGTGTGCTTCTCGGTGGCAATGGTGGGGTTGAGGACCAGGGCGTAGCTGCCGGGACTTGGCATCACGGCGGGGTGATCTGCCTGGCTCTAGGTGCCCGGCTTCTCCGACCAGTGCATGAACTGGGGAGTTGCTGGCATGGTGGCGTTCACCTCATGATGGAGCCGGCGTTGAGCATGTTTGCTTGTCTCTTCACTGGTGAAGGCGACGTAGCAACCATCCTGGTTGGGGAACTGGTCGTGCAGGCGACTGTCGTTTTGGGTCGGAGCCAGAGCCGACGCTGGGGCAGTTGCTGGGGCCGGGGCTGGCGCACGGGCAGGCAGCACGGGAGGAGCCGGAAGGCCGTCCCGCTGGGCCAATCACTGTGAGAAGCTGCACTACCGGAGCGTGTGCGTAAGAAGGCTTGGCCCCGTAGTGGTTCTTGCAGGGGGTCGAGCATGTGCTCCAATGTGAGCTTCGGTTGCCAGGCAGCCTTGCTAGTGCGCTGGCGCTGGCTGGAAGACTGGGCAGCCGGCTCCTGCTCCTTGATGGTGGCAACCTACCGGCTGCCGTGGCGGGAGTCCAGCTGGTCGTTCTTACGCTTGTTGTTCTGTGGCTACCGGTTGTCGACAACCAGTCGGGACGCCGCCGGTGGCAGTGTTGCCTTAGCGGGCGGGGTCATCTTGACCCGAATGGTGGAGTCAGTCGTTGCGTACTTGTCCGCCTTGGTCATGAGCTCGGCGAGCGTACTCGGCTCAGACCACAGGAGCTTGTGCTTGAGGGGGGTTCCATCACCACAACCTTCCATGAAGTACTGTATGGCTTGCACCTCATGCACCCGCTCACAGGAGTTGCGGAGCTCGGTCCACCGGGTGAGGTAGTCATGGAGGGACTCGTTCGGCCCCTGAACGCACATGGCTTGTTCACCGTGGTGGCCAGGCCGCTTGTAGGTGCCAGTGAAGGTGAGGACGAAGGCTTCCTCGAAGTTCGTCCAAGTGTTGATGCTGTCGGGCGCCAGGCTATTGAGCCAGGTGCGGGCCGAGCCGATCAACATGAGGGGAGCGTAGCAAACAGTTACACGTTTGTTCCCCCTGGCGATTCCGACCACGGTCGTGTAGTCGATCAGCCAATCTTCGGGCTTGGCGGCCCCGTTGTACTTCGGGGTGTCTCAGGGGAGCGTGAAGCCGATTGGGAACGACCCGTTGCGGATCCAAGGGCCAAAACAGGCTGGGCCAATCGAGCCCTCCTCCTCGAGGAGGGCCGACTATGCGAGGTGGTCGATGCAGAGGCAAGCATCATTCTCGTTGTGGGGGACACATGGTCCGAGCCGGGCCGAGAGCTTGGGGAGGATAACGGGCGGAACCGAACGTTCCGGCTCGCGCCGCAGGGGTGGTGTATGCTCGCGGCTGCGAGGCGGGTGGCGACCGCTGCGAGGCGGGTCGTTGGTGCGCTGGCTGTTTACAGCCGGCTGCTTGTTCCCTGACAGCTGAGAGGGCGGGGGTTGCTTGCCCCGACCCGGCGGCCGGAGACACGAGGGGAGCAGGAGTGTTGAGCCAGCTGACGGCTAGCAGTCCCCGTGCCCTCGCACTCGAGCCGGGGGCCTTCGGAGGCGGCACCGCCTGCCGTGAGCAGATGTTGCTGCGCGTCGGCGGCGTCGATGAGGTCCTTGATGTGATGCTCGTGGGCGGCACGTTCTTCGCCTTCAAAGGTAGCCAAATCCTCATAGGCTACCTTGGCGGCCCACAGGTTGGCGACGGGCGTGTCATAGACGGGCATGTTGCCGCCCAAGATTTCGACGACCCCGCGACCGCGGTCAGGGACAGCCCCACGCCGGTAGGGCTCAGTGCCTGTTGGGTGATAGCATTGGCGGAAGCGTATTCCCGCTGAGCGGCCTCCATGCGGCGTCGCGTGGCCATGAGGGCGTTGGTGTCCTCGAACAGGAGATGGTGAGCCACCTCGAGCTTGGCCATGGTGGCGTCGGGGTTTGCCGTCGGGGCAATGGGAGTGCTCAAGCCCCGAAGTGCCGCACCGAGCGGGTCGGAGGTGCCGACGCGGGCCGTGGTGATGTCGGCCTCGGCCCGCGCATGTCCGGAGGAGGTGGAAGTGATGATGGACATTACTCCCATGCGATCGTGGGAGCTGCTGGACTGGGTCACAGCGAGTGCGCCCATAGCCGTGGGCGGATTGGCGCAAACGAGCACCTGGCTAGGGTACTCGTCAACTGCTGGAGCTTCGGCAAGGCTTAGCCTGCCAGAGCGCTCTGTTAGCACGTCTATGTCGATCGTGAGGTTGACGGAGCTGCCCGCAAGGCCTGTCGGAGCAAGCCCCATGAGCCCGCGGTTTTGCCTGATGTGCGACGACGGCGGGGAATGGCAAGGGGTCCCGCTCGGAGCATGAATCCAGCCGACGCCGCGTACGGCCCCACGATGGGCGCCAAATGTCGTCGTTTTGTCACGACAGATGCCATGGGTAGTCTTATCGAAGGTCATTGGGGCCGGAGGACGCCGACGGGCTCTGAAGGCGGGATTAGGTACAAGCGGTGGTGACACACAATGTACCCAGGTTCAGGGCCCTCCCTGGGAGGTAACACCCCTAGTCCTGCTTGGTCTAGTTGATGAATGTGTATGTTTACAAGGTTGCTCCTAGAGCTGTGTCTAGAGGAGGAAGAGGGAGCAGCCGGCTCGCCTTCCTTAGCTATGAAGGTGTGAGTTGTGAGGGAAGTATCCCGTAGGTGTGTGCGTGAGACTCATCATCCCCATTGCACGGGGGGCTCAGGTTTTTTTATAGGCCAAACCCCAGGCTTACAATATTCCTAAGGTACACAAGTGGGGGGCCCGGCTGGCAGCCTCTCCGGATGACCAGGGGGTCCCGCCCCTTGAGCCGTCTCGTTGCCCGTAGGGTCCCTCGGCTGCGCGGTCCCATCGCCCACTAGGGCCCGCCAGCCGGCTCCGCGATTAGCCCCCACCCACCTGCTACAACACGGGCCGCCCGGGTGGCGTCATCTAGTGCCAGCCGGCCGAAGTCTTCAGTATGGCCGGCTGCACTGTAGCCACGCCAGGGAAGGTAATCGAGTGGGCGGGGGCGTGCCGACACTGTTTCCATGCCCGGTTACGGTTGCCAAGATTAGCGGCCTAGACGGCCGAACTGTAGCCATGTGCACCCATGTGTCAGCGACCACTATGGCTACAATGGCGCCCGTCGTGGCGGTCATGTCGTGTCGCCGTACCCGCACGCAGAGGGATGGGACGTTTCTTGTTCGCCCCGGGGTCAACGGAGGAGGCGGCCCGACGGCAGCCGGTCACGCCTAGCCGACCCTGGGCCAAGCCGGCACCTTGACCAGCCGTTGAAAGCACATTTTCTCCCTTGGTGGTTTTGGTAATTAATAACAACATATAAGTCACTGAACTAATGTTTCCACTAAGTATATTTCAGGAAATGTTCAATGATAGGATTGGCAAAAGGAGATTATGGACAAATGCCAAGATTCAAGGAAATAGGGTGGCCAAGCTTCAAGCAAGAGGACTCTACATTTTATATTTGTGAGAAATCACTTTGAGTCATAGGAAAGCCAATACTATTAAAAGGGGGTAAGGTTTTGTTGGTGAACAATATGCTCAAACATGCACAAGTGATAGTCGCCAAAAACATCCACAAACTCTCCCACCAAAGTCTGTTCTATACCCAACACTCAAAATCGGTGCAACCAACTTTCCCACTTCGGTGCCACCGATTCCAAAACCTAGACAAAATCAAGACAAACCCTAGCCACTTCGGTCCAACCGATTCCATACCGGTGCCACCGAGTTTAGATTGCCAACTTTCTGTTATGCAAATTCACATTTTCGGTCCCACCAAGAATGTTGGATCGGCATCACCGAGATTGGAAATCTGACCGTTGGTCACCTTATCGGTGCAACCGAGTTTCCTATATCGGCCTTACCGAGATTCAAAAGGTTCCACCTTTTGGTCACTTCGGTACCACCGAGATTAACACATCGGTGTCACCGAGTTGGTCATTTTGTGTGTAACGGTTGGATTTTTGGGGATGCCTATATATACCCCTTCACCACCACCTACTCGAAAGAGAAGCACTCAGAACTATTCCATACCTATCCTATCAGAGTTTTTGAGAGAGAACCACCTACCCTTGTGTTGAGGTCAAGATCTTCCACTCCAATCATATGGATCTTGATTTCTAGCCTCCCCAAGTTGCTTTCCACCAATCCCACCTCTTCTACCAAGCCACACCTGTGAGAGAGAGATTGTGTGCTGAGGAGTCTATCATCTTGAATCACAAGAGCAAGGAGTTCATGGTCATTACCAAGCCTATTACCTTTTGGAGGGTGGTGCCTCCTAGATTGGTTAGGTGTCGCTTGGCATCCTCCTACTTCGGGTTGTGGAGTGAACCAAGAAGTTTGTAAGGGCAAGGAGATCGCCTACTTCATGAAGATCTACCCATAGTGAGGCTAGTCTTTTCTGGATGGAAGCCGTATGGAATAGTCAAGGTTGCTACTTCGTGGACCCTTTTGGGTGGAGCCCTCCATGGACTCTCGCGACCATTACCGTTCGTGGGTTGAAGACTCCATAAACATGGATGTACGTTAGTGCCACCTATCGGAACCAGGGGAAAAATCATCGTGTCTACAATTGAGTTTGATCTTCCTACCGTATCCCTTCTATACATGCTTGTTGTTACTTTCCGCTGTTATATCTTAGACTAGCATGTGTAGGGCGTTCTTGACTTGCCATGAAATGCTAAAAACTGTCAACCCTAAAACTTGGTATAGGAAAAACTCTTAATTGGTCAAGTAGTCCAATCACCCCCCTCTAGACCTACTTTCGATCCTACAGCCATCCCCGAGCCAGCCGGTGATCGCTCCTGCCGGCTATGCTCCAACCGGCCGAGGCCAGCCGGTACCGTACTTTTTCTCCGAAGCGGGGAGGAGAACCCCATTGCTTTGGCCTACCCAGGGGTAATAACCCCATCACACACACGCGGGAAATATCTAGCCCATAAAAGGCCGTATATGCCCTTGAAAAACGAATACTAAGATGGAGAAAACCAATGATTTCGCAGTTACAGCTCGAAATCCCATGGGCCAACCCATCCGTATGGTCTTCAGAACTACGTGCCTCAACCATCGATTGGATACAACATGGTGTTGGCCTCATATTAGAGAAGAAACAGTGAACAAAGGAAAGAAAAAAAATTCAGCCTATAGAGGGTATTCAACGAGACTATCAACGTGAGTCAGGACGGGCTCCGATTGACTAAATTTTGATAGGTGTTGGAAAGGTATCAGGAAAACGAAGCGATAGAACTTCTAATTTTCATGACCTCGAAGATTTTGAACACGCGTGACGCGCACACACACACGCGTGTTCATGAGCATGCACACGGGAAATATCTTGCCCATAAAATGTCGTCTATGCCCTCAAAAACAGATCGCAAGATGGAGAAAACCAATGATTTCCTAGTTATAGCTCGAAATCCCATGGGCCAACCCATCCGTATGGTCTTCAGAACTACGCGCCTCGACCATGGATTGGATACAACATTGTTTTAGGCTCATATTAGAGAAGAAACAGTGAATGGAGGAAAGACAAAATTCACCCTATAGAGGGTATTCGACGAGACTATCAGCGTGAGTCCGGACAAGCTCCGATTGAGTAATTTTCATAGGTGTTGGAAAGGTATCGGCTAAACGAGATGATACAACTGCTAATTTTCATGACCTGGAAGATTTTGAACACACATGCACACACGCGAGCACACATGCGGGAAATATCTAGCCCATAAAAGGCAGTCTATGCCCTAATAAACGGATCGCAAGATGTAGAAAACGAATGATTTCGCAGTTACAGATCGTAATCCCATGGGCCAACCCATCTGTATGGTCTTCAAAAGTACTGCCTCGACCTTGGATTGGATACAACATGGCTATACACTCATATTAGAGAAGAAACAGTGAATAGAGGAAAGATGAAATTCACTCCATAGAGGTTATTTCACGAGACTATCAACGTGAGTGAGGACGAACTCCGAATAAATAATTTTCATAGGTGTTGAAAAGGTGTCGGGAAAACGAGATGATAAAACTTATAATTTTCATGATCCAGAAGATTTTGCACATGCACACACACACACGAGAACGCATGCGGGAAATATCTAGCCCATAAAAGGTCGTCTATGCCCTGAAAAGAGGATCACAAGATGGAGAAAACCAATGATTTCATAGTTACAGCTCAAAATCCCATGGGCCAACCCATCCGTATTGTCTTCAAAACTATGCGCCACGACCATGGATTGGATACAATATGGTGTTAGGCTCATATTAGAGAAGAAATAGTGAATGAAGCAAAGACAAAATTCACCCTATAAAGGGTATTCAACGAGACTCTCAACGAGCTCCGATTGTGTAATTTTCATAGGTGTTGGAAAGTTACCGAGTAAACGAGACGATAGAACTTCTAATTTTCACGACCTGGAACATTTTGCGCACGCACACACACGCACGAGCATGCTCACGGGAAATATTTTGCCCATAAAAGGCCGTCTATGCCCTCAAACACGGATCACGAGATGGAGAAGACCAATGATTTCGTAGTTACAACTCGAAATCCCATGGGCCAACCCATGTGTATGGTTTTTATAACTATGTGCCTCGACCATGGATTGGATACAACATGGTGTTGGGCTCATATTAGAGAAGAAATAGTGAATAAAGGAAAGACAAAATACACCCTATAGAGGGTATTCAACGAGACTATCAACGTGAGTGAAGACGAGCTCTGATTGAGTGATTTTCATAGGTGTTGGAACGGTATCGGGTAAACGAGACGATAGAACTTGTAATTTTCATGACCTGGAACGTTTTGCGCACGCACACACATGCGCGAGCATGCTCACGGGAAATATTTTGCCCATAAAAGGCTGTCTATGCCCTCAAAAATGGATCGCGAGATGGAGAAAACCAATGATTTCGTAGTTACAACTCGAAATCCCATGATCCAACCCATCCATATGGTTTTTAGAACTACGCGCCTTGACCATGGATTGGATACAACATGGTGTTGGGCTCATATTAGATAAGAAATAGTGAACAAAGGAAAGACAAAATACACCCTATATAGGGTATTCAACGAGACTATCAACGTGAGTTAGGATGAGCTCCGATTGAGTAATTTTCATAGGTGTTGGAAAGGTATCTGGAAAATGAGATGATATAACTTCTAATTTTCACGACCTAGAAGATTTTGCACACGCACACACACAGACGAGCACGCACACAGGAAATATTTTGCCCATAAAAGGCTGTATATGCCCTCAAAAACGGATCGCGAGATGGAGAAAACCAATGATTTTGCAGTTACAACTCAAAATCCCATGGGCCAACCCATGCGTATGGTCTTCAGAACTACGAGCCTCGACCATGGATTGGATACAACATGGTGTTGTGCTCATATTAGAGAAGAAATCGTGAACAAACAAAAGAAAAAATTCACCCTATAGAGGGTATTCAACGAGACTATCAACGTGAGTAAGGACGAGCTCCGATTGAGTAATTTTCATTTGTGTTGGAAAGGTATATGGAAAACGAGATGATACAACTTCTAATTTTCATGACGTGGAAGACTTTTCACACGCAAACACACACTCGAGCATGCACAGAGGAAATATCTTGCCCATAAAAGGCCGTCTATGCCCTCAAAGACGGATCGCAAGATGGAGAAAACCAATGATTTCACAGTTACAGCTAGAAATCCCATGGGCCAACCAATTCGTATGCTCTTCAAAACTATGCGCCTCGATCGTGGATTGGATACAACATGGTGTTAGGCTTATATTAGAGAAGAAACAGTGAACAGAGGAAAGACAAAATTCACCCTATACTGGGTATGCAACGAGACTATCAGCGTGAGTCCGGCGAGCTCCGATTGAGTAATTTTCATCGGTGTTGGAAAGGTATTTGGTAAACGAGATGATAGAACTTCTAATTTTCACGACCTGCATTTTCAACATTCACGCACACACGTGGGAAATATCTAGCCCATAAAAGGCAGTCTATGCTTTGAGAAACGGATCGCAAGATGGAGAAAGCGAATGATTTCATAGTTACTCATCATAATCCCATGGGCCAACGTATCTGTACGGTCTTCAAAACTACTGCCACGACCTTGGATTGGATACAACATGGTTATATGCTCATATTAGAGAAGAAAAAGTGAATAGAGGAAAGGCAAAATTCACTCTATAGGGGTTATTCAACGATACTATCAATGTGAGTCAGGACGACCTCCGATTGAGTAATTTTCATAGGTGTTGGAAAGGTATCGGTAAAACGAGATGATAAAACTTCTAATTTTCATGACCTAGAAGATTTTGCACACGCACACACACATGCGAGCATGCATGCGGGAAATATCTAGGCCATAAAAGGCCGTCTATGCCCTCAAAAACGGATCGCAAGGTGGAGAAAACCTATGATTTCGCAATTACAGCTCGAAATCCTATGGGCCAACCCATCTGTATGGTCTTCAGAACAACGCGCCTCGAGCATGGATTGGATACAACATGGTGTTGGGCTCATATTAGAGAAGAAATAATGAACATCGGAAACACAAGATTCACCCTATAGAGGGTATTCAACGAGACTATCAAAGTGAGTTAGGGCGAGCTCCGATTGAGTAATTTTCATAGGTGTTGGAAAGGTATCGGGGAAACGAGATGATAGAACTTCTAATTTTCACGACCTGGATGATTTTGAACACGTACACCCACACGAACACGCACGTGAGAAATATCTAGCCCATAAAATGTCGTCTATGCCCTGAAAAACGGATCCTAAGATGGAGAATGATGAGGACATCCCTGCTAATGCTACACCCACAACTCCGACTGCTATACATATAGGACCAATTACTAGAGCTCGCGCATGTCAATTGAATTACCAGGTACTTTCGTTTCTTGAAAATCCTTCTGATGTTCATGAACATATGATGCTACCTAAATTAGATACTTTTGTTTTACTTATGAATGAAGGACCTGGCATGGACAAGAAGGATGACCATGGGAGCGGGATCAAGCATGGAGAAGAAGGTGCGCGCGCGGGAAAGAACAATGGAGCTTCCAGTGATGATTTTTGCACTTTGAAGCCACCATAATGGGAGCAAGAACCCTTGGACGAAATATGCATGATGCTACTTTATAAAATTCGTCCCTAGGCTAATATAGCTGCTGCGCCACCTTATTGTTGGGCCAGGCCCATGTAATTTCGAAATACCATATTATAGGCTACTTTTAGAGTCCGTATGTATGGGGAAACTGAGTTAAGGTCGGTTTCGGACCCCTCCTCCAAGGGGCCATGAAATTCCCCTCTATTCCCCCATATATACAGCCCTTAGGGCGTCGTTTTAGGGTTGGATTTTGTTTAGATTACAACTTTGCCATAGCTGCAACTTCGCGTTCTTCATTTGTGTTCCACGACCAGACAAAGGCGTCATAGAACCCCACTTCATCAATAAAGCTTTCCTCTTATATTCACAATATCTAGTTGCAATCTTAGTTTCTTGCTTGTTCTTCGTTTGCGTGGAGGAAACAGACCCTCGTGGTCAGGTTGATCATGCTCCTGCGTGGTCAATAACCTCTCGGAGTTGGTTTAGCGATTGCTAAGGCACGGCGTCATCACACGTTCATAGTCGGGTTGTAAAAGTATACACCACCAAAATGATAGCCACCATCTCATCGAAGGACAGGGACAACTTCGCCTCAATTAGAGAAAACCAATGATTTCGCAGTTACAACTCGAAATCCCATGGGTCAACCCATCTTATGGTCTTCAGAACTACGCGCCTCAACCAAGGATTGGATACAACATGGTGTTAGGCTCATATTAGAGAAGAAACAGTGAACAACGGAAAGACAAAATTCACCCTATATTTTGTATTCAACGAGACTATGAGCGTGAGTCCGGACGAGCTCCGATTGAGTAATTTTCACACGTGTTGGAAAGGTATCGGGTAAATGAGTTGATAGAACTTCTAATCTTCACGACCTGGAAGATTTTGAACACGCACGCTCACACGCGAGCACGCACGCAAGAAATATTTAGCCCATAAAAGACAATCTATGCCCTGATAAACGGATCACAAGATGTGGAAAATGAATGATTTTTCAGTTACAGATCGTAATCCCATGGGCCAACCCATCCGTACGGTCTTCAGAACTACCGCCTCGACCTTGGATTGGATACAACATGGTTATACGCTCATATTAGTTAAGAAACAGTGAATAGAGGAAAGACAAAATTGACTCTATATAGGTTATTTAACGAGACAATCAATGTGAGTCAGGACGCGCTCCAGTTGAGGTGTTGGAAAGGTATCGGGAAAACGAAATGATAGAACTTCTAAGTTTCAACACCTGGAATATTTTGGACACGCGCGTGCGCACACACACACACAAACACACACGCGCGTGCGTGAGCACACACATAGGACATATCTTGCCCATAAAAGGTCGTCTATGCCCTCAAAAATAGATCGCAAGATGGAGAAAACTAATGATTTCCTAGTTACAGCTCGAAATCCCATGGGCAAATCGATCCGCATGGTCTTCAGAACTACGCGCCTCGACCATGGATTGGATACAACATGGTGTTAGGCTCATATTAGAGAAGAAATAGTGAACAAAGAAAAGACATAATTCACCCTATAGAGGGTATTCAACAAAACTATCAACGTGAGTGAGGACGAGCTCCAGTTGAGTGATTTTCATAGGTGTTGGAAAGGTATCGGGTAAACGAGATGATAGAACTTCTAATTTTCATGATCCGGAACACTTTGCACACACACACACACACACGCGCGCGAGCATGCTCACGGGAAATATTTTTCCCCCCAAAGGCCGTTTATGACCTCAAAAACGGACCGCAAGATGGAGAAAACTAATGATTTCGCAGTTACAACTCGAAATCCCATGGGCAAACCCATCCGTATGGTCTTCAGAACTACGCGCCTCGACCATGGATTTGATACAACATGGTGTTGGGCTCATATTAGAGAAGAAATAGTGAACAAAGGAAAGACAAAATTCACCCTATAGAGGGTATTCAACGAGACTATCAATTTGAGTCAGGACGCGCTGCGATTGAGTAATTCTCATACGTGGTTGAAAGGTATCAGGAAAACGAGATGATAGAACTTCTAATTTTCACGACCTGGAAGGTTTTGAACACGCACACACACACACGAACACACACGCGGCAAATATCTAGCCTATAAATGGTCGCCTATGCCCTGAAAAACGGATCCTAAGATGGAGAAAACCAATGATTTCGTGGTTACACCTCGAAATCCCATGGGCCAACCCTTCTGTATGGTCTTTAGAACTACGCGCCTCGACCATGGATTGGATACAAGATGGTGTTGGGCTCATATTAGAGAAGAAACAGTGAACAGAGGAAAGTCAAAATTCACCCTATAGAGGGTATTCAACGAGACTTTCAGCGTGAATCCGGACGAGCTTCGATTGAGTAATTTTCATAGGTGTTGGAAAGGTATCGGGAAAATAAGATGATAAAACTTCTAATTTTCAGGACCTGGAAGATTTTGCACACGCATACACACACGCAGGAACGCACCTGGGAAATATCTAGACCATGAAAGGTCGTCTATGCCCTGAAAAAAGGATCACAAGATGGAGAAAACCAATGATTTTGCAGTTACAGCTCAAAATCCTGTGGGCCAACCCATCCGTATGGTCTTCAGAACTATGCGCCTCGACCATGGATTGGATACAACATGGTGTTAGGCTCATATTAGAGAAGAAATAGTGAACAAAGGAAAGACAAAATTCACCCTATAGAGGGTATTCACCGAAACTATCAACCTGAGTGAGGACGAGCTCCGATTGAGTGATTTTCATAGGTGTTGGAAAGGTATCAGGTAAACGAGATGATAGAACTTCTACTTTTCACGACCCCGAACACTTTGCACACGCACACACATGCGAGCATGCTCACGGGAAATATTTTGCCCATAAAAGGCCGTCTATGCCCTCAAAAACGGATCGCAAGATGGAGAAAACTAATGATTTCGCAGTTACAGCTCGAAATCCCATGGGCCAACCCATCCGTATGGTCTTCAAAACTACGCGCCTCGACCATGGATTAGATATAACATGGTGTTGGGCTCATATTTGAGAAGAAATAGTGAACAAAGGAAAGAAAAAATTCACCCTATAGAGGGTATTCAACGAGACTATAAATGTGAGTCGGGGCGAGCTCCGATTGAGTAATTTTCATACGTGTTGGAAAGGTGTCGGGAAAACGAGATGATAGAACTTCTAATTTTCACAACCTGGAAGATTTTGAACACACACCCACACACCCACACAACATGCACGCGGGAAATATCTAGCCCATAGATGGCCGTCTATGCCCTGAAAAATGGATCCTAAGATTGAGAAAACCAATGATTTCGTAGTTACAGCTCGAAATCCCATGGGCCAACCCTTCCGTATGGTCTTCCGAACTATGCGCCTCGACCATGGATTGGATACAACATAGAGTTGGGCTCATATTAGATAAGAAACGGTGAACAATGGAAAGAAAAGATTCACCCTATAGAGGGTACTCAACGAGACTATCAATGTGAGTCAGGACGCTCTCCGATTGAGTAGTTGGAAAGGTATCGGGAAACCAAAATGATAGAACTTCTAATTTTCAAGACTTGGAAGATTTTACACACGCGCGCGCACGCACACACACACACACACGTGAGCATGCACAACTAGACATATCTTTTCCATAAAAGGTCGTCTATGCCCTCAAACACAGATCGCAAGATGGACAAAACCAATGATATCCCAGTTATAGCTCCAAATCCCATGGGCCAACCCATCCGTATGGTCTTCAGAACTATGCGCCTCGACCATGGATTGGATACAACATTGTGTTAGGCTCATAATAGAGAAGAAACAGTGAATAGAGGAAAGTCCAAATTCACCCTATAGAGGATATTCAATGAGACTATGAGCATGAGTCTGGACGAGCTCCGATTGAGTAATTTTCATAGGTGTGGGGAAGGTATCAGGTAAACGAGATGATAGAACTGCTAATTTTCATGACTTGGAAGATTTTGAACACACACGCACACACTCGACCACGCACGCGGGAAATATCTATCCCATAAAAGGAAGTCTATACCCTGATAAACGGATCACAAGATGTAGAAAATGAATCATTTCGCAATTACAAATCGTAATCCCATGGGCCAACCCATCCGTACGGTCTACAGAACTACCGCGTCGACCTGGGATTGGATACAACATGGTTATACATTCATATTAGAGAAGAAGCAGTGAATAGGAAAGACAAAATTCATCTATAGAGGTTATTTAACGAGACTATCGACGCGAGTTAGGACGAGCTCCGATTGAGTAATTTTCATAGGTATTGGAAAGGTATCGGGAAAACGAGGTGATGAAACTTCTAATTTTCACAACCTGGAACATTTTGCACATGCAGACACACACGCGAGCACACACGCGGGAAATATCTATCCCATAAAAGGCCGTCTATGCCCTCAAAAACGGATCACAAGTTGGAGAAAACCAATGATTTCGTAGTTACAGCTCGAAATCCCATGGGCCAACCCATCTGTATGGTCTTCAGCACTACGGGCTTCGACCATGGATTGGATACAACATGGTGTTGGGCTCATATTAGAGAATAAATAATGAACAACGAAAAGACAAAATTCACCCTATAGAGGGTATTCAACAAGACTATCAATGTGAGTCACGACGAGCTCCGATTGAGTAATTTTTATAGGTATTGGAAAGGTATCGGGAAAACGAGATGATAGAACTTCTTATTTTCACGACCTGGAAGATTTTGAACACGCACACACACACACGCACACGCGCGTGGGAAATATCTAGCCCATAAAAGGCCGTCTATACCCTGAAAACGGATCCTAAGATGGGGAAAACCAATGATTTCGTAGTTATAGCTCGAAATCCCATGGGCCAACCCATCCGTATGGTCTTCAGAACTATGCGCCTCGGCCATGGATTGGATACAACATGGTGTTGGGCTCATATTAGAGAAGAAACGGTGAACAATCAAAAGAAAAAATTCACCCTATAGAGGGTATTCAACAAGACTATCAATGTGAGCCAGGACGCGCTCCGATTGAGGTGTTGGAAAGGTATTGGGAAAACGAAATGATAGAACTTCTAATTTTGAAGACCTGGAAGATTTTGCACACGTGCGCGCACACACACACATGCACATGCGCACACACACACACACACATAAACACACACGCACACACGCACACGGGACATATCTTGCCCATAAAAGGTAGTCTACGCCCTCAAAAACAAATCGCAAGATAGAGAAAGCAATGATTTCCTAGTTATTGCTCAGAATCCCATGGGCCAACCCATCGGTATGGTCTTCAGAACTACGCGCCTCGACCATGGATTGGATACAACATGGTGTTAGGCTCATATTAGAGAAGAATTAGTGAACAGAGGAAAGTCAAACTTCACCCTATAGAGGGTATTCAACAAGACTATCAACGAGAGTTAGGACGAGCTCCTTTAAATAATTTTCATAGGTGTTAGAAAGGTATCTAGAAAACGAGATGATATAACTTCTAATTTTCATGACCTGTAAGATTTTGCACACGCATAAACACACACGAGCACGCACACAGGAAATATCTTGCCCATAAAAGGTCGTCTATGCCCTCAAAAATGGATCGCAAGATGGAGAAAACCAATGATTTCGCAGTTACATCTCGAAATCCCATGGGCCAACCCATCTGTATGGTCTTCAAAACTACGTGCCTCAAGCATGGATTTGATAGAACATGGTGTTAGGCTCATATTAGAGAAGAAACAGTGAAGAGAGGAAAGACAAAATTCACCCTATACGGGGTATTCAACGAGACTACCAGCGTGAGTCCGGACGAGCTCAGATTGAGTAATTTTGATAGGTATCGAAAGGTATCAGGTAAATGAGATGATAGAACTTCTAATTTTCCTGACCTGGAATATTTTGAACATTCACGCACACACGCGAGCATGCACACAAGAAATATCTAGCCCATAAAAGGCAGTCTATGCTTTGATTAACGGATCGCAAGATGGAGAAAACGAATGATTTCACAGTTACACATCATAATCCCATGGGCCAACGCATCTGTACGGTCTACAGAACTACCGCCTCGACCTTGGATTAGATACAACATGGTTATATGCTCATATTAGACAAGAAATAGTGAATAGAGGAAAGAAAAAATTCACCCTATAGAGGGTATTCAACGAGACTATCAATGTGAGTTAGGATGAACTACGATTGAGTAATTTTCATAGGTGTTGGAAAGGTCTCGGGAAAACAAGATGATAGAACTTCTAATTTTCACGACCTGGAACATTTTGCACACGCACACACACACGTGAGCACCCACGCGGGAAATATCTAGCCCATAAAAGGCTGTCTATGCAATGAAAAATGAATCACAAGACAGAGAAAACCAATGGTTTCGCAGTTACAACTTGAAATCCCATGGGCCAACCCATCCGTATGGTCTTCAGAACTATGCGCCTTGACAATGGATTGGATACAACATGGTGTTAGGCTCATATTAGAGAAGAAATATTGAATAGAGGAAAGACAAAATTTACCCTATAGAGGGTATTCAACAAGACTATCATCGCGAGTGAGGACGAGCTCTGATTGAGTAGTTTTCATAGGTGATGGAAAGTTATCGGGTAAACGAGATGATAGAACTTCTAATTATCATGACCTAGAACATTTTGCACATGCACACACACACACGAGCACACACACGGGAAATATCTTGCTCATAAAAACGAATCGCAAGATGGATAAAACTAATGATTTCCCAATTACAGCTCGAAATCCCATGGGCAACCCATCCGTATGGTCTTCAGAACTACACGCCTCGACTATGGATTGGATACAACATGGTGTTGGGCTCATATTAGAGAAGAAACAGTGAACAGAGGAAAGAGAAAATTCACTCTATAAAGGTTATTTAACGAGACTATCAACGTGATTCAGGACGAGCTCCGATTGAGTAATTTTCATAGGTGTTGGAAAGGTATCGGGAAAACGAAATGATAAAACTTGTAATTTTCATGACCTGGAAGATTTTGCCGACATGCACACACACACGAGGACACACCCAGGACATATCTAGCCCATAAAAGGTCATCTATGCCCTAGAAAAAGGATCGCAAGATGGAGAAAACCAATGATTTCACAGTTACAGCTCGAAATCCCATGGGCCAACCCATCCGTATGGTCTTCAGAACTATGCGCCTCGACCATGGATTGGATACAACATGGTGTTAGGCTCATATTAGAGAATAAATAGTGAACAAAGGAAAGACAAAATTCACCCTATAGAGGGTATTCAACGAGACTATCAACGTGAGTGAGGACAAGCTTTGATTGAGTAATTTTCATAGGTGTTGGAAAGGTATTGGGTAAACGAGATGATAGAACTTCTAATTTTCATAACCTAGATAATTTGGCACACGCACACACACATGCCAGCATGCTCATGGGAAAATTTTTGCCCATAAAAGGCCATCTATGCCCTCAAAAACTTATCGCAAGATGGAGAAAACCAATGATTTCGGAGGTACACCTCGAAATCCCATGGGCCAACCTGATAAAGGCGAAGTTGTCCCTTTCTTTCAATGAGATGGTGGCTATCATTTTGGTGGTGTATACTTTGATGACCCGACTACGAACGTGTGAAGATGTCGCGCCTTAGCAATGGCTAAACCAACTCCAAGAGGTTATTGACCATGCAGGAGCAAGATCAACCTGACCACGAGGGTCTTTTTCCTGCACGCAAACGAAGAACAAGCAAGAAACTAAGATTGCAATCTGGATATTGCGAATATAAGAGGAAAACTTTATTGATGGAAGTGGGGTTCTGTGACGCATTTGTCTGGTCATGGAACACAAACGACTAACGTGAAGTTGCAGCTTTGAGAACTTGTAATCTAAACAAAACCCAAACCTAAAACGAAGCCCTAAGGGCTGTATATAAGGGGGAATAGAGGGGAATTTCATGGCCCCTTGGAGGAGGGGTCCAAACACTACTACAAAATAGGTTGTTAGTGGCGCACCCGTTTTTAATACTAATATGGGTGCGCCACTATTAACATGCCACTAGTAACAAATAGTAATGGCACACCTCTGGTGCGCCATTAGTATCCCAGATAATAGTGGCGCACCACAGAGTGCACCGTTACTATGTCCAACCGTGCGCCATTAATATGCCTCCTAGGGGCCATATTTGCCTCCACCTATGCCCCCAGGTGCGCCATTACTATGCCCCATAATGCGCCACTGGTATTTGTCCCTGGTGCGCCACTAAGGCTCAATATGGTGTGCCACTACTATGAATATTAGGAATATTTTTTTGCTTTTCTGGTATTTGCACAGGTTACAAAATACGTTACAGCACAGAATATAAACATCACACAATAGAATTCATCATATTAGTCTCCAAATTCGAAATAGCGAACAAAGTTCAAACATTAGCCAAGTTTAGGTCTCGAGACATTAGCAAAGTTCATCGTATTAGCTGAGTTGATCGTCACATTACAAAGTCGATATCGATCATCTAAACTACCATCACATAGAAGAGAGTTGCGGTCACGATGAGCATCATCGCGATGAAACTGGTCTTCATCCAGTTCCTCCTCCGCTCCCTCCTCTCTCCTGCTAGATGGCGCGCGTATCTAGCTTCCGCCTTCGCCCTAGTGGTGTACCCTTTGCAACTGTTACCGCTGAAACGGTGAATCTGTCTCCGACACTCCTCCCAGTCGTCGTAGACTCCGGGAACCTTACCCTTGTACATGACATACGACGGCATGTCTATGCACTAGACAAACAAAACGTTAGTAGCAATTCACAGATAATATATAAGAAATACATAAGTATGCAACAAAAGGATCGGGAGAGAAAAGCAACACATTAATAGCGCGATTCATGGTCCTACTAATAAATAGCATCGATTACATATAAGTTGAACGATTGTCGAAACTAAAGAGACATACAAGTTCATTAATGTTTAATTACAACATGAGCTAAACCCTTCTTCCAGAAGTACATAGCATCAATACTTTCGACTCGGCTTAGGGACCGGAGCGTGGATGAAGCCGCCATCTTTCGTGATGGTCATGAATGTGTGGTCGTTGTCAGCCTGCATTTGTAGCGTTGTTTCTATTTCACTGTTGGATGGTTGATATTTGAGGTAGAACTGCCCCGAGGTATGAAGGACATCTTGATAGATGATTCCCGCAATATCCGACTGGATGCGAAAGAATTCTTGTCTAATGTCCGCGTCCTAGATTTCCGACAAGTGTGCGGCCCAATAATTGAGATTACTTGGTAGCATAAGGTGATGAAGGTCCCGTACGATCGCCCGCATGTGATGGAGGGCGTAGTAGGCATCCTTCTGACTGCCAGGCGGCTGCTTGACGCAAGGGAACGTCATTACGTGGGTGAACACGTGCTTGCCGTACCTATAAATTGGCCTCTTGAAGGTGCCTCCAGATTTGGCGTAGCCGGGGAGAGCATCATCAAGAACTTTCTTGATATTTGTGTAGTCTTTCTTCGACTAACGATCCGAGTCGAAATACGTGGCTATGGAATATTTCGGGCTTAAGAGGATGAGTGTGCAATGTGTGTCACTACACAAAACACGGAATGTTAGAAAAAAAGAACGATCAAAATCTAAGAAACCATATGTTACGGGGCGGTGAGGGGATGACTTACTCGGGAAAGTAAGGCACGAGGAAGTTAGCCTTATCTGGGTTCGCCAGAATGACGCCTTCGAGGTATGAACTCGCGACTTGCCGGTCCCCAGCGCTGCCCAAGATCTTGGCAATCATGTAGAAGGGGTCGACTATCACGATGTCCGGGGTCTTGTCTCTAATGATCTGCATCTCCATACTGAGCGAAAATAGCCGAACAAAGGTGTAGTGCAGCGGATAAAGGTTAAACATAGCGAAGATGTCATCAAACCGCAGGACGATCATACGCCCGACGGTGCTCTCGACAAAGCCCTTGCCCTCTGGCACCTTGGCCACGAAAACCGGGTATGCCACATCATTCTCGGTTAGACGCCGCTTCTCCAAAGTAAGAACACCGTCATGCAGACTCCGCATAGCACCGGTTGCAGCATTGAGCAGATTAGTCGGTAGCATCAGCCTACCCGTCACATGCACCCTCCTCGAGATATCCTTAGGTATTGGTGGCCCGTCCTGAGCACGGATCGTACTCGGTGCCGGCTGGCTCGCACCCTTGTTATTTTTTCTTTTCTGTGCTTCTGCTTCTTCTGCTGTAATGGGATCAAGTTCTGCTCAGATACCACCTTCTTGAGTGTGTTGGGGCTGATAATATTTCGCACCTTGGTTGTTTGAGTCTCGGTGAAGGCGGCAGCTGGAGGCATCTCCTAAGAACTGAACAGACGACGCCTATTGCAATTGGGTTTCTCCGCGGTACCAGCTAGATCTCGATCGCCTTTTGCAGGGTTGGGTTCTTGAGAAGGAGGCTCGAAGAATTCGTCACCGTACCCATCTTCGTTGATGTACTTATCGATGTTGGAAAATGTACCGCCGTCGTCGTCCGGATCCTGTGCCATATGCAAGTCCGGATCAGCTGACGGCGGTAGCGTTGCGGCGGTCTTGCCATGGCTTGGCGCCGGCACGACTGGCGGTGTTATCTGTGGGGTGGTGTCCCCCGCCCCCAAACGAATCTGGCTCTTCGGCCAAAGCATGGACCAGTTTAAGCAGGCGCTGAGGGTCATCATATCATCTTCGTCGGCCCCAGGGGGTCGATACGGAGGTAACAAGTCGTCGCAGCCCCGCAGCACCCGAACCAGTTGAACCCTATACACGGTGGGTGGCATCGGATTACCATGGAACACGCGGTTGCCCAGTTCAACGATTTTGGCCTTGGTGACATCGGTCAACTCACCGTCCACGAAGTGCAGGAGAGTGCATGGAACATTGGCGGTGCCCTGCGAAAACATGTAGTGATGAGGACATGACTACCTTCGATACGACCAAAAATATTACATGTGTGCATATTTGTGAGGTGATTTCTTATAATAATTATGCAATAATTTATTTATGTTATCTGGAACAAAAATACTTCACCTATTTTTATTTTATGCCTAAATGCAGAATGACCGAACACTTGTATGAACCACGTGTGATGACAAAGGGAGAGGAAATTGTTGAATGCTATTCAAGAGGTCCTGTCACGTTAAAGGAAATAATTAGGTGTTGTTCAAGAAGTTCTATCACGTCACTTTTAGCCCAATAGAAGATAGAGTCCAAATCTTTCACGTTCTGGACTCAGATTCGGATTACACACACACCTGTCTCAAAACGCCAACAACTTTTTCATACGGACTCGGAATTGGGTGATTCTTTTTTTTTGCTGGAAACTAGATTTCATATGCGTTCCAGCCCAGTTGGAATCACCTTAAAATTGTCTGGATCGCGACGATATCGAAGAAACAATCTGACGTTGCAGCAGAATCCGAGTCAAACTACAAGTCCAAAGGTGTTGCATCACCTCCACTTGGGCCCACGGGACTTGTACGAACTAGGGTTGGTTTTAGGGTGTCTTGGGACGTCCTCCCACCTCCTTGGCCGCCACACCTTGCTCCTATATAAGTAGATCAATCTAGTAGATTTTCCTTTAGGTTTTGTTTAGTTAAAAGTTAGCCATTGCAACTTCGTGTACTTCGTTTGTGTCCAACGACCAGACCAAGACCGCTTTCGGAACCCCACCCTTATCAATACTTCATCTATATTCACAATATTCAGATTGCATTATCATATCCTTGCTTGTTCTTCGATTGCTTGCAGGAATAGACCTTCGTGGTCAGGTTGATCGTGCTCCGACGTGGTCAATAACCTCTTGGAGATTGGTTTAGCGATTGCTAAGGCGCAACGTCGTGCACGTTTGTAGTCGGATCGTCAAAGTCTTCTCCACCAAATCGATAGTTATCATCTCATCGAAAGATCGGGACCCTCGCCTCTATCAAGTGGTATCAGTTTTCAGGTTGCTCGGTGAGAATTTCCAGTTATTCACTGATTACATTTATTTTTCTTACCTATTGCCCAAGAGAAAGCCACAATAAAAAAGTTAGATCTATTCATGTTTTCTCCAGGCCAGTCTGAGCCTTTGCAATTTTCTTTTTAGTGCTTGCATAGTTGAATTATCGGTTGCATCGTCGTGTCGAGTTGCTGGTCCTAGCGTCTAGTCTTTTAGAGTTTCGAGTTCTATTCACAACTTGTCACGCCGGCGTTGCACCATCTTCATTGCTGCTGCCATATACCACCACCACGCCACCGTCATCTCTTTCATTGTCACCCACCACCATCCATCAATTTTCACCGCATGCTACCATTGTTTATTGTCATTATCATACTTGAGGTCATGCACATCTACGTTTGATCCAATCTGCTTCTTATTTGCTTGAGAGAAAAAAAGTGAGAGAAAAAAATAGAGAAAAAAGTGAGCAAAAATTGGTGAGAAAAAAAATAGAGAAAAAAAAAACAAATTTCGAATCTATTTGACTCAAATCTCGTGTCTGAATTCTGAGTGAAACCTGTTTTGTAAAGTGTTCAGTAAAACAAGCGTATCTTCCTCATACGAACTCGGAACTGAGTGATTCTTTTTGCATACGAAAGCTTGAATCAGTAGCATTCTTGAGGAAAAATATCAAAATTTTGACGTATTATTTTACATAGGAAAGTTGTAGAGAGAGTTTTGTTATATCCTACTTGGCGATCATTTATCATCATTGTCTTTACTGCCATTGTGGTCTTCACTTATATCTTGTTGTCCAAAGCTAATTCATATCATCCTTTGCTGCTATTTGTCCTACGCCGTGACTCCATTAGTGTTCTAGGCTCGCGTCTCTACTACAGTCTAGGATACGACCAGCACAGTACCGTCGTTGAGCGTTTCTTCAACATTGCATCTCTAAATTGATTATTGATAATCTTTTGCTACCATATATTAAGCCTTCCAAGCTCCACATATTTCTACATCGTGTATACATAC
This sequence comes from Hordeum marinum, assembly GCA_022496015.1. Lineage (NCBI taxonomy): Eukaryota > Viridiplantae > Streptophyta > Magnoliopsida > Poales > Poaceae > Hordeum > Hordeum marinum. Next base: position 142,754,870 of record CM039672.1, read on the forward strand.
ATTCACCTGGTAATCGCTTTACCCAATCTTTGGAGATATTGACACCGTCGGTTGCCGGTCGCCACATGCTGCATGGTAAGAATTTGTAAGACATTGATATTTGCTTTATTGTGGGAGTTTTACCACCACATCCCAGTAGTTCATAGGAACAATATACTTGGATCTTTGTTTCTTGTTTCTACTAGTCATGATAGGATCCAGAGTTGTCAGTTCATGGGCTTCTTCGATCGTGGGAGACGTACGACCACAAAAACCGATACGAGAGATGTAAAGATCCAAATGCACATGATCAGGTTAATGTTTCTATACCTCCATTTAATGGACGATTGAGACCTGCTTTATATATTGAGTGGGAGTTTGTAATAAATGAAATATTTGCTTCCCATAATTTTGCTGCACATAAGAAGTTAAGGTCGCAGTTGGTTCTTTCACTGGTTATGCTTTAGTTTGGTGGAGCGAATATTGTCGGTTACACAAAGATATTATATCGACTACTTGGGATGATTTGAAACTTGCCATGAGACACACATTCGTTCCTTCTTATTATACTCGTGACAAGCTTAAAAAGTTACAATATTTAAAACAAGGTAGTGACACCGTAATGAAATATTATGATGATTTACAAATGACCTTGTTGCATTCCTCATTAGAAGAAAGTGAAGAAGATTTTATGGATAGATTTTGGGGAGGATTAAACCGTGATATTCTGGAGATACTAATTCATGAGAACTGTTATTCTATGGATCATTTGTTTCGTCTTTCTTGCAAAGCTGAACAGGAAATAAATCAACGCATTGCCCAAAAGGAAATAGAGCGCAAGGTGCTTATTCCAAGAATGGATACAGTTGTTCCTTCAACTACTAGGCGTACTGTGACAACCACATCAATTCTTGTGAGGGCTACATCACCTACACCATGTAACAATTCACCACCGAGAGTGCCTACATCATCTGAGTTGATCATAGAAGGTAATGGCAAAGGTATTGATCTTCCACCTCCACATGAGTATGTTGAATGCCTTGTCAATTCCAATGTACCTTGTGATGAGCTACCCATTACTATGATCACACCACCTATTTTAGAGGACTATGTTCATGATTTTACTTCATCATGTGATCAAATAACTACAATATCAGCAATTGTGAGTGCACCCATTGAATTAACTATTGATGAGCAAGAACCGTGTGAATCAGAAAAGCAATCAAATTTGGATCAAATATGTTTGAAAATAATTCTGTCGGTGTTTAATCATTTTGATATGACCTCCAATCTTGGTGATAATTCTGTGTCAAATGACATGTTGCATGTTCACTTATTTAAGCATGTTGTAGCATCTAAGTTTGAAACGATTCATGTTTATCTACCAATATTGGTATGGTTTAATGATGAACATTATGAATCTTTTGATATGAATAACGACTTCACTTATATATGCAAACCGAGTTGTAATATTGTCATGCCTTCTACTTCTTATGATGATTTTTTGGCTTCATATTTCATGACATGTGATGAGTGCCCTTACATATATGTGTCACATGTGTCACAACTAATAATAATAAAAATGGATGACAAATACATATACAATGTGTACGGCTTTTCTCTTTTGGTAGCCACATTTCAGATTAAGCAACGCCGAGGACGGCTTTGTTTTTAAAAAGGGGAGGATGATGAGGACATGACTACCTTAGATACGACCAAAAATATTGCATATGTGCATATTTGTGAGGTGATTTCTTATAATAATTATGCAATAATTTATTTATGTTATCCGGAACAAAAATACTTCACCTATTTTTATTTTATGCCTAAATGCAGAATGACCAAACACTTGTATGAACTACGTGTGATGACAAAGGGAGAGGAAATGGTTGAATGCTATTCAAGAGGTCCTCTCACGTTAAAGGAAATAATTAGGTTGTGTTCAAGAAGTTGTATCACGTCACTTTTAGCCCAACAGAAGATAGAGTCCAAATCTCTCACGTTCTGGACTCAGATTCGGACTACACAGACACACCTGTCTCAAAACGCCAACAACTTTTTCATACGGACTCGGAATTGGGTGATTCTTTTTTTGCTGAAAACTAGATTTCATATGCGTTCCAGCCCAGTTGGAATCACCTTAAAATTCGTCAGGATCGCGACGAACGAAACAATCTGATGTTGCAGCAGAATCCGAGTCAAACTACAAGTCCAAAGGTGTTGCATGACCTCCACTTGGGCCCATGGGACTTGTACGACCTAGGGTTGGTTTTAGGGTGTCTTGGGACGTCCTCCCACCTCCTTGGCCACCACCCCTTGCTCCTATATAAGTAGATCAATCTAGTAGCTTTTCCTCTGGGTTTTGTTTAGTTAAAAGTTAGCCATTGCAACTTCGTGTACTTCGTTTGTGTCCAACGACCAGACCAAGACCGCTTTCGGAACCCCACCCTTATCAATACTTCATCTATATTCGCAATATTCAGATTGCATTATCATATTCTTCTTTGTTCTTCGATTGCTTGCAGGAATAGACCTTCGTGGTCAGGTTGATCGTGCTCCGGCATGGTCAATAACCTCTTGGAGATTGGTTTAGCGATTTCTAAGGCGCAACGTCGTGCACGTTTGTAGTCGGATCGTCAAAGTCTTCTCCACCAAATCGATAGTTATCAGCTCATCGAAAGATCGGGACCCTCGCCTCTATCATGTAGGGCGTCAGGGATGCCCCGTCAAAGGCAAGGAGATGAAGTAGTCATTGGCGAGGCTTAGTTACCGTGATGGCGTCGAGCTCGGCTAATGTCGAGGCACCACCAATGGTGGGCGGGCAAGTGACGGAGGGGCCGCTTGCTGCTGAGGTGCCGGCTGGCGTATTCTTCCCACACCCGGGTGCATTAAGGTCCAATACCGGCGCCGACGCGAGAGACACCAATGCCGCCTTTGCCGGAGACACCAATGCCGCCTCTGCCGGAGACACCATTGCCGGCGCGTTGTGCGAGTTGCTGCCCGTGAAGCTGGGAATCGGGGGCAGCCCCTGTTGGCCGCCCGCAATCCACCCCCGCAGCCCCTCAAGCAAGGAAGGCATAATGGCGGTGATCGTCGCTCGCACTTGGTCTCGCACTTGCTCTTGGACTATCTCCTGAATCCGTGCCACTTGTGCCTTGAGTTCTTTAACCTCGCGCTCCTGGCTTTCCGAGCTGGTCTTTCTCTCCTTTCGCCCAGCCTTATAGTATTTCGACCATTTCGTGGACAAGCCTTCACCGGACACACGACCAGCTGACGACGACTTACTAAACTTATCCTTTTGTTTCAGAACGTTCAACGCCCTATTTAAAGAGGTGTCCCAAGGGGCAGCAGGCGGGGAGCTCTGAGACCCCGCACTACTGCTTTTAGTTTCCTGCAGAAGGAACGTGAACCATTTAGAAATTTGGCTTCATTAATTAGAATGCAACCATATGGAGGTAATTACGCGGGGTGTATTCCTTACTAGAACACGCTCAAGCTCCTTCACCTTCGGATCCGTGGTAAGCTCCCCTGTACCGGGTCCACCTTGTACCGGGCCCTGACATGGTTCCTGGTCTGCTTTTCATGGTATTTATCGAAGAGGGGCGGTAGGCCTTGCGCGGCACGCTCCACGTCCTCCTTGTCCCATTTAGATTCCGCCACTCTGTAACCGCCGGGACCGAGTTTGTGGACCCCTAAGTTCAAGTCCCGCATATCTTTCCCCCACTGACTTGATTCCGCGGATGCGTTGCTCTCGCACTTGATCTTGAACTCCAGGTAGTCCTCTTCGCTGATTGAAGGATTTGTCACCTTGATCTTCTCATAACTATCACCACTTAGAATCCTTCTCTTCATCGCGGCTCTCCAAGTATCTAGGGTTGTGCTCATCTTCGAAGGGCAGCACTGTTCACTTTATTCCTTGAGAGGCGTGTGTTTGCGAAGTCACCGGGGAACTTGTATCGTTCGTGCAGCTTCGTGAAGAGGAGGTTGCGCAAATTCCCTCGGTCAGGATGCCTTAGGTTCTCGGTGTTGATCGAGATGATGCTCCGAAGAATGCACCCGAGTTGTCCCACTTACCCACGGACTAATTCTTTGGGCGCACTGGATGCCCACTAGAGGACACTTCAGTAAATTCCTCCTTGACGGTGTCGAGCATGTTCGGGCGCCGATCCTTCTGTTACCTCTTCGGTTGGCTACCATATGTGCGTTCGCTGCCATCATCAGTGGTGGCATCCCCGGCGGCACCATCAGTGGTGTCATCCCCGACGCCACTAGGGGTTGTGTAGTCGGGATCGGTGTCTTCCGCGGCGTCCTCATAGCGGTGAGGTTCTTCCTCCATCTCTTGGGACAGCTCCCAGAATGGTTTGCCCGAACCGCCGGCCTCATCGTTGTTGGCCATGTTAGCTCTAAATAGGAAAAAAGGCTACTAGAGTTACTGGATGAGATCAGGGTAGTATCTATTCTTCTCAGATTTAGAGGAAAACTGAGAATAAAACATTGTCTCTAAATGTTGATTAATTTTTTTTCGGTTGAGAATCGGGCACCTTCTAGGTCAAGAAAATTGGGCATGACCTTTGCTAATTTTCTTGACCTAGGAGTGCCCCATTCTAAACCGAAACGGAAATTAATCAACATTTCAGGAGAAAGGGGTAACTATTTGTCCCTGCACAAAAAAGGCCTACATATAGGCACAACCAACATATAGGCCCAATCTTGAGGATTCCAGAAATTTTCTTCAAATAGAGGCCCTTGAGGTTTGGTAGCTTCCCAAAAGGTGGGAGGTTGCTCCAAGATACGCCTTCTAGAGTGAGAGTCTCTAAACTTTTGTTTTGGGTTAAGTGAACTAACCTTCTGTTTTTGTGCTTTCCAAAATCAAGGTAGTAAACATTGAAGCTATGGTATGTGATGGAAAAACTATTGCTCTGGAACTTTACTTACGGTCACAAACAGGACCAAAGTAGTGTAGGGAAACAGGTACCAACAACTTGCAAGTTTCTGAAACAAACAACCGTCAGTGGATCCTTTGGCACTCAAAAATTTAGCTCAGTCTCCCTTATGTGTCACAAATACAGTTACAACACAAGGTCAAACTTGAGCTCATAGTCTCCCTTACGTGTCACAAAATACAGTTACACCACAAGGTCAAACATGAGCTCAAAGTCTTTCATACCAATACAGTTACAGCACATGGTGAAATTCATCATACTGTTACGACATATGGTCAAAAAATAGTGAATCCTTTAGGAAAAAAGGCTATGAATGCTGTAAATTCAGAGAGCTATGACTGTATTTCCAAAACAGGGAAATATGTCAGTATTTTGACCTCATCTAGTCTAGGTGAGGTTTAAAAATGTCAGTCTCTTGCATAGTGTAATCACACGAAAAACTCCAGTGTGTACATTCACTAATAAGGCACGGGGATTACACTGAAAATTAAACTAACACTATAGTTATAGATGAAGTTACAGTAGACTACAGAAAGAGTTACACTAAACTGACACGGTAAAATGCACAACTCATGCACTGGAATTCCACTATAATTCAACTTAACTTACACGATAAAATGCACAGCTTATACACTGTAATTCCCCCTGTAATTCTAATGTAATTTCAATGAAATTCCACATCTTACTTTGTAATTCCTCTACAGCTCATACACTACAGCTCAAACACTACTTGGGATAAGCAGGAAAATGGCGACTACCGGTCATGCAAGAAGAATAAAAAGGAAAAGCTCCAGTCTCTGGAGCAGCAAATCTATCAATTTCTTCCAAACAAATGTGACCATTTTAGCTCTGGCTCGGATGTATTCACTAGCATGTTCTTCATCAGACACAGATGTACCTATGATGTCAATATCACAAACTGAGGGAGTATGGTATATAGTTAATTACTACGTACAATATATAGTTATAACTCTAGTATATACTATATTCTGCGAGCTAGCTAATTCGAGCTGACCAAACGGTGGAGCCCATGAATGATATCTTGAGAAAATGATATATATTTCATTCTCTCTGCTATGAACAAAATTGACACACTCCTGTTTGTTTCACCCAGTGATCCTCTGCTCAACCCAAGTAACATTTGAGTAAATTATATTTCTGTATGAGAATGCTACTTATCTAGCAGCTCAACTCAAATTGATTGCTAACAATTGAGGCTAAGCAATCAGGCATGTCACATGGGTTGGTTTGGTCTCCAATCCATCACCTGCTCTAGATTTGATCTTCCTTTTAATTAGAGATTGTGGAATCTATGTCAGTCATTGCATCAGGATCCTAATTAAGGCCCCGCCCATTTTTGGTACTACTAGTCTTGTCTGGATGCATCACAAATACTAGTCACACCTGAATCTGAATCTGAATCAAATTCTTTGACTGACATAGATGCATGCAATAGATCAATGCATGAATCACTTGGGGTAGCTAGCTCTCATATATGCACCAACCACAACAGCAGTGTAACTAACTGACTAACTACTCCAGCCAATTAACCGCAAGCATGAACACTTAACCAATTACACCAACTTCAAATTAAACAAGACAGAAACTAGCTTATGTTAGCTTGCACGGCCGATCGGTCGGCCGGCCACACAGCCAACATGAGGGGGCAACGAGGGATTTGTGTTGGGACTTGACCGCTGGATGTAGATGGAGAAACCTCATACCTCGATCAAATCCAATGGGCGAACGGGGCGAAGACGGCGGTGGCGGCGGCTGTAGGGACAGGCACGAGAGATTGCGGCGGTCGGGATCGGGAGTCAGGCGACCGAGGTCGGGGACGAGCAGGGGAGCTCCCAGTGTCGATGGCGGCGAGGGCGGGGGTGGGAGGCGACGGTGGAGCGGGGGTGAGAGGGCACCGGTTGTGAAAGAAGGGGAAGGCGGGAGGCGGGAGGGGGGAGGGAGGGAAGGCTGTAGTGGGGGGAGGGTTAGCAATGGCGCACCTTTTACGGGTGCGCCATAATAACCATGATAGCAATGGCGCACCTTCTCCTGGTGCACCATTACTAGCATTTTTATTGGTATACCAATGGCGCACCTTTTGGGGTGCGCCATAAAGACCCTGATAGCAATGGCGCACCTTCTCCTGGTGCGCCATTACTAACTTTTTTTTTGGATTTTTAGTTGCATGTAATAATTTAGAATTATATGACATGGTATGATACAAAGTGTGTATGTTGGTGGTTGTTGTGTAGTTGGTTCACTATGATACAAAGTTACATAAAGTTGTGTACCTATCTCTAGATTCCGTCCAACTCCTTAGCTCCTAACATCCTCCATAGATGGTGATAAAACCATTGTGCAAAGATTTAGAATTATATGACATGGTTGAAATCAAGTGACATGAAATAACAATCATCAAAGATTGAGCTTGCCACTGACACACACACGCGGCCCACACATCGTGATTCGATCTTAGCTATATTTTCACAATCTTCTTGCCCTTCTTTCTTGCAGTTGAAAATTTAGCCTCGGAACCCCTTGAGTTCTTCTCTTGAACGGACGTCCTTTAGGTAGGGTGGTCCTGCTTCTTCTTGTGGTGAATGGTACTTCATCGTCGTCGTCATCTTCCATCTTCGAGTTGCCGTACTTGTCGAAGTCTTGCTCATTGGCGACTCCATCCATTCCGATGATGTTCCTTTTGCCTCTCCTCACGACAACACGACTGGTCTTTGACGGGTTGGTAATGAAGAAGCATTGGTCCACTTGGCAAGCCAGTACCCATGGCTCATTTTTCGCGGTGACGTTTGTGCCCGCGGTCTTGGATTTGGCTTCGGGTATAACCATGGTGGTGAAATACCGATCTTCTTTTAGGATGCTCTTGGCCCATCTGACACGGAACATCGGGACCTTCTCTCCAGCATAGCTCAGCTCCTAGATCTCCTCAATCCTTTCGTAGTATTTGTCCTTGTCGTTACCAGTGTAGGATTCCATCGTTACCCCGGAGTTCTGATAATCGCTCTTCGTGTCCTTTTCCTCGGTGTAGAATGTGTAGCCGTTGATATCATACGCCTCATAGGTCATCAGGTTATGCTCGGCGCCGTGTGACAAGGCGAATATGAGTTTTTCTTCTGCGAAATAATCCTCATGTAAAGGGTACGACAGAAGCTTGTCCTTGAACCAACGCGTGAAACATGAGTTGTGCTCTTTGATTATATCTCTGTCCGTCCTCTGTTGGCCTCGGTCATTGTACGTCTTCTCAATAAAGGTTTTGTGCTCTACCACCCAAGGATCGACCACGTATATGTGTTGTAGTGCGACTAGGTTTGCTCTTTCAAAGTCAGCGAGTCGACCCTTGAAGTTGACATGCATTTCGCGACGACCCTCACGGTGACCCCATCCAGCGAGCCTACCGAGGTGCCTGCTGACGGGCAGACCAACGGGGTTCTCGATGCCTAGATAATTCGTGTAGAAGGAGATGCACTCTTCGGTCAGAAAGCCCTTGGCTATGCTTCCATCTGGACGTGCCCTGTTGCGAACGTATCCTTTGATGACACCATTCATCCTTTCGAACGGCATCATGCTATGCAGGAACGTCGGCCCGAGTTGGATGATATCCTCCATGATATGGACCAGCAGATGCACCGTAATGTCGAAGAATGCGGGCGGGAAGTACATCTCAAGCTCGCATAGTATCAACCACGATCTCTTCCTGTAGCCTTCTGAGTTGCTACACGCCAACCTACTTCCGAGAGATGACGTCGAAAAAGTTGCATACGCCAAATAGCGTTTCACGGACGTGCGCGTCCATGATCCCACGGATTACAACTGGAAGTATCTGCGTCATCAGCACGTGACAGTCGTGAGACTTCATCCCGCTGAACTTCTGCTTCGCTGAGTCTAGGTATCTACTTATCTTCCCCGCATAACCGTAAGGAAGTTTTACTCCTACGAGGCAGGTGAAAAACTGCTCGATCTCCTTCTGACTTAGAGTGAAGCACGCGGGAGGGCATTCATATTCGATCTTCTTGGTCTTTTTGCCTTTGTTGCGATGACTTTCTGTGTCCTTCGCCTCATCATCATCATCATCATCATCATTAGGGCGTTTTGCGTGAAACTCCTCCCTGATGCCCATTGATTGCAAGTCTTCCCTTACTTTCGACCCATCTTTGGTCCTCTCTGGCATGTTGAGGAGGGTACCAAGCAGACTCTCACACACGTTCTTCGTGATATGCATGACATCAAGGCTGTGAGGCACACGGAGGATCTTCCAATACGGCAAGTCCGAGAAAACAGACCTCGTTTTCCATACCTTCAGTAGCGGCTCTGGCGCCTTTCGCTTCTTTCCCGGCGGTGGGCACTATTTCCAATTTTTCAACAGCTCGTCTATTTCCTCGCCACTCCTCGTACGTGGGGGTCTTCGGGGTTCGGTTTCACCATCGAATAGATCCTTGCGTTTTCTCCATGTGTCATCGTCACGGAGCCACCTTCGATGTCCCATGAACACGGTTTTCGAAGACCCGAGATCTCTATCTAGCTGGCGATACGTTGTGTCATCCATGCACTAAATCTGTGGACCACCTGCCCCGCGACATATCCATAACTGAGAAAGTCGTGCACCGTCGTGAGAAGTGCGGTTCTCATAGGAAAATATTGTTTCGTTGCGGCATCCCACGTATTGGCTGGCGTTTTCCACAACGTGTCTAGCTCCTCTTTCAGCAGCCCCAGATACAGATTGATGTCATTCCCTGGTTGTTTCGGCCCTTCAATTAGCATACTCATGTGAATGTACTTCCTCTTCATGCACATCCAGGGGGGAAGGTTGTACATCCACACAAACACATGCCAGGTGCTATGTGTGCTTCTCTGGCTGCCAAACGGATTGACTCCATCGGTGCTCGCGCCCAGCACGATGTTATTTGGATCGTCCCCAAAATCTGGGTGTTTGAAGTTCAATGCTTGCCACTGGCTCGCATCCTTAGGGTGACTCAACATCTTGTCTTTTTTATTTATCTTCGGATCATTTCTGTCATCTTCTCGCTTCTTCTCCTCCCTATCCGCGTGCCAACGCAGGAGCTTTGCTAGCTTAGGGTCCGCGAAATACCGTTGCAGACGAGGAGTGATCGGGAAGTACCACACCACTTTTCGAGGAGCTTTCTTCCTCTTCTTGTATCGAGTGACGCCGCACACCGGACATATGGTAGACTCCGCGTGCTCGTCCTGATAAATGATGCAATCGTTCATGCACACATGGTATTTCACGTGCGGTAAATCCAGAGGACACACGATTTTCTTTGCCTCCTCGAAACCGGTCGGGCACTTGTTCCCCTTGGGAAGACGTTCGTGCCAGAATGACATGTTCTCGTCGAAGCATGCGTCGGTCATTTTGTGTTTTACCTTCATCTCCAGATCCATGAGCATTACTTTTAGGCGGGTATCCTCGGGCATGCATTCTTCATAAAATGGAGTAACCACGTCTATCTCCAGTTGATCCAGCTTGGCTTTTTCTCGGGCGGCAGCTCTTGCATTACCCGTCTGCTTGAGAAGCAGTTCTTGAATATGAAGGTCCTGCACCTAGCCGATCAATGGTCCATCGTCGTCTGCTCCAGCATCTTCATCTTCATGATCATGCCCTTCGTCTTGATCTTCCTCATCATCATGTCCGGCATCTTCTACATGATGACTGTGTCCTGCATCTACTTCATGATCATGTCCTGGAGATTCTTCATCTTCTCGCTCGCCCTTGCCGCTATTGTCTTGCTGCCCTTCCTTATTTCTTGCCCACCCCCCATGGACGACTTCATAATCATCTTCATCACCTTGCCACCGATAGCCATCCATGAAACCACGCACGAGCAGGTGGTCCCGCACCTGTCTAGAATCCGGGTCCATAAGGCTCTTCAGCTTGCATCTTCGACACGGACATCTTATCTCCGTCTCGTTCTTTTGAAGCATCTCGGCCTTCGCGGATCTCAAAAAGCTATTCACGATGCCTTCGGTCATCGTGCGGACCATGGTCGCCTGCGGGGTAGAGCAAAACGATATTTTAGAACCAAATTTTTTTGGCATGACTTTGCCTAAAAATAGGACCAAAAAGAATGCATAGTGCCAAATTCTCGCCGAAACGGAAATGAATAAACATTCCGGCAAAATATTGGCAACATTTACGTAAGGTTCATCACCACAAACAATGGCGCACCACAAACATACGTAGATCTAGGCCATAAAAAGTGTGTACGTTGGAGGGAGAAAAAAGTAGATCTAGAACATAAAGAAAGCTTTCGCCTTACTTACCTAACAAAAAAAGGAATTTAACCACTTAATTTGGGTGAATCTATGGTGCAAATGAGGTGAGGAGGAGGAGGCAGCCGAGACCAAGCTTGGTAGCTAGAGGTGGAGAGAATGAAGTGGGGAAAGTGAGTGTGGTAGGTGGTTGTAAACAATTAAATATCTAGCTGCTCTCAGGTTACCAATGGCGCACCTCCTAAGAATGCGCCATTGGTAACCAGGGTTACTAATGGCGCACCTGGTGCATGGTGCGCCATTACTAGTTTTAAAAAAAAATTGAAATTTTTTTGTTAGTAGTGGCGCACCGTATGTGTGGTGCGCCATTAATAGTTAAAACTAGTAATGGCGCACTTCCACCTGGTGCGCCACTGCTAAGTCTGGGGAGGGGTGTGGGGCCAGGACACAACTAGTAATGGCGAACCACACACCAGGTGCGCCATTAGTAATATGGCAATTAATGGCGCACCAGTATCTGGTGCGCCTCTGCTATATAGCAGTGGCACACCACATACATAGTGCACCACTAATGTCTATATTAGCAATAGCCCTTTTCCTAGTAGTGAAAATTGACCCTAACTCAGTCTGCCCATACATACGGACTCTAAAAACAGCCTATAATATGGTATTTCGAAATTACTTGGGCCTGGCCCAAAAGTATGATGGCGCAACACCTATATTAGCCTATGGACAATTTTTATAAAGTGACATCATGCATATTTTGTCCAAGGCTTCCCGCTCCTATTATGGTGGCTTCAATGCACGAAAATCATCACTGGAAGCTCCATTGTTCTTTCCCCCGCGCGCACCTTCTCCTCCATGCTTGATCCCGCTCCAATGGTCATCCTTCTTGTCCATGATAGGTCCTTCATTCATAAGTAAAACAAAAGTATCTAATTTAGGCAGCATCATATATTCATGAACATTAGAAGGATTTCCAAGAAACGAAGTACCTGGTAATTCAATTGACGTGCGCGAGCTCTAGTAATTGTTCCAGTATGCATAGCAGTTGGGGTTGTGGGTATAACATTAGTAGGGATGTCCTCATCACAACCCATCTGTATGGTCTTCAGAACTACGCGCCTCGACCATGGATTGGATACAACATGGTGTTGGGCTCAAATTAGGGAAGAAATAGTGAACAAATAAAAGACAAATTTCACCCCATAGAGGGTATTCAATGAGACTATCAACATCAGTTAGGATGAGCTCCAATTGAGTAATTTTAATAGGTGTTGGAAAGGTATTGGGTAAACGAGATGATAGAACTTCTAATTTTCACGACCTGCAACATTTTACACACGCACACACACACGTGAGCACACACACGGGAAATATCTTGCTAATAAAAGGTCGTCTATGCCCTCAAAAACGGATCGCAAGATGGAGAAAACCAATGATTTCGCAGTTACAACTCGAAATCCCATGGGCCAACCCATCCGTATGGTCTTCAAAACTAAGCGCCTCGACCATTGATTGGATACAACATGGTGTTAGGCTCATATTAGAGATGAAACAGTGAACAAAGGAAAGACAAAATTCACCCTATAGAGGGTATTCAACGAGACTATCAGCGTGAGTCCAGACGACCTGCCATTGAGTAACTTCCATAAGTGTTGGAATGGTATCGGGTAAACGAGATGATAGAACTTCTAATTTTAACGACTTGGAAGATTTTGCACACGTACGCACACCCACAGACGAGCACGCACACGGGAAATATCTTGCCCATAAAAGGCCGTCTATGCCCTCAAAAATGGATCACAAGATGGAGAAAACCAATGATTTCGCAGTTACAACTCGAAATCCCATGGGCCAACCCATCCGTATGGTCTTCAGAACTACGTGCCTCGACCATGGATTGGATACAACATGGTGTTAGGCTCATATTAGAGAAGAAATAGTGAACAAAGGAAAGACAAAATTCACCCTATAGAGTGTATTCAACGAGACTATCAAAGTGAGTGAGGACAAGCTCCGGTTGAGTAATTTTCATAGGTGTTGGAAAGGTATCGGGTAAACGAGATGATAGAACTTGTAATTTTCACGACCTGGAAGATTTTGAACATTCACACACACACGCGAGCATGCACGCGAGAAATATCTGGCCTATAAAAGATAGTCTATGCTCTGATAAACGGATCAGGAGATGGAGAAAACGAATGATTTCGCAGTTACCGATCATAATCCCATGGGCCAAGCCATCCGTACGGTCTTTAGACCTACCACCTCGACATTGGATTGGATACAACATGGTTATACACTCATATTAGAGAAGAAACAGTGAATAGTGCAAAGACAAAATTCACTCTATAGAGGTTATTCGACGAGACTACAACATGTGTCAGGACGACCTCCAATGAGTAATTGTCATAGGTGTTGGAAAGGTATCGGGAAAACGAGATGATAAAACTTCTAATTTTCACGACCTAGAAGATTTTATACATGCACACACAGACACACGCGAGCACGCACGCGGGAAATATCTAGCCCATAAAAGGTTGTCTATGCCCTGAAAAACGAATCGCAAGATGGAGAAAAGCAATGATTTCGCAGTTACAGCTCGAAATCCCATGGGCCAACCCAGCCGTTTGGTCTTCAAAACTATGCACCTCAACCATGGATTGGATACAACATGGTGTTGGGCTCATATTAGAGAGGAAATAGTGAACAAAGGAAAGATAAAATTCACCCTATAGAGGGTATTCAACGCGACTATCAACGTGAGTTAGGACGAGCTCCGATTGAGTAATTTTCATAGGTGTTGGAAACATGTCGGGTAAATTAGACAATAGAACTTCTAATTTTCACGACTTGGAAGATTTTGAACATTCACGCACACACACGAGCACGCACAAGGGAAGTATTTAGCCCATAAAAGGTAGTCTATGCTGTGATAAACGGATTGCAAGATGTAGAAAACGAATGATTTTGCAGTTAAAGATCGTAATCCCATGGGCCAACCCATCCGTACGGTCTTCAGAACTACCGCCTCGACCTTGGATTGGATACTACATGGTTATATGCTAATATTAGAGAAGAAACAGTGAATAGAGGAAAGACAAAATTCACTCTATAGAGGTTGTTCAACGAGACTATCAACGTGACTCCGGACGAACTCTGATTGAGTAATTTTCATAGGTGTCACGAAAATGAGATGATAAAACTTCTAATTTTCATGACCTGCAAGATTTTGCACACACACACACACACGTGAGCATGCACGTGGGAATTATCTAGCCCATAAAAGGTTGTCTATGCCCTGAAAAACGCATCGCAAGATGGAGAAAAATAAATGATTTTGCAGTTACAACTCGAAATCCCATGGGCCAACCCATTCGAATGGTCTACAGAACTACGTGCCTCGACCATGTATTGGATACAACATGGCATTAGTCTCATATTAGACAAGAAACAGTGAACAAATGAAAGACAAAATTCACCCTATAGAGGTAATTCAATGAAACTATCAACGTGAATCAGGACGAGTTCTTATTGAGTAATTTTCATTGGTGTTGGAAAGCTATTGAGTAAACAAGATGATACAACTTCTAATTTTCCCGACCTGGAAGATTTTGAGCATGCACAAACACACACACACGAACATGCGCACAGGAAATATCTAGCCCATAAAAGGCCGTCTATGCCCTGAAAAACGGATCGCAAGATGGAGAAAACCAAGGATTTCGTAGTTGCAGCTCGAAATCCCATGGGCCAACCCATCCGTATGGTCTTCAGAACTACGCGCCACGACCACGGATTGGATACAACATGGTGTTGGGCTCATATTAGAGAAGAAACAGTGAACAAATGAAAGACAAAATTCACCCTATAGAGGGTATTCAACGAGACTATCAACGTGAGTCAGGACGAGCTCCGATTGAGTGGTTTTCATAGGTGTTGGAAAGGTATCGGGAAAACGAGATGATAGAACTTCTAATTTTCACGACTTGGAAGATTTTGAACATTCACGCACACATGCAAGCATGCACGTGGGAAATATCTTGCCCATAAAAGACAGTCTATGCTCTGATAAACGAATCGCGAGATGAAGAAACCGAATGATTTCGCAATTATAGATCATAATCCCATGGGCCAAGCCATCCGTACGGTCTTCAGAACTACCACCTCGACATTGGATTGAATACAACATGGTTATACGCTCATATTAGAGAAGAAACAGTGAATAGTGGAAAGACGTAATTCACTCTATAGAGGTTATTCAATGAGACTACAACGTGTGTCAGGACGACCTGCAATGAGTAATTTTCATAGGTGTTGGAAAGGTATCTGGAAAACGAGATAATATAACATCTAATTTTCACGAGCTGGAAGATTTTGCACATGCACACACACACACACGCATGGGCATGCACATGGGAAATATCTTGCCCATAAAAGGCCGTCTATGCCCTCAAAAACGAATCGCAACAGGGAGAAAACCAATGACTTTGCAGTTACTGCTGGAAATCCCATGGGCCTCGACCATGGATTGGATACAACATGGTGTTAGGCTCATATTAGAGTAGAAACAGTGAACAGAGGAAAGAAAAAGTTCACCCTATAGAGGCTATTCAACAAAACTATCAGCGTGAGTCGAGACGACGTCACATTGAATAATTTTCATAGGTGTTGGAAAGGTATCGGGTAAACGGGATGATAGAACTTCTAATTTTCAAGACCTGGAAGATTTTTAACATTCACGCACACACGCGAGCATGCAGGCGGGAAATACCTAGCCCATAAAAGACAGTCTATGCTCTGATAAACGGATCGCGAGATGGAGAAAACGAATGATTTCGTAGTTACATATCAAAATCCCATGGGCTAACCCATCCGTACGGTCTTCAGAACTACCACCTCGACATTGGATTGGATAGAACATGGTTATATGCTCATATTATAGAAGAAACAGTGAATATGGGAAAAACAAAATTCTCTAGATAGAGGTTATTCAACGAGACTACAATATGAGTCAGGACGACCTTTGATTGAGTAATTTTCGGAGGTGTTGGAAAGGTATCAGGAAAATGAGATGATAAAACTTCTAATTTTCACGACATGGAAGATTTTGCTCACGCACACACACGCTAGCACGCATGCGGGAAATATCTAGCCCATAAAAGGCCGTCTATGCCCTGAAAAACGAATTGCGAGATGGAGAAAACCAATGATTTTGCAGTTACAACTCGAAATCCCATGGTGCCAACCCATCTGTATGGTCTTCAGAACTAAGTGCCTCGACCGTGGATTGGATACAACATGGTGTTAGGCTTATCTTAGAGAAGAAATAGTGAAGAAAGGAAAGACAAAATTCACCCTATAGAGGGTATTCAACGAGACTATCAACGTGAGTCAGGACGAGCTCCAATTGAGTAAATTTCATAGGTGTTGGAAAGGTATCAAGAAAATGAGATGATAGAACTTCTGATTTTAACGACTTGGAAGACTTTGCACACGCACACGCACACACACACACACGAGCACGCACACGGGAATTATTGCCCGTAAAAGGCCGTCTATGCCCTCAAAAACGGATCGCAAGATGGAGAAAACCAATGATTTCACAGTTACAAATCGAAATCCCATGGGCCAACCCATCCCTATGGTCTTCAAAACTACGAGCCTCGACCATGGAAATAGTGAACATGGTGTCCTAAACCCTACAACATGGTGTTACACTCATATTAGAGAAGAAATAGTGAACAAAGGAAAGACAAAATTCACCCTATAGAGGGTATTCAGCGAGAGTATCAACATGAGTGAGGACAAGCTCCGGTTGGGTAATTTTCATAGGTGTTGGAAAGGTATCGGGTAAACGAGATGATAGAACTTCTAATTTTCATGACCTGGAACATTTTGCACACGCACACACAAACACGCGAGCATGCTCACGGGAAATATTTTGCCCATAAAAGGTCGTCTATGCCCTGAAAATAGGATCGCACGCTGGAGAAAACCAATGATTTTGCAGTTACAGCTCGAAATCCCATGGGCCAACCCATCCGTATGGTCTTCAAAACTTCTCGACCATGGATTGGAATCAACATGGTGTTAGGCTCATGTAAGAGAAGAAATAGTGAACAGAGGAAAGAAAAAGTTCACCCTATAGAGGGTATTTAACGAGACTATCAGCGTGAGTCCAGATGACCTCCCATTGAGTAATTTTCATAGCTGTTGGAAAGCTATCAGGTAAACGAGATGATTGAACTTCTAATTTTCAAGACCTGGAAGATTTTGAACATTCACACACACGCGCGAGCATGCACGCGAGAAATATCTAGCCCATAAAAGACAGTCTATGCTCTTATAAACGGTCGCGAGATGGAGAAAACAAATGATTTCGCAGTTACCGATCATAATCCCATGGGCCAAGCCATCCGTACGGTCTTCAGAACTACCACCTCGACATTGGATTGGATACAACATGGTTATACACTCACATTAGAGAAGAAACAGTGAATAGTGGAAAGACGAAATTCACTCTATAGAGGTTATTCAATGAGACTACAACGTCTGTCAGGACGACCTCCAATGAGTAATTGTCATAGGTGTTGGAAAGGCATCGGGAAAACGAGATGACAAAACTTATAATTTTCATGACCTGGAAGATTTTGCACATGCACACACACACGCGCGAGCACGCACGCGGGAAATATCTAGCCCATAAAAGGTTGTCTATGCCCTGAAAAACGAATCGCAAGATGCAGAAAACCAATGATTTCGCAGTTACAGCTCGAAATCCCATGGGCCAACCCATCTGCATGGACTTCAGAACTAAGTGCCTCGACCATGGATTGGATACAACTTCGTGTTAGGCTCAGATTAAAGAAGAAACTGTGAACAAACGAAAGAAAAAATTCACCCTATAGAGGGTATTCAACGAGACTCTCAATGTGAGTCAGGACGAGCTCCGATTGAGTAATTTTCATAGGTGTTGGAAAGGTATCAGGAAAACAAGATGATAAAACTTCTAATTTTAACGACGTGGAAGATTTTGCACACGCACACACACACACACACATGAGCACACACACGGGAAATATCTTGCCCATAAAAGGCCGTATATGCCCTCAAAAATGGATCGCAAGATGGAGAAAACCAATGATTTCGCAGTTACAACTCGAAATCCCATGGGCCAACCCATCCCTATGGTCTTCAAAACTACGAGCCTCGACCATGGATTGGATACAACATGGTGCTAGGCTCATACTAGAGAAGAAATTGTGAACAAAGGAAAGACAAAATTCACCCTATAGAGGGTCTTCAGCGAGACTATTAACATGAGTGAGGACAAGCTCTGATTGACTAATTTTCATAGTTATTGGAAAGGTATCAGGTAAACGAGATGATAGAACTTCTAATTTTCATGACCTGGAACATTTTGCACACGCACACACACACACGAGCTCAATCACGGGAAATATTTTGCCCATAAAAGGTCGTCCATGCCCTCGAAATAGGATCGCAAGATGGAGAAAACCAATGATTTCGCAGTTACAGCTCGAAATCCCATGGGCCAACCCTTCCGTATGGTCTTCAAAACTACGTGCCTTGACCAAGGATTAGATACAACATGGTTTTAGGATCATATTAGAGAAGAAACAGTGAACAGGGGAAAGAAAAAATTCATCCTATAGAGGGTATTCAACGAGACTATTAGCATGAGTCTAGACGACCTCCCATTGAGTAATTTTCATAGGTGTTGCAAAGGTACCTGGAAAACGAGATGATATAACATCTAATTTTTACGACCTGGAAGATTTTGCACATGCACACACACACACACACACGAGCACGTACACGGGAAATATCTTCCCCATAAAAGGCCGTCTATGCCCTCAAAAACGGATCACAACATGGAGAAAACAAATGACTTCGCGGTTACAACTCGAAATCCTAAGGGCCAACCAATCTGTATGGCCTTCAAAACTATGAGCCTCGACCATGGATTGGATACAACATGGTGTTAGGCTCATATTAGAGTACAAACAGTGAACAGAGGAAAGAAAAACTTCACCCTATAGAGGCTATTCAACGAGACTATCAGCATGAGTCGAGGCGACCTCACATTGTGTAATTTTCATAGGTGTTGGAAAGGTATCGGGCAAACGAGATGATAGAACTTCTAATTTTAACGACGTGGAAGATTTTGCACACGCACACACACACACACACACACATGAGCACACACACGGGAAATATCTTGCCCATAAAAGGCCGTATATGCCCTCAAAAATGGATCGCAAGATGGAGAAAACCAATGATTTCGCAGTTACAACTCGAAATCCCATGGGCCAACCCATCCCTATGGTCTTCAAAACTACGAGCCTCGACCATGGATTGGATACAACATGGTGCTAGGCTCATACTAGAGAAGAAATTGTGAACAAAGGAAAGACAAAATTCACCCTATAGAGGGTCTTCAGCGAGACTATTAACATGAGTGAGGACAAGCTCTGATTGACTAATTTTCATAGTTATTGGAAAGGTATCAGGTAAACGAGATGATAGAAATTCTAATTTTCATGACCTGGAACATTTTGCACACGCACACACACACACGAGCTCAATCACGGGAAATATTTTGCCCATAAAAGGTCGTCCATGCCCTCGAAATAGGATCGCAAGATGGAGAAAACCAATGATTTCGCAGTTACAGCTCGAAATCCCATGGGCCAACCCTTCCGTATGGTCTTCAAAACTACGTGCCTTGACCAAGGATTAGATACAACATGGTTTTAGGATCATATTAGAGAAGAAACAGTGAACAGGGGAAAGAAAAAATTCATCCTATAGAGGGTATTCAACGAGACTATTAGCATGAGTCTAGACGACCTCCCATTGAGTAATTTTCATAGGTGTTGCAAAGGTACCTGGAAAACGAGATGATATAACATCTAATTTTTACGACCTGGAAGATTTTGCACATGCACACACACACACACACACACGAGCACGCACACGGGAAATATCTTCCCGATAAAAGGCCGTCTATGCCCTCAAAAACGGATCACAACATGGAGAAAACAAATGACTTCGCGGTTACAACTCGAAATCCTAAGGACCAACCAATCTGTATGGCCTTCAAAACTATGAGCCTTGACCATGGATTGGATACAACATGGTGTTAGGCTCATATTAGAGTACAAACAGTGAACAGAGGAAAGAAAAACTTCACCCTATAGAGGCTATTCAACGAGACTATCAGCATGAGTCGAGGCGACCTCACATTGTGTAATTTTCATAGGTGTTGGAAAGGTATCGGGCAAACGAGATGATAGAACTTCTAATTTTGAAGACCTAGAAGATTTTTAACATTCACGCACACGGGAAGTCTATGCTCTGATAAACGGATCGCGAGATGGAGAAAACGAATGATTTCGCAGTTACATATCAAAATCCCATGGGCCAACCCATCCGCATGGTCTTCAGAACTACCACCTCGACATTGGATTGGATACAACATGGTAATACGCTCATATTATAGAATAAACAGTGAATAGTGGAAAAAGAAAATTCACTCTATAGAGGTTATTCAACGAGACTACAATGTGAGTCAGGACGACCTCCGAATGAGTAATTGTATCGGGAAAATGAGATGATAAAACTTCAAATTTTCATGACCTGGAAGATTTTGCACATGCACACACACACGCGAGAACGCACGCAGGAAATATCTAGCCCATAAAAGGCCATCTATGCCGTGAAAAACGAATCGCAAGATGGAGAAAACCAATGATTTCGCAGTTATAGCTCAAAATCCCATGGGCCAACCCATCCGTATGGTCTTTAGAACTAAGCGCCTCGACCATGGATTGGACACAACATTGTGTTAGGCTCATATTAGAGAAGAAATAGTGAACAAAGGAAAGACAAAATTCACCCTATAGAGCGTATTCAATGAGACTATCAACATGAGTCAGGACGAGTTCCGATTGAGTAATTTTCATAGGTTTTGGAAAGGTATCAGGAAAACAAGATGATAGAACTTCTAATTTTCATCACTTGGAAGATTTTGCACACGCACACACACACACACGAGCGCGCACACGGGAAATATCTTACCCATAAAAGGCCGTCTATGCCCTCAAAAATGGATCGCAAGATGGAGAAAACCAATGATTCCGTTGTTGCAGCTCGAAATCCCATGGGCCAACCCATCCCTATGGTCTTCAAAACTATGAGCCTAAACCATGGATTGGATACAACATCGTGTTAGGATCATATTAGAGAAGAAATAGTGAACAAAGCAAAGACAAAATTCACCCTATAGAGGGTATTCAGCGAGACTATCAACGTGAGTTAGGACGAGCTCCGATTAAGTAATTTTCATATGTGTTGGAAAGGTATCTGGAAAACGAGATGACAGAAATTCTATTTTTCATGACCTGGAAGATTTTTCACATGCACACACATGCGCGAGCACGCACACGGGAAATATCTTGCCCATAAAAGGTCGTCTATGGCCTAAAACGGATCGCAAGTGTGAGAAAACCATTGATTTCCCAATTACAGCTTGAAATCCCATGGGCGAGCCCATCCGTATGGTCTTCAGAACTACGCGCCTCGACCATGGATTGGATAGAACATGGTTTTAGGCTCATATTAGAGAAGAAACATTGAACAAAGGAAAGACAAAATTCACCCTATAGAGGGTATTCTACAAGACTATCAACGTGAGTCACGACGAGCTCCGATTGAGTAATTTTCATAGGTGTTGGAAAGGTATCGGGAAAACGAGATGATAGAACTTCTAATTTTCACGACCTGGAAGATTTTGCACACGCGCACACACACACACGAGCACACACACAGGAAAAATCTAGCCCATAAAATGTCGTCTATGCCCTGAAAATTAGATCGCAAGATGGAGAAAACCAATGATTTCACAGTTACAGCTCGAAATACCATGGGCCAACCCATCTATATGGTCTTCAGAACTAAGCACCTCGACCATGGATTGGATACAACATGGTGTTAGGTTCATATTAGAGAAGAAACAGTGAACGAAGGAATGACAAATTCACCCTATAGAGGGTACTCAACGAGACTATCAACATGACTTAGGACAAGCTCCGATTGAGTAATTTTCATAGGTGTCACAAAGGTATCGGGTAAACGAGATGATAGAACTTCCAATTTTCATGACGCGGAAGATTTTGAACATGCACACACACCCACGAACAAGCACGCGAGAAATATCTAGCCCATAAAAGGCCCACTATGCCCTGAAAAACGGATCGCGAGATGGAGAAAACCAATGATTTCGCAGTTGCAGCTCGAAATCCCATGGGCCAACCCATCCGTATGGTCTTCAAAACTACACACCTGGACCATGGATCAGCTACAACAGGTGTTGAGCTCATATTAGAGAAGAAACAGTGAACAAAGGAAAGACAAAATTCACTCAATAGAGCATATTCAACGAGACTATCAACGTGAGTCGGGACAAGCTCCGATTGAGTAGTTTTCATAGGTGTTGGAAAGGTATCGGGAAAACGAGATGATAGAACTTCTAATTTTCACAATTTGAAATTTTTTGCTCTTGCACAAACACACATGCACGCGAGCACGCACACGGGAAATATCTTACCCATCAAAGGTCGTCCATGCCCTTAAAAACGAATCGCAAGATGGAGAAAACCAATGATTTCCCAGGTACAACTCGAAATCCCATGGGCGAACCCATCCATATGGTCTTCAGAACTATGCGCCTCGACCATATATTGGATACAACATGGTGTTAGGCTCATATTAGAGAAGAAATGGTGAACAAAGGAAAGACAAAATTCACCCTATAGAGGGTGTTCAACGAGACTATCAATGTGAGTGAGGACAAGCTCCGATTGAGTAATTTTCATAGGTGTTGGAAAGGTATCGGGTAAACGAGATGATAGAACTTCCAATTTTCTTGACCTGGAACATTTTGCACATGCACACACACACGCGAGCACGCTCACGGGAAATATTTTGCCCATAAAAGGCCTTCTATGCCCTAAAAACGGATCGCAAGATGGAGAAAACCAATAATTTGGATCTAGTAGAAAAAAAGTTTTCAAAAAAAAAGAAACACACCTGCAGCCCAGCCGGGCCGAAGGGCCCAGCCAGGCCAACAGGTCCCCGAGCCAGGCCGCTCTTTCGTGAGGAGGCCGAGCCAGCGCACGCACGCACGCACGATCGCTCCCTCTCCCTCTGTCAACTCTCTCTCTCTCTCCCTCACGCACCTGCAAGTGGGGCCGACCCAGGTCTTCTCCAAGCAGCCGCACAGGACGCACGGATGAGGCTGCACGAGCACTTCCGCACCGGCCGGACCGAAGCTCCAGGGATAAGGCTTATCACACATCCCCAACCCTCCTCGCTGCGCCTATAAAAGGCCCTCGATGCCCTCTCTCCATGCAGCCAGCCCGCATCTCCTCTCGCCGCTCACAGCCGAAGCCATCGTTGTTCGCATCTCGCCGAAGACGAGTCCGTTCGCCGGAGGTTTTGTCACCGGTGAACCTCCCCTACCCCTGTTTATTCACAGAATCGGATCCCCATGTCAATCTGCACCTCTATGACATCCTCGTTGCCCTAGGACACACCGGAGACGCCGCCCGTCCGACCGTCGTCGCCGGAGTTCACCGCAGACAGGAGCTCGCCCCGCTCCCTACGGTCGTTGCCGTCGGGTGCCGTCACCACCGCCTGGAGGTCCTCGTCGAGCTGCATCCGCCGGACAACCTCGCCCGCGCCGGAGATCGCCGGAGCCGCTGCCCTGTCACCATCGAGCTTCCTGCCCGAACGCACGCACGAGCATCTCTGTAAGCGGCCACTCCTCTGTAGATTAGTTTAGTTCTTTTTCTTTTAGTTTTTTTTATTTAGACCAAAGAGGTACCGGTTAACCGCGTTTTAATATAAACCGTGCGGTTTAATTAAACCGAACGTCGGTTTTTCTTTTTAGTTTTAGCCGAACCAGCGATTTGCTTAATTCGCGAACGTTCGTCGCGTAGCAGCCGCAGCGAACATAGTCAACCAATCGGAGCCATTCACTTCGCGCTCTAGTCGCGAACGTCCACACTTTAGAGTTTTCAGAAATTGTTCTATAGCAGTTTTTTTTCCAAATTTTATTCATATCTTCAAACGGCCTTAACTTTTTAACCGTAGGTCGAAACGAGATGAAACAAGAGGCTAAATTTTTGTCTCGAATATCCCTAACCAGAAAAGCCATAGTTGTAGATTTTTGCAAGTTCAAATTTGAAATTTATTTCAGATTTGAATTTAAATTTAATTAGGCCATATCTTTCAAATGGTGTACCCGTTTGAAGTGATTCTTTTTGCACCACGTCACACGAACTAAATCCTTTGCCATGACATTTTGCCACTAAATATTCTACACCACTAATTTCTGTTCACCATAATTTTACTAGGATGCCTTGTAGGAACACTAGGGCACATCACAAATTTTTTGAACACTATTCATACTTTGAATTTTTTTCATGCTAATGACTTGTGTTGGATTTTTATTTGGATTTTCCAAATATTTTGTTGCATGTCTTTGAATTGTATGAATGCATGTTTATGTGTGTTTTTATTTACTTTGCGATAGATAGTCCGGAGTGCGAAGCAGAGTACTATCATTCGCTAGAACTTCACTCCCAACACAAAGGCAAGTTACATTTTGATCATGTCAGTTTTTACCTATGTTTTATGTTTGCACTTAGTCCTTTGATGTAGGAGTGCATGATAGGAGTTTATACTTGTTGGATTTACTATCACCCAGTAGTTCATCTGAGGTAGGTCTGAACCGTACCAACTTTGTCGCCACCGTGTTATGTTACAATGCTTTGCCAAAGTAGATGTGGATTGGGGAGTGTTATCACCTTGAGATGTGAGTGACAAAGTAGTAACTAGGACCAACTTTAAGGAACTACCTGGGTGGAAATTGGTTTGTATGGTGGCGAAGTACAGTGGGAGCATTCATGGGAATCCATGGGAGTGCACACGATTGGTCCGTCCACCCAGGCTCAAAGGGATCAACCTTATTTTCATGTCTATAAGCTTCCGTGTGCAGCCGCAAGCCAATATGGGCTCTGGCTTAGTTGAGTAGATAGTGTGACCTCTTCCGAGATAGGCTAGTAGATGTAGATGATGTAGGTGTACCAGCCTATCCGTGGGTTAGGGGAAACGCTTTCGAAAGACTATGTCTCGATCTTCCGATCAAGGATGTGGTCGAGTCTTGTGGGGAAATGTTGGAAATATGCCCTAGAGGCAATAATCAATTAGTTATTATCATATTTCCTTGTTCATGATAATCGTTTATTATCCATGCTATAATTGTATTGATCGGAGACTCAGATACATGTGTGGATACATAGACAACACCATGTCCCTAGTATGCCTCTAGTAGACTAGCTCGTTGATCAAAAGATGGTTAAGGTTTCCTAGCCATGGACATGAGATGTCATTTGATAACGGGATCACATCATTAGGATAATGATGTGATGGACAAGACCCAAACTACAAACGTAGCATATGATCGTGTCAGTTTATTGCTACTGTTTTCTGCATGTCAAGTATATGTTCCTATGACCATGAGATCATGCAACTCACCGACATCGGAGGAGTGCCTTGTGTGTATCAAACATCGCAACGTAACTGGGTGACTATAAAGGTGCTCTAGAGGTATCACCGAGGGTGTCTGTTGGGTTGGCATGGATCAAGACTTGAATTTGTTACTCCATTTGACGGAGAGGTATCTCAGGGCCCACTCGGTAATACAACATCACAACAAGCCTTGCAAGCAATGTGACTAAATGTTAGCCACGGGATCTTGTATGACGGAATGAGTAAAGAGACTTGCCGGTAACGAGGTTGAACTAGGTATGGAGATACCGACGATCGAATCTCGGGCAAGTAACATACCGAAGAACAAAGGGAACGTTATACGGGATTGATTGAATCCTTAACATAGAGGTTCGACCGATAAAGATCTTCGTAGAATATGTAGGAACCAATATGGTCATCCAGGGTCCGCTATTGGTTATTGCCCGTAGAGGTGTCTCGGTCATGTCTACATAGTTCTCAAACCCGTAGGGTCTGCACACTTAAGGTTCGGTGACGTTTCGCTAGTATAGAGTTATGTATGGTGGTGACCGAAGGTTGTTCGGGGTCCTGGATGAGATCCCGGACGTCACGAGGAGCTCCGTAATGGTCCGGAGGTAAAGATTGATATATAGGAAGTCCCATTTTGGTCGCCGGAAAAGTTTCGGGCGAACCGGTAATATACCGGGAGTGTCGGTAGTGTACCGGGAGACCACCGGGAGGGGTATTTCGACCCAAGAGGCTTCATGGGCTGTTGGAGAGTAAATACCAGCCTTTTGTGGTCTGGTGGAAGTCCCACACAAGGCCCATGCAACTGGGAGGAAAAGACCAAAGGGAAAAAGGTGGAAAAAGGCCAAAAAAAGGAGGAATCCTAGTCCTACTAGGATTGGAGGAGGAGTCCTCTCCTCCCCACTTTGGTCGACCCAAGGCTCTTTGGCATCCAAGACTCCTCCTCCTCTCCTCCTATATATACTAGAGGATTTTAGGGTTTTGTCACAGAATTTTCAGCCACGTGCTACCCGTTCCTCTAGTGCATAATTTCTCCTCTAGATCGGTTTTCTACAGTGCTTAGGCGAAGCCCTGCCGGAATAGCTCCACCACCATCGCCGCGGCGCCGTCACGCTACTGGAGAACTCTTCTACCTCTCCGCTCCCTCTTTCTGGATCAAGAAGGCGGAGATCGTCATCAAGCTGTACGTGTGGTGAACGCGGAGGTGCCGTCCATTCGGCGCTAGATCGGAAGGACCGTGATCAAGATTGCGAGACGGATCGTGACGAGATCATGGGACGGATCGTGATGAGATCATGGGACGGATCATGATGAGTTCGCGGGATGGATCGTGATTGAATCGCGGGACGTATCTTGATGAGATCGCGGGACGCTCGGCGATTTGGATCACGAAGACGTTCGACTACACCAACCGCGTTTCTTAACGCTGCCCGCTTAGCGATCTACAAGGGTATGTAGATCCACTCTCCCTCTCGTAGATGCTCATCACCATGGATGGATCTTGCGTGTGCGTAGGAATTTTTTTCTTTCCCATGCAATGTTCCCCAACAGTGGCATCATGAGCTAGGTCTATGTGTAGATGAGATCTCGAGTAGAACACAGAAGGTTTGTGGGCGTTGATGCTTAGATTGCTTCCTCCCTTGGTCGGATTTTGGTTCAGCAGTATTGTGAGATGAAGCGGCCCGGACCAACATTACTCGTACGCTTACGAGAGACCGGTTTCCTCGACCGCAACTTGTTGCATAGATGACTTGCGGGTGCCAGTTTCTCTCACTTTAGTTGGATCGGATTCAACAAAGGCGGTCCTTGAGAAGGTTGAAAAGCAACTAGTGTATCACCGTTGTCGTTTTTTGCGTAGATGAGAATTATTCTTGCTAGATACCCGTAGCATCCACGTAAAACATGCAACAACAATTACAGGACGTCTAACTTGTTTTTGCAGGGTATGTTGTGATGTGATATGGCCAATTACATGATGTGATATATGTGATGTATGAGATGATCATGTGTTGTATAGAATATCACGACTTGCATGTCGATGAGTACGACAACCGGCAGGAGCCATAGGGTTGTCTTTAATTATTGTATGACCTGCGTGTCAATCATTAAGCGCTATGTAATGCTTTACTTTATCGCTAAACGGTAGCAATAGTAGTAGAAGCGTGTTGGGCGCGACAGCCCCGATGGCGACACGTTGATGGAGATCAAGATGATGGAGATCAAGGTGTCTTGCCGGTGACGATGGAGATCATGCCGGTGCTTTCAAGATGGAGATCAAAAGCACAAGTTCATGGCCATATCATGTCACTTATGATTTGCATGTGATGTTAATCCTTTTATGCACCTTGTTTTTCTTAGGATGACGGTAGAATTATAAGGTGATCCCTCACTTAAATTTCAAGATGAATTGTGTTCTCCCCGAGTGTGCACCATTGCGAAAGTTTGTCGTGTTGAGACACCAGGTGATTATCGGGTGTGATAGACTCTACGTTCACATACAACGGGTGCAAGCCAGTGTTGCACATGGAGAACACTCGGGTTAAACTTGACGAGCCTAGCATGTACAGACATGGCCTCGGAACACAAGAGACCGAAAGGTCGAACATGAGTCATATAGTAGATATGATCAACATGATGATGTTCACCATTGTAACCACCTCAACTCACGTGATGATCGGACTTGAGTTCGTGAATTTGGATCATGTATCACTCGGATGACCGGAGGGATGTCAATTTGAGTGAGAGTTCTTAAGTAATATGATTAAGTGAACTCATTATCATGAACATAGTCAGTAGTGTGTTTGCAAAACTGTGTTGTAGATTACTAGGTCACGATGTAGCTCCCTTGAATTTTATATGTTCCTAGAGAAATAGAGTTGAAAGATGATGGTGGCAATATTGCGGACTGGCTCCGTGATCTAAGGATTGTCCTCATTGCTGCATAGAAGGCTTATGTCCTTAATGCACTGCTCGGTGTGCCAACCCCTCTAGCGTAGTTTGTAGATGTTGTGAACATCTGACAGGCACGTTCTGATAACTACTTGATAGTTTAGTGCGTCATGCATTACACCTTAGAATTGAGGCTCTGAAACGTTTTGAACGTCATGGAACATATGAGATGTTCTAAGAGCTGAAATTAGGATCTCAGGCTCGTGCCCGTGTTTCGAGATATGAGATCTCCAACAAGATTCTTTGCCTGTAAGATGAAAGAGAATAGCTCAATCGTTGGGCATGTGCTCAGATTGTCTAGGTGCTACAATCGCTTGAATCGAGTGGGAGTTGATCTTCTAGATAAGATAGTGATTGATATAGTTCTCCAAGTCACTGTCACTAAAGCTACTAGAACTTGGTGATGAACTATAAAACGCGATATATAGGAAGTCCCATTTTGGTCGTCGGAAAAGTTTCGGGCTAATCGGTAATGTACCAGGAGTGCCGGTAGTGTACTGGGACACCACCGGGAGGGGTATTTCGACCCAAGAGGCTTCATGGGCTGTGGGAGAGTAAATACCAGCCTTTCGTGGGCTGGTGGAAGTCCCACACAAGGCCCATGCAGTTGGGAGAAAAAGCCCAACGGGAAAAAGGTGGGAAAAGGCCAAAAAAAGGAGGAATCCTAGTCCTACTAGGATTGGAGGAGGAGTCCTCCTCTCCTCCCCACTTTGGTCGACCCAAGGGCTGGCTTTTTGGCATCCAAGACTCCTCCTCTACTCCTATATATACTAGAGGATTTAGGGTTTCGGCACAGAATTTTCAGCCACGTGCTACCCGTTCCTCTAGTGCATAGTTTCTCCTTTAGATCGGTTTTCTGCAGTGCTTAGGCGAAGCCCTGCCGGAATAGCTCCACCACCATCGCCGCAGTGCCGTCACGCTGCCGGAGAACTCTTCTACCTCTCCGCTCCCTCTTGCTGGATCAAGAAGGCGGAGATCGTCATCAAGCTGTATGTGTGCTGAATGCGGAGGTGCCGTTCGTTCGGCGCTAGATCGGAAGGACCGTGATCAAGATTGCGAGACGGATCGTGATGAGATCGTGGGACAGATCGTGATGAGATCACGGGAGGATCATGATGAGTTCGCGTGACGGATCGTGATTGGATCGCGGGACGGATCGTGATGAGATCGCGGGACGCTCGGCGATTTGGATCGCGAAGACGTTCGACTACACCAACCGCGTTTCTTAACGCTTCCCGCTTAGCGATCTACAAGGGTATGTAAATCCACTCTCCCTCTCGTAGATGCTCATCACCATGGATAGATCTTGTGTGTGCGTACGAATTTTTTGTTTCCCATGCAACGTTCCCCAACAGGAAAGTGCACAACCTGTGTAGAGTTAAAATCTAATCGATTAGCCATGTCCCCGGTCATGGACAACTTGAGCTTTTAGTAGTGGAAATGTAGGGAGATCTCATCACTCTTAACTAATCAACTGGGTATAAAATTTTGGAATGATTGAGATGGGCATCATCTCAGACTTATGATATTTGTAGTAGTAGAGCAATCATTTCTGATAGGGAAAAACTAGCTTTATGCAAAACAAAACTTAGAGCTTTCCACCAGCCAAATTGCATGTACTATGTAGGCTCATTACACTTTATGATGTGACTTGCCAGTACATTCCATGTACTGACCTACACGGCTGCAACCTATCATGTTGCAGATTTATCCGACAACGAATAAGGTGCGATAGGTCGTTGATCCGCACTCATCTTGCTCGTGGAGTTGATGGACTCGTTACACTTTTTGCTTCCGCATGTTTTTGTTTACTTGGCCTTAGGCCACACTATTGTAACAAATACTCTTTGAGGATTCTCGATGTAATAAATGTGTAATTGAACTCTGTTGTAAATCCTCAAGTACTGTGTGTGTCAGCATACCGATCCAGGAATGACACTTAAGCACAGAGACTCCGATCCCTTGAGATCGGGTCGCTACAAGATAGTATCAAAGCACACGTTGACTGTAGGGCGCGACCCTAGAAGATGGAAAGCCATAGGATAAAAACCACATTTTACAACACTTTTTATCCTCCTCTTTTGGTCTCATACTTTTCCCTGCTTCACTACTAATTTCTCCTCTCTTTCAAACTGTAGATGTCGACCCCCATCGTTGAGTTTACTCAGCCCGACACAACCATGCCCTTTGGAAGACAGCTCGTGGATATCACATGTCATCTGTGCATTGCCTTGCCCAGCTTCACCGGTACCTTCACGGCCACTCTACCTGAGGAGATGCGTTGGAAGATTGACGTCCACATTCCAGGGCGAACTTTTGGAAATGCCATTGAGCCAATGGACTTCTACATAGAAGTAAGATCATGGGGCATTGGCCAAGGGATCGCTGTGCTCTTTGCACTTGGGCGCATCCGCCAGGACTACCGGGAGGATCTCAGGAAGACTAACTACGTCACGTACGCGCGCCGCGACCTGGATGGAGATGTGGTGCGCACCAGGGAGGAGGACACCATCACCTACCACATTGAGGACCCGGAGGAGCTCATCACCAAGATGAAGGATGAGATGGATGACTACCTCGTCACCACCCCCAACCTGACTACCCGCAAGGTCGAGCCGGAATAAGAGCTTTAGAACGCCCATGCAGAGCATGAGGCGAAGCTCGATGCGCTGCAGGATAAGCTCGACGACTTAAAGCTCTAGCTGGAGGAAGCTGAGGAAGAGCTTGATAATGGGGAGAATCTCCAAGAGGATCACTCGTATGGGGACTCAGCCAGGACAAAGACTATGAGGACGATGATGAGGAGATACAGAGTTATGCCGCAGGAGCCGACATCAACATGATAGATCTCTCTTCCGATGAGGAGTAGGTTTAAACCAGCTTGAGGGATTAGGATTCGATAGTCGATTAGTATTTGATTGATTTATTTGTGGGACCTTGTCAAATCTTGTGACATGGCTCACCTTAGATTGTTTCGTGTGAACTTTTTTGATTGAATTGAGTTGGTGTGATTTGGATTTTTATTGCCATCATTTGCATATGGGTAGTGTTTCTCCCTTAGGCCTAATTCTATCTATACCTCATCTATGCTGACCAAACAGATGCCACCAAGGCGCGACCCTTTTGGGAATGGCTCAGGGAATGATATCCCACCCGCCTTGGAACAATTGCTTCAGACCCAGAACCAGATGATACAGTTGTTGATGCAGAATATGGCCCAGAACAACAACAACAACAACCCGCCTCCACCTCCACCTCCACCTCCACCTCCACCACAAATTGATAGCCTTACCCATTTTCTAAGGCTGAATCCTCCAATCTTCACAAGCAGCCCGGAGCCGATTGTCACAGATGACTGGCTTCGCAACATGGGAAGGAAGATAGCCAAAGTAGGATGCACTGATCAGGAGAAGGTGAGGTTTGCCTCTCACCAACTGGACGGACCAGCAGCTTCGTCGTGGGAGAACTACACGGCCACGTACCCCATGGAGAATGTGACTTGGTCTCAGTTCCAGCAAGCGTTCAGCACTGCTCATGTTTTAGCGGGCGATATGGATCTCAAGAAGAGGGAGTTCCGCAACTTACGCCAAGGAGGTCGCTCAGTGTCTGAGTATGTTGATGACTTCAGCAAGTTGTCCTCTTACGCCCCAGGCGACGTGGCAACCGATGCAGCTAAGCAAGAGAAGTTTCTGGAGGGACTGAATGATGAGCTGGGAATTCAGTTGATGGTAGCGACTTTTGATAACTATCAATAGTTGGTGGACAAGGCGATCACTCTAGAGGGCAAGCATCAACAGATGGAAAATCGCAAGAGGAAATATGGTCAAGGCAAGTTTTAGTCTGGAGCTCAGCAGAAGCCTTGCTCCGCCCCTTTCTCAGGATATTCTGGTACAGGACACAGTAAGTTTGGAGGGCACAACCATCATAACCGTGGTGGTCATTCTCAGCATGGATGCAATGGACACAACCACAATGGCCATAAAAATGGCAATGGGAATGGAGGAAACGGCAATCACAATCACCCTACCCCTACTACACCAGTGAGGAAGGATCTGACTCACATCACCTACTTCAAGTGCAAGAAGACAGGGCACTACTCCAATGAGTGTCCCGAGCTACAGAATGGGAATGGCAATGGAAGTTCTGGAGGCAAGAAGCTCAATCCTTTCACAAAGGGACATGTGAATCATGTCAATGTGGAAGAAGTCTATGAACAACCGGATGCGGTGATTGGTAAGTTCTTGGTTAATTCATTTACAACACTCATTCTATTTGACACTGGTGCATCACATTCATTCATATCGAGGGGATTTGTGGATAAACATAATTTGCCAACTGTAGCTCTTAAGTCACCTATTCTGGTGAGTTCCCCAGGAGCAGAGTCTATGACTAGTTAGGCATGTTTTCAGTTGCCTTTGAACATAGGGGAACATTTTTTCCCACAGATATGATCGTACTTGAGTCACAAGGGTTGGATGTAATCCTAGGTATGGATTGGATGTCCAAGTATCAAGGAAGCATTGATTGTGCCAGTGGGTCAATTCTTCTCACCACTCCAGAGAAGAAGAGGATCAAGTATGTATCCAGGCTTAAGCCTAAGAAGACTCAAGTGAACTCTCTTACGGGAGTTGTCCTGGAGGAAGTACCAGTGGTGAAGGATTATCCCGATGTATTTCTAGAGGAGTTACCCGGTATGCCACCGGATCGGGAGATTGAGTTTCTCATTGAGTTACTGCCAGGCACCGGGACTATATCCAAGAGGCCATACGGGATGCCCGCTAACGATCTAGCAGAAGTCAAGAAGCAGATTGAGGAGTTACTAGACAAGGGGTATATTCGCCCGAGTTCATCACCTTGGGGAGCCCCAGTACTCTTAGTGGAGAAGAAGGATGGAACCTTGAGGATGTGTGTGGATTATCAGTCTTTGAACGAGGTGACCATCAAGAATAAGTATCCGCTGTCGATGATCAATGACTTGTTCGACTAGCTAGAAGGAGCTAGTGTTTTATCCAAGATTGACCTTCGATCGGGTTATCATCAATTGAAGATCCGTGAGAAGGATATACCTAAGACAACTTTTACCACGAGGTATGGGCTTTATGAGTATACAGTCATGTCTTTTGGTTTGACTAATGCCCCTGCCTATTTTATGAGCATGATGAACAAGGTGTTCATGGAGAACTTGGATAAGTTTGTGGTGGTATTCATTGATGATATATTGGTTTTCTCCAAGAATGAGGAGGAGCACGTAGAACATCTGCGTTTAGTTCTGGAGAAGCTCAGAGAACACCAACTATATGCCAAGTTCAGCAGGTGTGAGTTTTGGTTGAAGGAAGTCGGATTTCTCGGACACGTTGTGTGAGGGGAAGGAATTGCCGTGGATCCTTCCAAGGTAGAAGCAGTCACAGAATAGAAGGCCCCGACCTCACTTAGCGAGATCCACGGTTTCCTTGGACTTGCAGGATATTATCGGAGGTTCATTGAGAATTTCTCCAAGATTGCAAAGCCCATGATGGAGTTGTTGAAGAAGGACACCAAGTATATTTGGATTGAGGAATGTGAAGCCAGTTTCCAGGAGTTGAAGAAACGTTTGGTTATAGCTCCAGTGCTAATTCTGCCGAACATACACAAGGATTTTCAGGTGTACTGCGATGCTTCACGCCAAGGACTTGGAGGCGTGCTTATGCAAGGAGGAAAGGTTGTAGCTTATGCTTCACGCCAGCTTCGACCTGATGAGTTGAACTATGCCACGCACGATCTGGAGTTAGCACCAGTGGTGCATGCACTCAAGACCTGGAGACATTTCCTTATCGGGAACCAATGTGATGTTTACACCGATCACAAGAGTTTGAAGTACATCTTCACACAGAAGGAGTTGAACCTTAGGCAAAGGAGATGGTTGGAGCTCATCAAGGATTATGACATGAATTTGCATTATCATCCAGGAAAAGCCAACGTCGTGGCAGATGCGTTGAGCCGTAAGAGCTATGTCAACACTCTTGTCACAGGAGGATTACCTCAGGAGTTATGTGATGAACTTAGAGATCTCGAGTTGGAAATAGTTCCAAGAGGCTATGTTGCCGCACTTGAAGTTTATTCCACCTTGTTGGGAAAGATCAGAGAAGCTCAAAAGTTGGATCAAGGTATTGTTGAGATAATGGAGAGGATCAGCAAAGGAAAGGCAGAAGGATTCTGTGAGGATGAGCATGGAACCATATGGTTTGAGCAGCGTATTTGTGTGCCCAATGATCCAGAGATCAGGAAGTTGATTCTTCAGGAGGCTCATGATTCGGCTTACTCGATACATCCGGGAAACACCAAGATGTATTTGGACTTGAAGGAAAGTTTTTGGTGGACCGGTATGAAGAGGGAAATTGCTGAGTATGTAGCAGTATGTGATGTATGTCAAAGGGTAAAGGCAGAGCATCAGAAACCAGCAGGTTTGCTTCAGCCATTGCTGATAGCTAATTGGAAATGGGATAAACTTGGCATGGACTTCATCACGGGATTACCCAGGACCCGTTCGGGTTATGATTCCATTTGGGTAATAGTTGATCGCTTGACCAAGGTTGCTCACTTCATTCCTGTGAAGACCACCAATACGAGTCCTAAGGTGGCGAAGATATATATGACCAGGATTGTATGTCTGCATGGAGTTCCAAGGACAATTGTATCAGATAGAGGAACACAGTTTACTTCAAAGTTTTGGCATCAGCTACACAAATCTTTGGGTACCAGGCTAGAGTTCAGTACAACCTTCCATCCACAGACAGATGGGCAGACAGAGAGGGTGAATCAGATTCTGGAGGACATGTTGAGAGCTTGTGCGCTAGACTATGGGTCTAGTTGGGATGATAACTTACCTTATGCAGAGTTCTCATACAACAACAACTATCTAGCCAGTTTGCTGATGGCCCCTTTTGAAGCATTGTATGGGAGGAAGTGCAGAACACCGTTGATGTGGGATGGAGTTGGTGATCACAAATTGTTTGGATCGGACTTGATTCGAGATTCTGAGGAGAAGGTCAAGTTGATCCGTGACAGACTCAAGATAGCTCAGTCTAGACAGAAGAGTTATGCCGATGCTAAATGCAAGGAAGTGATTTACGAAGTGGGAGATAGAGCATATCTGCGAGTGTCCCCACTTCGAGGTATTAAGAGCTTTGGAGTCAAAGGAAAGTTAGCACCACGGTTCATGAGGCCATACAGAGTTCTGGAATGCAGAGGAGAAGTTGCATACAAGTTGGAACTAGCAGAGGTTTGTCACGAGTTCATGATGTGTTTCATGTTTCCCAACTGAAGAAGTGTCATGCAGAGATGGAAGATATTCCTTTGAGGGACACAGTGCCTCTAGAAGCAATTCAGTTGGATAACGATCTAACTTATGAGGAGAAGCCTGTTAAGATTCTCAAGACTGCTGAGAGGATCACTCGTACCAAGGTTATCAAATTCTGCAAGGTTTAGTGGAGTCACCACATCGAGGAGGAAGCTACTTGGGAACGAGAAGAAGACCTTAAGCGTGACCATCCTCATCTTTTTGCTGGCCAACCCGAATCTCGAGGACGAGATTCATCTTAAGGGGGGTAGGTTTGTAACATCCCAATTTTATTAAATTAGGATGTTAATAGAATCATCATATTACATGTCATATTTTTATTGCATTTGGAGTTTATGATGTTCAAGTTTTCCACTCACATAAAATCATAGAGAGGGGATAATATGACTTCCTCCAAACTATATATATATACGAGTGGGAAAGTAGTTGCTTTACATTTGATGTTTTAAAGTTGCATTGGAAAATTATTTTTGTTAGCCAAAAGTTAGATTATTGCATTAGAGATATAGATATAGATTTTTCTAAAATTATATGAGCGGGAATTAATGTTCCTTGTGCTCTATTTTACAAATCAGGATTTTAGGAATTTTTTTTGTTTTTTTTCTGACTCCGATGTGGATCTAGTAGAGAAAAAGTTTTCAAAAAAAAGAAACACACCCGCAGCCCAGCCAGGCCAACAGGTCCTCGAGCCAGGCCGCTCGCTCGTGAGGAGGCCGAGCCAGCGCACACACGCACGCACGCTCGCTCCCTCTCCCTCAGTCAACTCTCTCTCTCTCCCTCACCCACCTGCAGGTGGAGCCGACCAGGTCGTTTCCAACCTCCCGCACAGGACGCACGGATGAGGCCGCACGAGCACGTCCGCACCGGACGGACCAAAGCTCCAGGGATAAGCTTATCCCGCAGCCCGAACCCTCCTCACTCCGCCTATAAAAGGCCCTCGATGCCCTCTCTCCATTCAGCCAGCCCGCATCTCCTCTCGCCGCTCACAGCCAATGTCGTCGCCGTTCGCATCTCGCCGGAGCCGAGTCCGTTCGCCGGAGGTTTTGTCGCCGGTGAACCTCCCCTTCCCCTGTTTATTCACAGAATCGGATCCCCATGTCAATCCGCACCTCTCTGACATCCTCGTTGCCCCTAGGACGCACCGGAGACGCCGACCGTCCGACCGTCGTCGCCGGAGTTCACCGGAGATAGGAGCTCGCCCCGCTCCCTATGGTCGTTGTTGTTGGGTGCCGTCACCACCGCCCGGAGGCCCTCGTCGAGCTGCATCCGCCGGACAACCTCGCCCGCGTCGGAGCTCGCCGGAGCCGACGCCCCGTCACCATCGAGCTTCCTGCCCGAACGCATGCACGAGCGACTCTGTAAGCGCCCGCTCCTTTGTAGATTAGTTTAGTTTTCTTCTTTTAGGTTTTTTTATTTAGACCAAAGGGGTACCGGTTAACAGCGTTTTAATATAAACCGTGTGGTTTAATTAAACCGAACGTCGGTTTTTCTTTTTAGTTTTAGCCAAACCAGCGATTTGTTTAATTCGTGAACGTTCATCGCGTAGCAGCTGCAGCGAACATAGTCAACCAATCAGAGCCATTCACTTCGCGCTCTTGTCGCGAACGTCCACACTTTAGAGTTTTCAGAAATTGTTCTATAGCAGTTTTTTTCCAGATTTTATTCAAATCTTCAAACGGCCTTAACTTTTTAACCGTAGGTCAAAACGAGATGAAACAAGAGGCTAAATTTTTGTCTCGAATAGCCCTAACCAGAAAACCCATAGTTGCAGATTTTTGCAAGTTCAAATTTGAATTTTTTTCTCAGATTTGAATTTAAATTGCATTAGGCCATATCTTTCAAATGGTGTACCCGTTTGAAGTGATTCTTTTTGCACCACGTCACACGAACTAAATCATTTTCCATTGCATTTTGCCACTAAATATTCTACACCATTATTTTCTGTTCACCATAATTTTACTAGGATGCCTTGTAGGAACACTAGGGCACATCACAAATTTTTTGAACACTATTCATACTTTGAAATTTTTTCATCCTAATGACTTGTGTTGGATTTTTATTTGGCTTTTGCAAATTTTTTTGTGCATGTCTTTGAATTGTATGAATGCATGTTTATTTGTGTTTTTATTTACTTTGCGATAGATTGTCCGGAGTGCGCAGCAGAGTACTATCATTCGCTAGAACTTCACTCCCAGCACGAAGGCAAGTTACATTTTGATCATGTCAATTTTTACCTATGTTTTATTTTTGCACTTATTCCTTTGATGTAGGTGTGCACGATACGAGTTTATACTTGTTGGATTTACTATCACCTAGTAGTTCATTTGAGGTAGGTCTAAACCGTACCAACTTTGTCGCCATCGTGTTATGTTACAATGCTTCGCCAAAGTAGACGTGGATTGGGGAGTGTTGTCACCTTAAGATGTGAGTGACAATGTAGTAGGACCAACTTTCAGGAACTACCTGGGTGGAAATTGGTTTGTATGGTGGCGAAGTACAATGGGAGCATTCATGGGAATCCATGGGAGTGCACACTAGTGGTCCGTCCACCCAGGCTCAAAGGGATCAACCTTATTTTCATGTCCATAAGCTTCCGTGTGCAGCCGCAAGCCAATATAGGCTCTGGCTTAGTTGAGTAGATGGTGTGACCTCTTCCAGGATAGGCTAGCAGATGTAGTTGATGTAGGTGTACCGGCCTATCCATGGGATAGGGGAAACGCTTTCGAAAGACAATGTCTTGATCTTCCGATCAAGGATGTCGTCGAGTCTTGTGGGGGAAAAGTGCACAACCTCTACAGAGTTAAAATCTAATCGATTAGCCGTGTCCCCGGTCATGGACAACTTGAGCTTTTAGTAGTGGAAATGTAGGGAGATCTCATCACTATTAACTAATCAACTAGGTATAAAAATTTGGAATGATTGAGATGGGCATCATCTCAAACTTATGATATTTGTAGAAGTGGACCAATCATTTCTGATAGGGATAAACTAGCTTTACGCAAAACTAAACTTAGAGCTTTCCACCAGCCAAATTGCATGTACTATGTATGCTCATTACACTTTATGATCTGACTTGCCAATACATTCCATGTACTCACCTACACGGATGCAACTTATCATGTTGCAGATTTATCCGACGACGAATAAGGTGCGATAGGTCGTTGTTCTGCACTCAGCTTGCTCGTGGAGTTGATGGACTCGTTACACTTTTTGCTTCGGCATGTTTTTGTTTACTTGGCCTTAGGCCACATTATTGTAAAAAATAATCTTTGAGGATTCTCGATGTAATAAATTTTTGATTGAACTCTGTTGTAAATCCTCAAGTACTGTGTGTGTCAGCATACCGATCCAGGGATGACACTTAAGCACAGAGACTCCGATCCCTTGAGATCGGGTCGCTACACTATGCCCTCGAAAAATGGATCGCAAGATGGAGAAACCGATGATTTCTCCATGGATTGGATACAAAATGGTGTTAGGCTCTTATTAGAGAAGAAATAGTGAACAGAGAAAAGAAAAAATTCACCCTATAGAGGGTATTCAACGAGAGTATCAACGTGAATCTAGATGACCTCCGATTGATGAATTTTCATAGGTGTTGGAAAGGTATCGGGAAAACAAGATGATAGAAATTCTATATTTCATGACCTGGAAGATTTTGCACATGCACACACATGTGCGAGCACGCACATGGGAAATATCTTGCCCATAAAAGGTCGTCTATGGCCTAAAATACGGATCGCAAGATGGAGAAAACCATTGATTTCCCAGTTACAGCTTGAAATCCCATGGGCCAGCCCATCCGTATGGTCTTCAGAACTACGCGCCTCGACCATGGATTCGATATAAAATGGTGTTAGGCTCATATTAGAGATGAAACATTGAACTAAGGAAAGACAAAATTAACCCTATAGAGGGTATTCAAGGAGACTATCAATGTGAGTCAGGACGAGCTCCGATTGAGTAACTTTCATATGTGTTGGAATGGTACTGGGAAAACAAGATGATAGAAATTCTATTTTTCATGACCTGGAAGATTTTGCACAGAGGAAATATCTTGCCCATAAAAGGCCATCTATGCCCTCAAAAACGGATCGCTAGATGGTGAAAGCCAATGATTTCGTAGTTACAACTCCAAATCCCATGGGCCAACCCATCCGTATGGTCTTCGGAACTATGCCCCTTAACCATGGAATGGATACAACATGGTGTTAGGCTCATGTGAGAGAAGAAACAATGAACAGAGAAAAGACAAAATTCACCCTATAGAGGGTATTCAACGATACTATCAACATGCATCAGGACGAGCTCCGATTGAGTAATTTTCATAGGTGTTGGAAAGGTATCGGGTAAAGGAGATGATAGAACTTCTAATTTTCACGACCTGGAACATTTTGCGCACGCACACACACACAAGCTAAGCACGCACACGGGAAATATCTTGCACATAAAAGGTCGTCTACGCCCTAAAACGGATCACAAGTTGGACAAAACCAATGATTTCCCAGTTACAACTCAAAATCCCATGGGCCAACCCATCTGTATGGTCTTCAGAACTGTGCGCCTCGACCATGGTTTGGATACAACATGGTGTTAAGCTCACGTTAGGGAAGAAATAGTGAACAGGGGAAAAACGAAACTCACCCTATAGAGGGTATTCAACGAGACTATCAACGTGAGTCAGGACGAGCTCCAATGCAGTAATTATCATATGTGTTGGAAAGGTATCGGGAAAACAAGATGATAGAACTTCTATTTTTCATGACCTAGAAGATTTTGCACACGCACAAACATGCGCGAGTACGCACACGAGAAATATCTTCCCCATAAAAGGTCGTCTATGGCCTGAAAAATGGATCGCAAGATGGAGAAAACCAATGATTTCGCAGTTACAACTCAAAATCCCATGTCCCTACCCATCCGTATGGTCTTAAGAACGGTGCGCCTCGACCATTGATTGGATACAACATAGTGTTAAACTCATGTTAGAGAAGAAATAGTGAACAGAGGAATAACAAAATTCACCCTATAGAGGGTATTCAACGAGACTATCAACGTGAGTCAGGACGAGCTCCGATTGAGTAATTTTCGTATGTGTTGGAAAGGTATCGGGAAAACGAGATGATAGAACTTCTGTTTTTCATGACCTGGAAGATTTTTGCCATGCACACACATGCGCGAGCACGCACACGGGAAATATCTTGCCCATATAAGGTCGTCTATGGCCTAAACCGAATCGCAAGATGGAGAAAACCATTGATTTCCCAGTTATAGCTTGAAATCCCATGGGCCAGCCCATGCGTATGGTCTTGAGAACTACGCGCCTCGACCATGGATTGGATAGAAAATGGCGTTAGGCTCATATTAGAGAAGAAATATTGAACAAAGGAAAGACAAAATTCACCCTATAGAGGGTATTCAACAAGACTATCAACGTGAGTCAGGACGAGCTCCGATTGAGTAATTTTCATAGGTGTTGGAAAGGTATCGGGAAAACGAGATGATTGAAATTCTAATTGTCACGACCTGGAAGATTTTGCACATGCACACACACGCACGAGCACGCACGCGAGAAATATCTAGCCCATAAAAGGTCGTATATGTCGTGAAAAACGGATCGCAAGATGGAAAAAACAAATGATGTTGCAGTTGCAACTGCAAATCCGATGGACCAACCCATCTGTATGGTCTTTAGAACTACACGCCTCGACCATGGATTGGATACAACATTTTCACATGCACACACACACGCAACCACGCACACAGGAAATATCTCTCCCATAAAAGGCCGTCTATGCCCTCAAAAACGGATCGCCAGATGGAGAAAACTAATGATTTCGCAGTTACAACTCCAAATCCCATGAGCCAACCCATCTGTATGGTCTTCAGAACTATGCGCCTCGACCATGAATTGGATACAACATGGTGTTAGATTCATATTAGAGACGAAACAGTGAACAGAGGAAAGACAAAATTGACCCTATAGAGGGTATTCAACGAGACTATCAGCATGAGTCCGAACGAGCTCAGCTTGAGTTATTTTCAAAGGTGTTGGAAAGGTACTAGGTAAACGAGACGATAGAGATTCTGATTGTCACAACCTAGAAGATTTGGCACATGCACACACACACGCGAGCATGCACGCGTGAAATATCTAGCCCATAAAAGGCCATCTATGCCCTGAAAAACGGATCGCAAGATGGAAAAAACCAATGCTGGTGGAGTTACAACTCCAAATCCCATGCGCCAACCCATCCGTATGGTCTTCGGAACTATGTCCCTTGACCATGGATTGGATACAACATGGTGTTAGCCTCATCTGAGAGAAGAAACAATGAACAAAGAATAGACAAAATTCGCCCTATAGAGGGTATTCAATGAGACTATCAATGTGAGTTAGGACGAGCTCCGATTGAGTAATTTTCATAGATCTTTGGAAAGGTATCGGGTAAACGAGACGATAGAAGTTCTAATTTTCATAACCGGGAACATTGTGCGCACGCACACACACACACGCACACGCTAAGCACGCACACGGGAAATATCTTGCCCATAAAAGGTCGTCTATGCCCTAAAAACGGATCGCGAGATGGAGAAAACCAATGATTTCGCAGTTACAACTCAAAATCCCATGGGCCAAACCATCCGTATGGTCTTCAGAACTGTGCGCCTCGACCATGGTCTGGATACAACATGGTGTTAGGCTCTTCTGAGAGAAGAAACAATGAACAGTGAAAAGACAAAATTCGCCCTATAGAGGGTATTCAACGAGACTATAGATGTGAGTCAGGACGAGCTCTGATTGAGGAATTTTCATAGGTCTTTGGAAAGGTATTGGGTAAACGAGATGATAGAAGTTCCAATTTTCACAACCTAGAACATTTTCACATGCAGACACACACACGCAAGCACGCACACAGGAAATCTTGCCCATAAAAGGCCGTCTATGCCCTCAAAAACGGATCGCCACATGAA
Organism: Hordeum marinum; assembly: GCA_022496015.1. NCBI lineage: Eukaryota > Viridiplantae > Streptophyta > Magnoliopsida > Poales > Poaceae > Hordeum > Hordeum marinum. Next base: position 142,797,923 of record CM039672.1, read on the forward strand.
GAAAACTAATGATTTCGTAGTTACAAATTCCAAATCCCATGAGCCATCCCATTCGTATGGTCTTCAGAACTTTGCACCTTGACCATGAATTGGATACAACATGGTGTTAGCTTCAGATTAGAGAAGAGACAGTGAACAGAGGAAGGACAAAATTCATCCTATAGAGGCTATTCAACGAGACTATCAGCGTGAGTCCGAACGTGCTCAGCTTGAGTAATTTTCAATGGTGTTGGAAAGGTAATGGGTAAACGAGACGATAGAGCTTCTAATTGTCATGACCTAGAAGATTTGGCACACACACACACACACGCGAGCACACACGCGTGAAATATCTAGCCCATAAAAGGCCATCTATGCCCTGAAAAACGGATCACAAGATGGAAAAAACCAATGCTGTTGGAGTTACAACTCCAAATCCCATGCGCCAACCCATCCGTATGGTCTTCGGAACTATGTGCCTTGACCATGGATTGGATACAACATGGTGTTAGCCTCATCTGAGAGAAGAAACAATGAACAAAGAAAAGACAAAATTCACCCTATAGAGGGTATTCAACGAGACTATCAATGTGAGTCAGGACGAGCTCCGATTGAGTAATTTTCATAGATCTTTAAAAAGGTATCGGGTAAACGAGATGATAGAAGTTCTAATTTTCATGACCGGGAACATTTTATGCACGCCCACACACACACACACACGCTAAGCACGCACACGGGAAATATCTTGCCCATAAAAGGTCGTCTATGCCCTAAAAACGGATCGCGAGATGGAGAAAACCAATGATTTCGCAGTTACAACTCAAAATCCCATGGGCCAACCCATCCGTATGGTCTTCAAAACTGTGCGCCTCGACCATGGTTTGGATACAACATGGTGTTAGGCTCATCTGAGAGAAGAAACAATGAACAGTGAAAAGAACAAAATTCGCCCTATAGAGGGTATTCAACGAGACTATCGATGTGAGTCGGGACGAGCTCCGATTGAGTAATTTTCATAGGTCTTTGGAAAGGTATTCGGTAAACGAGATGATAGAAGTTCTAATTTTCACAACCTGGAACATTTTCACATGCAGACACACACATGCAAGCACGCACACAGAAAATATCTTGCCCATAAAAGGCCGTCTATGCCCACAAAAACGGATCGCCACATGAAGAAAACTAATGATTTCGTAGTTACAACTCCAAATCCCATGAGCCATCCCATTCGTATGGTCTTCAGAACTTTGCACCTTGACCATGAATTGGATACAGCATGGTGTTAGCTTCATATTAGAGAAGAAACAGTGAACAGAGGAAGGACAAAATTCATCCTATAGAGGCTATTCAACGAGACTATCAGCGTGAGTCCGAACGTGCTCAGCTTGAGGAATTTTCAAAGGTGTTGGAAAGGTACTGGGTAAACGAGACGATAGAGCTTCTAATTGTCACGACCTAGAAGATTTCGCACACGCACACACACACGCGAGCACGCACACGAGAAATATCGTGCCCATAAAAGGTCGTCTATGGCCTAAAAAATGGATCGCAAGATGGAGCAAACCAATGATTTCGTAGTTACAACTGAAAATCCCATGGGCCAACCCATCCGTATGGTCTTCAGACCTATGCGCCTCGACCATGGATTGGATACAACATGGTGTTAAGCTCATTTTAGAGAAGAAACAGTGAACAGAGGAAAAACAAAATTCACCCTATAGAGGGTATTCAACGAGACTATCGACGTGGGTCAGCACGAGCTCCGATTGAGTAATTTTCATATGTGTTGGAAAGGTATTGGGAAAACGAGATGATAGAACTTCTATCATTCATTACCTGGAAGAATTTGCACATGCACACACATGGGCGAGCACGCACACGGGAAATATCTTGGCCATAAAAGGTCGTCTATGGCCTAAAAAACGGATCGCCAGATGGAGAAAACTAATGATTTCACAGTTAGAACTCCAAATCCCATGAGCCAACTCATCCGCATGGTCTTCAAAACTATGCGCCTCGACCATGAATTGGATACAGCATGATGTTAGCTTCATATTAGAGAAGAAACAGTGAACATAGGAAAGACAAAATTCACCCTATAGAGGCTATTCAACGAGACTATGAGCGTGAGTCCGAACGAGCTCAGCTTGAGTAATTTTCAAAGGTGTCGGAAGGGTACTGGGTAAACGAGACGGTAGAGCTTCTAATTGTCACGACCTAAAAGATTTGGCACACACACACACACACGCGAGCATGCACGCATGAAATATCTATCCCATAAAAGGCCATCTATGCCCTGAAAAACGGATCGCAAGATGGAAAAAACCAATGCTGTTGGAGTTACAACTCCAAATCCCATGCGCCAACCCATCCGTATGGTCTTCAGAACTATGTGCCTTGACCATGGATTGGATACAACATGGTGTTAGCCTCATCTGAGAGAAGAAACAATGAACAAAGAACAGACAAAATTCACCCTATAGAGGGTATTCAACGAGACTATCAATGTGAGTCAGGACGAGCTGCGATTGAGTAATTTTCATAGATCTTTAAAAAGGTATCGGGTAAACGAGATGATAGAAGTTCTAATTTTCATGACCGGGAACATTTTGCGCACGCACACACACACACACACACGCTAAGCACGCACACGGGAAATATCTTGCCCATAAAAGGTCGTCTATGCCCTAAAAATGGATCGCGAGATGGAGAAAACCAATGATTTCGCAGTTACAACTCAAAATCCCATGGGCCAACCCATCCGTATGGTCTTCAGAACTGTGCGCCTCGACCATGGTTTGGATACAACATGGTGTTAGGCTCATCTGAGAGAAGAAACAACGAACAGTGAAAAGACAAAATTCGCCCTATAGAGGGTATTCAACGAGACTATCGATGTGAGTCAGGACGAGCTCCGATTGAGTAATTTTCATAGGTCTTTGGAAAGGTATTGGGTAAACGAGATGATAGAAGTTCTAATTTTCACAACCTGGAACATTTTCACATGCAGACACACACACGCAAGCACGCACACAGGAAATATCTTGCCCATAAAAGGCCGTCTATGCCCACAAAAACGGATCGCCACATGAAGAAAACTAATGATTTCGTAGTTACAACTCCAAATCCCATGAGCCATCCCATTCGTATGGTCTTCAGAACTTTGCACCTTGACCATGAATTGGATACAGCATGGTGTTAGCTTCATATTAGAGAAGAGACAGTGAACAGAGGAAGGACAAAATTCATCCTATAGAGGCTATTCAACGAGACTATCAGCGTGAGTCCGACCGTGCTCAGCTTGAGTAATTTTCAAAGGTGTTGGAAAGGTACTGGGTAAACGAGACGATAGAGCTTCTAATTGTCACGACCTAGAAGATTTGGCACACGCACACACACACGCGAGCACGCACACGTGAAATATCTAGCCCAAAAAAGGCCATCTATTCCTTGAAAAACGGATCGCAATATGGAAAAAACCAATGCTGTTGGAGTTACAACTCCAAATACCATGGTCCAACCCATCCATATGGTCTTCAGAACTATGCGCCTTGACCATGGATTGGATACAACATCGGGTTAGGCTCATTTGAGAGAAGAAACAATGAATAGAGAAAAGACAAAATTCACCCTATAGAGGGTATTCAACGATACTATCAACGTGCGTCAGGATGAGCTCCGATTGAGTAATTTTCATAGGTGTTGTAAAGGTATCGGGTAAACGAGATGATAGAACTTCTAATTTTCACGACCTGAAACATTTTGCGCGCACACACACACACACGTTAAGCAAGCACAGGGGAATATCTTGCCCATAAACGGTCGTCTATGCCCTCAAAATGGATCGCAAGATGGGGAAAACCAATGATTTCGCAGTTACAACTCAAAATCCCATGGGACAACCCATCCGTATGGTCTTTAGAACTGTGCGCCTCGACCATGGTTTGGATACAACATGGTGTTAAGCTCATGTTAGAGAAGAAACAGTGAACAGAGGAAGAACAAAATTCACCCTATAAAGGGTATTCAACGAGACTATCAACGTGAGTGAGGACGATCTCAGATTGAGTAATTATCATATGGGTTCGAAAGGTATCGGGAAAACAAGATGATAGAAATTCTATTTTTCATGACCTGGAAGAATTTGCACACGCACACACAACCGCGATCACGCACACGAGAAATATCGTCCCCATAAAAGGTCGTCAATGGCTTAAAAACGGATCGCAAGATGGAGAAAACCAATGATTTCGCAGTTACAACTCAAAATCCCACGGGCCAACCCATCCGTAGGGTCTTCAGAACTGTGCGCCTCGACCATGGATTGGATAAAAGATGGTGTTAAGCTCATGTTAGAGAAGAAACAGTGAACAGAGGAAAAACAAAATTCACCCTATAGAGGGTATTCAACGAGACTATCAACGTGGGTCAGGACGAGCTCCGATTGAGTAATTTTCATATGTGTTGGAAAGGTATCGGTCAAACGAGATGGTAGAACTTCTATTTTTCATTACCTGGAAGATTTTGCACATGCACACACATGGGCGAGCACGCACACGGGAAATATCTTGCCCATAAAAGGTCATCTATTGTCTAAAAAACGGATCGCAAGATGGAGAAAACCACTGATTTCCCAGTTACAGCTTGGAATCCCATGGGCCAGCCCATTCGTATGGTCTTCAGAACTACGCGCCTCGACCATGGATTGGATAGAAAATGGTGTTAGGCTCATATTAAAGAATAAATATTGCACAAAGGAAAGACAAAATTTATCCTATAGAGGGTATTCAACAAGACTATCAACATGAGTCAAGACGAGCTACGATTGAGTAATTTTCATAGGTGTTTGGAAAGGTATCGGGAAAACGAGATGAAAGAACTTCTACTTACCATGACATAGAAGAGTTTGCACACACACACGCGCGAGCATGCACGCGGGAAATATCTAGCCCATAAAAGGCCGTCTATGCCATGAAAAACGGATCGCAAGATGGAAAAAACCAATGATGTTGCAGTTACAGCTGCAAATCCCATGGACCAACCCATCCGTATGGTCTTCAAAACTACGCGCCTCGACCATGGATTGGATACACCATGGTGTTAGGCTCATATTTGATACGAAACGGTGAACAATGGAAAGACAAAATTCACCCTCTGGAGGGTATTCAACGAAACTATCAACATGAGTCAGGACGAGCTCCGATTGAGTAATTTTGACAGGTGTTGGAAAGGTGAACGAGATGATAGAACTTCTAATTTTCATGACATGGAACATTTTCACATGTAGACACACACATGCAAGCACCCACACAGGAAATACCTTGCCCATAAATGGCCGTCTATGCCCTCAAAAACGGATCGCCAGATGGTGATAACCAATAATTTCACACTTACAACTCCAAATCCCATGGGCCAACCCATCCATATGGTCTTCGGAACTATACGCCTTGACCATGGATTGGATACAACATGGTGTTAGGCTCATCTGAGGGAAGAAACTATGAATAGAGAAAAGACAAAAGTCACCCTATAGAGAGTATTCAACAATACTATCAACGTGCGTCAGGATGAGCTCCGATTGAGTAATTTTCATAGGTGTTGGAAAGGTATCGAGTAAACGAGATAATAGAACTTCTAATTTTCACGACCTGGAACATTTTGCACACGCACGCACACACACACACACACAGCCACGCTAAGCACGCGCACGGGAAATATCTTGCCCATAAAAGGTCGTCTATGCCCTAAAACGGATCGCAAGATGGAGAAAACCAATGATTTCGCAGCTACAACTCAAAATCCCATGGGCCAACCCATCTGTATGGTCTTCAGAACTGTGCGCCTCGACCATGGTTTGGATATAGCAAGGTGTTAAGCTCAAGTTAGAGAAGAAAAAGTGAACAGAGGAAAAACAAAATTCACCCTATAAATGGTATTCAACGAGACTATCAACGTGAGTCAGGACGAGCTCCGATTGAGTAATTATCATATATGTTTGAAAGGTATCGGGAAAACGAGATGATAGAACTTCTACTTTTCATGACCGTGAAGATTTTGCACACGCACACACATGCACGAGCACACATACGAGAAATATCTTGCCCATAAAAGGTCGTCTATGGCAGAAAAAACAGATCGCAAGATGGAGAAAACCAATGATTTCACAGTTACAACTCAAAATCCCATGGGCCAACCCATCCGTATGGTCTTCAGAATTGTGCGCCTCGACCATGGATTGGATACAACATGGTGTTAAGCTCATGTTAGAGAAGAAAAAGTGAACAGAGGAAAAACAAAATTCACCCTACAGAGGGTATTCAACGAGACTATCAACGTGAGTCAGGACAAGCTCCGATTGAGTAATTTTCATATGTGTTGGAAAGGTATCAGGAAAACGAATGATAGAACTTCTATTTTTCATTGCCTGGAAGATTTTCTACATGCACACACATGCGCGAGCATGCACACGGGAAATATCTTGCCCATAAAAGGTCGTCTATTGCCTAAAAAACGGATCGCAAGTTGGAGAAAACCATTGATTTCCCAGTTACAGCTTGAAATCGCATGGGCCAGCCCATCCGTATGGTCTTCAGAACTATGTGCCTCGACCATGGATTGGATAGAAAATGGTGTTAGGCTCATATTAGAGAAGAAATATTGAAGAAAGGAAAGACAAAATTCATCCTATAGAGGGTATTCAACAAGACTATCAACGTGAGTCAGGACGAGCTCCGATTGAGTAAGTTTCATAGGTGTTGGAAAGATATCGGGAAAACGAGATGATAGAACTTCTAATTCTCATGACCTGGAAGATTTTGTACACGCACACACACGCGCGAGCATGCACGCAGGAAATATCTAGCCCATAAACGGCCGTCTATGCCTTGAAAAACGGATCGCAAGATGGAAAAAACCAATGATGTTGTAGTTACTGCTCCAAATCCCATGGACCAACCCATGCGATGGTCTTCAAAACTACGCGCCTCGACCATGGATTGGATACACCATGGTGTTAGGCTCATATTAGATAAGAAACGGTGAACAAAGGAAAGAAAAATTCACCCTATGGAGGGTATTCAACGAGACCATCAACAAGAGTCAGGACGAGCTCCGATTGAGTAATTTTCGTAGGTGTTGGAAAGGTGAACGAGATGATAGAACTTCTAATTTTCACGACCTGGAACATTTTCACATGCCGACACACACACGCAAGCATGCACACAGGAAATGTCTTGCCCATAAATGGTCGTCTATGCCCTCAAAAACGGATTGCCACATGGTGAAAACCAATGATTTCGCAGTTACAACTCCAAATCCCATGGTCCAACCCATCCATATGGTCTTCGGAACTCTGCGCCTTGACCATGGATTGGATACAACATGGTGTTAGGCTCATCTGAGAGAAGAAACAATGAACAGAGAAAAGACAAAATTCACCCTATAGAGGGTATTCAACGATACTATGAACGTGTGTCAGGATGAGCTCCGATTGAGTAATTTTCATAGATGTTGGAAAGGTATCGGGTAAACGAGATGATAGAACTTCTAATTTTCACGACCAGGAATATTTTGCGCACGCACACACACACACACACATACGCTAAGAACACACACGGGAAATATCTTGCCCATAAAAGGTCGTCTATGCCCTAAAAGCGGATCGCAAGATGGAGAAAACCAATGATTCCGCAGTTACAACTCAAAATCCCATGGGCCAACCCATCCGTATGGTCTTTAGAACAGTGCGCCTTGACCATGGTTTGGATACAACATGGTGTTAAGCTCGTGTTAGAGAAGAAACAGTGAACAGAGGAAAAATAAAATTCACGCTATAAAGGGTATTCAACGAGACTATCAACGTGAGTCAGGACGAGCTCCGATTGAGTAATTATCATATGTGTTCGAAAGGTATCGGGAAAATGAGATGATAGAACTTCTATTTTTCATGACCTGGAAGATTTTGCACATGCACACACACGCACGAGCATGCAAACGAGAAATATCTTGCCCATAAAAGGTCCTCTATGGACTAAAAAACGGATCGCAAGCTGGAGAAAACCAATGATTTCGCAGTTACAACTGAAAATCCCATGGGCCAACCCATCTGTATGGTCTTCAGAACTATGCGCCTCGACCATGGATTGGATACAACATGGTGTTAAGCTCATGTTAGAGAAGAAACAGTGAACAGAGGAAAAACAAAATTCACCCTATAGAGGGTATTCAACGAGACTATCAACGTGAGTCAGGACGAGCTCCGATTGAGTAATTTTCATATGTGTTGGAAAGGTATCGGGAAAACGAGATGATAGTACTTCTATTTTTCATTAGCTTGAAGTATTTGCACATGCACACACATGGGCGAGCACGCACACGGGAAATATCTTGCCCGTAAAAGGTCGTCTATGGCCTAAAAAACGAATCTCAAGATGGAGAAAACCATTGATTTCCCAGTTACAGCTTGAAATCCCATGGGCCAGCCTATCCGTATGGTCTTCAGAACTACGCGCCTCGACCATGGATTGGATAGAAAATGGTGTTAGGCTCATGTTAGAGAGGAAATATTGAACAATGGAAAGACAATATTCATCCTATAGAGGGTATTCAACAAGACTATCAACATGAGTCAGGACGAGCTCCGATTGAATAATTTTCATAGGTGTTGGAAATGTATTGGGAAAACGATATGATAGAACTCCTAATTGTCACGACCTAGAAGATTTTGCACACACACGCGCGCGCGCGAGCACGCACGCGTGAAATATCTAGCCCATAAAAGGCCGTCTATTCCGTGAAAAATGGATCGCAAGATGGAAATAACCAATGATGTTGTAGTTAAAGCTACAAATCCCATGGACCAACCTATCTGTATGGTCTTCAGAACTACGGGCCTCGTGTTGGGGAACGTTGCATGGGAAACAAAAAAATTCCTAAGCACATGCAAGATCTATCCATGGTGATGAGCATCTACAAGAGGGAGGGTGGATCTACATACCCTTGTAGATCGCTAAGCGGGAAGCGTTAAGAAACGATGTTGGTGTTGTCGAACGTCTTCGTGATCCAAATCGCTGAGCATCCCGTGATCTCATCATGATCCATCCCACGACCCAATCACGATCTGTCCAGCGAACTCATCATGATCTGTCCCGCGATCTCATCACGATCCGTCTCGCGATCTTGATCACGGTCCTTCCGATCTAGCGCCGAACTGATGACACCCTTGCGTTCAGCACACGTACAACTCGATGACGATCTCCGCCTTCTTGATCCAGCAAGAGGGAGCGGAGAGATCGATGAGTTCTCCGGCAGCGCGAAAAAATTGCGGCGATGGTGGTGCAGCTATTCCAGCAGGGCTTCGCCTAAGCACCGCTCAAAACCGATCTAGAGAAGAAACTGCGATCTAGAGGAGAGGTAGCACGTGGCTATTAGGGTTAGCTGTTTCCTCTAAATCCTCTAGTATATATAGGAGGGAGGGAGGGGAGGAGGCAGCCTCAAACCCTCAAGGTTTGGTCGAAATTGGAGGTGGAGGAGTCCTACTCCAATCCTATTAGGAGTAGGATTCCTCCTTTCCACTTGGAAACTCTTTCCACCTCTCCACCTTTGGATTTTTTCTTCTCAAACCACTCCAGCCGCATGGGCCCTTAGAGGAGGTTTCGGCCAGCCCACCAGGGGCTGGTTTACATCCTCCCACAGCCCATGTAGCCTCTTGGGTCGAAATACCTCTCCCGATGGTGCCCCGGTACACTACTGGCACTCCCGGTACACTACCGATGAGCCCAAAACTTTTCCGGCGACCAAAACAGGACTTCCTATATATCAATCTTTACCTCCAGACCATTCCGGAGCTCCTTGTGATGTCCAGGATCTCATCCGGGACTCCGAACAACCTTCGGTCACCATCATACATAACTCTATACAACCGAAACATCACCGAACCTTAACTGTGCAGACCCTGCGGGTTCGAGAACTATGTAGACATGACCGAGACACCTCTACGGTCAATAACCAATAGCAGGACCAGGATGCTCATATTGGTTCCTACATATTCTATGAAGATCTTTATCGGTCGAACCTCTATGTCAAGGATTCAGTTAATCCCGTATGATGTTCCCTTTGTTCTTCGGTATGTTACTTGCCCGAGATACGATCGTTGGTATCTCCATACCTAGTTCAACCTCGTTACAGACAAGTCTCTTTACTTGTTACATAATACAAGATCCCATGAATAACACTTAGTCACATTGCTTGCAAGGCTTATTGTGATGTTGTATTACCGAGTGGGCCCTGAGATACTTCTCCGTCACACGGAGTAACAAATCCCAGTCTTGATCCATGCCAACCCAACACACACCCTCGGAGATACCTGTAGAGAACCTTTATAGTCACCTAGTTACGTTGCGACATTTGATACACATGAGGTACTCCTCCGGTGTCAGTGAGTTCCATTATCTCATGGTCATAGGAACAAATACTTGACATGCAGAAAACAGTAGCAATAAACTGACACGATCATATGCTACGTTTGTAGTTTGGGTCTTGTCCATCACATCATTCTCCTAATGACATGATCCCATTATTAAATGACATCTCATGTCCATGACTAGGAAACCATAGCCATTTTTGATCAAAGAGCTAGTCCATTAGAGGCATACTAGGGACATGGTGTTGTCTTTCATCAACACAATTATAGCATGGATAATAAACGATTATCGTGAACAAGGAAATATGATAATAACCAATTTATTATTGCCTCTAGGGCATATTTCCAACACCTCGACCATTGATTGGATACAACATGGTGTTAGGCTCATATTAGAGAAGGAACGGTGAACAAAGGAAAGACAAAATTCACACTATGGAGGGTATTCAGAGAGACTATCAACATGAGTCACGACGAGCTCCGATTGAGTAATTTTCATAGGTGTTGGAAAGGTATCGGGAAAACGGGATGATAGAACTTCTAATTTTTCACGACCTGGAACATTTTGCACACACACACACACACACACACACGAGCACACTCACGGGAAATATCTTGCCCATAAAAGGCCGTCTATGCGCTCAAAAACAGATCGCCAAATAGAGAAAACCAATGATTTCGCAGTTACAACTCCAAATCCCATGGGCCAACCCATCCGTATGGCCTTCGGAACTATGCGCCTTGACCATGGATAGGATACAACATGGTGTTAGGCTGATCTGAGAGAAGAAACATTGAAAAGAGAAAGACAAAATTCACCCTATAGAGGGTATTCAACGATACTGTCAACATGCGTCAGGACGAACTCTGATTGAGTAATTTTCATAGGTGTTGGAAAGGTATCGGGTAACCGAGATGATAGAACTTCTAATTGTCACGAGCTAGAAGAGTTTGCAAACACACACACAAGCAAGCACGCAACCGGGAAATATCTTGCCCATAAAAGACCGTCTATGCCCTGAAAAACGGACCGCAAGATGGAAAAAACCAATCATTTCGAAGTGACAGCTCCAAATCCCATGGATCAACCCATCTGTATGGTCTTCAGAACTATGCGCCTCGAACATGGATTGGATACAACATGGTTTTAGGCTCATATTAGAGAAGAAACGGTGAACATAGGAAAGACAAAATTCACCCTATAGAGGCTAATCAACGAGACTATCTATGTGAGTCACGACGAGCTCCGATTGAGTAATTTTCATAGGTGTTGGAAAGGTATCGGGAAAACGACATGATAGAACTTCTAATTATCACGACCTAGAACAGTTTGCACACACACACACACACGCGAGGATGCACATGGGAAGTATATTGCCCATAAAAGGCCGTCTATGCCCTGACAAACTAATCGCAAGATGGAAAAAACTAATGATGTTGCAGTTACAGCTCCAAATCCCATGGACTAACCCATCCATATGGTCTTCACAACTATGCGCCTCGACCATGGATTGGAAACAACATAGTATTAGGCTCATATTAGAGAAGAAACGGTGAACAAAGGAAAGACAAAATTCACCCTAGAGAGGGTATTCGACGATACTGTCAACATGAGTCAGGACGAACTCTGATTGAGTAATTTTCATAGGTGTTGGAAAGGTATCGGGAAAACGAGATGATAGAACTTCTAATTTTCACGACCTGGAACATTTTGCGCATGCACACAGACACAGACATGCTAAGCACGCACACGGGAAGTATCTTGCCCATAAAAGGTCGTCTATGCCCTAAAACGGATCGCAATATGGAGAAAACCAATGATTTCGCAGTTACAACTCAAAATCCCATAGGTCAACCCATCCGTATGGTCTTCAGAACTGTGCGCCTCGACCATGGTTTGGATACAACATGGTGTTCAGCTCATGTTAGAGAAGAAACAGTAAACAGAGGAAAAACAAAATTCACCCTATAGAGGGTATTCAACGGGACTATCAACGTGAGTCAGGACGAGCTCCGATTGAGTAATTTCCATATGTGTTGGAAAGGTATCGGGAAAACGAGATGATAGTACTTCTATTTTTCACGACCTGGAAGATTTTCCACATGCACACACACACGAACGCACACAAGAAGTATGTTGCCCATAAAAGGTCGTCTATGGCCTAAAAACGGATCGCGAGATGGAGAAAACCAATGATTTCCCAATGACATCTTGAAATCCAATGGGCTAGCCGATCTGTATGATCTTCATAACTGTTCGCCTCGACCATGGATTGGATAGAAAATGGTGTTAGGCACATATTAGAGAAGAAAAAGTGAACAGAGGAAACTCAAAATTCACCCTATAGAGGGTATTCAACAAGACTATCAACGCGAGTAAGGACGACCTCCGATCGAGTAATTTTCATAGTTGTTGGAAAGGTATAGGGAAAACGAGATGATATAACTTCTAATTGTCACGACTAGGAAGACTTTGCACGCACACGCACACACACACGCTAAGCACGCACACGGGAAATATCTTGCCCATAAAAGGTCGTCTATGCCCTAAAAACGGATCGCAATATGGAGAAAACCAATGATTTCGCAGTTACAACTCAAAATCCCATTGGCCAACCGATCCGTATGGTCTTCAGAACTGTGCGCCTCGACCATGGTTTGGATACAACATGGTGTTAAGCTCATGTTAGAGAAGAAACAGTGAACAGAGGAAAAACAAAATTCACCCTATAGAGCGTATTCAACGGGACTATCAACGTGAGTCAGGACAAGCTCCGATTGAGGAATTTTCATATGTGTTGGAAAGGTATTTGGAAAACGAGATGATAGTACTTCTATTTTTCACGACCTGGAAGATTTTCCACACGCACACACACACGAATGCACACGAGAAATATGTTGCCCATAAAAGGTCGTCTATGGCCTAAAAACGGACCGCGAGATGGAGAAAACCAATGATTTCCCAATTACATCTTGAAAACCAATGGGCCAGCCGATCTGTACGAGAAATATGTTGCCCATAAAGGTCGTCTATGGCCTAAAAACGGATCGCAATAGGGAGAAATCAATGATTTCGCAGTTACAACTCAAAATCCCATAGGCCAACCCATCCTTATGGTCTTCAGAACTGTGCGCCTCGACCATGGTTTGGATACAACATGTTGTTAAGCTCATGTTAGAGAAGAAACAGTGAACAGAGGAAAGACAAAATTCACCCTATAGAGGGTATTCAACGATACTATCAGAGTGAGTCCGGACGAGCTCCAATTGAGTAATTTTCGTAGGTGTTGGAAAGGTATCGGGAAAATGAGATGATAGAACTTCAATTTTCACGACCTGGAACATTTTCCACACGCAGACACACACGCGCGAGCACACACACGGGAGATATCTTGCCCATAAAAGGCCATCTATGCCCTCGAAAACGGATCGCTAGATGGAGAAAACCAATGATTTCGCAGTTACAACTCTAATCCCATGGGCCAAACCATCTCTAGGGTCTTCACAACTATGCGCCTCGACCATGGGTTGGACACACCATGGTGTTAGGCTCGTATTAGAGAAGAAATAGTGAACAGAGAAAAGACAAAATTCACCCTATAGAGGGTATTGAACGAGACTAGCTCCGATTGAGTAATTTTCATAGGTGTTGGAAAGGTATCGGGAAAATGAGATGATAGAACTTCTAATTTTCATGACCTAGAACATTTTGCACACGCACACAGACACGCGAGCACGCACACGGGAAATATCTTGTCCCAAAAAGGCTGTCTATGCCCTTAAAAACGGATCACGAGATGGAAAAAACCAATGACTTCATAGTTACAGCTCCAAATCCCATGGACAAACCCATCCGTATGGTCTTCAGAACTATGCACCTCGACCATCGATTGGGTACAACATGGTGTTAGGCTCATATTAGAGAAGAAAGAGTGAACAGAGGAAAGACAAAATTCAGCCTATAGAGGGTATTCAACGAGACTATCAACACGAGTCAGGATGAGCTCCGATTGAGTAATTTTCATAGGTGTTGGAAAGGTATCGGGAAAGCGAGATGATAGAATTTCTAATTTTCATGACCTGGAACATTTTTCACATGCACACACACACACGCACGAGCATTCACACGGGAAATATCTTGCCCATAAAAGGCCGTCTATGGCCTCAAAACGGATCGCCAGATGGAGAAAACCAATGATTTCGCAGTTACATCTCCAAATCCCATGGGCCAACCCATCTGTATGGTATTTAGAACTATGTGCCTCGACCATGGATTGGATAGAGCACGGTGTTAGGGTCATATTAGAGAAGAAATAGTTAACAGTGGAAAGACAAATTGCACCCTATAGAGAGTATTTAACGAGACTATCAGCATGAGTCCGGACGAGCTCCTATTAAGTAATTTTCATAGGTGTTGGAAAGGTATTGGGAAAACGAGATGATAGAACTTCTAATTTTCACGACCTGGGAAATTTTGCACATGCAAACACACACGCGAGAATGCACACCGGAAATATCTTGCCCATAAAAGGCCGTCTATGCCCTGAAAAATGGATCGCAAGATGGACAAAACCAATGATGTTAAAGTTAAATGTCCAAATCCCATGGACCAACCCATCCGTATGGTCTTGAAAACTATGTGCCTCGACCGTGCCCATAAAAGGCCGTCTAAGCCCTGAAAAATGGATCGCAAGATGGAAAAACCAACGATGTTGCAGTTACAGCTCCAAATCTCATGGACCAACCCATCTGTATGGTCTTCAGAACTATGCGCCTCGACCATGGATTGGATACAACTTGGTTTTAGGCTCATATTAGAGAAGAAATGGTGAACAGAGGAAAGACAAAATTCACCCTATAGAGGGTATTCAACGAGACTATCAACGTGAGTCCGGACGAGCTCCAATTGAGTAATTTGCATAGGTGTTGGAAAGGTATCGGGAAAACAAGATGATAGGATTTCTAATTATCACGACCTAGAAGATTTTGCATACACACACACAAGCGAGCACACAAGCGGGAAATATCTTGCCAATAAAAGGCCGTCTATGCCCTGAAAAACGGATCGCAAGATGGAAAAAACCAATCATTTCGTAGTGACAGCTCCAAATCCCATGGACCAACCCATCCGTATGGTCTTCAGAACTATGCGCCTCGGCCATGGATTGGAACGTGGTTTTAGGCTCATATTAGAGAAGAAACGGTGAACAGAGGAAAGACAAAATTCACCCTATAGAGGGTATTCAACGAGACTATCAACGTGAGTCCGGACGAGCTCCGATTGAGTAATATTCATAGGTGTTGGAAAGGTATCGAGAAAACGAGATGATAGAACTTTTAATTTTCACGACCTAGAAGATGTTGCATACACATACACACACAAGAGAGCACGCAAGCGGGAAATATCTTGCCCATAAAAGGCCGTCTATGCCCTCAAAAACGGATCACAAGATGGAAAAAACCAATCATTTCGTAGTGACAGCTCCAAATCCTATGGACCAACCCATCTGTATGGTCTTCAGAACTATGCGCCTTGACCATGGATTGGATACAACATGGTTTTAGGCTCATTTAGAGAAGAAACGGTGAATAGAGGACAGACAAAATTCACCCTATAGAGGGTATTCAACGAGATAATCAACGTGAGTCGGGACAAGCTCCGATTGAGTAATTTGCATAAGTGTTGGAAAGGTATCGGGAAAACGAGATTATAGAACTTCTAATTTTCACGACCTGGAACATTTTACACACGTGCACACACACGCAGGCGAGCACACACACGGAAATTATCTTGGCCATAGAAGGTTGTCTATGCCCTCAAAAACGGATCGCCAGATGGAGAAAAGCAATGATTTCCTAGTTAGAACACCAAATCCCATGGGCCGACCCATCCATATGTTGGTCAGAACTATGCGCCTCGACCATGGATTGTATACACCATGGTGTTAGGCTCATATTAGCGAAGAAATTGTGAACAGAGGAAAAAATCACCTTATAGACGGTATTCAAGGACACTATAAGCGTGAGTCCGGACGAGCTCCGATTGAGTAATTTTTATAGGTGTTGGAAAGGTATCGGGTAAACGAGATGATAGAAATTCCAATTGTCACGACCTAGAAGATTTTTCAAACGCCCACACAAACGCGAGCACGCACGCGGGAAATATCTAGCCCATAAAAGGTCGTCCATGCCGTGAAAAATGGATCGCAAGATGGAAAAAACCAATGATGTTGCAGTTACAGCTCCAAATCCCATGAACCAACCCATCCGTATGGTCTTCGGAACTACGCGCCTCGACCATGGATTGGACACAACATCGTGTTAGGCTCATATTAGAGAAGAAACGGTGAACAAAGAAATGGCAAAATTCATCCTATAGAGGGTATTCAACGAGACTATCGTCGTGAGTCAGGACGAGCTCCGATTGAGTAATTTTCATAGGTGTTGGAAAGGTATCGTGAAAACGAGATGATACAACTTTTAATTGCCACGACCTGGAAGATTTTGCATACACACACACCCATAAAAGGCCGTCTATGCCCTCAAAAACGGATCGCCAGATGGAGAAAACCAATGATTTCGCAGTTACAAGTCCAAATCCCATGGGCCAACCCATCCGTATTGTTTTCGGAACTATGCGCCTCGACTATGGATTGGATAAACGTGGTGTTAGGCTCATATTAGAGGAGAAACAATCAATAGAGGAAAGACAAAATTCACCCTATAGAGGGTATTCAACGAGACTATCAACGTGAGTCAGGACGAGCTCCGATTCAGTAATTTTCATAGGTGTTGGAAAGGTATCGGGAAAACGACATGATAGAACTTCTAATTTTCACGACCTGGAACATTTTGCACACGCACACACACACGAGAGCATGCACACAGGAAATATCTTGCCCATAAAAGGCCATCTATGCCCTCAATAACGGATAGCCAAATGTTGAAAACCAATGATTTTGCAGTTACAACTCCAAATCCCATGGGCCAACCCATCCGAATGGTCTTCAGAACTATGCGCCTTGACCATGGATTGGATACAACATGGTGTTAAGCTCATATTTGAAAAGAAACAATGAACAGAGGAAAGACAAAATTCACCCGATAGAGGGTATTTAATGAGACTATCAGCGTGAGTCCGGACGAGCTCCGATTGAGTAATTTTCATAGGTGTTGGAAACGTATTGGGAAAACGAGATGATAGGACTTTTAATTGTCACGACCTAGAAGAGTTTGCATACACACACACACAAGCGAGCACGCAACCGGGAAATATCTTGCCCATTAAAGGCCGTCTATGCCCTGAAAAACGGATCGCAAGATGGAGAAAACCAATCATTTCGAAGTGACAGCTCCAAATCCCATGGATCAACCCATCTGTATGGTCTTCAGAAGTATGCGCCTCGACCATGGATTGGATACAACATGGTTTTAGGCTCATATTAGAGAAGAAACTATGAAAAGAGGAAAGACAAAATTCACCCTATAGAGGCTATTCAACGAGACTATCTACGTGAGTCACGACGAGCTCCGATTGAGTAATTTTCGTAGGTGTTGGAAAGGTATCGGGAAAACGACATGATAGAACTTCTAATTATCACGACCCGGAACATTTTGTACACGCACACACACACGCGCGAGGATGCACATGGGAAGTATATTGCAAATAAAAGGCCGTCTATGCCCTGAAAAACTGATCGCAAGATGGAAAAAACTAATGATGTTGCAGTTACAGCTCCAAATCCCATGGACTAACCTATCCATATGGTCTTCGGAACTATGCGCCTCGACCATGGATTGGAAACAACATAGTATTAGGCTCATATTAGAGAAGAGACGGTGAACAAACGAAAGACAAAATTCACCCTATAGAGGGTATTCAACGAGACTATCAACGTGAGTCAGGACGAGCTCTGATTGAGTAATTTTCATAGGTCTTGGAAAGGTATCGGGAAAACGAGATGATAGAACTTCTAATTTTCACGACCTGGAACGTTTTGCACATGCACACACACAGACACGCGAGAACGCACACGGGAGACACCTTGCCCATAAAAAGCCGTCTATGCCCCCAAAACCGGATCGCAAGATGGAGAAAACCAATGATTTCGCAGTTACAAGTCCAAATCCCATGGGCCAACCGATCCGTATGGTTTTCAGAACTATGCGCCTCGACAATGGATTGGATAAAACGTGGTGTTAGGCTCATATTAGAGAAGAAACAATCAATAGAGGAAAGACAAAATTCACCCTATAGAGGGTACTCAACGAGACAATCAGCGTAAGTCAGGACGAGCTCCGATTGAGTAATTTTCATAGGTGTTGGAAAGGTATCGGGAAAACGACATGATAGAACTTCTAATTTTCACGACTTGGAACATTTTGCACATGCACACACACACGAGAACATGCACACGGTAAATATCTTGCCCGTAAAATGCCGTCTATGCCCTCAATAATGGATAGCCAGATGGAGCAAACCAATGATTTCGCAGTTACAACTCCAAATACCATGGGCCAACCCATCCGAATGGTCTTCAGAACTATGCGCCTTGACCATGGATTGGATACAAAATGATGTTAGGCTCATATTTGAGAAGAAACAATGAACAGATGAAAGACAAAATTCACCCTATAGAGGGTATTCAATGAGACTATCAGCGTGAGTCCGGACGAGCTCCGATTGAGTAATTTTCATAGGTGTTGGAAAGGTATCGGGAAAACGAGATGATAGAACTTTTAATTTTCACGACCTAGAAGATTTTGCATACACACACACAGAAGCGAGCATGCAACTGGGAAATATCATGCCCATAAAAGGTCGTCTATGCCCTGAAAAACGGATCGCAAGATGGAAAAAACCAATCATTTCGCAGTGACAGCTCCAAATCCCATGGACCAACCCATCCGTAAGGTCTTTAGAACTATGCGCCTCGACCATGGATTGGATACAACATGGTTTTAGGCTCATATTAGAGAAGAAACAGTGAATAGAGGAAAGACAAAATTCACCCTATAGAGGGTATTCAACGAGACAATCAACGTGAGTCCGGACAAGCTCCCATTGAGTAATTTTCATAGGTGTTGGAAAGGTATCGGGAAAACGAGATGATAGAACTTCTAATTTTCATGACCTGGAACGTTTTACACACGCACACAGACACACGCGCGAGCACGCACACAGAAAATATCTTGCCCATAAAAGGTTGTCTATGCCCTCAAAAACGGATCGCCAGATCGAGAAAACCAATGATTTCGCAGTTACAACACCACATCCCATGGGCCAACCCATCCGTATGGTGTTCAGAACTATGCGCCTCGACCATTGATTGGATACACCATGGTGTTTGGCTCATATTAGAGAAGAAACTGTAAACGGAGGAAAAAAATTCACCCTATAGAGGGTATTCAAGGACACTATAAGCGTGAGTCGGGACGAGCTCCGATTGAGTAATTTTCATAGGTGTTGGAAAGGTATCGCGTAAACGAGATGATAGAAATTCCAATTGTCATGACCTGGAAGATTTTTCAAACGCACACACAAATGTGAGCACACATGCGGTAAATATCTAGCCCATAAAAGGTCGTCCATGCCGTGAAAAATGGATCGCAAGATGGAAAAAACCAATGATGTTGTAGTTACAGCTCCAAATCCCATGAACCAACCCATTCGTAGTCTTCAGAACTACGCGCCTCGACCAAGGATTGGATACAACATCATGTTAGGCTCATATTAGAGAACAAACGGTGAACAAAGGAAAGACAAAATTCATCCTATAGAGGGTATTCAACGAGACTATCAATGTGAGTCAGGATGAGCTCCCATTGAGTAATTTTCTTAGGTGTTGGAAAGGTATCGGGAAAACGAGATGATACAAGTTTTAATTGTCACGACCTGGAAGCTTTTGCACACACACACACGCAAGCATGCACACGGGAAATATCTAGCCCATAAAAGGTCGTCTATGACCTGATAAACGGATCGCAAGATGGAAAAAACCAATGACTTCATAGTTACAGCTCCAAATCCCATGGACAAACCCATCCGTATGGTCTTCAGAACTATGCGCCTCGACCATGGATTGGATACAACATGGTGTTAGGCTCATATCAGAGAAGAAACAGTGAACAGAGGAGAGAAAAAATCCACCCTATACAGGGTATTCAACGAGACTATCAGCGTGAGTCACGACGAGCTCCGATTGAGTAATTTTCATAGGTGTTGGAAAGGTATCGGGAAAACGAGATGATAGAACTTCTAATTATCACGACCTGGAACATTTTGCACACGCACACACACACCCGAGGACGCACATGGGAAATATATTGCCCATAAAATGCCGTATATGCGCTCAAAAACTGATCACAAGATGGAAAAAACTAATGATCTTGTAGTTACAGCTCCAAATCCCATGGACCAACCCATCCCTATGGTCTTCAGAACTATGCGCATCGACCATGGATTGGAAACAACATAGTGTTAGGCTCATATTAGAGAAGAAACGGTGAACAAAGGAAAGACAAAATTCACCCTATAGAGGGTATTCAACGAGACTATCAACGTGAGTCAGGACGAGCTCTCATTGAGTAATTTTCATAGGTGTTGCAAAGGTATCGGGAAAACGAGATGATAGAACTTCTAATTTTCATGACCTGGAACATTTTTCACACGGACACACACGCGCGAGCATGCACACGGGAAATATCGTGCCCATAAAAGGTCATCTATGCCCTCAAAAATTGATCGCCAGATGGAGAAAACCAACGACTTCGCAGTTACAACTCCAAATCCCATGGGCCAACCCATCCGTATGGTCTTCAGAACTATGCGCCTCGACCATGGATTCGATACAACATGGTGTTAGGCTCATATTAGAGAAGAAACAGTGAATAGAGGAAAGACAAAATTCACCCTATAGAGGGTATTCAACGAGACTATCAACGTGAGTCAGGACGAGCTCTCATTGAGTAATTTTCATAGGTGTTGCAAAGGTATCGGGAAAACGAGATGATAGAACTTCTAATTTTCACGACCTGGAACATGGTGTTAGGGTCATGTTGGAGAAGAAATAGTGAACAGAGGAAAAATAAAATTCACCCTATAGAGGGTATTCAACGAGCCTATCAGCGTGAGTCAGGACGAGCTCTGATATAGTAATTTTCATATGTGTTGGAAAGGTATCGGGAAAACAAGATGATAGCACTTCTATTTTTCATGACTTGGAAGATTTTTCATATGCACACAGACCCACGCGTGAGCAACACACGGGAAATATCTTGCCCATAAAAGGTCGTCTATGGCCTAAAAATGGATCGCAACATGGAGAAAACCAATGATTTCCCAGTTACAGCTTGAAATCCCATGGGCCAGCGCATTCGTATGGTCATAAGACTACGCGCCACGACCATGGATTGGATAGAAAATGTTGTTAGGCTTAATTTAGAGAAAAACATTGAACAAAGGAAAGACAAAATTCAGCCTATAGAGGGTACTCAACAAGACTATCAACGTGAGTCAGGACGAGCTCCGACTGAGTAATTTTCATACGTGTTGGAAAGGTATCGGGAAAACCAGATGATAGAACTTCTAATTGTCACGACCTGGAAGATTTTGCACACGCACACACACATGCGAGCACACACGCGATAAATTTCTAGCCCCTAAAACGCCGTCTATGCCTTGAAAAATGGACCGCAAGATGGAAAAAACCAATGATGTTGCAGTTACGGCTCCAAATCCCATGGGCCAACCCATCCGTATGGTCTTCAAAACTACGCGCCTCGTCCATGGATTGGATACAACATGGTGTTAGGCTCATATTAGAGAAGAAACGATGAACAAAGGAAAGACAAAATTGACCCTACGAGACTATCAACGTGAGTTAGGACGAGCTCCAATTGAGTAATTCTTATAGGTGTTGGAAAGGTATCGGGAAAACGACATGATAGAATTTCTAATTTTCACGACCTAGAACATCTTGCCCATGAAAGGCCGTCTATGCCCTAAAAATGGATATCTAGATGGAAGAAACCAATGATTTCGCAGTTACAACTCCAAATCCCATGGGCCCACCCATCCGTATGGTCTTCAGAACTATGCGCCTCGACCATGGATTTGATATAACATGGTGTTAGGCTAATATTAGAGAAGAAAAAATGAACATAGGAAAGAAAAAATTCACCCTATAGAGGGTATTTAACGAGACTATCAACGTGAGTCAGGACGAGCTCCGATTGAGTAATTTTCATAGGTGTTGGAAAGGTATCGGGAAAATGAGATGATGGAACTTCTAATTTTCACAACCTGGAACATTTTGCACACGCACACACACACATGCGAGCACGCACACGGGAAATATCTAGCCCACAAAAGGTCGTCTATTCCCGTAAAAATGGATCGCCAGATGGAGAAAACCAATGATTTCACAGTTACAACTCCAAATCCTATGGGCCAACCCATCCGTATGGTCTTCAGAACTATGTGCCTCGACCATGGATTAGATACAACATGGTGTTAGGCTCATATTAGAGAAGAAACAGTGAACAGAGGAATGACATAATTCACCCTATAGATGCTATTCAACGAGATTATCAACGTGAGTCAAGACGAGCTCCGATTGAGTAATTTTCATAGGTGTTGGAAAGGTATCGAGAAAATGAGATGATAGAACTTCTAATTTTCACGACCTGGAACATTTTGCACACGCACAATCACGCGTGCGAGCACGCACACGGGAAATATCTTGCCTATAAAAGGCCGTCTATGCCCTGAAAAACGGATCGCCAAATGGAGAAAACCAATGATTTCGCAGTTACAACTCCAAATCCCATGGGCCAACCCATCCGTATGGTCTTCAGAACTACGCGCCTCGACCATGAATTGGATACAACATGGTGTTAGGATCATATTAGAGAAGAAATAGTGAACAGAGGAATGACAAAATTCACCCTATAGTGGGTATTCAACGTGACTATGAACGTGAGTCTGGACGAGCTCCGATTGAGTAATTTTCATAGGTGTTGGAAAGGTATCAGGAAAATGAGATGATAGATCTTCTAATTTTCACGACCTGGGAAATGTTGCACATGCACACATACACACGCGAGCACACACACGGGAAATATCTTGCCCATAAAAGGCCATCCGTGCCCTAAAAAATGGATCGCCAGATGGAGAAAACCAATGTTTTCGCAATTACAACTCCAAAACCCATGGGCCAACCCATTCGTATGGTCTTCAAAACTATGCGCCTCGACGATGAATTGGATACAACATGGTGTGAGGCTCATATTAGAGCAGAAACAGTGAATAGAGGATAGCCAAAATTCACCCTATAGAGGGTATTCAACAAGACTATCAACGTGAGTCAGGACGAGCTCCGATTGAGTAATTTCCATATGTGTTGGAAATGTATCGGGAAATGGAGATGATAGAACTTCTATTTTTCATGCCCTGGAAGATTTTGCACACGCACACACATGCGCGAGCACGCACACGGGAAATATCTTGCCCATAAAAGGCCGTCAATGGCCTAAAAACGGATCGCAAGATGGAGAAAACCAATGATTTACTAGTTACAGTTTGAAATCCCATGGGCCAGCCCATCCATATGGTCTTCAAAACTACGCGCCTCGACCATGGATTCGATACAACATGGTGTTAGGCTAATATTAGAGAAGAAACAGTGAACAGAGGAAAGAAACAATTCACCCTATAGAGGGTATACAACGAGACTATCAACGTGAGTCAGGACGAGCTCCGATTTAGTAATTTTCATAGGTGTTAGAAAGTTATGGGTATAATGAGATGATAGAACTTCAAATTTTCACGACCTGGAACATTTTGCACATGCACACACACGCGCGAGCACGCACACGGGAAATATATTGCCCATAAAAGGCCGTATATGCCCCCAAAAACGGATCGCTAGATGGAGCTAACCAATGATTTCAGAGTTACAACTCCAAATCCCATGGGCCAACCCATCTGTATGGTCTTCAGAAGTGTTGGAAATGTATCGGGAAATCGAGATGATAGAACTTCTATTTTTCATGACCCGAAACATTTTACACACGCACACACACGCGCGCGAGCATGCACACGGGAAATATCTTGCCCATAAAGGGCCGTCTATGCCCTGAAAAATGGATCGCCAGATGGAGAAAACCAATGATTTCATAGTTACAACTTCAAATCCCATGGGCCAACCCATCCGTATCGTCTTCAGAACTATACGCCTCGACCATGGATTGGATACAATATGGTGTTAGGCTCATATTAGGGAAGAAACAATGAACAGAGGAAAGACAAAATTCACCCTATAGAGGGTATTCAACGAGACTATCTACGTGAGTCAGGTCGAGCTCCGATTGAGTAATTTTCATAGGTGTTGGAAATGTACCGGGAAATTGAGATGATAAATCTTCTAATTTTCATGACCTAGAAAATTTTGCACACGCACACACACGCGCGAGCACGCACACGGGAAATATCTTGCCCATAACAGGCCATCCATGCCCTCAAAAACGGAATTCCAGATGGAGAAAACCAATGATTTCGCAATTACAACTCCAAATCCCATGGGCCAACCCATCTGTATGGTCTTCAGAAGTATGCGCCTCGACCATGGATTGGATACAAGATGGTGGTAGGCTCATATTAGATAAGAAACAATGAATAGAAGAAACACAAAATTCACCCTATAGAGGGTATTCAATGAGACTATCAACTTGAGTCAGTACGAGCTCCGATTGAGTAATTTTCATTGGTGTTGGAAAGGTATCGGGAAAATAAGATGATAGAACTTCTATTTTTCATGACCTAGAAGATTTTACACACGCACACACACGCAAGTACGCACACGGGAAATATCTTGCCCATAAAAGGCCCTCTATGCCCTCCAATACGGATCGCCAGATGGAGAAAACCAATGATTTCAGAGTTACAACTCCAAATCCCATGGGCCAACCCATCCGTATGGTCTTCAGAACAACGGGCCTCGACCATGGATTGGATACAACATGGTGTTAGGCTCATATTAGAGAAGAAATAGTGAATAAAGGAAAGACAAAATTCACCCTATAGAGGGTATTCAACGAGACTATCAATGTGAGTTAGGACGAACTCCGATTGAGTAATTTTCATATGTGTTGGAAATGTATTGGGAAGTCGAGATGATAAACCTTCTATTTTTCATGACCTGGAAGATTTTGTACATGCACACACACGCGCGAGCATGCACACTGGAAATATCTTGCCCACAAAAGGCCGTCTAGGGCCTAAAAACGGATTGCAAGATGGAGAAAACCAATGATTTACCAGTTACAGCTTGAAATCTCATGGGCCAGCCCATCCGTATGGTCTTCAGAACTACACGCCTCGACAATGGATTCGACACAACATGGTGTTAGGCTCATATTGGAAAAGAAACAGTGAACAGAGGAAAGACAAAATTCAACCTATATAGGGAATTCAACGAGACTAACAACGTGAGTCAGGACGAGCTTCGATTGAGTAATTTTCATACGTGTTGGAAAGGTATCGAGAAAATGAGATGATAGAACTTCTGATTTTCACTACCTGGAACATTTTGCACATGCACAAACACGCACATGAGCACGCACACGGGAAATATCTTTCCTATAAAAGGTCGTCTATGCCCTGAAAAACGGATAGCCAGATGGAGAAAACCAATGATTTCGCAGTTACAACTCCAAATCCCATGGGCCAACCCATCCATATGCTCTTTAGAACTATGCGCCTCGACCATGCATTTGATACAACATGGTGTTAGGCTCATATTAGAGCAGAAACAATGAATAGAGGATAGACAAAATTCACCCTATAGAGGGTATTCAACAAGACTATCAACGTGAGTCAGGACGAGCTCCGATTGAGTAAGTTCCATATGTGTTGGAAATGTATCGGGAAATTGAGATGATAGAACTTCTATTTTTCATTCCTTGGAAGATGTTGCAACCGCACACCCACGCGCGAGCACGCACAAGGGAAATATCTTGTCCATAAAAGGCCGTCTATGGCCTAAAAACGGATCGCAAGATGGAGAAAACCAATGATTTACCAGTTACATTTTGAAATCCCATGGGCCAGACCATCCATATGGTCTTCAAAACTACGCGCTTCGACCATGGATTCGATACAACATGGTGTTAGGCTAATATTAGAGAAGAAACAGTGAACAGAGGAAAGAAAAAATTCACCCTATAGAGGGTATACAACGAGACTATCAACGTGAGTCAGTACGAGCTCCGATTTAGTAATTTTCAAAGGTGTTGGAAAGGTATGGGTATAATGAGAGGATAGAACTTCAAATTTTCACGACCTGGAACATTTTGCACATGCACACACATGCGCGAGCACGCACACAGGAAATATCTTGCCCATAAAAGGCCGTCTATGCCCTCAAAAACGGATCGCTAGATGGAGCAAACCAATGATTTCAGAGTTACAACTCCAAATCCCATGGGCCAACCCATCTGTATGGTCTTCAGAAGTGTTGGAACTGTATCGGGAAATCGAGATTATAGAACTTCTATTTTTCACGACCCGGAACATTTTGCACACGCACACACACGCGCGTGAGCATGCACACGGGAAATATCTTGCCCATAAAGGGTTGTCTACGCCGTGAAAAATGGATCGCCAGATGGAGAAAACCAATGATTTCATAGTTACGACTTGAAATCCCATGGGCCAACCCATTCGTATGGTCTTCAGAATGATACGCCTCGACCATGGATTGGATACAATATGGTGTTAGGCTCATATTAGGGAAGAAACAGTGAACGGAGGAAAGACAAAATTCACCCTATAGTGGGTATTCAACGAGACTATCTACGTGAGTCAGGTCGAGCTCCGATTGAGTAATTTTGATAGGTGTTGGAAATGTATCGGGAAATTGAGATGATAAATCTTCTAATTTTCATGACCTAGAAAATTTTGCACACGCACACACACGCACGAGCACGCACACGGGAAATATCTTTCCCATAAAAGGCCATCCATGCCATAAAAAAGGGAACGCCAGATGGAGAAAACCAATGATTTCGCAATTACAACTCCAAATACCATGGGCCAACCCATCTGTATGGTCTTCAGAAGTATGTGCCTCGACCATGGATTGGATACAAGATGGTGGTAGGCTCATATTAGATAAGAAAAAATGAATAGAAGAAACACAAAATTCACCCTATAGAGGGTATTCAATGAGACTATCAACGTGAGTCAGTACGAGCTCCGATTGAGTAATTTTCATTGGTGTTGCAAAGGTATCGGGAAAATGAGATGATAGAACTTTTATTTTTCATGACCTGGAAGATTTTAATCACGCACACACACGCAAGCACACACACGGGAAATATCTTGCCCATAAAAGGCCATCTATGCCCTCCAATATGGATCGCCAGATGGAGAAAACCAATGATTTCAGAGAGACAACTCAAAATCCCATGGGCCAACCCATCCGTATGGTCTTCAGAACTACACACCTCGACCATGGATTGGATACAACATGGTGGTAGGCTCATATTAGAGAAGAAATAGTGAATAGAGGAAAGACAAAATTCACCCTATAGAGGGTATTCAACGAGACTATCAACGTGAGTTAGGACGAGCTCCGATTGAGTAATTTTCATATGTGTTGGAAATGTATTGGGAAATCGAGCTGATAAACCTTCTATTTTTCATGACCTGGAAGATTTTGTACATGCACATACACGCGCGAGCACGCACACGGGAAATATCTTGCCCACAAAAGGCCGTCTAGGGCCTAAAATCTCGTGCGCCAGCCCATCCGTATGGTCTTCAGAACTACACGCCTCGACAATTGATTTGACACAACATGGTGTTAGGCTCATATTAGAAAAGAAACAATGAACAGAGGACAGACAAAATTCACCCTATATAGGGAATTCAACGAGACTAACAACGTGAGTCAGGACGAGCTCCGGTTGAGTAATTTTCATAGGTGCTGGAAAGATATCGAGAAAATGAGATGATAGAACTTCTAATTTTCACTACCTGGAACATTTTGCACATGCACAAACACGCACATGAGCACACACACGGGAAATATCTTGCCTATAAAAGGTCGTCTATGCCCTGAAAAACGGATAACCAGTTGGAGAAAACCAATGATTTCGCAGTTACAACTCCGAATCCCATGGGCCAACCCATCCATATGGTCTTTAGAACTATGCGCCACGACCATGGATTGGATACAACATGGTGTTTGGCTCACATTAGAGAAGAAACAGTGAAGAGAGGAAAGACAAAATTCACCCTATAGAGGGTATTCAACGATACTATCAACGTGAGTCGAGACGAGCTCCGATTGAGTAATTTTCATAGGTGTTGGAAAGGTTTCGGGAAACGAGATGATATATCTTCTAATTTTCACGACCCGAAACATTTTGCACACGCACACATACACGCGCAAACACGCACACGGGAAACATCTTGCCCATAAAGGGCCATCTATGCCCTGAAAAACGGATCACCAGATGGAGAAAACCAATGATTTCACAGTTACAACTTCAAATCCCATAGGCCAACCCATTTGTATGGTCTTCAGAAGTATGCGCCTCGACCATGGATTGGATACAAGATGGTGTTCGGCTCATATTAGATAAGAAACAATGAATAGAAGAAACACAAAATTCACCCTATAGAGGGTATTCAACGAGACTATCAACGTGAGTCAGTACGAGCTCCGATTGAGTAATTTTCATAGGTGTTGGAAAGGTATCGGGAAAATGAGATGATAGAACTTCTATTTTTCATGACCTAGAAAATTTTGCACACGCACACACACGCGTGAGCTCGCACAAGGGAAATATCTTGCCCATAAAAGGCCATCCATGCCCTCAAAAACGGATCGCCAGATGGAGAAAACCAATGATTTCGCAATTACAACTCCAAATCCCATGGGCCAACCCATCTCTATGGTCTTCAAAAGTATGCGCCTCGACCATGGATTGGATACAAGATGGTGGTAGGCTCATATTAGATAAGAAACAATCAATAGAAGAAACACAAAATTCACCCTATAGAGGGTATTCAACGAGACTATCAACGTGAGTCGGTACGAGCTCCGATTGAGTAATTTTCATTGGTGTTGGAAAGGTATCGGGAAAATGAGATGATAGAACTTCTATTTTTCATGACCTGGAAGATTTTACACACGCAAGCACGCACAAGGGAAATATCTTGCCCACAAAACGCCGTCTATGCCCTCCAATACAGATCACCAGATGGAGAAAACCAATGATTTCAGAGTTACAACTCCAAATCCCATAGGCCAACCCATCCGTATGGTCTTCAGAACTACGCGCCTCGACCATGGATTGGATACAACATGGTGTTAGGCTCATATTAGAGAAGAAATAGTGAATAGAGGAAAGACAAAATTCACCCTATAGAGGGTATTCAACGAGACTATCAACGTGAGTTAGGACGAGCTCCGATTGAGTAATTTTCGTATGTGTTGGAAATGTATTGGGAAATCAAGATGATAAACCTTCTATTTTTCATGACCTGGAAGATTTTGTACATGCACACACACACGCGAGCATGCACACAGGAAATATCTTGCCCACAAAAGGCCGTCTAGGGCCTAAAAACGGATCACAAGATGGAGAAAACCAATGATTTACGAGTTAGAGCTTGAAATCTCGTGGGCCAGCCCATCCGTATGGTCTTCAGAACTACACGCCTCGACAATGGATTCGACACAACATGGTGTTAGGCTCATATTAGAAAAGAAACAGTGAATAGAGGAAAGACAAAATTCAACCTATACAGGGAATTCAACGAGACTAACAACGTGAGTCAGGACGAGCTCCGATTGAGTAATTTTCATAGGTGTTGGAAAGGTATCGAGAAAATGAAATGATAGAGCTTCTAATTTTCACTACCTGGAACATTTTGCACATGCACAAACACGCACACGAGCACGCACACGGGAAATATCTTGCCTATAAAAGGCCGTCTATGCCCTGAAAAACGGATAGCCAGATGGAGAAAACCAATGATTTCGCAGTTACATCTCCAAATCCCAGGGGCCAACCCATCCATATGGTCTTTAAAACTATGTGCCTCGACCATGGATTGGATAAAACATGGTGTTTGGCTCATATTAGAGAAGAAACAGTGAAGGGAGGAAAGACAAAATTCACCCTATAGAGGGTATTCAACGAGACTATCATCGTGAGTGAGGTCGAGCTCCGATTGAGAATTTTCATAGGCGTTGGAAAGGTATCGGGTAAACGAGATGATAGAACTTCTAAATATCACGACCTGGAACATTTTGCACACGCACACACACGCGCGAGAAGGCACACGGGAAATATCTTGCCCATAAAAGGTTGTCTATGCCCTCAAAAACGGATCGCCACATGGAGAAAACCAATGATTTGGGAGTTACCACTCCAAATCCCATGGGCCATCCCATCTGTATGGTCTTCACAACTACGTTCCTCGACCATGGATTCGATAAAACATGGTGTTAGTCTCATATTAGAGAAGAAGCAGTGAACAGAGGAATGACAAAATTCACCCTATAGAGGGTATTCAACGAGACTATGAACGTGAGTCGAGACGAGCACCGATCGAGTAATTTTCATAGGTGTTGGAAAGGTATCGGGAAAACAAGATGATAGATCTTCTAATTTTCACGACCCGGAACATTTTGCACACGCACACACACACACGCGAGCACGCACATGGGAAATATCTTGCCCAGAAAGGGCGGTCTATGCCCTAAAAATCGTATCGCCAGATGGAGAAAACCAATGATTTCACAGTTACAACTTCAAATCCCATGGGCCAACCCATCTGTATGGTCTTCAGAACTACACACCTCGACAATGGATTCGATTAAACATGGTGTTAGGCTCATATTAGAAAAGAAACAGTGAACAGAGGAAAGACAAAATTCACCCTATAGAGGGAATTCAATGAGACTAACAACGTGAGTCAGGACGAGCTCCGATTGAGTAATTTTCATAGGTGTTGGAAAGGTATCGAGAAAATGAGATGATAGAAATTCTAATTTTCACTACCTGGAACATTTTGCACATGCACAAACACGCGCACAAGCATGCACACGGGAAATATCTTGCCTATAAAAGGCCGTCTATGCCCTGAAAAACGGATAGCCAGATGGAGAAAACCAATGATTTCGCAGTTACAACTCCAAATCCCATGGGCCAACCCATCCATATGGTCCTTAAAACTATGTGCCTCGACCATGGATTGGATACAACATGGTGTTTGGCTCATATTAGAAAAGAAACAGTGAAGAGAGGAAAGACAAAATTCACCCTATAGATGGTATTCAACGAAATTATCAACGTGAGTCAGGACGAGCTCCGATTGAGTAATTTTCATATGTGTTGGAAATGTATTGGGAAATCAAGATGATAAACCTTCTATTTTTCATGACCTGGAAGATTTTGTACATGCACACACACACGCGAGCACGCACACAGGAAATATCTTGCCCACAAAAGGCCGTCTAGGGCCTAAAAACGATTCACAAGATGGAGAAAACCAATGATTTACGAGTTAGAGCTTGAAATCTCGTGGGCCAGCCCATCCGTATGGTCTTCAGAACTACACGCCTCGACAATGGATTCGACACAACATGGTGTTAGGCTCATATTAGAAAAGAAACAGTGAACAGAGGAAAGACAAAATTCAACCTATACAGGGAATTCAACGAGACTAACAACGTGAGTCAGGACGAGCTCCGATTGAGTAATTTTCATAGGTGTTGGAAAGGTATCGAGAAAATGAAATGATAGAACTTCTAATTTTCACTACCTGGAACATTTTGCACATGCACAAACACGCACACGAGCACGCACACGGGAAATATCTTGCCTATAAAAGGCCGTCTATGCCCTGAAAAACGGATAGCCAGATGGAGAAAACCAATGATTTCGCAGTTACATCTCCAAATCCCATGGGCCAACCCATCCATATGGTCTTTAAAACTATGTGCCTCGACCATGGATTGGATAAAACATGGTGTTTGGCTCATATTAGAGAAGAAACAGTGAAGGGAGGAAAGACAAAATTCACCCTATAGAGGGTATTCAACGAGACTATCATCGTGACTCAGGTCGAGCTCCGATTGAGAATTTTCATATGCGTTGGAAAGGTATCGGGTAAACGAGATGATAGAACTTCTAAATTTCATGACCTGGAACATTTTGCACACGCACACACACACGCGAGAAGGCACACGGGAAATATCTTGCCCATAAAAGGTTGTCTATGCCCTCAAAAACGGATCGCCAGATGGAGAAAACCAATGATTTGGGAGTTACAACTCCAAATCCCATGGGCCATCCCATCTGTATGGTCTTCACAACTACACGCCTCGACCATGGATTCGATACAACATGGTGTTAGTATCATATTAGAGAAGAAGCAGTGAACAGAGGAATGACAAAATTCACCCTATAAAGGGTATTCAACGAGACTATGAACGTGAGTCGAGACGAGCACCGATCGAGTAATTTTCATAGGTGTTGGAAAGGTATCGGGAAAACAAGATGATAGATCTTCTAATTTTCACGACCCGGAACATTTTGCACACGCACACACACACACGCGAGCACGCACACGGGAAATATCTTGCCCAGAAAGGGCGGTCTATGCCCTAAAAAACGTATCGCCAGATGGAGAAAACCAATGATTTCACAGTTACAACTTCAAATCCCATGGGCCAACCCATCCGTATGGTCTTCAGAACTACACGCCTCGACAATGGATTCGAAAAAACATGGTGTTAGGCTCATATTAGAAAAGAAACAGTGAACAGAGGAAAGACAAAATTCACCCTATAGAGGGAATTCAATGAGACTAACAACGTGAGTCAGGACGAGCTCCGATTGAGTAATTTTCATAGGTGTTGGAAAGGTATCGAGAAAATGAGATGATAGAAATTCTAATTTTCACTACCTGGAACATTTTGCACATGCAAAAACACGCGCACGAGCACGCACACAGGAAATATCTTGCCTATAAAAGGCCTTCTATGCCCTGAAAAACGGATCGCCAAATGGAGAAAACCAATAATTTCACAGTTACAACTCCAAATCCCATGGGCTAACCCATACATATGGTCTTCAAAACTATGCGCCGCGACCATGTATTGGATAGAACATGGTGTTTGGATCATATTAGAGAATAAACAGTGAACAGAGGAAAGAGAAAATTCACCCTATAGAGGTTATTCAACGAGACTATCAACGTGAGTCAGTACGAGCTCCGATTGAGTAATTTTCATAGGTGTTGGAAAGGTATCGGGAAAATGAGATGATAGAACTTCTAAATTTCACGACCTGGAACATTTTGCACACGCACACACACATGCAAGAAGGCACATGGGAAATATCTTGCCCATAAAAGGTTGTCTATGCCCTCAAAAACGGATCGCCAGATGGAGAAAACCAATGATTTGGGAGTTACAACTCCAAATCCCATGGGCCATCCCATCTGTATGGTCTTCACAACTACGCGCCTCGACCATGGATTCGATACAACATGGTGTTAGTATCATATTAGAGAAGAAGCAGTGAACAGAGGAATGACAAAATTCACCCTATAGAGGGTATTCAACGAGACTATGAACGTGAGTCGAGACGAGCACCGATCGAGTAATTTTGATAGGTGTTGGAAAGGTATCGGGAAAACAAGATGATAGATCTTCTAATTTTCACGACCCGGAACATTTTGCACACGCACACACACACACGCGAGCACGCACACGGGAAATATCTTGCCCAGAAAGGGCGGTCTATGCCCTAAAAAACGTATCGCCAGATGGAGAAAACCAATGATTTCACAGTTACAACTTCAAATCCCATGGGCCAACCCATCCGTATGGTCTTCAGAACTACACGCCTCGACAATGGATTCGACAAAACATGGTGTTAGGCTCATATTAGAAAAGAAACAGTGAACAGAGGAAAGACAAAATTCACCCTATAGAGGGAATTCAATGAGACTAACAACGTGAGTCAGGACGAGCTCCGATTGAGTAATTTTCATAGGTGTTGGAAAGGTATCGAGAAAATGAGATGATAGAAATTCTAATTTTCACTACCTGGAACATTTTGCACATGCACAAACACGCGCACGAGCACGCACACAGGAAATATCTTGCCTATAAAAGGCCTTCTATGCCCTGAAAAACGGATCGCCAAATGGAGAAAACCAATAATTTCACAGTTACAACTCCAAATCCCATGGGCTAACCCATACATATGGTCTTCAAAACTATGCGCCGCGACCATGGATTGGATAGAACATGGTGTTTGGATCATATTAGAGAATAAACAGTGAACAGATGAAAGAGAAAATTCACCCTATAGAGGTTATTCAACGAGACTATCAACGTGAGTCAGTACGAGCTCCGATTGAGTAATTTTCATAGGTGTTGGAAAGGTATCGGGAAAATGAGATGATAGAACTTCTATTTTTCATGACCTAGAAGATTTTGCACACGCACACACACGCGAGCACGCACACGGGAAATATCTTGCCCATAAAAGGTTGTCTATGCCCTCCAATACGGATCGCCAGATGGAGAAAACCAATGATTTCAGAGTTACAACTCCAAATCCCATGGGCCAACCCGTCCGTATGGTCCTGAGAACTACACGCCTCGACCATGGATTGGATACAACATGGTGTTAGGCTCATATTAGAGAAGAAACAGTGAACAGAGGAAAGACAAAATTCACCCTATAGAGGGTATTCAACGAGACTATCAACGTGAGTTAGGACGAGCTCCAATTGAGTAATTTTAATAGGTGTTGGAAAGATATCAGGTAAATTAGACGATGGAACTTCTAATTTTCATGACTTGGAAGATTTTGAACATTCACGCACACACAGGAGCACGCACACGGGAAGTATTTTGCCCATAAAAGGCGTTGGAAAGGTATCGGGAAAACGAGATGATAGAACTTCTAATTTTCACGACCTAGAACATTTTGCACACGCACACACACACGCGAGAAGGCACACGGGAAATATCTTGCCCATAAAAGGCTTTCTATGCCCTCAAAAATGAATCGCCAGATGGAGAAAACCAATGATTTCGGAGTTACAACTCCAAATCCCATGGGCTAGCCCATGCGTATGGTCTTCATAACTATGCGCCTCGACCATGGATTGTATACAACATGGTGTTAGGCTCATATTAGAGAAGAAATAGTGAACAGAGGAATGACAAAATTCACCCTATAGAGGGTATTCAATGAGACTTTGAACGTGAGTCGAGACAAGCTCCGATTGAGTAATTTTCATAGGTGTTGGAAAGGTATCAGGAAAACAAGATGATAGACCTTCCAATTTTCACGACCTGAAACACTTTGCACACGCACACACACATGCGCGAGCACGCATACGGAAAATATCTTGCCCATAAAAGGCCGTCTATGCCCTAAAAACGGATCGCCAGATGGAGAAAACCAATGATTTCGCAGTTACAACGTCAAATCCCATGGGCCAACCCATCCGTATGGTCTTCATAACTATGCGCCTCGACCATGGATTGGATGCAACATGGTGTTAGGCTCATATTAGAGAAGAAACAGTGAACAGAGGAATGACAAAATTCACCCTATAGAGGGTATTCAACGAGACTATGAACATAAGTCAGGACGAGCTCCGATTGAGTAATTTTCATAGGTGTTGGAAAGGTATCGGGAAAACGAGATAATAGATCTTCTAATTTTCACGACCTAGAACATTTTGCACACGCAGGCACATACGCAAGCATGCACATGGGAAATATCTTGCCCATAAAAGGCCATCCATGCCCTAAAAAACGGATCGCCAGATGGTGAAAACCAATAATTTCGCAATTACAACTCCAAATCCCATGGGCCAACCCATCTGTATGGTCTTCAGAAATATCCGCTCGACCATGGATTGGGTACAACATGGTGTTAGGCTCATATTAGAGAATAAGTAGTGAATAGAGGAAAGACAAAATTAACCCTATAGTGGGTATTGAACGAGACTATCAACGTGAGTCAGGACGAGCTCCGATTGAGTAATTTTCACATGTGTTGGAAATGTATCGGGAAATCGAAATGATAGAGCTTCTATTTTTCATGACCTGGAATATTTTGCACACGCCCACACACGCGGGAGCACGCACACTGGAAATATCTTGCCCACAAAAGGCCGTCTATGGCCTAAAAACGGATCGCAAGATGGAGAAAAGAAATGATTTACCAGTTACAGCTTGAAATCTCGTGGACTAGCCCATCCGTATGGTCTTCAGAACTACACGCCTCGACAATGGATTCGATAAAACATGGTGTTAGGATCATATTAGAAAAGAAACAGTGAACATAGGAAAGACAAAATTCACCCTATAGAGGGAATTCAATGAGACTAACAACGTGAGTCAGGACGAGCTTCGATTGAGTAATTTTCATAGGTGTTGGAAACGTATCGAGAAAATGAGATGATAAAAATTCTAATTTTCACTACCTGGAACATTTTGCACATGCACAAACACGCGCACGTGCATGCACACGGGAAATATCTTGCCTATAAAAGGCCGTCTATGCCCTGAAAAACGGATCGCCAGATGGAGAAAACCAATAATTTCGCAGTTACAACTCCAAATCCCACGGGCTAACCCATACATATGGTCTTCAAAACTATGCGCCTCGACCTTGGATTGGATACAACATGGTGTTTGGCTCATATTAGAGAAGACACAGTGAACAGAGGAAAGACAAAATTCACCCTATAGAGGGTATTCAACGAGACTATCAACGTGAGTTAGGACGAGCTCCGATCGAGTAATTTTAATAGGTGTTGGAAAGATATCGGGTAAATTAGACGATAGAACTTCTAATTTTCACGACTTGGAAGATTTTTAACATTCCCGCACACACACGAGCATGCACACGGGAAGTTTTTTGCCCATAAAAGGCAGTCTATGCTGTAAATTTCATAGGCGTTGGAAAGGTATCGGGAAAACGAGATGATAGAACTTCTAATTTTCATGACCTAGAACGTTTTGCACACGCACACACACACGTGAGCAGGCACAAGGGAAATATCTTGCCCATAAAAGGCTGTCTATGCCCTCAAAAACGAATCGCCAGATGGAGAAAACCAATGATTTCGGAGTTACAACTCCAAATCCCATGGGCCAACCCATCCGTATGGTTTTCATAACTATGCGCCTCGACCATGGATTGGATACAACATGGTGTTAGGCTCATATTAGAGAAGAAACAGTGAAAAGAGGAATGACAAAATTCACCCTATAGAGGGTATTCAACGAGACTTTGAACGTGAGTCGAGACAAGCTCCGATTGAGTAATTTTCATAGGTGTTGGACAGGTATCGGGAAAACGACTTGATAGATCTTCTAATTTTCACGACCTGAAACATTTTGCACATGCACACACACATGCGCGAGCACGCATAGGGCAAATATCTTGCCCATAAAAGGCCTTCTATGCCCTAAAAACGGATCGCCAGATGGAGAAAACCAATGATTTCACAGTTACAACTTCAAATCCCATGGGCAACCCATCCGTATGGTCTTCATAACTATGCGCCTCGACCATGGATTGGATGCAACATGGTGTTATGATCATATTAGAGAAGAAATAGTGAACAGAGGAATCACAAAATTCACCCTATAGAGGGTATTCAACAAGACTATGAACATAAGTCAGGACGAGCTCCGATTGAGTAATTTTCATAGGTGTTGGAAAGGTATCGGGAAAATGAGATGATAGATCTCCTAATTTCCATGACCTAGAACATTTGGCACACGCACACACATACGCAAGCACGCAGACGGGAAATATCTTGCCCATAAAAGGCCATCCATGCCCTCAAAAACGGATCGCCAGATGGAGAAAACCAATGATTTCGCAATTACAACTCCAAATCCCATGGGCCAACCCATCTGTATGGTCTTCAGAAGTATGCGCCTCGACCATGGATTGGATACAACACGGTGTTAGGCTCATATTAGGGAATAAATAGTTTATAGAGGAAAGACAAAATTAACCCTATAGTGGGTATTGAACGAGACTATCAATGTGAGTCACGACGAGCTCCGATTGAGTAATTTTCATATGTGTTGGAAATGTATCGGGAAATCGAGATGATAGAACTTCTATTTTTCATGACCTAGAAGATTTTGCACACGCACACACACGCGCGAGCACGCACGCTGGAAATATCTTGCCCACAAAAGGCCGTCTATGGCCTAAAAACGGGTCGCAAGATGGAGAAAACAAATGATTTACCAGTTACAACTTGAAATCTCGTGGACTAGCCCATCCGTATGGTCTTCAGAACTACACGCCTCGACAATGGATTCGATAAAACATGGTGTTAGGCTCATATTAAAAAAGAAACAGTGAACAGAGGAAAGACAAAATTCACCCTATAGAGGGAATTCAATGAGACAAACAACGTGAGTCAAGACGAGCTCCGATTGAGTAATTTTCATAGGTGTTGGAAAGGTATCAAGAAAATGGGATGATAAAAATTCTAATTTTCACTACCTGGAACATTTTGGGCTTGCACAAACACGCGCACGAACACGCACACGGGAAATATCTGTCCTATAAAAGGCCGTCTATGCCCTGAAAAACGGATCGCCAGATGGAGAAAACCAATAATTTCGTAGTTACAACTCCAAATCCCATGGGCTAACCCATACATATGTTCTTCAGAACTATGCGCCTTGACCATGGATTGGATACAACAAGGTGTTTGGCTCGTATTAGAGAAGAAACAGTGAACAGAGGAAAGACAAAATTCACCCTAGAGAGGGTATTCAACGAGACTATCAACGTGAGTTAGGACGAGCTCCTATTGAGTAATTTTAATAGGTGTTGGAAAGATATCGGGTAAATTAGACGATAGAACTTCTAATTTTCACGACTTGGAAGATTTTGAACATTCACGCACACACACGAGCACGCACGCGGGAAGTACTTTGCCCATAAAAGGCAGTCTATGCTGTAATTTTCGTAGGTGTTGGAAAGGTATCGGGAAAACGAGATGATAGAACTTCTAATTTTCACGACCTAGAACATTTTGCACACGCACACACACACGCGAGATGGCACACGGGAAATATCTTGCCCATAAAAGGCTGTCTATGCCCTCAAAAATGAATTGCCAGATGGAGAAAACCAATGATTTCGGAGTTACAACTCCAAATCCCATGGGCTAGCCCATCCGTATGGTCTTCATAACTATGCGCCTCGACCATGGATTGGATACAACATGGTGTTAGGCTCATATTAGAGAAGAAACAACGAACAGAGGAATGACAAAATTCACCCTATAGAGGGTATTCAACAAGACTATGAACATAAGTCAGGACGAGCTCCGATTGAGTAATTTTCATAGGTGTTGGAAAGGTATCGGGAAAACGAGATAATAGATCTTCTAATTTTCACGACCTAGAACATTTTGCACACGCACACACATACGCAAGCACGCACACGGGAAATATCTTGCCCATAAAAGGCCATCCATGCCCTCAAAAACGGATCGCCAGATGGTGAAAACCAATAATTTCGCAATTACAACTCCAAATCCCATGGGCCAACCCATCTGTATGGTCTTCAGAAGTATGCGCTCGACCGTGGATTGGATACAACATGGTGTTAGGCTCATATTAGAGAAAATGAGATGATAGAAATTCTAATTTTCACTACCTGGAACATTTTTCACATGCACAAACACGCGCACAAGCATGCACACGGGAAATATCTTGCCTATAAAAGGCCATCTATGCCCTGAAAAACGGATAGCCAGATGGAGAAAACCAATGATTTCGCAGTTACAACTCCAAATCCCATGGGTCAACCCATCCATATGGTCTTTAAAACTATGTGCCTCGACCATGGATTGGATAAAACACGGTTTTTGGCTCATATTAGACAAGAAACAGTGAAGAGAGGAAAGGCAAAATTCACCCTATAGAGGGTATTCAAGGAGACTATCATCGTGAGTCAGGTCGAGCTCCGATTGAGAATTTTCATACGCGTTGGAAAGGTATCAGGAAAACGAGATGATAGAACTTCTAAATTTCATGACCTGGAACATTTTGCACATGCACACACACATGCGAGAAGGCACACGGGAAATATCTTGCCCATAAAAGGTTGTCTATGCCCGCAAAAACGGATCGCCACATGGAGAAAACCAATGATTTGGGAGTTACAACTCCAAATCCCATGGGCCATCCCATCTGTATGGTCTTCACAACTACGCGCCTCGACCATGGATTCGATACAACATGGTGTTAGTATCATATTAGAGAAGAAGCAGTGAACAGAGGAATGAAAAAATTCACCCTATAGAGGGTATTCAACGAGACTATGAACGTGAGTCGAGACGAGCACCGATCGAGTAATTTTCATAGGTGTTGGAAAGGTATCGGGAAAACGAGATGATAGATCTTCTAATTTTCACGACCCGGAACATTTTGCACACGCACACACACACGCGCGAGCACGCACACGGGAAATATCTTGCCCATTAAGGGCGGTCTATGCCCTAAAAAACGTATCGCCAGATGGAGAAAACCAATGATTTCACAGTTACAACTTCAAATCCCATGGGCCAACCCATCCGTATGGTCTTCAGAACTACACGCCTCGACAATGGATTCGATAAAACATAGTGTTAGGCTCATATTAGAAAAGAAACAGTGAACAGAGGAAAGACAAAATTCACCCTATAGAGGGAATTCAATGAGACTAACAACGTGAGTCAGGACGAGCTCCGATTGAGTAACTTCCATAGGTGTTGGAAAGGTATCAAGAAAATGAGATGATAGAAATTCTAATTTTCACTACCTGGAACATTTTGCACATGCACAAACACGCGCACGAGCACGCACACAGGAAATATCTTGCCTATAAAAGGCCGTCTATGCCCTGAAAAACGGATCACCAGATGGAGAAAACCAATAATTTCGCAGTTACAACTCCAAATCCCATGGGCTAACCCATACATATGGTCTTCAAAACTATGCGCCTCGACCATGGATTGGATAGAACATGGTGTTTGGATCGTATTAGAGAAGAAACAGTGAACAGAGGAAAGAGAAAATTCACCCTATAGAGGGTATTCAACGAGACTATCAACGTGAGTCAGTACGAGCTCCGATTGAGTAATTTTCATAGGTGTTGGAAAGGTATCGGGAAAATGAGATGATAGATCTTCTATTTTTCATGACCTAGAAGATTTTGCACACGCACACACACGCAAGCACGCACACGGGAAATATCTTGCCCATAAAAGGTTGTCTATGCCCTCCAATACGGATCGCCAGATGGAGAAAACCAATGATTTCAGAGTTACAACTGCAAATCCCATGGGCCAACCCGTCCGTATGGTCCTCAGAACTACATGCCTCGACCATGGATTGGATACAACATGGTGTTAGGCTCATATTAGAGAAGAAACACTGAGCATAGGAATGACAAAATTCACCCTATAGAGGGTATTCAACAAGACTATCAACATGAGTGAGAACGAGCTCCGACTGAGTAATTTTCATAGGTGTTGGAAAGGTATCGGGAAAATGAGATGATAGAACTTCTAATTTTCACGACCTAGAACAATTTGCGCACGCACGCACACACGCGAGCACATACACGGGAAATATCTTGCCCATAAAAGGCCGTCTGTGCCCTCAAAAAAAGATCGCCACATGGAGAAAACCAATGATTTCTCAGTTACAACTCCAAATCCCATGGGCCAACAAAACCGTATTGTCTTCAGAACTATGCGCCTCGACCATGGATTGGATACAACATGGTGTTAGGCTCATATCAGAAAATAAATAGTGAATAGAGGAAAGACAAAATTAACCCTATAGTGGGTATTGAACGAGACTATCAACTTGAGTCAGGACGAGCTCCGATTGAGTAATTTTCATATGTGTTGGAAATGTATCGGGAAATCGAGATGATAGAACTTATATTTTTCATGACCTGGAAGATTTTGCACACGCACACACACACGCGAGCACGCACACTGGAAATATCTTGCCCACAAAAGGCCGTCTATGGCCTAAAAACGAATCGCAAGATGGAAAAAACAAATGATTTACCAGTTACAGCTTGAAATCTCGTGGACTAGCCCATCCGTATGGTCTTCAGAACTACACGCGTCGACAATGCATTCGATAAAACATGGTGTTAGGCTCATATTAGAAAAGAAACAGTGAACAGAGGAAAGACAAAATTCACCCTATAGAGGGAATTCAATGAGACTGGCAACGTGAGTCAGGACGAGCTCCGATTGAGTAATTTTCGTAGGTGTTGGAAACGTATCGAGAAAATGAGATGATAGAAATTCTAATTTTCAGTACCTGGAACATTTTGCACCTGCACAAACACGCGCACGAGCACGCACACGGGAAATATCTTGCCTATAAAAGGCCGTCTATGCCCTGAAAAACGGATCGCCAGATGGAGAAAACCAATAATTTCACAGTTACAACTCCAAATCCCATGGGCTAACCCATACATATGTCCTTCAGTACAATGCGCCTTGACCATGGATTGGATACAACATGGTGTTTGGCTCATATTAGAGAAGAAACAGTGAACAGAGGAAAGACAAAATTCACCCTATAGAGGGTATTCAACGAGACTATCAACATGAGTTAGGACGAGCTCCGATTGAGTAATTTTAATAGGTGTTGGAAAGATATCAGGTAAATTAGACGATAGAACTTCTAATTTTCACGACTCAGAAGATTTTGAACATTCACGCACACACAGGAGCACGCACACGGGAAGTATTTTGCCCATAAAAGGCAGTCTATGCTGTAATTTTCATAGGCGTTGGAAAGGTATCGGGAAAACGAGATGATAGAACTTCTAATTTTCACGACCTAGAACATTTTGCACACGCACACACACACGCGAGAAGGCACACGGGAAATATCTTGCCCATAAAAGGCTGTCTATGCCCTCAAAAATGAATCGCCAGATGGAGAAAATCAATGATTTCGGAGTTACAACTCCAAATCCCATGGGCTAGCCCATGCGTATGGTCTTCATAACTATGCACCTCGATCATGGATTGTATACAACATGGTGTTAGGCTCATATTAGAGAAGAAACAGTGAACAGAGGAATGATAAAATTCACCCTATAGAGGGTATTCAATGAGACTTTGAACGTGAGTCGAGACAAGCTCCGATTGAGTAATTTTCATAGGTGTTGGAAAGGTATCAGGAAAACGAGATGATAGATCTTCTAATTTTCACGACCTGAAACACTTTGCACACGCACACACACATGCGCGAGCACGCATACGGCAAATATCTTGCCCATAAAAGGCCGTCTATGCCCTAAAAACGGATCGCCAGATGGAGAAAACCAATGATTTCGCAGTTACAACGTCAAATCCCATGGGCC
Source organism: Hordeum marinum (assembly GCA_022496015.1). NCBI lineage: Eukaryota > Viridiplantae > Streptophyta > Magnoliopsida > Poales > Poaceae > Hordeum > Hordeum marinum. The sequence continues at coordinate 142,841,808 of CM039672.1, forward strand.
AACCCATCCGTATGGTCTTCATAACTATGCGCCTCGACCATGGATTGGATGCAACATGGTGTTAGGCTCATATTAGAGAACAAACAGTGAACAGAGGAATGACAAAATTCACCCTATAGAGGGTATTCAACGAGACTATGAACATAAGTCAGGACGAGCTCCGATTGAGTAATTTTCATAGGTGTTGGAAAGGTATCGGGAAAACGAGATAATAGATCTTCTAATTTTCACGACCTAGAACATTTTGCACACGCACGCACATACGCAAGCACGCACATGGGAAATATCTTGCCCATAATAGGCCATCCATGCCCTCAAAACCGGATCGCCAGATGGTGAAAACCAATAATTTCGCAATTACAACTCCAAATCCCATGGGCCAACCCATCCGTATGGTCTTCATAACTATGCGCCTCGACAATGGATTGGATACAACATGGTGTTAGGCTCATATTAGAGAAGAAACATTGAACAGAGGAATGAAAAAATTCACCCTATGGAGGGTATTCAACGAGACTTTGAACGTGAGTCGAGACAAGCTCCGATTGAGTAATTTTCATAGGTGTTGGAAAGGTATCGGGAACACGAGATGATAGATCTTCTAATTTTCATGACCCGAAACATTTTTGCACACGCACACACACATGCGCGAGCATGCACACTCGAAATATCTTGCCCACAAAAGGCCGTCTATGGCCTAAAAACGGATCGCAAGATGGAGAAAAGGAATGATTTACCAGTTACAGCTTGAAATCTCGTGGACTAGCCCATCCGTATGGTCTTCAGAACTACACGCCTCGACAATGGATTCGATAAAACATGGTGTTAGGATCATATTACAAAAGAAACAGTGAACAGAGGAAAGACAAAATTCACACTATAGAGGGAATTCAATGAGACTAACAACGTGAGTCAGGACGAGCTCCGATTGAGTAATTTTCATAGGTGTTGGAAACGTATCGAGAAAATGAGATGATAAAAATTCTAATTTTCACTACCTGGAACATTTTGCACATGCACAAACACGAGCACGTGCATGCGCACGGGAAATATCTTGCCTATAAAAGGCAGTCTATGCCCTGAAAAACGGATCGCCACATGGAGAAAACCAATAATTTTGCAGTTACAACTCCAAATCCCATGGGCTAACCCATACATATGGTCTTCAAAACTATGCGCCTCGACCTTGGATTGGATACAACATGGTGTTTGGCTCATATTAGAGAAGACACAGTGAACAGAGGAAAGACAAAATTCACCCTATAGAGGGTATTCAACGAGACTATGAACGTGAGTTAGGACGAGCTCCGGTCGAGTAATTTTAATAGGTGTTGGAAAGATATCGGGTAAATTAGACGATAGAACTTCTAATTTTCACGCCTTGGAAGATTTTTAACATTCACGCACACACACGAGCATGCACGCAGGATGTTTTTTGCCCATAAAAGGCAGTCTATGCTGTAAATTTCATAGGCGTTGGAAAGGCATCGGGAAAACGAGATGATAGAACTTATAATTTTCACGACCTAGAACATTTTGCACACACACACACACACGCGAGCAGGCACACGGGAAATATCTTGCCCATAAAAGGCTGTCTATGCCCTCAAAAACGAATCGCCAGATGGAGAAAACCAATCATTACAGAGTTACAACTCCAAATCCCATGGGCTAACCCATCCGTATGGTCTTCATAACTATGCGCCTCGACCATGGATTGGATACAACATGGTGTTAGGCTCATATTAGAGAAGAAACAGTGAAAAGAGGAATGACAAAATTCACCCTATAGAGGGTATTCAACGAAACTTTGAACGTGGGTCGAGACAAGCTCCGATTGAGTAATTTTCATAGGTGTTGGAAAGGTATCGGGTAAACGAGATGATAGATCTTCTAATTTTCACGACCCGAAACATTTTTGCACACGCACACACACATGCGCGAGCACGCACACTGGAAATATCTTGCCCACAAAAGGCCGTCTATGGCCTAAAAACGGATCGCAAGATGGAGAAAAGAAATGATTTACCAGTTACAGCTTGAAATCTCGTGGACTAGCCCATCCGTTTGGTCTTTAGAACTACACGCCTCGACCATGGATTCGATAAAACATGGTGTTAGGATCATATTAGAAAAGAAACAGTGAACAGAGGAAAGACAAAATTCACCCTATAGAGGGAATTCAATGAGACTAACAACGTGAGTCAGGACGAGCTCCGATTGAGTAATTTTCATAGGTGTTGGAAACGTATCGAGAAAATGAGATGATAAAAATTCTAATTTTCACTACCTGGAACATTTTGCACATGCACAAACACGTGCACGTGCATGCACACGGGAAATATCTTGCCGATAAAAGGCCGTCTATGCCCTGAAGAACGGATCGCCACATGGAGAAAACTAATAATTTCGCAGTTACAACTCCAAATCCCATGGGCTAACCCATACATATGGTCTTCAAAACAATGCGCCTCGACCTTAGATTGGATACAACATGGTGTTTGGCTCATATTAGAGAAGACACAGTGAACAGAGGAAAGACAAAATTCACCCTATAGAGGGTATTCAACGAGACTATCGACGTGAGTTAGGACGAGCTCCAATCGAGTAATTTTAATAGGTGTTAGAAAGATATCGGGTAAATTAGACGATAGAACTTCTAATTTTCACGACTTAGAAGATTTTTAACATTCACGCACACACACGAGCACGCACGCGGGAAGTTTTTTGCCCATAAAAGGCAGTCTATGCTGTAAATTTCATAGGCGTTGGAAAGGTATCGGGAAAACGAGATGATAGAACTTATAATTTTCACGACCTAGAACATTTTGCACACACACACACACGCGCGAGCAGGCACATGGGAAATATCTTGCCCATAAAAGGCTGTCTATGCCCTCAAAAACGAATCGCCAGATGGTGAAAACCAATGATTTCGGAGTTACAACTCCAAATCCCATGGGCCAACCCATCCGTATGGTCTTCATAACTATGCGCCTCGACCGTGGATTGGATACAACATGGTGTTAGGCTCATATTACAGAAGAAACAGTGAAAAGAGGAATGACAAAATTCACCCTATAGAGGGTATTCAACGAGACTTTGAACGTGAGTCGAGACAAGCTCCGATTGAGTAATTTTCATAGGTGTTGGAAAGGTATCGGGAAAACGAGATGATAGATCTTCTAATTTTCATGACCTGAAACATTTTGCACACGCACACACACATGCGCGAGCATGCATACGGCAAATATGTTGCCCATAAAAGGTCCTTCATTCCCCTAAAAAACGGATCGCCAGATGGAGAAAACCAATGATTTCGCAGTTACAAGTTCAAATCCCATGGGCCAACCCATCCGGATGGTCTTCATAACTATGCGCCTCGACCATGGATTGGATGCAACATGGCGTTAGGCTCATTTTAGAGAAGAAACAGTGAACAGAGGAATGACAAAATTCACCCTATAGAGGGTATTCAATGAGACTATGAACATAAGTCAGGACGAGCTCCGATTGAGTAATTTTCATAGGTGTTGGAAAGGTATCGGGAAAACGAGATGATAGATCTTCTAATTTTCATGACCCGAAACATTTTTGCACACGCACACACACATGCGCGAGCACGCACACTGGAAATATCTTGCCCATAAAAGGCTGTCTATGCCCTCAAAAACGAATCGCCAGATGGAGAAAACCAATCATTACGGAGTTACAACTCCAAATCCCATGGGCTAACCCATCCGTATGATCTTCATAACTATGCGCCTCGACCATGGATTGAATACAACATGGTGTTAGGCTCATATTAGAGAAGAAACAGTGAAAAGAGGAATGACAAAATTCACCCTATAGAGGGTATTCAACGAAACTTTGAACGTGGGTCGAGACAAGCTCCGATTGAGTAATTTTCATAGGTGTTGGAAAGGTATCGGGTAAACGAGATGATAGATCTTCTAATTTTCACGACCCGAAACATTTTTGCACACGCACACACACATGCGCGAGCACGCACACTGGAAATATCTTGCCCACAAAAGGCCGTCTATGGCCTAAAAACGGATCGCAAGATGGAGAAAAGAAATGATTTACCAGTTACAGCTTGAAATCTCGTGGACTAGCCCATCCGTTTGGTCTTTAGAACTACACGCCTCGACCATGGATTCGATAAAACATGGTGTTAGGATCATATTAGAAAAGAAACAGTGAACAGAGGAAAGACAAAATTCACCCTATAGAGGGAATTCAATGAGACTAACAACGTGAGTCAGGACGAGCTCCGATTGAGTAATTTTCATAGGTGTTGGAAACGTATCGAGAAAATGAGATGATAAAAATTCTAATTTTCACTACCTGGAACATTTTGCACATGCACAAACACGTGCACGTGCATGCACACGGGAAATATCTTGCCGATAAAAGGCCGTCTATGCCCTGAAAAACGGATCGCCACATGGAGAAAACCAATAATTTCGCAGTTACAACTCCAAATCCCATGGGCTAACCCATACATATGGTCTTCAAAACAATGCGCCTCGACCTTAGATTGGATACAACATGGTGTTTGGCTCATATTAGAGAAGACACAGTGAACAGAGGAAAGACAAAATTCACCCTATAGAGGGTATTCAACGAGACTATCAACGTGAGTTAGGACGAGCTCCGATCGAGTAATTTTAATAGGTGTTAGAAAGATATCGGGTAAATTAGACGATAGAACTTCTAATTTTCACGACTTAGAAGATTTTTAACATTCACGCACACACACGAGCACGCACGCGGGAAGTTTTTTGCCCATAAAAGGCAGTCTATGCTGTAAATTTCATATGCGTTGGAAAGGTATCGGGAAAACGAGATGATAGAACTTATAATTTTCACGACCTAGAACATTTTGCACACACACACACACGCGCGAGCAGGCACATGGGAAATATCTTGCCCATAAAAGGCTGTCTATTCCCTCAAAAACGAATCGCCAGATGGTGAAAACCAATGATTTCGGAGTTACAACTCCAAATCCCATGGGCCAACCCATCCGTATGGTCTTCATAACTATGCGCCTCGACCATGGATTGGATACAACATGGTGTTAGGCTCATATTACAGAAGAAACAGTGAAAAGAAGAATGACAAAATTCACCCTATAGAGGGTATTCAACGAGACTTTGAACGTGAGTCGAGACAAGCTCCGATTGAGTAAATTTCATAGGTGTTGGAAAGGTATCGGGAAAACGAGATGATAGATCTTCTAATTTTCATGACCTGAAACATTTTGCACACGCACACACACATGCGCGAGCATGCATACGGCAAATATGTTGCCCATAAAAGGTCGTCTATGCCCTAAAAAACGGATCGCCAGATGGAGAAAACCAATGATTTCGTAGTTACAAGTTCAAATCCCATGGGCCAACCCATCCGGATGGTCTTCATAACTATGCGCCTCGACCATGGATTGGATGCAACATGGCGTTAGGCTCATTTTAGAGAAGAAACAGTGAACAGAGGAATGACAAAATTCACCCTATAGAGGGTATTCAACGAGACTATGAACATAAGTCAGGACGAGCTCCGATTGAGTAATTTTCATAGGTGTTGGAAAGGTATCGGGAAAACGAGATGATAGATCTTCTAATTTTCATGACCCGAAACATTTTTGCACACGCACACACACATGTGCGAGCACGCACACTGGAAATATCTTGCCCACAAAAGGCCGTCTATGGCCTAAAAACGGATCGCAAGATGGAGAAAAGAAATGATTTACCAGTTACAGCTTGAAATCTCGTGGACTAGCCCATCCGTATGGTCTTTAGAACTACACGCCTCGACCATGGATTCGATAATACATGGTGTTAGGATCATATTAGAAAAGAAACAGTGAACAGAGGAAAGACAAAATTCACCCTATAGAGGGAATTCAATGAGACTAACAACGTGAGTCAGGACGAGCTCCGATTCAGTAATTTTCATAGGTGTTGGAAACGTATCGAGAAAATGAGATGATAAAAATTCTAATTTTCACTACCTGGAACATTTTGCACATGCACAAACATGCGCACGTGCATGCACACGGGAAATATCTTGCCGATAAAAGGCCGTCTATGCCCTGAAAAACGGATCGCCACATGGAGAAAACCAATAATTTCGCAGTTATAACTCCAAATCACATGGGCTAACCCATACATATGGTCTTCAAAACTATGCGCCTCGACCTTGGATTGGATACAACATGGTGTTTGGCTCATATTAGAGAAGACACAGTGAACAGAGGAAAGACAAAATTCACCCTCTAGAGGGTATTCAACGAGACTATCAACGTGAGTTAGGACGAGCTCCGATCGAGTAATTTTAATAGGTGTTGGAAAGATATCGGGTAAATTAGACGATAGAACTTCTAATTTTCACGACTTAGAAGATTTTTAACATTCACGCACACACACGAGCACGCACGCGGGAAGTTTTTTGCCCATAAAAGGCAGTCTATGCTATAAATTTCATAGGCATTGGAAAGGTATCGGGAAAACGAGATGATACAACTTATAATTTTCACGACCTAGAACATTTTGCACACACACACACACGCGCGAGCAGGCACATGGGAAATATCTTGCCCATAAAAGGCTGTCTATGCCCTCAAAAACGAATCGCCAGATGGTGAAAACCAATGATTTCGGAGTTACAACTCCAAATCCCATGGGCCAACCCATCCGTATGGTCTTCATAACTATGCGCCTCGACCATGGATTGGATACAACATGGTGTTAGGCTCATATTAGAGAAGAAACAGTGAAAAGAGGAATGACAAAATTCACCCTATAGAGGGTATTCAACGAGACTTTGAACGTGAGTCGAGACAAGCTCCGATTGAGTAATTTTCATAGGTGTTGGAAAGGTATCGGCAAAACGAGATGATAGATCTTCTAATTTTCATGACCTGAAACATTTTGCACACGCACACACACATGCGCGAGCATGCATACGGCAAATATGTTGCCCATAAAAGGTCGTCTATGCCCTAAAAAACAGATCGCCAGATGGAGAAAACCAATGATTTCGCAGTTACACGTTCAAATCCCATGGGCCAACCCATCCGTATGGTCTTCATAACTATGCGCCTCGACCATGGATTCGATAAAACATGGCGTTAGGCTCATTTTAGAGAAGAAACAGTGAACAGAGGAATGACAAAATTCACCCTATAGAGGGTATTCAACGAGACTATGAACATAAGTCAGGACGAGCTCCGATTGAGTAATTTTCATAGGTGTTGGAAAGGTATCGGGAAAACGAGATGATAGATCTTCTAATTTTCACGACCTAGAACATTTTGCACACGCACACACATACGCAAGCATGCACACGGGAAATATCTTGCCCATAAAAGGCCATCCATCCCCTCAAAAACGGATCGCCAGATGGAGAAAACGAATGATTTCGCAATGACAACTCCAAATCCCATGAGCCAACCCATCTCTATGGTCTTCAGAAGTATGCGCCTCGACCATGGATTGGATACAACACGGTGTTAGGCTCATATTAGAAAATAAATTGTTTATAGAGGAAAGACAAAATTAACCCTATAGTGGGTATTGAACGAGACTATCAATGTGAGTCACGACGAGCTCCGATTGAGTAATTTTCATATGTGTTGGAAATGTATCGGGAAATCAAGATGATAGAACTTCTATTTTTCAAGACCTGGAAGATTTTGCACACGCACACACACGCGCAAGCACGCACACTGGAAATATCTTTCCCACAAAAGGCCGTCTATGGCCTAAAAACGGGTCGCAAGATGGAGAAAACAAATGATTTACCAGTTACAACTTGAAATCTCGTGGACTAGCCCATCCGTATGGTCTTCTGAACTACACGCCTCGACAATGGATTCGATAAAACATGGTGTTAGGCTCATATTAGAAAAGAAACAGTGAACAGAGGAAAGACAAAATTCACCCTATAGAGGGAATTCAATGTGACAAACAACGTGAGTCAGGACGAGCTCCGATTGAGTAATTTTCATAGGTGTTGGAAAGGTATCGGGTAAACGAGATGATAGATCTTCTAATTTTCACGACCCGAAACATTTTTGCACACGCACACACACATGCGCGAGCACGCACACTGGAAATATCTTGCCCACAAAAGGCCGTCTATGGCCTAAAAACGGATCGCAAGATGGAGAAAAGAAATGATTTACCAGTTACAGCTTGAAATCTCGTGGACTAGCCCATCCGTTTGGTCTTTAGAACTACACGCCTCGACCATGGATTCGATAAAACATGGTGTTAGGATCATATTAGAAAAGAAACAGTGAACAGAGGAAAGACAAAATTCACCCTATAGAGGGAATTCAATGAGACTAACAACGTGAGTCAGGACGAGCTCCGATTGAGTAATTTTCATAGGTGTTGGAAACGTATCGAGAAAATGAGATGATAAAAATTCTAATTTTCACTACCTGGAACATTTTGCACATGCACAAACACGTGCACGTGCATGCACACGGGAAATATCTTGCCGATAAAAGGCCGTCTATGCCCTGAAAAACGGATCGCCACATGGAGAAAACCAATAATTTCGCAGTTACAACTCCAAATCCCATGGGCTAACCCATACATATGGTCTTCAAAACAATGCGCCTCGACCTTAGATTGGATACAACATGGTGTTTGGCTCATATTAGAGAAGACACAGTGAACAGAGGAAAGAAAAAATTCACCCTATAGAGGGTATTCAACGAGACTATCAACGTGAGTTAGGACGAGCTCCGATCGAGTAATTTTAATAGGTGTTAGAAAGATATCGGGTAAATTAGACGATAGAACTTCTAATTTTCACGACTTAGAAGATTTTTAACATTCACGCACACACACGAGCACGCACGCGGGAAGTTTTTTGCCCATAAAAGGCAGTCTATGCTGTAAATTTCATATGCGTTGGAAAGGTATCGGGAAAACGAGATGATAGAACTTATAATTTTCACGACCTAGAACATTTTGCACACACACACACACGCGCGAGCAGGCACATGGGAAATATCTTACCCATAAAAGGCTGTCTATGCCCTCAAAAACGAATCGCCAGATGGTGAAAACCAATGATTTCGGAGTTACAACTCCAAATCCCATGGGCCAACCCATCCGTATGGTCTTCATAACTATGCGCCTCGACCATGGATTGGATACAACATGGTGTTAGGCTCATATTACAGAAGAAACAGTGAAAAGAGGAATGACAAAATTCACCCTATAGAGGGTATTCAACGAGACTTTGAACGTGAGTCGAGACAAGCTCCGATTGAGTAATTTTCATAGGTGTTGGAAAGGTATCGGGAAAACGAGATGATAGATCTTCTAATTTTCATGACCTGAAACATTTTGCACACGCACACACACATGCGCGAGCATGCATACGGCAAATATGTTGCCCATAAAAGGTCGTCTATGCCCTAAAAAACGGATCGCCAGATGGAGAAAACCAATGATTTCGTAGTTACAAGTTCAAATCCCATGGGCCAACCCATCCGGATGGTCTTCATAACTATGCGCCTCGACCATGGATTGGATGCAACATGGCGTTAGGCTCATTTTAGAGAAGAAACAGTGAACAGAGGAATGACAAAATTCACCCTATAGAGGGTATTCAACGAGACTATGAACATAAGTCAGGACGAGCTCCGATTGAGTAATTTTCATAGGTGTTGGAAAGGTATCGGGAAAACGAGATGATAGATCTTCTAATTTTCATGACCCGAAACATTTTTGCACACGCACACACACATGTGCGAGCACGCACACTGGAAATATCTTGCCCACAAAAGGCCGTCTATGGCCTAAAAACGGATCGCAAGATGGAGAAAAGAAATGATTTACCAGTTACAGCTTGAAATCTCGTGGACTAGCCCATCCGTATGGTCTTTAGAACTACACGCCTCGACCATGGATTCGATAATACATGGTGTTAGGATCATATTAGAAAAGAAACAGTGAACAGAGGAAAGACAAAATTCACCCTATAGAGGGAATTCAATGAGACTAACAACGTGAGTCAGGACGAGCTCCGATTCAGTAATTTTCATAGGTGTTGGAAACGTATCGAGAAAATGAGATGATAAAAATTCTAATTTTCACTACCTGGAACATTTTGCACATGCACAAACATGCGCACGTGCATGCACACGGGAAATATCTTGCCGATAAAAGGCCGTCTATGCCCTGAAAAACGGATCGCCACATGGAGAAAACCAATAATTTCGCAGTTACAACTCCAAATCACATGGGCTAACCCATACATATGGTCTTCAAAACTATGCGCCTCGACCTTGGATTGGATACAACATGGTGTTTCGCTCATATTAGAGAAGACACAGTGAACAGAGGAAAGACAAAATTCACCCTCTAGAGGGTATTCAACGAGACTATCAACGTGAGTTAGGACGAGCTCCGATCGAGTAATTTTAATAGGTGTTGGAAAGATATCGGGTAAATTAGACGATAGAACTTCTAATTTTCACGACTTAGAAGATTTTTAACATTCACGCACACACACGAGCACGCACGCGGGAAGTTTTTTGCCCATAAAAGGCAGTCTATGCTGTAAATTTCATAGGCGTTGGAAAGGTATCGGGAAAACGAGATGATACAACTTATAATTTTCACGACCTAGAACATTTTGCACACACACACACACGCGCGAGCAGGCACATGGGAAATATCTTGCCCATAAAAGGCTGTCTATGCCCTCAAAAACGAATCGCCAGATGGTGAAAGCCAATGATTTCGGAGTTACAACTCCAAATCCCATGGGCCAACCCATCCGTATGGTCTTCATAACTATGCGCCTCGACCATGGATTGGATACAACATGGTGTTAGGCTCATATTAGAGAAGAAACAGTGAAAAGAGGAATGACAAAATTCACCCTATAGAGGGTATTCAACGAGACTTTGAACGTGAGTCGAGACAAGCTTCGATTGAGTAATTTTCATAGGTGTTGGAAAGGTATCGGCAAAACGAGATGATAGATCTTCTAATTTTCATGACCTGAAACAGTTTGCACACGCACACACACATGCGCGAGCATGCATACGGCAAATATGTTGCCCATAAAAGGTCGTCTATGCCCTAAAAAACAGATCGCCAGATGGAGAAAACCAATGATTTCGCAGTTACACGTTCAAATCCCATGGGCCAACCCATCCGTATGGTCTTCATAACTATGCGCCTCGACCATGGATTCGATAAAACATGGCGTTAGGCTCATTTTAGAGAAGAAACAGTGAACAGAGGAATGACAAAATTCACCCTATAGAGGGTATTCAACGAGACTATGAACATAAGTCAGGACGAGCTCCGATTGAGTAATTTTCATAGGTGTTGGAAAGGTATCGGGAAAACGAGATGATAGATCTTCTAATTTTCACGACCTAGAACATTTTGCACACGCACACACATACGCAAGCATGCACACGGGAAATATCTTGCCCATAAAAGGCCATCCATCCCCTCAAAAACGGATCGCCAGATGGAGAGAACCAATGATTTCGCAATTACAACTCCAAATCCCATGAGCCAACCCATCTCTATGGTCTTCAGAAGTATGCGCCTCGACCATGGATTGGATACAACACGGTGTTAGGCTCATATTAGAAAATAAATTGTTTATAGAGGAAAGACAAAATTAACCCTATAGTGGGTATTGAACGAGACTATCAATGTGAGTCACGACGAGTTCCGATTGAGTAATTTTCATATGTGTTGGAAATGTATCGGGAAATCAAGATGATAGAACTTCTATTTTTCAAGACCTGGAAGATTTTGCACACGCACACACACGCGCAAGCACGCACACTGGAAATATCTTTCCCACAAAAGGCCGTCTATGGCCTAAAAACGGGTCGCAAGATGGAGAAAACAAATGATTTACCAGTTACAACTTGAAATCTCGTGGACTAGCCCATCCGTATGGTCTTCAGAACTACACGCCTCGACAATGGATTCGATAAAACATGGTGTTAGGCTCATATTAGAAAAGAAACAGTGAACAGAGGAAAGACAAAATTCACCCTATAGAGGGAATTCAATGTGACAAACAACGTGAGTCAGGACGAGCTCCGATTGAGTAATTTTCATAGGTGTTGGAAAGGTATCAAGAAAATAAGATGATAAAAATTCTAATTTTCACTACCTGGAACATTTTGGACATGCAGAAACACACGCACGAGCACGCACACGGGAAATATCTGTCCTATAAAAGGCCGTCTATGCCCTGAAAAATGGATCGCCAGATGGAGAAAACCAATAATTTCGCAGTTACAACTCCAAATCCCATGGGCTAACCCATACATATGTTCTTCAAAACTATGCGCCTCGACCATGGATTGGATAGAACATGGTGTTTGGCTCATATTAGAGAAGAAACAGTGAACAGAGGAAAGACAAAATTCACCCTATAGAGGGTATTCAACAAGACTATCAACGTGAGTTAGGACGAGCTCCGATTGAGTAATTTTAATAGGTGTTGGAAACATGTCGGGTAAATTAGACGATAGAACTTCTAATTTTCATGACTTGGGAGATTTTGAACATTCACACACACACACGAGCACGCACGCGGGAAGTATTTTGCCCATAAAAGGCAGTCTATGCTGTAATTTTCATAGGCGTTGGAAAGGTATCGGGAAAACGAGATGATAGAACTTATAATTTTCACGACCTAGAACATTTTGCACACGCACACACATGCGCGAGCAGGCACACGGGAAATATCTTGCCCATAAAAGGCTGTCTATGCCCTCAAAAATGAATCGCCAGATGGAGAAAACCAATGATTTCGGAGTTACAACTCCAAATCCCATGGGCCAACCCATCCGTATGGTCTTCATAACTATGCGCCTCAACCATGGATTGGATACAACATGGTGTTAGGCTCATATTAGAGAAGAAACATTGAATAGAGGAATGGCAAAATTCACCCTATAGAGGGTATTCAACGAGACTTTGAACGTGAGTCGAGACAAGCTCCGATTGAGTAATTTTCATAGGTGTTGGAACGGTATCAGGAAAACGAGATGATAGATCTTCTAATTTTCACGACCCGAAACATTTTTGCACACGCACACACACATGCGCGAGCACGCATACGGCAAATATCTTGCCCATAAAAGGCCGTCTATGCCCTAAAAAACGGATCGCCAGATGGAGAAAACCAATGATTTCGCAGTTACAACTTCAAATCCCATGGGCCAACCCATCCGTATGGTCTTCATAACTATGCGCCTCGACCATGGATTGGATGCAACATGGCGTTAGGCTCATTTTAGAGAAGAAAGAGTGAATAGAGGAATGACAAAATTCACCCTATAGAGGGTATTCAACGAGACTATGAACATAAGTCAGGACGAGCTCCGATTGAGTAATTTTCATAGGTGTTGGAAAGGTATCGGGAAAACGAGATGATAGATCTTCTAATTTTCACGACCTAGAACATTTTGCACACGCAAACACATACGCAAGCACGCACACGGGAAATATCTTGCCCATAAAAGGCCATCCATGCCCTCAAAAACGGATCGCCAGATGGAGAAAACCAATGATTTCGCAATTACAACTCCAAATCCCATGGGCCAACCCATCTGTATGGTCTTTAGAAGTATGCGCCTCAACCATGGATTGGATACAACATGGTGTTAGGCTCATATTAGAGAATAAATAGTGAATAGAGGAAAGACAAAATTAACCCTATAGTGGGTATTGAACGAGACTATGAATGTGAGTCAGGACGAGCTCCAATTGAGTAATTTTCATATGTGTTGGAAATGTATCGGGAAATCGAGATGATAGAACTTCTATTTTTCATGACCTGGAAGATTTTGCACACGCACACACACGCGCGAGCACGCACACTGGAAATATCTTGCCCACAAAAGGCCGTCTATGGCCTAAAAACGGGTCGCAAGATGGAGAAAACAAATGATTTACCAGTTACAACTTGAAATCTCGTGGACTAGCCAATCCGTATGGTCTTCAGAACTACAAGCCTCGACAATGGATTCGATAAAACATGGTGTTAGGCTCATATTAGAAAAGAAACAGTGAACAGAGGAAAGACAAAATTCACCCTATAGAGGGAATTCAATGAGACTGACAACGTGAGTCAGGACGAGCTCCGATTGAGTAATTTTCATAGGTGTTGGAAAGGTATCAAGAAAATGAGATGATAAAAATTCTAATTTTCACTACCTGGAACATTTTGCACCTGCACAAACACGCGCACGAGCACGCACACGGGAAATATCTGTCCTATAAAAGGCCATCTATTCCCTGAAAAACGGATCGCCAGATGGAGAAAACCAATAATTTCGCAGTTACGAGTCCAAATCCCATGGGCTAACCCATAGATATGTTCTTCAAAACTATGCGCCTCGACCATGGATTGGATACAACATGGTGTTTGGCTCATATTAGAGAAGAAACAGTGAACAGAGGAAAGACAAAATTCACCCTATAGAGGGTATTCAACGAGACTATCAACGTGAGTTAGGACGAGCTCCGATTGAGTAATTTTAATAGGTGTTGGAAAGATGTCGGGTAAATTAGACGATAGAACTTCTAATTTTCACGACTTGGAAGATTTTGAACATTCACGCACTCACACGAGCACGCACGCGGGAAGTATTTTGCCCATAAAAGGCAGTCTATGCTGTAATTTTCATAGGCGTTGGAAAGGTATCGGGAAAACGAGATGATAGAACTTATAATTTTCACGACCTAGAACATTTTGCACACGCACACACACGCGCGAGCAGGCACACAGGAAATATCTTTCCCATAAAAGGCTGTCTATGCCCTCAAAAATGAATCGCCAGATGGAGAAAACCAATGATTTCGGAGTTACAACTCCAAATCCCATGGGCCAACCCATCCGTATGGTCTTCATGACTATGCGCCTCGACCATGGATTGGATACAACATGGTGTTAGGCTCATATTAGAGAAGAAACATTGAACAGAGGGATGACAAAATTCACCCTATAGAGGGTATTCAATGAGACTTTGAACGTGAGTCGAGACAAGCTCCGATTGCGTAATTTTCATAGGTGTTGGAAAGGTATCGGGAAAACGAGATGATACATCTTCTAATTTTCACGACCCGAAACATTTTTGCACACGCACACACACATGCGCGAGCACGCATACGGCAAATATCTTGCCCATAAAAGGGCGTCTATGCCCTAGAAAACGGATCGCCAGATGGAGAAAACCAATGATTTCGCAGTTACAACTTCAAATCCCATGGGCCAACCCATCCATATGGTCTTCATAACTATGCGCCTCGACCATGGATTGGATGCAACATGGCGTTAGGCTCATTTTAGAGAAGAAACAGTGAACAGAGGAATGACAAAATTCGCCCTATAGAGGGTATTCAACGAGACTATGAACATAAGTCAGGACGAGCTCCGATTGAGTAATTTTCATAGGTGTTGGAAAGGTATTGGGAAAACGAGATGATAGATCTTCTAATTTTCACGACCTAGAACATTTTGCACACGCACACACATACGCAAGCACGCACACGGGAAATATCTTGCCCATAAAAGGCCATCCATGCCCTCAAAAACGGATCGCCAGACGGAGAAAACCAATGATTTCGCAATTACAACTCCAAATCCCATGGGCCAACCCATTTGTATGGTCTTCAGAAGTATGCGCCTCGATCATGGATTGGATACAACATGGTGTTAGGCTCATATTAGAGAATAAATAGTGTATAGACGAAAGACCAAATTAACCCTATAGTGGGTATTGAACGAGACTATGAAAGTGAGTCAGGACGAGCTCCAATTGAGTAATTTTCATATGTGTTGGAAATGTATCGGGAAATCGAGATGATAGAACTTCTATTTTTCATGACCTAGAAGATTTTGCACACGCACACACACGCGCGAGCACGCACACTGGAAATATCTTGCCCACAAAAGGCCGACTATGGCCTAAAAACGGGTCGCAAGACGGAGAAAACAAATGATTTACCAGTTACAGCTTGAAATCTCGTGGACTAGCCAATCTGTATGGTCTTCAGAACTACAAGCCTCGACAATGGATTCGATAAAACATGGTGTTAGGCTTATATTAGAAAAGAAACAGTGAACAGAGGAATGTCAAAATTCACCCTATAGAGGGAATTCAATGAGACAATCAACGTGAGTCAGGACGAGCTCCGATTGAGTAATTTTCATAGGTTTTGGAAAGGTATCGAGAAAATGAGATGATAAAAATTCTGATTTTCACTACCTGGAACATTTTGGACATGCACAAACACGCGCACGAGCACGCACACGGGAAATATCTTGCCTATAAAAGGCCGTCTATGCCCTGAAAAACGGATCGCCAGATGGAGAAAACCAATAATTTCGCAGTTACAACTCCAAATCCCATGGGCTAACCCATACATATGGTCTTCAAAACTACGCGCCTCGACCATGGATTGGATTCAACATGGTGTTTGGCTCATATTAGAGAAGAAACAGTGAACAGAGGAAAGACAAAATTCACCCTATAGAGGGTATTCAACGAGACTATCAACGTGAGTTAGGACGAGCTCCGATTGAGTAATTTTAATAGGTGTTGGAAAGATATCGGGTAAATTAGACGATAGAACTTCTAATTTTCACGACTTGGAAGATTTTGAACATTCACGCACACACACGAGCACGCACGCGGGAAGTATTTTGCCCATAAAAGGCAGTCTATGCTGTAATTTTCATAGGCGTTGGAAAGGCATCGGGAAAACGAGATGATAGAACTTATAATTTTCAAGACCTAGAACATTTTGCACACGCACACACATGCGCGAGCAGGCACACGGGAAATATCTTGCCCATAAAAGGCTGTCTATGCCCTCAAAAACGAATCGCCAGATGGAGAAAACCAATGATTTCGGAGTTACAACTCCAAATCCCATGGGCCAACCCATCCGTATGGTCTTCATAACTATGCGCATCGACCATGGATTGGATACAACATGGTGTTAGGCTCATATTAGAGAAGAAACATTGAACAGAGGAATGTCAAAATTCACCCTATAGAGGGTATTCAACGAGACTTTAAACGTGAGTCGAGACAAGCTCCGATTGAGTAATTTTCATAGGTGTTGCAAAGGTATCGGGAAAACGAGATGATAGATCTTCTAATTTTCACGACCCGAAACATTTTTGCACACGCACACACACATGCGCGAGCACGCACACGGCAAATATCTTGCCCATAAAAGGCCGTCTATGCCCTAAAAAACGGATTGCCAGATGGAGAAAACCAATGATTTCGCAGTTACAACTTCAAATCCCATGGGCCAACCGATCCGTATGGTCTTCATAACTATGCGCCTCGACCATGGATTGGACGCAACATGGTGTTAGGCTCATATTAGAGAAGAAACAGTGAACAGAGGAATGACAGAATTCACCCTATAGAGGGTATTCAACGAGACTATGAACATAAGTCAGGACGAGCTCCGATTGAGTAATTTTCATAGGTGTTGGAAAGGTATCGGGAAAACGAGATGATAGATCTTCTAATTTTCACGACCTAGAACATTTTGCACACGCACACACATACGCAAGCACTCACACGGGAAATATCTTGCCCATAAAAGGCCATCCATGCCCTCAAAAACGGATCGCCAGATGGAGAAAACCAATGATTTCTTAATTACAACTCCAAATCCCATGGGCCAACCCATCTGTATGGTCTTCAGAAGTATGCGCCTCGACCATGGATTGGATACAACATGGTGTTAGGCTCATGTTAGAGAATAAATAGTGAATAGAGGTAAGACAAAATTAACCCTATAGTGGGTATTGGACGAGACTATCAATGTGAGTCAGGACGAGCTCCGATTGAGTAATTTTCATATGTGTTGGAAATGTATCGGGAAATCGAGATGATAGAACTTCTATTTTTCATGACCTAGAAGATTTTGCACACGCACACACACGGGCGAGAACGCACACTGGAAATATCTTGCCCACAAAAGGCCGTCTATGGCCTCAAAACGGATCGCAAGATGGAGAAAACAAATGATTTACCAGTTACAGCTTGAAATCTGGTGGACTAGCCCATCCGTATGGTCTTCAGAACTACACACCTCGACAATGGATTCGATAAAACATGGTGTTAGGAACATATTTGAAACGAAACAGTGAACATAGGAAAGACAAAATTCACCCGATAGAGGGAATTCAATGAGACTAACAACGTGAGTCAGGACGAGCCCCGATTGAGTAATTTTCATAGGTGTTGGAAAGGTATCGAGAAATGAGATGATAAAAATTCTAATTTTCATTACCTGGAACATTTTGCACATGCACAAACACGCGCACAAGCACGCACACGGGAAATATCTTGCCTATAAAAGGCCATCCATGCCCTCAAAAACGGATCGCCAGATGGAGAAAACCAATAATTTCGTAGTTACAACTCCAAATCCCATGGGCTAACCCATACATATGGTCTTCAAAACTATGCGCCTCGACCAAGGATGGGATACAACATGGTGATTGGCTCATATTAGAGAAGAAACAGTGATACGAGGAAAGACAAAATTCACCCTATAGAGGGTATTCAACGAGACTATCAACGTGAGTTAGGACGAGCTCCGATTGAGTAATTTTAATAGGTGTTGGACATATATCGGGTAAATTAGACGATAGAACTTCTAATTTTCACGACTTGGAAGATTTTGAACATTCACGCACACACACGAGCACGCGCGCGGGAAGTATTTTGCCCATAAAAGGCAGTCTATGCTGTAACTTTCATAGGTGTTGGAAAGGTATCGGGAAAACAAGATGATAGAAGTTCTAATTTTCACGACCGAGAATATTTTGCACACGCACACACACACGCGAGTAGGCACAGGGAAATATCTTGCCCATAAAAGGCTGTCTATGCCCTCAAAAACGAATCGCCCGATGGAGAAAACCAATAATTTTGGAGTTACAACTCCAAATCCCATGGGCCAACCCATCCGTACGGTCTTCATAACTATGCGCCGCGACCATGGATTGGATACAACATGGTGTTAGGTTCATATTAGAGAAGAAACAGTGAACAGAGGAATCACAAAATTCACCCTATAGAGGGTATTCAACGAGACTTTGAACGTGAGTCGAGACAAGCTCCTATTGAGTAATTTTCGTAGGTGTTGGAAAGGTATCGGGAAAACCAGATGATAGATCTTCTAATTTTCACGACCCGAAACGTTTTGCAAACGCACACACACATGCGCGAGCACGCATACGGCAAATGTCTTGCCCATAAAAGGCCGTCTATGCCCTAAAACCGGATCGCCAGATGGAGAAAACCAATGATTTCGCAGTTACAACTTCAAATCCCATGGGCCAACCCATCCGTATGGTCTTTATAACTATGCGCCTCGACCATGGATTGGATGCAACATGGTGTTAGGCACATATTAGAGAAGAAACAGTGAACAGAGGAATGACAAAATTCACCCTATAGATGGTATTCAATGAGACTATCAACGTGAGTTAGGACGAGCTCCGATTGAGTAATTTTAATAGGTTTTGGAAAGATATCGGGTAAATTAGACGATAGAACTTCTAATTTTCACGACTTGGAAGATTTTGAACATTCACGCACACACACGAGCACGCACGCGGGAAGTATTTTTCCCATAAAAGGCAGTCAATGCTGTAATTTTCATAGGCGTTGGAAAGGTATCGGGAAAACGAGATGATAGAACTTCTAATTTTCATGACCTAGAACGTTTTGCACACGCACACACACACGTGAGCAGGCACACGGGAAATATCTTGCCCATGAAAGGCTGTCTATGCCCTCAAAAACGAATCGCCAGATGGAGAAAACCAATGATTTCGGAGTTACAACTCCAAATCCCATGGGCCAACCCATCCGTGTGGTCTCCATAACTATGCGCCTCGACCATGGATTGGATACAACATGGTGTTGGGCTCATATTAGAGAAGAAACAGTGAACAGAGGAATGACAAAATTCACCCTATAGAGGGTATTCAACGAGACTTTGAACGTGAGTCGAGACAAGCTCCGATTGACTAATTTTCATGGGTGTTGGAAAGGTATCAGGAAACGAGATGATATATCTTCTAATTTTCACGACCCAAAACATTTTGCACACGCACACACCCATGCGCGAGCATGCATACGGCAAATATCTTGCCCATAAAAGGTCGTCTATGCCCTAAAAACGGATCGCCAGATGGAGAAAACCAATGATTTCGCAGTTACAACTTCAAATCTCATGGGCCAACCCATCCGTATGGTCTTCAGAACTATACGCCTCGACCATGGATTGGATACAATATGGTGTTAGGCTCATATTAGAGAAGAAACAGTGAATAGAGGAAAGACAAAATTCACCCTATAGAGGGTATTCAATGAGACTATCAATGTGAGTAAGGTCGAGCTCCGATTGAGTAATTTTCATAGGTGTTGGAAATGTATCGGGAAATCGAGATGATAGATCTTCTAATTTTCACGACCTAGAACATTTTGCACATGCACACACACACACATGAGCACGCGCATGGGAAATATCTTGCCCATAAAAGGCCATCCATGCCCTCAAACACGGATCGCCAGATGGAGAAAACCAATGATTTCGCAATTACAACTCCAAATCCCATGGGACA
This sequence comes from Hordeum marinum, assembly GCA_022496015.1. Taxonomy (NCBI): domain Eukaryota; kingdom Viridiplantae; phylum Streptophyta; class Magnoliopsida; order Poales; family Poaceae; genus Hordeum; species Hordeum marinum. Next base: position 142,862,505 of record CM039672.1, read on the forward strand.
ACCCATCTGTATGGTTTTCAGAAGTATGTGCCTCGACCATGGATTGGATACAACATGGTGTTAGGCTTATATTAGAGAAGAAGTAGTGAATAGAGGAAAGACAAAATTCACCCTATAGAGGGTATTCAACGAGACTATCAACGTGAGTCAGGTCGAGCTCCGATTGAGTAATTTTCATAGGTGTTGGAAATGTATCGGGAAATCGAGATGATAGATCTTCTAATTTTCACGACCTAGAACATTTTGCACACGCACACACACACGTGAGCACGCCCATGGGAAATATGTTGCCCATAAAAGGCCATCCATGCCCTCAAAAACGGATCGCCAGATGGAGAAAACCAATAATTTCGAAGTTACAACTCAAAATCCCATGGGCTAACCCATACATATGGTCTTCAAAACTATGCGCCTCGACCATGGATTGGATACAACATGGTGTTTGGCTCATATTAGAGAAGAAACAGTGAATAGAGGAAAGACAAAATTCACCCTATAGAGGGTATTCAACGAGACTATCAATGTGAGTCTGGTCGAGCTCCGATTGAGTAATTTTCATAGGTGTTGGAAATGTATCGGGAAATCGAGATGATAGATCTTCTAATTTTCACGACCTAGAACATTTTGCACACGCACACACACACACATGAGCACGCGCATGGGAAATATCTTGCCCATAAAAGGCCATCCATGCCCTCAAACACGGATCGCCACATGGAGAAAACCAATGATTTCGCAATTACAACTCCAAATCCCATGGGACAACCCATCTGTATGGTTTTCAGAAGTATGTGCCTCGACCGTGGATTGGATACAACATGGTGTTAGGCTTATATGAGAGAAGAAATAGTGAATAGAGGAAAGACAAAATTCACCCTATAGAGGGTATTCAACGAGACTATCAACGTGAGTCAGGTCGAGCTCCGATTCAGTAATTTTCATAGGTGTTGGAAATGTATCGGGAAATCGAGATGATAGATCTTCTAATTTTCACGACCTAGAACATTTTGCACACGCACACACACACGTGAGCACGCCCATGGGAAATATGTTGCCCATAAAAGGCCATCCATGCCCTCAAAAACGGATCGCCAGATGGAGAAAACCAATAATTTCGAAGTTACAACTCAAAATCCCATGGGCTAACCCATACATATGGTCTTCAAAACTATGCGCCTCGACCATGGATTGGATACAACATGGTGTTTGGCTCATATTAGAGAAGAAACAGTGAACAGAGGAAAGACAAAATTCACCCTATAGAGGGTATTCAACGAGACTATCAACGTGAGTTAGGACGAGCTCCGATTGAGTAATTTTAATAGGTGTTGGAAAGATATCGGGTAAATTAGACGATAGAACTTCTAATTTTCACGACTTGGTAGATTTTGAACATTCACGCACACACACGAGCACGCACGCGGGAAGTATTTTGCCCATAAAAGGAAGTCTATGCTGTAATTTTCATGGGTGTTGGAAAGGTATCGGGAAACGAGATGATATATCTTCTAATTTTCACGACCCAAAACATTTTGCACACGCACACACACATGCGCGAGCATGCATACGGCAAATATCTTGCCCATAAAAGGTCGTCTATGCCCTAAAAACGGATCGCCAGATGGAGAAAACCAATGATTTCACAGTTACAACTTCAAATCTCATGGGCCAACCCATCCGTATGGTCTTCAGAACTATACGCCTCGACCATGGATTGGATACAATATGGTGTTAGGCTCATATTAGAGAAGAAACAGTGAATAGAGGAAAGACAAAATTCACCCTATAGAGGGTATTCAATGAGACTATCAATGTGAGTAAGGTCGAGCTCCGATTGAGTAATTTTCATAGGTGTTGGAAATGTATCGGGAAATCGAGATGATAGATCTTCTAATTTTCACGACCTAGAACATTTTGCACATGCACACACACACACATGAGCACGCGCATGGGAAATATCTTGCCCATAAAAGGCCATCCATGCCCTCAAACACGGATCGCCAGATAGAGAAAACCAATGATTTCGCAATTACAACTCCAAATCCCATGGGACAACCCATCTGTATGGTTTTCAGAAGTATGTGCCTCGACCATGGATTGGATACAACATGGTGTTAGGCTTATATTAGAGAAGAAGTAGTGAATAGAGGAAAGACAAAATTCACCCTATAGAGGGTATTCAACGAGACTATCAACGTGAGTCAGGTCGAGCTCCGATTGAGTAATTTTCATAGGTGTTGGAAATGTATCGGGAAATCGAGATGATAGATCTTCTAATTTTCACGACCTAGAACATTTTGCACACGCACACACACACGTGAGCACGCCCATGGGAAATATGTTGCCCATAAAAGGCCATCCATGCCCTCAAAAACGGATCGCCAGATGGAGAAAACCAATAATTTCGAAGTTACAACTCAAAATCCCATGGGCTAACCCATACATATGGTCTTCAAAACTATGCGCCTCGACCATGGATTGGATACAACATGGTGTTTGGCTCATATTAGAGAAGAAACAGTGAATAGAGGAAAGACAAAATTCACCCTATAGAGGGTATTCAACGAGACTATCAATGTGAGTCTGGTCGAGCTCCGATTGAGTAATTTTCATAGGTGTTGGAAATGTATCGGGAAATCGAGATGATAGATCTTCTAATTTTCACGACCTAGAACATTTTGCACACGCACACACACACACATGAGCACGCGCATGGGAAATATCTTGCCCATAAAAGGCCATCCATGCCCTCAAACACGGATCGCCACATGGAGAAAACCAATGATTTCGCAATTACAACTCCAAATCCCATGGGACAACCCATCTGTATGGTTTTCAGAAGTATGTGCCTCGACCGTGGATTGGATACAACATGGTGTTAGGCTTATATGAGAGAAGAAATAGTGAATAGAGGAAAGACAAAATTCACCCTATAGAGGGTATTCAACGAGACTATCAACGTGAGTCAGGTCGAGCTCCGATTCAGTAATTTTCATAGGTGTTGGAAATGTATCGGGAAATCGAGATGATAGATCTTCTAATTTTCACGACCTAGAACATTTTGCACACGCACACACACATGTGAGCACGCCCATGGGAAATATGTTGCCCATAAAAGGCCATCCATGCCCTCAAAAACGGATCGCCAGATGGAGAAAACCAATAATTTCGAAGTTACAACTCAAAATCCCATGGGCTAACCCATACATATGGTCTTCAAAACTATGCGCCTCGACCATGGATTGGATACAACATGGTGTTTGGCTCATATTAGAGAAGAAACAGTGAACAGAGGAAAGACAAAATTCACCCTATAGAGGGTATTCAACGAGACTATCAACGTGAGTTAGGACGAGCTCCGATTGAGTAATTTTAATAGGTGTTGGAAAGATATCGGGTAAATTAGACGATAGAACTTCTAATTTTCACGACTTGGTAGATTTTGAACATTCACGCACACACACGAGCACGCACGCGGGAAGTATTTTGCCCATAAAAGGAAGTCTATGCTGTAATTTTCATAGGCGTTGGAAAGGTATCGGGAAAACGAGATGATAGAACTTCTAATTTTCATGACCTAGAACGTTTTACACACGCACACACACACACGTGAGCAGGCACACGGGAAATATCTTGCCCATAAAAGGCTGTCTATGCCCTCAAAAACGAATCGCCAGATGGAGAAAACCAAAGATTTCGGAGTTACAACTCCAAATCCCAAGGGCCAACCCATCCGTATGGTCTTCATAACTATGCGCCTCGACCATGGATTGGATACAACATGGTGTTAGGCTCATATTAGAGAAGAAACAGTGAACAGAGGAATGACAAAATTCACCCTATAGAGGGTATTCAACGAGACTTTGAACGTGAGTCGAGACAAGCTTCGATTGACTAATTTTCATAGGTGTTGGAAAAGTATCGGGAAAACGAGATGATAGAACTTCTAATTTACATGACCTGGAACATTTTGCACACGCACACACACCCGCGAGCACGCACACGGGGAATATCTTGCCCATAAAAGGCCATCTATTCCCTCAAAAATGGATCGCCAGATGGAGAAAATCGTTGATTTCAAAGTGACAACTCCAAATCCCATAGGCCAACCTATCTGTATGGTTTTCAAAACTATGCGCCTCGACGATGGATCGGATACAACATGGTTTTAGGCTCATATTAGAGAAGATACAGTGAACAGAGGAAACACAAAATTCACCCTATAGAGAGTATTCAACGAGACAATCAACTTGAGTCAGGACGAGCTCCGATTGAGTAATTTTCATAGGTGTTGGAAATGTATCGGGAAATCGAGATGATAGATCTTCTAATTTTCACGACCTAGAACATTTTGCACACGCACACACACACACGTGAGCACGCGCATGGGAAATATCTTGCCCATAAAAGGCCATCCATGCCCTCAAACACGGATCGCCAGATGGAGAAAACCAATGATTTCGCAATTACAACTCCAAATCCCATGGGCCAGCCCATCTGTATGGTCTTCAGAAGTATACGCCTCGACCATGGATTGGATACAACATGGTGTTAGGCTCATATTAGAGAAGAAATAGTGAATAGAGGAAAGACAAAATTCACCCTATAGATGGTATTCAACGAGACTATCAACGTGAGTCAGGACGAGCTCCGATAGAGTAATTTTCATATGTGTTGGAAATTTATCGAGAAATCGAGATGATAGAACTTCTATTTTTCATGACCTGGAAGATTTTGCACACGCGCACACACGCGCGAGCACGCACACGGGAAATATCTTGCCCACAAAAGGCCATCTTTGGCCTAAAAAACAGATCGCAAGATGGAGAAAACCAATGAATTACTAGTTACAGCTTGAAATCTTGTGGGCCAGCCCATCCGTATGGTCTTCAAAACTACACGCCTCGACCATGGATTCGATACAACATGGTGTTAGGCTCATATTAGAAAAGTAACAGTGAACAGAGGAATGACAAAATTCACCCTATAGAGGGAATTCAACGAGATTATCAACGTGAGTCAGGACGAGCTCCGATTGAGTAATTTTCATAGGTGTTGGAAAGGTATCGATAAAATGAAATGATAGAACTTCTAATTTTCACCACCTGAAATATTTTGCACATGCACAAGCACGTGCGCGAGCATGCACACCGGAAATATCTTGCCTATAAAAGGCCGTCTATGCCCATAAAAACGGATCGCCAGATGGAGAAAACCAATGATTTCGCAGTTACAACTCCAAATCCCATGGGCCAACCCATCCATATGGTCTCCAGAACTATGCGCCTCGACCATGGATTGGACACAACATGGTGTTTGGCTCATATTAGAGAAGAAACAGTGAACAGAGGAAAGGCAAAATTCACCCTATAGAGGGTATTCAACGAGTCTATCAACGTCAGTCAGGTCGAGTTTCGATTGAGTAATTTTCATAGGTGTTGGAAATGCGGGAAATCGAGATGATAGATCTTCTAATTTTCACGACCTAGAAAATTTTGCGCACGCACACACACACGTGCGCACGCACATGGGAAATATCTCAACCATAAAAGGCCATCCATGCTCTCAAAAACGGATCTTCAGATGGATAAAACAAATGATTTCGCAATTACAACTCCAAATCCCATGGGCCAACCCATCAGTATGGTCTTCAGAAGTATGCGCCTCGACCATGGATTGGATACAACATGGTGTTAGGCTCATATTAGAGAAGAAATAGTGAATAGAGGAAAGACAAAATTCACCCTATAGATGGTATTCAATGAGACTATCAACGTGAGTCAGGACGAGCTCCGATAGAGTAATATTCATATGTGTTGGAAATGTATCGAGAAATCGAGATGATAGAACTTCTATTTTTCATGACCTGGAAGATTTTGCACACGCACAAACACGCGCGAGCATGCACACGGGAAATATCTTGCCCACAAAAGGCCGTCTATGGCCAAAAAAAATCGCAAGATGGAGAAAACCAATGAATTACCAGTTACAGCTTGAAATCTCGCGGGTCAGCCCATCCGTATGGTCTTCAGAACTACACACCTCGACCATGTATTCGATACAACATGGTGTTAGGCTCATATTAGAAAAGAAACGGTGAACAGAGGAAAGACAAAATTCAACGAGACTATCAACGCGAGTCAGGACGAGCTCCGATTGAGTAATTTTCATAGGTGTTGGAAAGGTATCAAGAAAATGAGATGATAGAACTTCTAATTTTCACCACCTGAAACATTTTGCACACGCACAAACACGCGCGCGAGCATGCACACGGGAAATATCTTGCCTATAAAAGGCCGTCTATGCCCTGAAAAAGGATCGCCAGATGGAGAAAACCAATGATTTTGCAGTTACAACTCCAAATCCCATGGGCCAACCCATCCATATGGTCTTCAGAAGTATGCGCCTCGACCATGGATTGGATACAACATGGAGTTTGGCTCATATTAGAGAAGAAACAGTGAATAGAGGAAAGACAAAACTGTATCGGGAAAACGAGATGATAGATCTTCTAATTTTCAGGACCCGAAACATTTTGCACACGCACACACACACGCGCGAGCACGCATACGGGAAATATCTTGCTGATAAAAGGCTGTCTATGCCCCGAAAAACGGATTGCCAGATCGAGAAAACCAATGATTTCGCAGTTCCACTTCAAATCCCATGGGCCAACCCATCCGTATGGTCATCAGAACTATACGCCTCGACCATGGATTGGATACAATATGGTGTTAGGCTCATATTAGAGAGGAAACACTGAATAGAGGAAAGACAAAATTCACCCTATAGAGGGTATTCAACGAGACTATCAACGTGAGTCAGGTCGAGCTCCAATGGACTAATTTTCATACGTGTTGGAAATGTATTGGGAAATCGAGATGATAGATGTTCTACTTTTCACGACCTAGAACATTTTGCACACGCACACACACACGTGAGCACGCGCAAGGGAAATATCTTGCCCATAAAAGGCCATCTATGCCCTCAAAAACGGATCGCCAGATGGAGAAAACCAATGATTTCGCAATTACAACTCCAAATCCCATGGGCCAACCCATCTGTATGGTTTTCAGAAGTATGTGCCTCGACCATGGATTGGATACAACATGGTGTTAGGATTATATTAGAGAAGAAATAGAGAATAGAGGAAAGACAAAATTCACCCTATAGAGGGTATTCAACGAGACTATCAACGTGAGTCAGGTCGAGCTCCGATTGAGTAATTTTCATAGGTGTTGGAAATGTATCGGGAAATCAAGATGATAGATCTTCTAATTTTCACGACCTAGAACATTTTGCACACGCACACACACACGTGAGCACGCACATGGGAAATATCTTACCCATAAAAGGCCATCCATGCCCTCAAAAACGGATCGCCAGATGGAGAAAACCAATGATTTCGCAATTACAACTCCAAATCCTGTGGGCCAACCCATCTGTATGGTCTTCAGAAGTTTGCGCCTCGAGCATGGATTGGATACAACATTGTGTTAGGCTCGTATTAGAGAAGAAATAGTGAATAGAGGAAAGACAAAATTCAACCTATAGATGGTATTCAACGAGACTATCAACGTGAGTCAGGACGAGCTCCGATAGAGTAATTTTCATATGTGTTGGAAAGGTATCGGGAAAACGAGATGATAGATCTTCTAATTTTCACGACCCAAAACATTTTGCACACGCACACACACACGCGCGAGCACGCATACGAGAAATATCTTGCCCGTAAAAGGCCGTCTATGCCCTGAAAAACGGATCGCCAGATGGAGAAAACCAATGATTTCAGAGTTACAACTCCAAATCGCATGGGCCAACCCATCCGTATGGTCTTCACAACTATGCGCCTAGACCATGGATTGGATACGACATGGTGTTAGGCTCATATTAGAGAAGAAACAGTGAACAGAGGAATGACAAAATTCACTATATAGAGGGTATTCAACGAGTTCCGATTGAGTAATTTTCATAGGTGCTGGAAAGGTATCGGGAAACGAGATGATAGATCTTCTAATTTTCAAGACCCAGAACATTTTGCACACACACACACACGCGAGCACGCACACAGGAAATATCTTGCCCATAAAAGGCCATCTATGCCCTGAAAAACGAATCGCCACATGGAGAAAACCAATGATTTCGTAGTTACAACTTCAAATCCCATGGGCCAACCCATCCGTATGGTCTTCAGAACTATGCGCCTCGACCAAGGATTGGATACAACATGGTGTTAGGCTCATATTAGGGAAGAAATAGTGAATACAGGAAAGAAAAAATTCACCCTATAGAGGGTATTCAACGAGACAATGAACTTGAGTTTGGACGAGGTCCGATTGAGTAATTTTGGTATGTGCTGGAAATGTATCGGGAAATCGAGATGATAGAACTTCTATTTTTCATGACCTGGAAGGTTTTGCACACGCACACACACGCGCGAGCACGCACACGGGAAATATCGTGCCCACAAAGGTACGTCTATGGCCTAGAAAATGGATCGCAAGGTGGAGAAAACCAATCATTTACGAGTTACAACTTCAAATCTCGTGGGCCAGCCCATCCGTATGGTCATCAGAACTACACGCCTCGACCATGGATTCGATAAAAAATGGTGTTAGGCTCATATTAGAAAAGAAAGAGTGAATAGAGGAAATACAAAATTCACCCTATAGAGGGTATTCAACGAGACTATCAACGTGAGTCACGACGAGCTCCAATTGAGTAATTTTCATAGGTGTTGGAAAGGTATCGGTAAAATGAGATGATAGAACTTATAATTTTCATGACCTGGAATGTTTTTCACACGCACAAACACGCGCGCGAGCACGCACATGGGAAATATCTTGCCTATAAAACGCCGTCTATGCCCTGAAAAACGGATCGCCAGATGGAGAAAACCAATGATTTCGCAGTTACAACTCCAAATCCCATGGGCCAACCCATCCATATGGTCTTCAGAACTATGCGCCTCGACCATGGATTGGACACAACATAGTGTTTGTCTCATATTAGAGAAGAAACAGTGAAGAGAGGAAAGACAAAATTCACCCTATAGAGGGTATTCAACGAGACTAGCAACGTGAGTCAGGTCGAGCTCCGATTGAGTAATTTTCATAGGCGTTGGAAGGGTATTGGGAAAACGAGATGATAGAACTTCTAATTTTCACGACCTAGAACATTTTGCACATGCACACGCACACGTGAGCAGGCGCACGGGAAATATCTTGTCCATAAAAGGTTGTCTATGCCCTCAAAAACGGATCGCCAGATGAAGAAAACCAATGATTTCAGAGTTACAACTCCAAATCCCATGGGCCAACCCATCCATATGGTCTTCAGAACTATGCGCCTCGACCATGGATTGGATACAACATGGTTTTAGGCTCATATTAGAGAAGACATAGTGATCACAGGATTGACAATATTCAAGCTATAGAGGGTATTCAACGAGACTATGAACGCGAGTCGGGACGAGCTCCGATTGAGTAATTTTCATAGGTGTTGGAAAGGTATCGGGAAAACAAGATGATAGATCTTCTAATTTTCACGACCCGGAACATTTTGCACACGCACACACACACGCGAGCACGCACGCGGGAAATATCTTGCCCATAAAAGATCGTCTATGCCCTGAAAAATGGATCGCCAGATGGAGAAAACCAATGATTTCGCAGTTACAACTCCAAATCCCATTGGCCAACCCATCCGTATGGTCTTCAGAACTATACAACTCCACCATGGATTGGATACAACATGGTGTTAGGCTCATATTGGAGAAGAAACAGTGAACAGAGGAAAGACCAAATTTAACCCTATAGAGGGTATTCAACGAGACTATCAACGAGTGTCAGGACGACCTCCGCTTGAGTAATTTTCATAGGTGTTGGAAAGGTATCGGGAAAATGAGATGACAAAAATTCTAATTTTCACGACCTGGAACATTTTGCACAAGCACACACCCACGCACGGGCACGCACACGGGAAATATCTTGCCCATAAAAGGTCGTCTATGCCCGGAAAAACGGATTGCCAGATGGAGAAAACCCATCCGTATGGTGTTTAGAACTATGCGCCTCGACCATGGATTGGATACAACATGGTGTTAGTGTCATATTTGAGAAGAAACAATGAACAGAGGAAATACAAAATTCCCCCTATAGAGGGTATTCAATGACACTATTAACGTGAGTCAGGACGATCTCCGATTGAGTAATTTTTATAGGTGTTTTAAATGTATTGGGAAAACGAGATGATATAACTTCTATTTTTCATGACCTGGAATATTTTGCACACACACACGCGCGAGCACGCACACGAAAATATCTTTCCCATAAAAGGCCGTCTATGGCCTAAAAAATGGATGGCAAGTTGGAGAAAACCAATGATTTCCCAGTTACAGCTTGAAATCCCATGGGCCAGCCCATTTGTATGGTCTTTAGAACTACGAGCCTCGAACATGGATTGGATACAAGATGATGCTAGGGTCATATTAGAGAAAAAACAATGAACAGAGGAAAGACAAAATTCACCCTATAGAGGGTATTCAACGAGACTATCAACGTGAATCCGGACGAGCTCCAATTGAGTAATTTGCATAGGTGTTGGAAAGGTATCGGGAAAACAAGATGATAGGACTTTTAATTATCACGACCTAGAAGATTGAGTAATTTGCATAGGTGTTGGATAGGTATTGGGAAAACGAGACGATAGAACTTCTAATTTCCACGACCTTGAACATTTTGCACACACACACACACACACACGTGAGCACGCACACGGGAAATATCTTGCCCATAAAAGGCCGTCTATGCCCTCAAGAGCGGATCGCCAGATGGAGAAAACCAATGATTTCGCAGTTACAACTCCAAATCCCATGGGCCAACCCATCCATATGGTCTTCAGAACTATGCGCCACTGTCATGGATTGGATACAACATGATGTTAGGCTCATATTATGGAAGAAACAATGAAGAGAGGAAAGAAAAAATTCACCCTATAGAGGGTATTCAACGAGATTATCGACGTGAATCATGATGAGCTCCGGTTGAGTAATTTTCATATCTGTGTGAAATGTATCAGGAAAACGAGATGCTAGAACTTATATTTTTCATGACCTGGAAGATTTTGCACACACACACGATGATGAGGACATGAGTACCTTGGATACGACCAAAAATGTTGCATACATGCATATTTGTGCGGTGATTTCTTATAAGAATTATGCAATAATTTATTTGTGTTATCCGGAACAAAAATACTTCACCTATTTTTATTTTATGGCTAAATGTAGAATGGTCGAACACTTGTATGAACCACGTATGATGACAAATGAAGAGGAAATGGTTGGGTGCTATTCAAGTGGTCCTCTAGTGTCAAAGGAAACAATTAGGTGTTGTTCAAGAAGTTTTCTCACGTAACTTTTAGCCCAAGAGAAGATAGAGTCCAAGTCTCTCACGTTTTGGACTCAGATTCGGACTACACACACCTGTCTCAAAACGCCAACAACTTTTTCATACGTACTCAGAATTGGATGATTCTTTTTTTATTGGAAACTAGATTTCATGTGCGTTCTAACACAGCTGGAATCTCCTTAGAATACGTCTGTATCGCGAAGATATCATTGAAACAATATGAGTTGCAGCAGAATCTGAGTCAAACTACAAGTCCAAAGGTGTTGCATCACCTCCACTTGGGCCCATGGGCCTTGTACGACCTAGGGTTGGTTTTAGAGTGTCTTGGGACGTCCTCCCACCTCCTTGGCCACCACCCCTTGCTCCTATATAAGTAGATCAATCTAGTAGCTTTTCCTTTGGGTTTTGTTTAGTAAAAAGTTAGCCATTGCAACTTCGTGTACTTTGTTTGTGTCCAATGACCAGACTAAGTCCGCTTTCGGAACCCCACCATTATTAATACTGTACCATCCCAAATTTTCAATTTGGAATGTTTTACAATTATTAGTTAAGCATCTATGCATTATGATGGAAATGAATGTGGCAATTATGTTTTCATCTTCTTCATTTGACTTCTTTTCAATTGGCATTTGAGTTACTCAATTACCTGACAAAATACTTTGAAGAAAAGTATGAGAGGAGGTAACATGACACCCCAAAAGTCAGAAGAAAATAGTGCCAATTTATTTGAAAGTCAAATTTGGTTTCATTTTGGATTTTCTTTAAATAATGTTTTTACAAAGTGTTTATTTTGACTCTAAACAAATGTTCACGCCTTAGGGTTTGTTTTCTGATCGTTTTGGTATATAATACCTTATATTTTGTTTTCTGCTTCAGATCTAATAAGAAAGATTTTCCAAAAAAATGCACGCACCGTTATCCAGGCCAGGCCCAACCAGCTAGCCACGGGCACCACAGCCCAAGCCAGCGCTAGGGCTGGCTATCGTACGATGCCAGGAGCGAGCGCTCCTGGCTAGCGCCGTCAGAGGCATCGGTGGAAAAAAAAGTTCGTCCCTAACCTCCCGCTTAGCCTGCTGGGATGAGGCCGCACCGTGCTCGTCCACAACCGCCGGCCGGAGCTCTTGGGATAAGGCTTATCCCGCGCTCCCGGATGCCCTAGCCGCGCCTATAAGTAGCCCTCGATCCCCTCATTCCATTCAGCAACCCCGCACCTCCTCTCGCCGCTCATAGCCGACGCATCGTCCATTCGCATCTCGCCGGAGCCGAGTCCGTTCGCCGGAGAAGTCCTACGTCGGTGAGCCCCTTCCTGTATCAGGAATCGGATCCCCTCGCCATTGCGCATCTCCCTGACATTCTCGTTGCCCCTAGGACGCATCGGAGCAGCCACCCCGACGACCTGCATCGCCGGAGTTCGCTGGAGTACAGGAACTTGCCCCGTTCCTCCGGTCGTCGCCGCCGACCGCCATCACCACCGTTTGAATGCCCTCGCCAAGCCGCACCTCTCTCGCCTCTCCACTGACGCCGGCGATCGCCGGAGCTGCCGCCCCGTCATCGCCCAGTTCCTGCCCGACCACGTCCTCGCTCTGTAAGCCGCAACCCGCTCCTTTGTTCGTAGGTAGCCTAGATTAGAATGGTTTTTTTATTTTGATCGAACTGGTACGCTATTTAGATTGGTTTTTTATTAGATCTAAATTGTGCGGTTTATTTAAACCGAACGTCGGTTTTCCTTTTAGTCTAGCTGAACCGGATAATTTTGCTTAATTCGCGAACGTTCACAGCATAGCCACCGCGGCGAACGTAGTCAACCAACCAGAGCTGTCCACTTCGCGCTCTAGCCGCGAACGTCCACACTTTAGAGTTTTCAGAAAACGTCCCTTCTAGCAGTTTTTTCAGATTTAATTCAAAAATTTCAAACGGCTTTAACTTTTTAACTGTAGATCGAAACAGGATGAAACAAGCGGCTAAAGTTTCGTCTCGAATTGCACTAACGAGAAAACCCATAGTTGCAGATTTTTGCAAGTTCAAATTTGAAATTATTTGAGATTTGAATTTAAATTTCATTAGGCCATATCTTTCAAACGGTATACCCGTTTGAAGTGATTCTTTTTGCACCACGTCACACGAACTAAATCCTTTGCCATGAAATTTTGCCACTATATTTTCTGCACAATTATTTTCTATTCACCATAATTTTACTAGGATGCCTTGTAGGAACTGATGAGGACATGACTACCTTCGATACGTCCAAAAATATTGTATATGTGCATATTTGTGAGGTGATTTCTTATAATAATTATTCAATAATGTATTTATGTTATCCGGAACAAAAATACTTCACCTATTTTTATTTTATGCCTAAATGCAGAATGATCGAACACTTGTATGAACCACGTGTGATGACAAAGGGAGAGGAAATGGTTGGATGCTTTTTAAGAGGTCCTCTCACGTTAAAGGAAATAATTAGGTGTTGTTCAAGAAGTTCTATCACGTCACTTTTAGCCCAAGAGAAGATAGAGTCCAAATCTCTCACGTTCTGGACTCAGATTCGGACTACACAGACATACCTGTCTCAAAACGCCAACAACTTTTTCATACGGACTCGGAATTGGGTGATTCATATTCTGCTGGAAACTAGATTTCATATGAGTTCCAGCCCAGTTGGAATCGCCTTAAAACTCGTTTGGATCGCGAAGATATCGATGAAATAATCTGACGTTGCAGCAGAATCCGAGTCAAACTACAAGTCTAAAGGTGTTGCATCACCTCCACTTGGGCCCATGGGCCTTGTACAACCTAGGGTTGGTTTTAGGGTGTCATGGGACGTCCTCCCACCTCCTTGGCCGCCACCCCTTGCTCCTATATAAGTAGATCAGTCTAGTAGCTTTTTCTTTGGCTTTTGTTAAGTTAAAAGTTAGCCATTGCAACTTCGTGTACTTCGTTTGTGTCCAACGACCAGATTTAGACCGCTTTTGGAACCCCACCCTTATCAATACTTCATCTGTATTCGCAATATTCAGATTGCATTAGCATATTCTTGCTTGTTCTTCGATTGCTTGCAGGAATAGACCTTCGTGGTCAGGTTGATCGTGCTCCCGCGTGGTCAATAACCTCTTGGAGATTGGTTTAGCGATTGCTAAGGCGCAACGTCGTGCACGTTTGTAGTCGGTTCATCAAAGTCTTCTCCACCAAATCGATAGTTATCATCTCATCGAAAGATCGGGACCCTCGCCTCTATCAAGTGGTATCAGAGCTCCACAGTTTTCGGATCTACCTAGACGCAATCTCGTATGTGAATTCGGATTGAAATCTGTTTTGCGCAGTGTTTAGTAAAACAAGCGTATCTTTCTCATACGAACTCGGAATTGAGTGATTCTTTTTGCATAGGAAAGCTTGAGTTAGTAGCATTCTTGAGAAAAAATATCAGAAATTTCACATAATATTTTCTAGAGGAAAGCTGAAGAGAGAGTTTTGTATATCTTGCTTGTCGGTCATTTATCATCATTGTCTTTACTGCCATTGTGATCTTCACTTATATCTTGCTGTTGAGAGCTAATTCATATCATCCCTTTCTGCTATTTCTCCTACATCGTGACTCCATTAGTGTTCTAGGCTCGCGTCTCTAGTACGGTCAAGCCTAGGACCAGCACAGTACCGTCGTTAAGCGTTTATTCAACATTGCATCTCTGAATTGATTATTGCTAATCTTTTGCTACCATATATTAAGCCTTCCAAGCTCCACATATTTCTACATCGTGTATACATACGTTCACCTGGTAATCGCTTTACCCAATCTTTGGAGATATTGACACCGTCGGTTGCCGGTCGCCACCTGCTGCATGGTAAGAATTTGTAAGACATTGATATTTGCTTTATTGTGAGCGTTTTACCACCACATCCCAGTAGTTCATAGGAATAATATACTTGGATCTTTATTTCTTGTTTCTACTAGTCATGACAGGATCTAGAGTTGTCAGTTCATGGGCTTCTTCGATCGTGGGAGACGTGCCACCACAAAAACCGATACGAGAGATGCAAAGAGATCCAAATGCACATGATCATGTTAATGTTTCTATACCTCCATTTAATGGCCGATTTAGACCTGCTTTATATATTGAGTGGGAGTTTGAAATAAATGAAATATTTGGTTCCCATAATTTTGCTGCACATAAGAAAGTTAAGGTCGGAGTTGGTTCTTTCACTGGTTATGCTTTAGTTTGGTGGAGCGAATATTGCCGGTTACACAAAGATATTATACCGACTACTTGGGATGATTTGAAACTTGCCATGAGACACACATTCGTTCCTGCTTATTATACTCGTGACAAGCTTAAAAAGTTAGAATATTTAAAACAAGGTAGTGACACCGTAATGAAATATTATGATGATTTACAAATGACCTTGTTGTATTCCTCATTAGAAGAAAGTGAAGAAGATTTTATGGATAGATTTTGGGGAGGATTAAACCATGATATTCAGGAGATACTAATTCATGAAAAGTGTTATTCTATGGATCGTTTGTTTTGTCTTTCTTGCAAAGCTGAACAGGAAATAAATCAACGCATTGCCCAAAAGGAAATAGAGCGCAAGGTGCTCATTCCAAGAGTGGATGCGGTTGTTCCTTCAACTACTAGGCGTACTGTGACAACCACATTCATTCTTGTAAGGGCTACATCACCTACACCATGTAACACGTCACCATCGAGAGTGCCTACATCATCTAAGTTTATCATAAAAGGTAATGGCAAAGGTATTGATCTTCTACCTCCACATAAGTATGTTGAATGCCTTGTCAATTCCAATGTACCTTGTGATGATCTACCCATTACTTTGATCAAACCACCTATTTTAGAGGACTATGTTCATGATTTTACTTCGTCATGTGATCAAATAATTACAATATCAACAATTGTGAGTGCACCCATTGAATTAACTATTGATGAGCAAGAACTGTGTGAATCAGAAAATCAATCAAATTTGGGTCAAATATGTTTGAAAATAATTCTATCGGTGTTTAATCATTTTGATATGACCTCCAATCTTGGTGATAATTCTGTGTCAAATGACATGTTGCATGTTTGCTTATTTAAGCATGTTGTAGCATCTAAGTTTGAAACGATTCATGTTTATCTACCAATATTGGGACGGTTTAATGATGAACATTATGAATCTTTTGATATGAATAAGGACTTCACTTATATATGCAAACTGAGTTGTAATATTGTCATGCCTTCTACTTCTTGTGATGATTTTTTGGCTTCATATTTCATGACATGTGATGAGTGCCCTTGCATATATGTGTCACATGTGTCACAACTAATAATAATAAAAATGCATGAAAAATACATATACAATGTGTACGGCTTTTCTCTTTTCGTAGCCACATTTCAGATTAAGCAACGCCGAGGACGGCTTTGTTTTCAAAAAGGGGAGGATGATGAGGACATGACTACCTTCGATACGTTCAAAAATATTGTATATGTGCATATTTGTGAGGTGATTTCTTATAATAATGATTCAATAATTTATTTATGTTATCCGGAACAAAAATACTTCACCTATTTTTATTTTATGCCAGAATGCAGAATGACCGAACACTTGTATGAACCACGTGTGATGACAAAGAGAGAGGAAATGGTTGGATGCTTTTTAAGAGGTCCTCTCACGTTAAAGGAAATAATTAGGTGTTGTTTAAGAAGTTCTATCACGTCACTTATAGCCCAAGAGAAGATAGAGTCCAAATCTCTCACATTCTGGACTCAGATTCGGACTGCATAGACATACCTGTCTCAAAACACCAACAACTTTTTCATACGGACTCGGAATTGGGTGATTCGTTTTCTGCTGAAAACTAGATTTCATATGAGTTCCAGACCAGTTGGAATCACCTTAAAATTCGTCTGGATCGCGAAGATATCAACGAAACAATATGACGTTGCAGCAGAATCCGAGTCAAACTACTAGTCCAAAGGTGTTGCATCACTTCACCTTGGGCCCATGGGCCTTGTACGACCTAGGGTTGGTTTTAGGGTGTCATGGGACGTCCTCCCACCTCCTTGGACGCCACCCCTTGCCCCTATATAAGTAGATCAATCTAGTAGCTTTTCCTTTGGGTTTTGTTTAGTTAAAAGTTAGCCATTGCAACTTCGTGTACTTCGTTTGTGTCCAACGACCAGACTAAGACCGCGTTTGGAACCCCACCCTTATCAATACTTCATCTATATTCGAAATATTCAGATTGAATTATCATATTCTTGCTTGTTCTTCGATTGCTTGCAGGAATAGACCTTCGTGGTCAGGTTGATCGTGCTCCGGCGTGGTCGATAACCTCTTGGAGAATGGTTTAGCGATTGGTAAGGCGCAACATCGTGCACGTTTGTAGTCGGTTCGTCAATGTCTTCTCCACCAAATCGATAGTTATCATCTCATCTAAAGATCGGGACCCTCGCCTCTATCAGGAACACTAGAGCACATCACGAATTTTTTAACATTAATTATACTTTGAAAATTTTCATGTTAATGACTTGTGTTGGATTTTATTTGGTTTTTGCAAATATTTTGTTGCATGTTTTCTTTGGATGTATGAATGCTTGTTTATGTGTTTTTATTTACTTTGCGATAGATTGTCCGGAGTGCGAAGCAGAGTACTACCATTCCCTAGAACTTCACTCCCAGCACGAAGGCAAGTTGCATTTTGATCATCTCAGTTTTTACCTATGTTTTATTTTTTCACATAGTCCTTTGATGTAGGAGTGCATGATAGGAGTTTATACTTTTTGGATTTACTATCACCCAATAGTTCTTTTGAGGTAGGTCTGAACCGTACCAACTTTGTCGCCATCGTGTTATGTTACAATGCTTCGCCAAAGTAGACGTGGATTGGGGAGTGTTATCACTTTGAGATGTGAGTGACAAAGTAATAACTAGGACCAACTTTAATGAACTACCTAGGTGGAAATTGGTTTGTATGGTGGCGAAGTACAGTGGGAGCATTCAGGGGAATCCATGGGAGTGCACACTAGTGGTCCGTCCACCCAGGCTCAAAGGGATCAACCTTATTTTCATGTCTATAAGCTTCCATGTGCATCCGCAAGCCAATATTGGCTCTGGCTTAATTGAGTAGATGGTGTGACCTCTTCCGGGATGGGCTAGCAGATGTAGATGATGTAGGTGCACCGGCCTATCCATGGGTTAGGGGAAATGCTTTCGAAATACTATGTCTCGATCCTCCGATCAAGGATGTGGTTGGGTCTTGTGGGGAAAAGTGCACAACCTCTGTAGAGTTAAAAAAAATCTAATCGATTAGCCGTGTCCCCGGTCATGGACAACTTGAGCTTTTAGTAGTGGAAATGTAGGGAGATCTCATCACTCCTAACTAATCAACTGGGTACAAAATTTTGGAATGATTGAGATGGGCAACATCTCAGACTTATGATATTTGTAGAAGCAGAACAATTATTTTGGATAGGGGAAAACTAGCTTTATGCAAAACTAAACTTAGAGCTTTCCACCAGCCAAATTGCATGTACTATGTAGGCTCATTACACTTTATGATGTGACTTGCCAGTACATTCCATGTACTATTGACCTACACGACTGCAACTTATCACGCTGCAGATTTATCCGACGACGAATAAGGTGCGATAGGTCGTTGTTCTGCACTCAGCTTGCTCGTGGAGTTGATGGACTCGTTACACTTTTTGCTTCCGCATGTTTTTGTTTCACTTGGCCTTAGGCCACATTAATTTAATATACTCTTTGAGGATTCTCGATGTAATAAATGTGTGATTGAACTCTGTTGTAAATCCTCCAGTACTGTGTGTGTCAGCATACCGATCCAGGGATGACACTTCAGCACAGAGACTCCAATCCCGTGAGATCGGGTCGCTACAAATACTTCATCTATATTCGCAATATTCAGATTGCAATATCATATTGTTGCTTGTTCTTCGATTGCTTGCAGGAATAGACCTTCATGGTCAGGTTGATCGTGCTCCGGCGTGGTCAATAACCTCTCAGAGATTGGTTTAGCGATTGCTAAGGCGCAACGTCGTGCATGTTCATAGTCACATCGTCAAAGTCGTCTCCACCATATCGATAGTTATCATCTCATCGAAAGATCGGGACCCTCACCTCTATCAAGTGTTATTAGTTTTCAGGTTGCTCGGTGAGAATTTCCAGTTATTCGTAGACTAAATTTATTTTCCTTACCTATTGCCCAAGAAAAAGCCACAAAAAAAGCTAGATCTATTCAACTTTTCTTCAAGCCAGTCTGAGCCTTTGCAATTTTATTTTCAGTGCTTGCATAGTCGAATTATCGGTTGCATCGTCGTGTCGAGTTGCTGGTCTTAGCGTCAAGTCTTTTGGAGTTTCGAGTTCTATTCACAACATGTCACGCCGGCGTCGCACCATCTTCATCGTTGTTGCCATATACCACCACCACGCCACTGTCATCCCTTTCATTGTCACCCATCAACATCCATCAATTTTCAGCACATGCTACCATTGTTCATT
Source organism: Hordeum marinum (assembly GCA_022496015.1). Lineage (NCBI taxonomy): Eukaryota > Viridiplantae > Streptophyta > Magnoliopsida > Poales > Poaceae > Hordeum > Hordeum marinum. Next base: position 142,882,427 of record CM039672.1, read on the forward strand.
CTCATTATCATACTTGAGGTCGTTCACATCTACGCTTGATCCAATTTGCTTCTTATTTTGTTGGGAGGAAAAAAGTGAGACAAAAAAGAAAAAAAAGTAAGAGAAAAAAAGAGAAAAAAGTGAGAAAAAAATTGGTGAGAAAAAAAATAGAGAAATTTTTTTTTTTGAATCTATTTGACTCAAATCTCGTATCTGAATTCGGAGTGAAATCTGTTTTGCGCAGTGTTCAGTAGAACAAGCGTATCTTCCTCAGACGAACTCGGAATTGAGTGATTCTTTTTGCATACGAAAGCTTGAGTCAGTAGCATTGTTGAGGAAAAATATCGGAATTTTGACGTATTATCTTACATAGGAAAGTTGTAGAGATAGTTTTGGTATATCCTGCTTGGCGGTCATTTATCATCATTGTCTTTACTGCAATTGTGGTCTTCACTTATATCTTGCTGTCGAGATCTAATTCGTATCATCCTTTGCTTCTATTTGTCCTATGCCGTGACTCCATTCGTGTTCTAGGCTCGCGTCTCTAGTACAGCCTAGCCTAGGACCAGCACAGTACCATCGTTGAGCGTTTATTCAACATTGCATCTCTGAATGATTATTGCTAATCTTTTGCTACCATATATTAAGCCTTCCAAGCTCCACATATTTCTAAATCGTGTATACATACGTTCACCTGGTAATTTCTTTATCCAATCTTCGGAGATATTGACATCGTCGGTTGCCGGTCGCCACCTGCTGCATGGTAAGAATTTGTAAGACATTGATATTTGTTTTACTGTGAGCGTTTTACCACCACACCCCAGTAGTTCATAGAAACAATATACTAGGATCTTTGTTTCTTGTTTTTACTAGTCATGACAGGATCTAGAGTTATCAGTTCATGGGTTCAAGTGGTGGGAGACGTGCCACCACAACAACCGCTACGAGAGCAGCGAAGAGATCCAAATCAACATGATCAGGTTAATGTTTCTATATCATCATTTAATGGTCATTTTAGACCTGCTTTATATATTGAATCGGATTTTGAAATGAATGATATATTTTCTTCCCATAATTTTGTTGAACATAAGAAAGTTAAGGTCGTGGTTGGTTCTTTCACTTGTTTTGCTTTAGTTTGGTGGAGCGAATATTGTCGGTTACACCATGATATTATACCTACTACTTGGGATGATTTAAAACTTGCCATGAGACACACATTCGTTCCTGCTTATTATACCTGTGAGAAGCTTAAAAACTTACAATATTTAAAACAAGGTAGTGACACCGTAACGAAATATTATGATGATTTACAAACGACCTTGTTGCATTCCACATTAGAAGAAAGTGTTGGAAATATGCCCTAGAGGCAATAATAAATTGGTTATTATCATATTTCCTTGTTCATGATAATCGTTTATTATCCATGCCATAATTGTATTGATCGGAGACTTAGATGCATGTGTGGATGCATAGACAAAACCATGTCCCTAGTATGCCTCTAATAGACTAGCTCGTTGATCAAAGATGGTTAAGGTTTCCAAGCCATGGACATGAGATGTCATTTGATAAACGGGATCACGTCATTAGGAGAATGGTGTGATGGACAAGACCCAAACTACAAACGTAGCATATGATCGTGTCAGTTTATTGCTACTACTTTCTGCATGTCAAGTATATGTTCCTATGACCATGAGATCATGCAACTCACTGATACCGGAGGAGTGCCTTGTGTGTATCAAACGTCGCAACGTAACTAGGTGACTATAAAGGTACTGTATAGGTATATCCGAGGGTGTCTGTTGAGTTGGCATGGATCAAGACTGGGATTTGTTACTCCGTGTGATGGAGAGGTATCTTAGGGCCCACTCGGTAATACGAAATCACAACAAGCCTTGCAAGCAATGTGACTAAGTGTGAGTCACGGGATCTTGTATTACGGAACGAGTAAAGAGACTTGCCGGTAACAATGTTGAAGTAGGTATGGAGATACCTACGATCGAATCTCGGGAAAGTAACATACCGAAGAACAAAGGGAACATCATCCGGGATTAACTGAATCCTTGACATAGAGGTTAGACCGATAAAGATCTTCGTAGAATATGTAGGAACCAATATGGGCATCCAGGTCCCGCTATTGGTTATTGACTGTAGAGGTGTCTCGATCATGTCTACATAGTTCTCGAACCCGCAGGGTCTGCACACTTAAGGTTTGGTGACGTTTCGGAAGTATAGAGTTATGTATGGTGGTGACCGAAGGTTGTTCGGAGTCCCGGATGAGATCCCGGATGTCACAAGGAGCTCCGGAATGGTCCAGAGGTAAAGATTGTTATATTGGAAGTCCTATTTTGGTCGCCAGAAAAGTTTCGGGCTTATCGGTAGTGTACCGGGAGTCCCGGCCGGTAGTGTACCGGGAGACCATCGGGAGGGGTATTTCGACCCAAGAGGCTACATGGGCTTTGGGAGAGTAAATACCAGCCCTTAGTGGGCTGGTGGAAGTCCCACACAAGGCCCATGCAGCTAGGAAGAAAAGCCCAAAGAGAAAAAGTTGGAAAAAGGTAAAAAAGGCAAAAATAAGGAGTCCTAGTCCTACTAGGATTGGAGGAGGAATCCTCCAATCCCACTAGGTTCGACCGACCCAAGGGCTGCCTCTTTGGCAGCCAAGCCTCCTCCTCCTCTCCTCCTATATATACTAGAGGATTTTAGGCTTTTGGCACAGAATTTTAAGCCACGTGCTACCCGTTCCTCTAGTTCATAGAGGCTATTCAACGAGACTATCAACATGAGTCTGGACGAGCCCATTTGAGTAATTTTCATAGGTGTTGGAAAGGTATCGGGAAAACGAGATGATAGAACTTCTAATTTTCATGACCTGGAATATTTGGCAGACGCACACACACATGCGAGCACGCACACGGGAAATATCTTGCCCATAAAAGGTCGTCTATGCCCTCAAAACGGAAAGCAAGATGCAGAAAACCAATGATTTCGCAGTTACAACTCCAAATCCCATGGGCCAACCACACCGTATGGTCTTCAGAACTATGCACCTCGACCATGGCATGGATACAACATGGTGTTAAGCTGATATTAGAGAAGAAATAGTGAACAAAGGAAAGACAAAATTCACCCTATAGAGGGTATTCAACGAGACTATCAACGTGAGTCTGGACGAGCTCCGGTTGAGTAATTTTCATAGGTGTTGGAAAGGTATCGGGAAAACAAGATTGTAGAACTTCTATTTTTCATGACATGGAAGATTTTGCACATGCACACACACGCGCGAGCACGCACACAAAAATAGCTTGCCCATAAAAGGTCGTCTATGCCCTCAAAAATGGATCGCTAGATGGAGAAAACCAATGATTTCAGAGTTACAACTCCAAATCCCATGGGCCAACCCATCCGTATGGTATTTAGAACTATGCACCTCGACCATGGATTGGATACAACATGGTGTTAGGCTCATATTAGAGAAGAGTAGTGAACAGAGGAAAGACAAAATTCATCCTATAGAGGGTATTCAACGAGACTATCAACGTGAGTCAGGACGAGGTCCGATTATGCCCTGGAACATTTTGATATGTGTTAGAAAGGTATCGGGAAAACGAGATGATAGAACCTCTAATTTTCACGACCTGGAACATTTTGCACACGCACACACATGCGCGAGCACGCACACGGGAAATATCTTGCCCATAAAAGGCCGTCTATGCCCTAAGAACGGATCACAAGATGGAGAAAAGCAATGATTTCGCACTTACAACTCCAAGTCCCATGGGCCAACCCATCCGTATGGTCTTCAGATCTATGCGCCTCAACCATGGATTGGATTACAACATGGTGTTAGGGTCATATTAGAGTAGAAATAGTGAACAAAGGAAAGACAAAATTCACCCTATAGTGGGTATTCAACGAGACTATCAACGTGAGTCTGGACAAGGTCCGATTGAGTACTTTTTATAGGTGTTGGAAAGGTATCGGGAAAACAACATGATAGAACTTCTAAATTTCACGACCTGGAACATTTTGGACATGCACACACATGCGCGAGCACGCACACGGGCAATATCTTTCCCATAAAAGGCCGTCCATGCCCTCAAAAACATATCACAAGATAGAGAAAACCAATGATTTCGCAGTTACAGCTCGAAATCCCATGGGCCAACCCTTCTGCATGGTCTTCAGAACTACACGCCTCGACCATGGATTGGGTACAACATGGTGTTAGCCTCATATTACAGAATAAACAGTGAATAAAGGAAAGAAAAAATTCACCCTATAGAGGGTATTCAATGAGACTATCAGCGTGAGTCCGAACGAGCTCTGATTGAGTAATTTTCATAGGTGTTGGTAAGGTATCGGGAAAACGAGATGATAGAACTTCTAATTTTCACGACCTGGAACATTTTGCACACGCACACACATGCGCGAGCACGCACACGGGAAATATCTTGCCCATAAAAGGCCGTCTATGCCCTAAAAACGGGTCACAAGATGGAGAAAAGCAATGATTTCGCACTTACAACTCCAAGTCCCATGGGCCAACCCATCTGTATGGTCTTCAGATCTATGCGCCTCAACCATGGATTGGATTACAACATGGTGTTAGGGTCATATTAGAGTAGAAATAGTGAACAAAGGGAAGACAAAACTCACCCTATAGAGGGTATTCAACGAGACTATCAACGTGAGTCTGGACAAGGTCCGATTGAGTACTTTTTATAGGTGTTGGAAAGGTATCGGGAAAACAACATGATAGAACTTCTAAATTTCACGACCTGGAACATTTTGGACATGCACACACACGCGCGAGCATGCACACGGGCAATATCTTTCCCATAAAAGGCCGTCCATGCCCTCAAACACATATCACAAGATAGAGAAAACCAATGATTTTGCAGTTACAGCTCGAAATCCCATGGGCCAACCCTTCTGCATGGTCTTCAGAACTACACGCCTCGACCATGGATTTGGTACAACATGGTGTTAACCTCATATTACAGAATAAACAGTGAATAAAGGAAAGAAAAAATTCAGCCTATAGACGGTATTCAATGAGACTATCAGCGTGAGTCCGAACGAGCTCTGGTTGAGTAATTTTCATAGGTGTTGGTAAGGTATCGGGAAAACGAGATGATAGAACTTCTAATTTTCACGACCTGGAACATTTTGCACACGCACACACACACGCAAGCAAGCACACGGGAAATATTTTTCCCATAAAAGGCCCTCTACGCCCTGAAAATGGATCGCCAGATGGAGAAAACCAAAAATTTCGCTCGTACAACTCCAAATCCCATGGGCCAACACATCCGTATGGTCTTCATAATTATTCGCGTTGACCATGGATTGGATACAACATGGTGTTAGGCTCTTATTAGAGAAGAAACAGTGAACAAAGGAAAGACAAAATTCACCCTATAGAGGGTATTCAACAAGACTATCAACATGAGTCAGGACGAGCCCATTTGAGTAATATTCATAGGTGTTGGAAAGGTATTGGGAAAAAAACATGATTGAACTTCTAATATTGACGACCTGGAACATTTTGCACATGCACACACACGCAGAGCACGCACACGGGCAATATCTTGCCCATAAAAGGCCGTCCATGCCCTCAAAAACGGATCACAAGATAGAGGAAACCAATGATTTCGCAGTTACAGCTCGAAATCCCATGGGCCAACCACACCGTATCGTCTTCAGAACTACGCGCCTTGACCCTAGATTGGATACAACATGGTGTTAGCCTCATATTCTAGAATAAACAGTGAATAAAGGAAAAAAAAAATTCACCCTATAGAGGGTATTCAACAAGATTATCAGCGTGAGTCCGAACGAGCTCCGATTGAGTAATTTTCATATGTGTTGGTAAGGTATTCGGAAAACGAGATGATAGAACTTATAATTTTCATGACCTAGAACATTTTTCACATGCACACACACACGCAAGCAAGCACTCGGGAAATATCATGCCCATAAAAGGCCCTCTACGCCCTGAAAATGGATCGCCAGATGGAGAAAACCAAAAATTTTGCTATTACAACTCCAAATCCCATGGGACAACCCATCCGTATGGTCTTCAGAATTATTCGCCACGACCACGGATTGGATACAATATGGTGTTAGGCTCATATTAGAGAAGAAACAGTGAACATAGGAAAGACAAAATTCACCCTATAGAGGGTATTCAACGAGACTATCAACATGAGTCAGGACAAGCCCATTTGAGTAATTTTCTTAGGTGTTGGAAAGGTATCGGGAAAACGAGATGATAGCACTTCTAATTTTCACGACCTGGAACATTTGGCACACGCACACACACATGCGAGCGCGCACACGGGAAATATCTTGCCCATAAAAGGCCGTCTATGCCCTCAAAAACGGATCGCGAGATGGAGAAAACCATTGATTTCGCAGTTACAACTCTAAATCCCATGGGCCAACCACACCGTATGGTCTTCAGAACTATGCACCTCGACCATGGATTGGATACAACATGGTGTTAGGCTCATATTAGATAATAAATAGTGAACAAAGGAAAGACAAAATTCACCCTATAGAGGGTATTCAACGGGACTATCAACGTGAATCTGGACGAGCTCCGGTTGAGTAATTTTCATAGGTGTTGGAAAGGTATCAGGAGGACAAGATGATAGGACTGTTGGAAATATGCCCTAGAGGCAATAATAAATTAGTTATTATCATATTTCCTTGTTCATGATAATCGTTTATTATCCATGCTATAATTGTATTGATCGGAGGCTTAGATGCATGTGTGGATACATAGACAAAACCATGTCCCTAGATGCCTCTAATAGACTAGCTCGTTGATCAAAGATGGTTAAGGTTTCCTAGCCATGTGATAGAGGCGAGGGTCCTGATCTTTTTATGAGATGAAAACTATCGATTTGGTGGAGAAGACTTTGACGATCCGACTACGAACGTGCACGACGTTGCGCCTTAGCTATCGCTAAACCAATCTCCAAAAGGTTATTGACCACGCCGGAGCACGATCAACCTGACCACGAAGGTGTAATCCTGCAAGCAATCAAAGAACAAGCAAGAATATGACAATGCAATCTGAATATTGCGAATATATATGAAGTATTGATAAGGGTGGGGTTCCGAAAGCGGTCTTGGTCTGGTCGTTGGACACAAACGAACTACACGAAGTTGCAATGGCGAACTTTTAACTAAACAAACCCAAAGGAAAAGCTACTAGATTGATCTACTTATATAGGAGCAAGGGGTGGCGGCCAAGGAGGTGGGAGGACGTCCCAAGACACCCTAAAACCAACCCTAGGTCGTACAAGGCCCATGGGCCCAGGTGGAGGTGATGCAACACCTTTGGACTTGTAGTTTGACTCGGATTCTGTTGCAACGTCAGATTGTTTCGTCGATATCTTCGCGATCCAGATGAATTTTAAGGTGATTCCAACTGTCCTGGAACGCATATGAAATCTAGTTTTCATAAAAAAAATAATCACCCAATTCCGAGTCGGTATGAAAAAGTTGTTGGCGTTTTGAGACAGGTATGTCTGTGCAGTCCGAATCTGAGTCCAGAACGTGAGAGATTTGGACTCTATCTTCTCTTGGGCTAAAAGCGACGTGATAGACCTTATTGAATAGCACCTAATTATTTCCTTTAACGTGAGAGGACCTTTTGAATAGCATCCAACCATTTCCTCTCCCTTTGTCATCACATGCGGTTCATACAAGTGTTCGGTCATTCTGCATTTAGGCATAAAATAAAAATAGGTGAAGTATTTTTGTTCTGGATAACATAAATAAATTATTGAATAATTATTATAAGAAATCACCTCACAAATATGTACATATGCAATATTTTTGTTCGTATCAAAGGTAGTCATGTCCTCATCATCCTCCCCTTTTTGAAAACAAAGCCGTCCTCGGCGTTGCTTAATCTGAAATGTGGCTACCAAAAGAGAAAACCGTACACATTGTATATGTATTTGTCATCCATTTTTATTATTCTTATTTGTGACACATGTGACACATATATGCAAGGGCACTCATCACATGTCATGAAATATGAAGCCAAAAAATCATCACAAGAAGTAGAAGGCATGACAATATTACAACTCAGTTTGCATACATAAGTGAAGTCCTTATTCATATCAAAAGATTCATAATGTTCATCATTAAACCGTCCCAATATTGGTAGATAAACATGAATCGTTTCAAACTTAGATGCTACAACATGCTTAAATAAGCAAACATGTTGTTGGAAATATGCCCTAGAGGCAATAATAAATTAGTTATTATCATATTTCCTTGTTCATGATAATCGTTTATTATCCATGCTATAATTGTATTGATCGGAGACTTAGATGCATGTGTGGATACATAGACAAAACCATGTCCCTAGTATGCCTCTAATAGACTAGCTCGTTGGTCAAAAGAGGGTTAAGGTTTCCTAGCCATGGACATGAGATGTCATTTGATAACGGGGTCACATCATTAGGAGAATGATGTGATGGACAAGACCCAAGCTGCAAACGTAGCATATGATCGTGTCAGTTTATTGCTACTGTTTTCCGCATGTCAAGTATGTGTTCCTATGACCATGAGATCATGCAACTCACAGATATCGGAGGAGTGCCTTGTGCGTATCAAACATCGCAACATAACTGGGTGACTATAAAGGTGCTATACAGGTATCTCCAATGGTGTCTGTTGAGTTGGCATGGATCGAGACTGAGATTTGTTACTCCGTGTGAAGGAGAGGTATCTCGGGGCCCACTCGGTAATGCAACATCACAATAATCCTTGCAAGCAATGTGACTAATTGTTAGTTGCGGGATCTTGTATTACGGAACGAGTAAAGAGACTTTCCGGTAACGAGGTTGAACTAGGTATGGAGATACCGACGATCGAATCTCGGGCAAGTAACATACCGAAGAACAAAGGGAACGTTATACGGGATTAACTGAATCCTTGACATAGAGGTTCGACCGATAAAGATCTTCGTAGCATATGTAGGAATCAATGTGGACGTCCAGGTCCCGCCATTGGTTATTGACCGTAGAGGTGTCTCGGTCATGTCTACATAGTTCTCGAACCCGCAGGGTCTGCACACTTAAGGTTCGGTGACATTTCGGTAGTGTAGAGTTATGTATGGTGGTGACCGAAGTTTGTTAGGAGTCCCGGATGAGATCCCGGACATCACGAGGAGCTCCGGAATGGTCTGGAGGTAAAGATTCATATATAGGAAGTCCCAGTTTGGTTTCCGGAAAAGTTTCGTGCTCATCGATAGTGTACCGGGAGTGCCGGTAGTGTACCAGGAGTGCCGGTAGTGTACCGGGAGGCCTCCGGGAGGGTTATTTCGACCCCAAGAGGTCCATGGGCTGTGGGAGAATAATAACCAGCCCTTTGTGGGCTGGGAAAACAGCCACAAAGGCCCATGGCGCAGGAGAGAAAGTCCTAAAGCAAAAAGTGGAAAATCAGCCAATAGGAGGCAATCCTACTCCAACTAGGATTGGAGGTGAAGTAGGATTGCTTCCCACCTCCTATTTCGGCCGACCCAAAGGCCTTGGCTGCCTCTCCTATCCTCTCCTCCTATATATACTAGTGGATTGGGTGGTTTTTGGACAGAATTTCCGGCCACGTGCTACCCGTTACGCCGGTGCATAGTTTCTCCTCTAGATCGGTTTGCTGCAGCGCTTAAGCGAATCCCTGCCGGAATTGCTCCACCACCATCACCGGAGCGCCGTCACGCTGCCGGTGAACTCTCTCTCCTCTCCACCTCCTCTCGCTGGATCGAGACGGTGGAGATCGTCATCAAGCTGCACGTGTGCTGAACGCGGAGGTGCCGTCCGTTCGGCGCTAGATCGGAAGGACCGTGATCGAGATCGCGAGACGGTTCGTGATGTGATGACGGAACAGATCATGATGAGTTCGCGGGATAGATCGTGATCAAGATCGTGAGACGGATCGTGATGAGTTTGCGGGACGGATCATGATGTGTTCGTGGGAGGTTCGTGATTGGATCGCGGGATGCTCGGCGATTTGGATCGCGAAGAAGTTCGACTACACCAACCGCGTTTCTTAACGCTTCCCGCTTAGCGATCTACAAGGGTACGTAGATCCACTCTCCCTCTCGTAGATGCTCATCCCCATGGATAGGTTTGCGTGTGTGTAGGAAAATTTTTGTTTCCCATGCGACGTTCCCCAACAGTGGCATCATGAGCTAGGTTGATGGTTCGATGAGATCTCGAGTAGAACACAAAAGGTTTGTGGGCGTTGATACTTAGATTGCTTCCTCCCTTGGTCGGATTTTCGTTCAGCGGGATTGTGAGATGAAGCGGCCCGGACCAACATTACTCGTACGCTTACGAGAGACTGGTTCCCTCGACGCAACTTGTTGCTTAGATGGCTTGCGGGTGACAGTTTCTCTCACTTTAGTTGGATCGGATCCGACAAAGGCGGTCCTTGAGAAGGTTGAAAAGCAATCTATGTATCACCGTTGTGGTTTATGTGTAGGTGAGAATCATTCTTGCTAGATACCCGTAGCAGCTACGTAAAACATGCAACAACAATTAGAGGACGTCTAACTTGTTTTTGCAGGGTATGTTGTGATGTGATATGGCCAATTACATGATGAGATATATGTGATGTATGAGATGGTCATGTGATGTATAGAATTTCACGACTTGCATGTCGTTGAGTACGGCAACCGGCAGGAGCCATAGGGTTGTCTTTAATTATTGTATGACCTGCGTGTCAATCCTTCAGCACTATGTAATGCTTTACTTTATAGCTAAGCGGTAGCAATAGAAGTAGAAGCAGGGCTGGCGCCACAACCCCAATGGAAACACATTGATGGAGATCAAGATGATGGAGATCATGGTGTTGTACTGGTGACGATGGAGATCATGCCGGTGTTTCGAAGATGGAGATCTTAAACACAAGTTCATGGCCATATCATGTCACTTATGAATTGCATGAGATGTTAATCCTTTTATGCACCTTGTTTTGCTTAGTACGGCGGTAGCATTATAAGGTGATCCCTCACTTGAATTTCAAGATGAACTGTGTTCTCCTCGAGTGTGCACCGTTGCGAAAGTTCGTCATTTTGAGACACCACGTGATGATCGGGTGTGATAGACTCTACGTTCACATACAACGGATGCAAGCCAGATTTGCACGCGCAGAACACTCGGGTTAAACTTGACGAGCCTAGCATGTACAGACATGGCCTCGGAACACAAGAGACCGAAAGGTCGAGCATGAGTCATATAGTGGATATGATCAACATAATGACGTTCACCATTGAAGCCACCTTAACTCATGTGATGATTGGACTTGAGTTGGTGAATTTGGATCATGTATCACTCGAATGACCCGAGGGATGTAAATTTGAGTGGGAGTTCTTAAGTAATATGATTAATTGAACTCATTATCATGAACATAGTCAATAGTGTCTTTGCAAATTATGTTGTAGATTACTAGCTCACGCTGTAGCTCCCTTAAATTTTTATATGTTCCTAGAGAAATAGAGTTGAAAGATGTTGGTAGCAATATTGCGGACTAGGTCCGTGATCTGAGGATTGTCCTCATTGCTGCACAGAAGGCTTATGTCCTTAATGCACCGCTCGGTGCGCCACCCCCTCTAGCGTCGTCTATAGATGTTGTGAACATCTGACCGGCACGTTTCGATGACTACTTGATAGTTTAGTGCATCATGCATTATAGCTTAGAATTGAGGCTCTGAAACGTTTTGAACGTCACGGAACATATGAGATGTTCTAGGAGCAGAGATTGGGATCTCAGGCTCGTGCCTGTGTTGCGAGATATGAGATCTCCAACAAGATTCTTTGCCTGTAAGATGAAGGGGAATAGCTCAATCGTTGAGCATGTACTCAGATTGTCTGGGTACTACAATCGCTTGAATCAAGTGGGAGTTGATCTTCCAGATAAGATAGTGATTGATATAGTTCTCCAAGTCACTGTCACTAAAGCTACTAGAACTTAGTGATGAACTATAATACACCAGGGATAGAAGTATTGATCCCTGAGCTGTTCGCGATGTTTGACACCGCGAAGGTAGAAATCAAGAAGGAGCGTCAAGTGTTGATGGTTAATCAAACCACTAGTTTCGAAAAGGGCAAGAGCAAGGAGGGAAACTTCATGGATAGCAAGTCAGTTGCTGCTCTAGTGAAGCAACCCAAAGTTGAACTCAAACCCGAGACTAAGTACTTGATTATGAGGTGAGAGGTCGCTGAAGCGGAACAACCCTAGATACTTGGTAGATAAGAAGGCTGGCAACATCGACAGAAGTATATTTGATATACGAGTTATTGATGTGTACCGTGCTAGTACTCCTAGTAGCACCTGGGTATTGGATACCGATTCGGTTGCTAAATGTTAGTAACTCGAAATAAAAGCTACGGAATAAACGGAGAACTAGCTAAGGGTGAGGTGACAATGTGTGTTGGAAATGTTTCCAAGGTTGATGTGATCAACATCGCACGCTCTCTCTACCTTCAGGATTAGTGACAAACCTAAATAAATGTTATTTGGTGTTTTGCGTTGAGCATGAACATAATTAGATCATGTTTGTTGCAATACGGTTATTCATTTAAGTTAGAGAATAATAGTTATTCTGTTTACATGAATAATACCTTCAATGGTCATGCACCCTGTGAGAATGGTTTGTTAAAATCTTGATCGTAGTAATACACATGTTCATAACATTGATGTCAAAAGATACAAAGTTAAATAATGATAGTACCACATACTTGTGGCACTGTCACAAAATGTCATATTGGTATAAAGCGCGTGAAGAAACTCCATGGTGATGGATATTTGGACTCATTCGATTTCGAATCGGTTGAGACATGCGAACCATGCCTCTTGGGCAAGATGACTAAAGGACCCCGTTGGATGGAGCGGGCAAGTGATTCATTGGAAATGATACATGTTGATGTATGCAATCTAGTGAGTCTTGTAGCGTGCAGTGGATATCGTTATTTTCTTACCTTCACTGATGATTTGAGTAGATATAGTGTATATTTACTTAATGAAACACAAGTCTGAATCATTTCAAAGGTTCAAGCAAATTCAGAGTGAAGTTTAAAGATCATCGTGACAAGAAGATAAAAATGACTGCGATATGATCGTGGAGGTGAATATCTGAGTCACGAGTTTGGCATACAACTTAAGACAATGTGAAAGTTGTTTCACAACTAAACGCCACCTGGAACACCATAGTGTGATGGTGTGTCCGAACATCATAGTTATGCTCTATTGGACATGGTGCGTGCTATGATGTCTCTTGTCGTTTTACTACTATAATTTTGGGGTTATGCATTAGACACAACTACATTCACTTTAAATAGGGCACCATCTAAGTCCGTTGAGATGACACCATGTGAATTATGGTTTGATAGAAACCTAAGCTGTCATTTCTTAATACTTGGGGCTGCGACACTTGTGTGGAAAATGTTTTCACCTAATGAGGTCGAACCCAAGGCGGAGAAATGCATCTTCATAGAATACCCTAAGATCAGTTGGGTGAACCTTCTATCTCAGATCCAAGTGCAAAGTGTTTGTTACTAAAACGGATCCTTTCTCGAGGAAAAGTTTCTCTCGAAAGAATTAAGTGGGAGGAAGATAGAACTTGATGAGGTTGTTTAAACTTTCTTCAACCAGAGAGTAGCGCAGCGCAGGATGTTATTTCTGTGAAGCCTACGTTAGTTGAAGAGGAAGTTAATGATGATGATCATGAAGCTTCAAGATCAAGTTACTATCGAACTTCATAGGTCGACAAGGATGTGTACTGCTCCTAAGTGGTACGACAACTCTGTCTTGGAGATCATGTTGTTGGACAACGATGAACCTACGAGCTATGGAGAAGCGATGATGGGCCCGGATTCCGACAAATGGTTGGAGGCCATGAAATCCGAGATAGGATCCATGTATGAAAACCAAGTGTAGACTTTCGTAGACTTGCTCGTTGGACGGCAGGTCGTTGAGTACAAATGGATCTTTAAAATGAAGACAGACACTGACGGTGAATGTCACTACTTGTAAAGCTCGACTTGTTGCAAAGATGTTTGTGACAAGTTCAAGGAGTTGACTACGATGAGACTTTCTCACTCGTAGTGGTGCTAAAGTCTTTTGGAATTATGTTAGCAGTTGCTATGTTTTCAATTATGAAATCTGGCAGATGGATGTCAAAACATCGTTTCCTTAATGGTTTACTTGAGGAAAGGTTGTATGTGATACAACCAGAAGGTTTTGTCAGGCCTAAGGATGCTAAAAGGTGTGCAAGCTTCGATGATCCTTCCATGGACTGAAGCAAGTATCTCGGAGTTGGAATATACGCTTTGATGAGGTGATCAAAGTTTTGATGTTTATACAAAGTTTACGAGAAACTTGTATTTGCAATAAAGTGAGTGGGAGCACTATAGAATTTCTGATAAGTATATGTGTATGACATATTGTTGATCAGAAATAATGTAGAGTTTCTGGAAAGCATGAAACGGTTGTTTGAAAGGTGTTTTTCAAAGGAAGACCTGGATAAAGCTACCTAATTGTTGAGCATCAAAATCTATGGAGATAGATCAAGATGCTCGATGAGACTTTCAATGAGTGCATACCTTGACAAGATTTTGAAAGAGTTCAAAATGGATTAGTCAGAGAAAGAGTTCTCGCCTGATTTGTAAGGTGTGAAAGTTGTGTGAGACTCAAAGCTCGACAACGGCAGAAGAAAGAGAAAGGACGAACGTCGTCCCCTATGCCTTAGCCATAGGCTCTATATTATGCCATGTTGTGTACCGCACCTGTGTGTGCCTTGCCATGAGTCTGTCAAGGGGTACAAGAGTGGTCCAGGAGTGGATCACTGGACAGCGGTCGGAATTATCCTTAGTAACAAGAGGACTAAGGAAATGTTTCTTGATTATGGAGATGATAAAGAGTTCGTCGTAAAGAGTTACGTCGATGCAAGCTTTAACACCTATCCGGATGACTAGTAGTAGCAATCTGGATACGTATAGTGGAGCAGCCATTTGGAAATAGTACCAAGTGGAGTGTGGTAGCAGTGTTTACGGTTTGACATAGAGATTTGCAAAGTACACACGGATCTGAATGTTACAGACCTGTTGACTATAAGACCCATCTCACATGCAAAGCATGATCGAGCCCCAGAACTCGTTGGGTGTTAGATTCATAACAATGCGAATCACATGGTGATGTGAACTAGATTATTGACTCTAGTGCAAGTGGGAGACTGTTGGAAATATGCCCTAGAGGCAATAATAAATTAGTTATTATCATATTTCCTTGTTCATGATAATCGTTTATTATCCATGCTATAATTGTATTGATCGGAGACTTAGATGCATGTGTGGATACATAGACAAAACCATGTCCCTAGTATGCCTCTAATAGACTAGCTCGTTGATCAAAAGATGGTTAAGGTTTCCTAGCCATGAACATGAGATGTCATTTGATAACGGGGTCACATCATTAGGAGAATGATGTGATGGACAAGACCCAAACTACAAACGTAGCATATGATCGTGTCAGTTTATTGCTACTGTTTTCCGCATGTCAAGTATGTGTTCCTATGACCATGAGATCATGCAACTCACAGATATCGGAGGAGTGCCTTGTGTGTATCAAACGTCGCAACGTAACTGGGTGACTACAAAGGTGCTCTACAGGTATCTCCGATGGTGTCTGTTGAGTTGGCATGGATCGAGACTGGGATTTGTTACTCCGTGTGACGGAGAGGTATCTCGGGCCCATTCGGTAATACAACATCACAATAAGCCTTGCAAGCAATGTGACTAATTGTTAGTTGCGGGATCTTGTATTACGGAATGTGTAAAGAGACTTGCCGGTAATGAGGTTGAACTAGGTATGGAGATACCGACGATCGAATCTCGGGCAAGTAACATACCGAAGAACAAAGGGAACGTTATACGGGATTAACTGAATCCTTGACATAGTGGTTCGACCGATAAAGATCTTCGTAGAATATGTACGAACCAATGTGGACGTCCAGGTCCCGCCATTGGTTATTGACCGTAGAGGTGTCTCGTTCATGTCTACATAGTTCTCGAACCCGCAGGGTCTGCACACTTAAGGTTCGGTGACGTTTCAGTAGTGTAGAGTTATGTATGGTGGTGACCGAAGTTTGTTCGGAGTCCCGGATGATATCCCGGACGTCACGAGGAGCTATGGAATGATCCGGAGGTAAAGATTCATATATAGGAAGTCCCAGTTTGGTTTCCGGAAAAGTTTCGGGCTCATCGATAGTGTACCGGGAGTGCCGGTAGTGTACCGGGAGGCCTCCGGGAGGGGTATTTCGACCCCAAGAGGTCCATGGGTTGTGGTAGAATAATAACCATCCCTTTGTGGGCTGGTAAAACAGCCACAAAGGCCCATGGCGCAGGAGAGAAAGTCCTAAAGCAAAAAGTGGAAAATCAGCCAATAGGAGGCAATCCTACTCCAACTAGGATTGGAGGTGAAGTAGGATTGCTTCCCACCTCCTATTTTGGCCGACCCAAAGGCCTTGTCTGCCTATCCTCTCCTCTCCTCCTATATATACTAGTGGATTGGGTGGTTTTTGGACAGAATTTCCGGCCACGTGCTACCCGTTACACCGGTGCATAGTTTCTCGTCTACATCGGTTTTCTGCAGCGCTTAAGCGAATCCCTGCCGGAATTGCTCCACCACCATCACCGGAGCGCCGTCACGCTGCCGGTGAACTCTCTCTCCTCTCCACCTCCTCTCGCTGGATCGAGACGATGGAGATCGTCATCAAGCTGCACGTGTGTTGAACGCGGAGGTGCCGTCCGTTCGGCGCTAGATCGGAAGGACCGTGATCGAGATTGCGAGACGGTTCGTGATGTGATCACGGAACAGATCGTGATGAGTTCGCGGGACAGATCGTGATCAAGATCGGGAGACGGATCGTGATGAGTTTGCGGGACGGATCATGATGTGTTCGCGGGACGGTTCGTGATTGGATCGCGGGACGCTCGGCGATTTGGATCGCGAAGAAGTTCGACTACACCAACCGCGTTTCTCAACGCTTCCCGCTTAGCGATCTACAAGGGTACGTAGATCCACTCTCCCTCTCGTAGATGCTCATCACCATGGATAGGTTTGCGTGTGCGTAGGAAATTTTTTGTTTCCCATGCGACGTTCCCCAACACATGCAACATGTCATTTGACACAGAATTATCACCAAGATTGGAGGTCATATCAAAATGATTAAACACCGACAGAATTATTTTCAAACATATTTGACCCAAATTTGATTGATTTTCTGATTCACACGGTTCTTGCTCATCAATAGTTAATTCAATGGGTGCACTCACAATTTCTGATATTGCAGTTATTTGATCACATGACGAAGTAAAATCATGAACATAGTCCTCTAAAATAGGTGGTGTGATCAAAGTAATGGGTAGCTCATCACAAGGTACATTGGAATTGACAAGGCATTCAACATACTCATGTGGAGGTGGAAGATCAATTCCTTTGCCATTACCTTTTATGATCAACTCACATGATGTAGGCACTCTCAGTGGTGACGTGTTACATGGTGTAGGTGATGTAGCCCTCACAAGAATTGATGTGGTTGTCACAGTACGCCTAGTAGTTGAAGGAACAACTGTATCCACTCTTGGAGTGAGCACCTTGCTCTCTATTTCCTTTTGGGCAACACGTTGATTTATTTCCTGTTCAGCTTTGCAAGCAAGACGAAACAAACCATCCACAGAATAACACTTTTCATGAATTAGTATCTCCTGAATATCACGGTTTAATCCTCCCCAAAATCTATCCATAAAATCTTCTTCACTTTCTTCTAATGAGGAATGCAACATGGTCATTTATAAATCATCTTAATATTTCATTACGGTGTCACTACCTTGTTTTAAATATTGTAACTTTTTAAGCTTGTCACGAGTATAATAAGCAAGAACGAATGTGTGTCTCATGGCAAGTTTCAAATCATCCCAAGTAGTCGGTATAGTATCTTTGTGTAACCGAGAATATTCGCTCCACCAAACTAAAGCATAACCAGTGAAAGAACCAATTGCGACCTTAACTTTCTTATGTGCAGCAAAATTATGGGAAGCAAATATTTCATTTATTTCAAACTCCCACTCAATAAATAAAGCAGGTCTAAATCGGCCATTAAATGGAGGTATAGAAACATTAACTTGACCATGTGCATTTGGATCTCTTTGCATCTCTCGTATCGGTTTTTGTGGTCGCACGTCTCCCACGATCGAAGAAGCCCATGAACTGACAACTCTGGATCCTTTCATGACTAGTAGAAACAAGAAACAAAGATCCAAGTATATTTTTCCTATGAACTACTGGGATGTGGTGGTAAAACGCTCACAATAAAGAAAATATCAATGTCTTACAAATTCTTACCATGCAGCATGTGGCGACCGGCAACCGACGGTGTCAATATCTCCAAAGATTGGGTAAAGCGATTACCAGGTGAACGTATGTATACACGATGTAGAAATGTGTGGAGCTTGGAAGGCTTAATATATGGTAGCAAAAGATTAGCAATAATCAATTTAGAGATGCAATGTTGAATAAACGCTCAACGACGGTACTATGCAGGTCCTAGGCTAGACTGTAGTAGAGACGCGAGCCTAGAACACTAATGGAGTCACGGCGTAGGACAAATAGCAGCAAAGGATGATATGAATTAGCTTTGGACAAGAAGATATAAGTGAAGACCACAATGGCAGTAAAGGCAATGATGATAAATGATCGCCAAGCAGGATATACCAAAACTCTCTCTACAACTTTCCTATGTAAGATAATACGTCAAAATTTTGATATTTTTCCTCAAGAATGCTACTGACTCAAGCTTTCGTATGAAAAAAGAATCACTCAATTCCGAGTTCGTATGAGGAAGATACGCTTGTTTTACTGAACACTGCACAAAACAGGTTTCACTCCCAATTCAGATACGAGATTTGAGTCAAATAGATTCAAAATTTGTTTTTTTTCTCACCAATGTTTTTCTCACTTTTTTCTCTCTTTTTTTCTCTCACTTTTTTTTGTCTCACTTTTTGTTGTCTCACTTTTTTCTCTCTCAACCAAATAAGAAGCAGATTGGATCAAACGTAGATGTGCATGACCTCAAGTATGATAATGACAATAAACAATGGTAGCATGCGGTGAAAATTGATGGATGGTGGTGGGTGACAATGAAAGAGATGACGGTGGCGTGGTGGTGGTATATGGCAGCAGCGATGAAGATGGTGCGACGCTGGCGTGACAAGTTGTGAATAGAACTCGAAACTCTAAAACACTAGACGCTAGGACCAGCAACTCGACAAGATGATGCAACCGATAATTCAACTATGCAAGCACTAAAAATAAAATTGCAAAGGCTCGGACTGGCTTGGAGAAAAGATGAATAGATCTAACTTTTTTTTGTGGATTTTTCTTGGGCAATAGGTAAGGAAAATAAATCTATTCTACGAATAACTGGAAATTCTCACCGAGCAACCTGAAAACCGATACCACTTGATAGAGGCGAGGGTCCCGATCTTTCGATGAGATGATAACTATCGATTTGGTGGAGATGACTTTGACGATCCGACTACGAACGTGCACGACGTTGCGCCTTAGCAATCGCTAAACCAATCTCCAAGAGGTTATTGACCACGCCGCAGCACGATCAACCTGACCACGAAGGTGTATTCCTGCAAGCAATCGAAGAACAAGCAAAAGAATATGATAATGCAATCTGAATATTGCGAATATATATGAAGTATTGATAAGGGTGGGGTTCCGAAAGCGGTCTTGGTCTGGTCGTTGGACACAAACGAAGTACACGAAGTTGCAATGGCTAACTTTTAACTAAACAAAACCCAAAGGAAAAGCTACTAGATTGATCTACTTATATAGGAGCAAGAGGTGTCGGCCAAGGAGGTGGGAGGACGTCCCAAGACACCCTAAAACCAACCCTAGGTTGTACAAGGCCCATGGGCCCAAGTGGAGGTGATGCAACACCTTTGGACTTGTAGTTTGCCTCGGATTCTGTTGCAACATCATATTGTTTCGTCGATATCTTCGCGATCCTGACGAATTTTAAGGTGATTCCAACTGGGCTGGAACGCATATGAAATCTAGTTTTCATCAAAAAACGAATCACCCAATTCCGAGTCCGTATGAAAACGTTGTTGGCGTTTTGAGACAGGTATGTCTGTGCAGTCCGAATCTGAGTCCAGAACGTGAGAGATTTGGACTCTATCTTCTCTTGGGATAAAAGTGACGTGATAGAACTTCTTGAACAGCACCTAATTATTTCCTTTAACGTGAGAGGACCTCTTGAATAACATCCAACCATTTCCCCTCCCTTTGTCATCACACGCGGTTCATACAAGTGTTCGGTCATTCTGCATTTAGGCATAAAATAAAAATAGGTGAAGTATTTTTGTTCTGGATAACATAAATAAATTATTGAATAATTATTATAAGAAATCACCTCACAAATATGCACATATGCAATATTTTTGGTCGTATCGAAGGTAGTCATTTGATAAACGGGATCACATCATTAGGAGAATGGTGTGATGGACAAGACCCAAATTACAAACATAGCATATGATCATGTCAGTTTATTGCTACTGTTTCCTACATGTCAAGTACATGTTCCTATGACCATGAGATCATGCAACTCACGGACACCGCAGCAGTGCCTTGTGTGTATCAAAAGTCACAACGTAACTGGGTGACTATAAAGGTGCTCTACAGGTATCTCCGAGGGTGTCTATTGAGTTGGCATGGATCAAGACTGTAATTTGTTACTCCGTGTGACGGAGAGGTATCTCAGGGCCCACTCGGTAATACAACATCACAATAAGCCTTGCAAGCAATGTGACTAAGTGTCAGTCACAGAATCTTGTATTACGAAACGAGTAAAGAGACTTGCCGGTAACGAGGTTGAACTAGGTATGGAGATACCGACGATCGAATCTCGGGCAAAGTAACATACCGAAGAACAAAGGGAACATCATACGGGATTAACTGAATCCTTGACATAGAGGTTCGACCGATAAAGATCTTCGTAGAATATGTAGGAACCAATATGGGCATCCAGGTACCGCTATTGGTTTTTGACCGTAGAGGTGTCTCGGTCATGTCTCCATAGTTCTCGAACCCGCGGGGTTTGCACACTTAAGGTTTGGTGACGTTTCGGTAGTATAGAGTTATCGGTAGTGTACCGGGAGTGCCGGCCGGTAGTGTACCGGGAGACCATCGGGAGGGGTATTTTGACTCAAGAGGCTACATGGGCTTTGGGAGAGTAAATACCAGCCCTTAGTGGGCTGGTGGAAGTCCCACACAAGGACCATGCGGCTGGGAAGAAAAGCCGAAAGAGAAAAAGGTGGAAAAAGGTAAAAAAGGCAAAAATAAGAAGGAGTCCTAGTCCTACTAGGATTGGAGGAGGAATCCTCCAATCCCACTAGGTTCGACCGAATCAAGGGTTGGCTCTTTGGCAGCCAAGCCTCCTCCTCCTCTCCTCCTATATATACTAGAAGATTTTAGGGTTTTGGCATAGAATTTTTAGCCACATGCTACCCGTTCCTCTACTGCATAGAGGGTATTCGACGAGACTATCAACATGAGTCAGGACGAGCCCATTTGAGTTATTTTCATAGGTGTTGGAAAGGTATCGGGAAAACGAGATGATAGAACTTCCAATTTTCATGACCTGGCACATTTGGCAGACGCACACACACATGCGAGCACGCACACGGGAAATATCTTGCCCATAAAAGGTCGTCTATGCCCTCAAAACGGATCGCAAGATGGAGAAAACAAATGATTTTGCAGTTACAACTCCAAATCCCATGGGCCAACCACACCGTATGGTCTTCAGAACTATGCACCTCGACCATGGATTGGATACAACATGGTGTTAGGCTCATATTAGAGAAGAAATAGTGAACAAAGGAAAGACAAAATTCACCCTATAGAGGGTATTCAACGAGACTATCAACGTGAGTCTGGACGAGCTCCGGTTGAGTAATTTTCATAGGTGTTGGAAAGGTATCGGGAAAACAAGATGATAGAACTTCTATTTTTCATGACCCGGAAGATTTTGCACATGCACACACACGCGCGAGCACGCACATGGAAATATCTTGCCCATTAAAGGCCGTCTATGCCCTCAAAAATGGATCGCTAGATGGAGAATGTTACAGACCTGTTGACTATAAGACCCATCTCACATGCAAAGCATGATCGAGCCCCAGAACTCGTTGGATGTTAGATTCATAACAATGCGAATCACATGGTGATGTGAACTAGATTATTGACTCTAGTGCAAGTGGGAGACTGTTGGAAATATGCCCTAGAGGCAATAATAAATTAGTTATTATCATATTTCCTTGTTCATGATAATCGTTTATTATCCATGCTATAATTGTATTGATCGGAGTCTTAGATGCATGTGTGGATACATAGACAAAACCATGTCCCTAGTATGCCTCTAATAGACTAGCTCGTTGATCAAAGATGGTTAAGGTTTCCTAGCCATGGAGATGAGATGTCATTTGATAAACGGGATCACATCATTAGGAGAATGGTGTGATGGACAAGACCCAAACTACAAACGTAGCATATGATCATGTCACTTTATTGCTACTGTTTTCTGCATGTCAAGTATATGTTCCTATGACCATGAGATCATGCAACTCACGGATACCGGAGGAGTCCCTTGTGTGTATCAAACGTCGCAACATAACTGGGTGACTATAAAGGTGCTCTACAGGTATCTCCGAGGGTGTCTGTTGAGTTGGCATGGATCAAGACTGCAATTTGTTACTCCGTGTGACGGAGAGGTATCTCAGGGCCCACTCGGTAATACAACATCACAATAAGCCGTGCAAGCAATGTGACTAAGTGTTAGTCACGAGATCTTGTATTATGGTACGAGTAAAGAGACTTGCCGGTAACGAGGTTGAACTAGGTATGGAGATACAGACGATCGAATCTCGGGCAAAGTAACATACCGAAGAACAAAGGGAACATCATACGGAATTAACTGAATCCTTGACATAGAGGTTCGACCGATAAAGATCTTTGTAGAATATGTAGGAACTAATATGGGCATCCAGGTCCTGCTATTGGTTATTGACCGTAGAGGTGTCTCGGTCATGTCTACATAGTTTTTGAACCCGCAGGGTCTGCACACTTAAGGTTTGGTGACGTTTTGGTAGTATAGAGTTATGCATGGTGGTGACCGAAGGTTGTTCGGAGTCCCGGATGAGATCCCGGATGTCACGAGGAGCTCCGAATGGTCCGGAGGTAAAGATTGATATATAGGAAATCCTATTTTGGTCGCCGGAAAAGTTTCGGGCTCATCGGTAGTGTACCGGGAGTGCCGGTAGTGTACCGGGGGACCATCGGGAGAGGTATTTCGACCCAAGAAGCTATATGGGCTGTGGGAGAGTAAATACCAGCCCTTTGTGGGCTGGTTGAAGTCCCACACAAGGCCCATGCGGCTGGGAAGAAAATCCCAAAAGGAAAAAGGTGGAAAAAGGCAAAAAAGGGACAAATAAGGAAGGAGTCCTAATCCTACTAGGAGTGGAGGAGGGGGACTCCTCCCTCCTTGGTTTGGCCGACCCAAGGGCTGCCTCTTTGGCAGCCAAGCCTCCTCCTCCTCTCCTCCTATATATACTAGAGGATTTTAGGGTTTGGCAAAAGATTTTCAGCCACGTACCACCCGTTCCTCTAGTGCATAACTTCTCCTCTAGATCGGTTTTCTGTAGTGCTTAGGCGAAGCCCTACCGGAATAGCTCACTACCATCGCCACAACGCCATCACACTGCCGGAGAACTCTTCTACCTCTCTGTTCCCTCTTGTTGGATCAAGAAGGCGGAGATCATCCTCGAGCTGTACGTGTGCTGAACGCGGAGGTGCCGTCCGTTCGGCGCTAGATTGGAAGGACCGTGATCAAGATCGCGAGACGGATTGTGTTGAGTTCGCGGGACGGATTGCGATGAGTTCGCGGGACGGATCGTGATGAGTTCGCGGGAGGGATCGTGATGAGTTCGCGGGACGGATCGTGATGAGTTCACGGGACGGATCGTGATCAAGATCGTGAGACGGATCATGATGAGTTCACGGGACGGATTGTGATGAGTTCACGGGACGGATCGTGATCGGATCGTGGGACGCTCGGCGATTTGGATCGCGAAGACGTTTGACTACACCAACCGCGTTTCTTGACGCGTCCCACTCAGCGATCTACAAGGGTACATAGATCCACTCTCCTTCTCGTAGATGCTCATCACCATGGATTGATCTTGCGTGTGCATAGGAATTTTTTTGTTTCCCATGCAACGGTCCCCAACAGAACTTCTATTTTCCATGACCTGGAAGATTTTGCACATGCACACACACGCGCGAGCACGCACACGGAAATATCTTGCCCATAAAAGGTCATCTATGCCCTCAAAAATGGATCGCTATATGGAGAAAATCAATGATTTCAGAGTTACAACTCCAAATCCCATGGGCCAACCCATCCGTATGGTATTTAGAACTATGCGCCTCGACCATGGATTGGATACAACATGGTGTTAGGCTCATATTAGAGAAGAGTAGTGAACAGAGGAAAGACAAAATTCATCCTATAGAGGGTATTCAACGAGACTATCAACGTGAGTCAGGACGAGCTCCGACTGAGTAATTTTCATAGGTGTTAGAAAGGTATCGGGAAAACGAGATGATAGAACTTCTAATTTTCACGACCTGGAACATTTTGCACACGCACACACACACTCGAGCATGCACACGAGAAATATCTTGCCCATAAAAGGCCGTCTATGCCCTCAAAAACGGATCACCAGATGGAGAAAACTAATGATTTCGCAGTTACAACTCCAAGTCCCATGGGCCAACCCATCCGTATGGTCTTCAGAACTATGAGCCTCGACCATGGAATGGATACAACATGGTGTTAGGCTCATATTATAGAAGAACCAGTGAACATAGGAAAGACAAAATTCACCCTATAGAGGGTATTCAACGGGACTATCAACATGAGTTAGGACGAGCCCATTTGAGTAATTTTGTAGGTGTTGGAAAGGTATCGGGAGAACGAGATGATAGAACTTCTAATTTTCATGACCTGGAACATTTGGCACATGCACACACACATGTGAGCATGCACACGGGAAATATCTTGCCCATAAAAGGCTGTCTATGCCCTCAAAAACGGATCGCAAGATGGAGAAAACAAATGATTCTGCAGTTACAACTCCAAATCCCATGGGCCAACCACACCGTATGGTCTTCAGAACTATGCGGCTCGACCATGGATTGGATACAACATGGTGTTAGGCTCATATTATAGAAGAAACAATGAACAGAGGAAAAACAAAATTCACCCTATAGAGGGTATTCAACGAGACTATCAACGTGAGTCAGGACGAGCTCTGATTGAGTAACTTTCATAGGTGTTAGGAAGTAATCGTGAAAACAAGATGATAGAACTTCTAATTTTCACGACCTGGAAAATTTTGCACAAGCACACACACACGCGAGCATGCACACGGGAAATATCTTGCCCATAAAAGGCCGTCTCTTCCCTCAAAATGGATCACAAGATGGAGAAAACCAATGATTTCGTAGTTACAATTCCAAGTGCCATGGGCCAACCCATCCGTATGGTCTTCAGAACTATGCGCCTCGACCATGGATTGGATTGAAACATGGTGTTAGGGTCATATTAGAGTAGAAACAGTGAACAGAGGAAAGACAAAATTCACCCTATAAAGGGTATTCAACGAGACTATCAACGTGAGTCTGGACGAGCTCCGATTGAGTAATTTTTATAGGTGTTGGAAAGGTATCAGGAAAACGAGATGATGGAACCTATAATATTCACGACCTGGAACATTTTGCACAGGCACACACACATGCGAGCAAGCACACGGGAAATATCTTGCCCATAAAAAGGCCGTCCATGCCCTCAAAAACGGATCACAAGATGGAGAGAAACAATGATTTCGCAGTTATAGCTGGAAATCCCATGGGCCAACCCTTCCGTATGGTCTTCAGAACTACGCGCCTCAACCATGGAATGGATACAACATGGTGTTAGCCTCATATTAGAGAATAAACAGTGAACAAAGGACAGAGAAAATTCACCCCATAGAGGGTATTCAACGAGACTATCTACGTGAGTCTGGACGAGCTCCGATTGAGTAATTTTCATAGGTGTTGGAAGGGTATCAGGAAAACGACATGATATATCTTCTAATTTTCATGACCTGGAACATTTTGCATAGACACACGCGCGCGAGCACGCACACGGGAAATATCTTGCCCATAAAAGGCCGCCTATGCCCTAAAAAATGGATCGCCAGATGGAGAAAACCAATGATTTCAGAGTTACAACTCCAAATCCCATGGGCCAACCCATCCGTACGGTATCTAGAACTATGCCCCTTGACCTTGGATTGGATACAACATGGTGTTAGGCTCATATTAGAGAAGAAACTATGAACAAAGGTAAGACAATATTCACCCTATAGAGGGTATTCAACGAGACTATCAACGTGAGCCAAGACGAGCTCCGATCGAGTAATTTTCATAGGTGTGTGAAAGGTATCGGGAAAACGAGATGATAGATCTTCTAATTTTCACGACCTGGAACATGTGGCACACGCACACACACATGCGATCACGCACATGGGAAATATCTTGCCCATAAAAGTCCGTCTATGTCCTCAAAAACGGATCGCAAGATGGAGAAAGCAATGACTTCGCAGTTACCACTCCAAGTCCCATGGGCCAACCCATCTGTATGGTCTTCAGAACTATGCGCCTCGACCATGGATTGGATTACAACATGGTGTTAGGGTCATATTAGAGTAGAAACAGTGAACCGAGGAAAGACAAAATTCACCCTATAGAGGGTATTCAAAGAGACTATCAACGTGAGTCTGCACGAGCTCCGATTGAGCAATTTTCATAGGTGTTGGTGAGGTATCAGGAAAACGAGATGATAGAACTTCTAATTTTCACGACCTGGAACATTTTCGACACGCACACACACACACACGAGCAAGCACACGGGAAATATCTTGCCATAAAAGGCCCTCTACGCCCTGAAAAATGGATCGCCAGATGCAGAAAACCAAAAGTTTCGTTGTTACAACTCCAAATCCCATGGGCCAAGCCATCCGTATGGTCTTCAGAATTATTCACCTCGACCATGGAATGGATACAACATGGTGTTAGGCTCATATTATAGAAGAAACAGTGAACAGAGGAAAGACAAAATTCACCCTATAGAGGGTATTCAACGGGACTATCAACATGAGTTAGGACGAGCCCATTTGAGTAATTTTGTAGGTGTTGGAAAGGTATCGGGAGAATGAGATGATAGAACTTCTAATTTTCATGACCTGGAACATTTGGCACATGCACACACACATGTGAGCATGCACACGGGAAATATCTTGCCCATAAAAGGCTGTCTATGCCCTCAAAAACGGATCGCAAGATGGAGAAAACAAATGATTCCGCAGTTACAACTCCAAATCCCATGGGCCAACCACACCGTATGGTCTTCAGAACTATGTGGCTCGACCATGGATTGGATACAACATGGTGTTAGGCTCATATTATAGAAGAAACAATGAACAGAGGAAAAACAAAATTCACACTATAGAGGGTATTCAACGAGACTATCAACGTGAGTCAGGACGAGCTCCGATTGAGTAACTTTCATAGGTGTTAGGAAGTAATCGTGAAAACAAGATGATAGAACTTCTAATTTTCACGACCTGGAAAATTTTGCACAAGCACACACACACGCGAGCACGCACACGGGAAATATCTTGCCCATAAAAGGCCGTCTCTTCCCTCAAAATGGATCACAAGATGGAGAAAACCAATGATTTCGCAGTTACAATTCCAAGTGCCATGGGCCAACCCATCCGTATGGTCTTCAGAACTATGCGCCTCGACCATGGATTGGATTGAAACATGGTGTTAGGGTCATATTAGAGTAGAAACAGTGAACAGAGGAAAGACAAAATTCACCCTATAAAGGGTATTCAACGAGACTATCAATGTGAGTCTGGACGAGCTCCGATTGAGTAATTTTTATAGGTGTTGGAAAGGTATCAGGAAAACGAGATGATGGAACCTATAATATTCACGACCTGGAACATTTTGCACAGGCACACACACATGCGAGCAAGCACACGGGAAATATCTTGCCCATAAAAAGGCCGTCCATGCCCTCAAAAACGGATCACAAGATGGAGAGAAACAATGATTTCGCAGTTATAGCTGGAAATCCCATGGGCCAACCCTTCCGTATGGTCTTCAGAACTACGCGCCTCAACCATGGAATGGATACAACATGGTGTTAGCCTCATATTAGAGAATAAACAGGGAACAAAGGACAAAGAAAATTCACCCCATAGAGGGTATTCAACGAGACTATCTACGTGAGTCTGGACGAGCTCCGATTGAGTAATTTTCATAGGTGTTGGAAGGGTATCAGGAAAACGACATGATATATCTTCTAATTTTCATGACCTGGAACATTTTGCATAGACACACGCACGCGAGCACGCACACGGGAAATATCTTGCCCATAAAAGGCCGCCTATGCCCTAAAAAATGGATCGCCAGATGGAGAAAACCAATGATTTCAGAGTTACAACTCCAAATCCCATGGGCCAACCCATCCGTACGGTATCTAGAACTATGCCCCTTGACCTTGGATTGGATACAACATGGTGTTAGGCTCATATTAGAGAATAAACTATGAACAAAGGTAAGACAATATTCACCCTATAGAGGGTATTCAACGAGACTATCAACGTGAGCCAAGACGAGCTCCGATCGAGTAATTTTCATAGGTGTGTGAAAGGTATCGGGAAAACGAGATGATAGATCTTCTAATTTTCACGACCTGGAACATTTGGCACACGCACACACACATGCGATCACGCACATGGGAAATATCTTGCCCATAAAAGTCCGTCTATGTCCTCCAAAACGGATCGCAAGATGGAGAAAGCAATGACTTCGCAGTTACCACTCCAAGTCCCATGGGCCAACCCATCTGTATGGTCTTCAGAACTATGCGCCTCGACCATGGATTGGATTACAACATGGTGTTAGGGTCATATTAGAGTAGAAACAGTGAACCGAGGAAAGACAAAATTCACCCTATAGAGGGTATTCAAAGAGACTATCAACGTGAGTCTGCACGAGCTCCGATTGAGTAATTTTCATAGGTATTGGAAAGGTATCGGGAACACGAGATGATGGAACTTCTAATTTTCATGACCTGGAACATTTTGCACATGCACACATAGACACGAGAAAGCACATGGGAAATATCTTGCCCATAAAAAGTCCGTCCATGCCCTCAAAAACGGATCACAAGATGGAAAGAACAATGATTTCGCAGTTACAGCTCGAAATCCCATGGGCCAACCCTTCCGTATGGTCTTCAGAACTACGCGCCTTGACCATGGATTGGATACAACATGGTGTTCGCCTCATATTACAGAATAAATAGTGACCAAAGGAAAGACAAAATTCACCCTATAGAGGGTATTCAACGAGACTATCAACGTGAGTCAGGACGAGCTCCGATTGAGTAATTTTCATAGGTGTTGGAAATGTATTGGGAAAACAACATGATAGAACTTCTAATTTTCACGACCTAGAAAAATTGGCACACGCACACACACATGCGAGCAAGCACACAGGAAATATCTTGCCCATAAAAGGTCGTCTATGCCCTCAAAAACGGATCGGAAGATGGAGAAAACCAATGATTTCGCAGTTACAACTACAAATGCCATGGGCCAACCCATCCGTATGCTCTTCAGAACTATGCACCTCGACCATGGATTGTATACAACATGGTGTTAGGCTCACATTAGAGAAGAAATAGTGAACAAAGGAAAGACAAAATTCACCCTATAGAGGGTATTCAACTAGAATATCAACATGAGTCTGGACGAGCTCTGATTGAGTAATTTTCATAGGTGTTGGAAAGGTATCGGGAAAACAATGATTGAGGCGAAGTTGTCCCTGTCTTTCAATGAGAAGGTGGCTATAGTTTTTGGTGGAGTAGACTTTGACGAGCCGACTACAAGTGTGTGATGACGCCACGCCTTAGCAAACGCTAAACGAACTCCGAGAGGTTATTGACCACGCCGGAGCATGATCAAGCTGACCACGAGGGTCTATTTTCTGCACGCAAACGAAGAAGAAGCAAGAAACTAAGATTGCAATCTGGATATTGCAAATATAAGAGGAAAGCTTTACTGATGAAGTGGGGTTCTGTGACGCCTTTGTCTGGTTATGGAACACAAACGAAGAACGCGAAGTTG
This sequence comes from Hordeum marinum, assembly GCA_022496015.1. Classification (NCBI taxonomy): domain Eukaryota; kingdom Viridiplantae; phylum Streptophyta; class Magnoliopsida; order Poales; family Poaceae; genus Hordeum; species Hordeum marinum. Next base: position 142,912,810 of record CM039672.1, read on the forward strand.
CACCTATGGCGAACTTGTAATCCAAACAAAACCCAACCCTAAAACGACGCCCTAAGGGCTGTATATATGGGGGTGTAGAGGGGAATTTCATGGCCCCTTGGAGGAGGGGTCTGAAACTGACCTTAACTCAGTTTGCCCATACATACGGACTCTAAAAATAGCCTATAATATGGTATTTCGAAATTACATGGGCCCGGCCCAACAATAAAGTGGCGCAGCACCAATATTAGCCTAGGGACGAATTTTATAAAGTAGCATCATGCATATTTCGTCCAAGGCTTCTTGCTCCCATTATGGTGGCTTCAAAGTGCGAAAATCATCACTGGAAGCTCCATTGTTCTTTCCCGCATGCGGCACCTTCTTCTCCATGCTTGATCCCTCTCCAATTGTCATCCTTCTTGTCCATGCCAGGTCCTTCATTCACAAGTAAAACAAAAGTATCTAATTTAGGCAACATCATATGTTCATGAACATTAGAAGGATTTGCAAGAAACAAAAGTACCTGATAATTCAATTGACGTGCGTGAGCTCTAGTAATTGGTCCTGTATGTATAGAAGTCGGAGTTGTGGGTGTAGCATTAGCAGAGATGTCCTCATCATCCTCCCCTTCTTGAACTGAAGTCGTCCTCGACGGAAGCTCATCTTCCTCACCCAAATAAGGCTTCAAATCTTTAATGTTAAAAGTGGGGCTAACCCCAAGCTCTACAGGCAGCTCAAGTTTATATGCATTCTCATTTATTTTCTCTAACACCTTAAAAGGACCATCAACACATGGCATTAGCTTTGACTTGAGGAAATCAGGAAATCTATCCTTATGCAAATGTAACCAAACAAGATCTCCAGGTGCAAAGACAACATGTTTTCTACCCTTATCTCTAGCAATTTTGTATTTAGGATTCATACGCTCAATGTTTTCCTTCGTTAACTCATGCATCTGTAATATCAATTCAGCACGTTCTTTAGCATCAAAATTAACCTTCTCTGAAGATGGAAGATGCAACAAATCAATAGGTGCACGAGGTAAGAAACCATACACAACTTCAAAAGGGCACATCTTAGTGGTAGAATGTAGCGAACGATTATAAGCAAATTCAATATGAGGCAAGCATTCTTCCCACATTTTCAGGTTATTCTTCAAAACAGCCCTAAGCATAGTAGACAATGATCTATTGACTACTTCAGTTTGGCCATCAGTTTGGGGAGGACATGTAGTACTAAAAAGTAGTTTAGTCCCCAACTTAGCCCATAAACATCTCCAAAAGTGGCTAAGAAATTTAGCATCACAATCTGAAACAATTGTATTTGGCACACCGTGCAACTGAATAATTTCACGAAAGAACAAATCAACAACATGAGCAGCATCATCACTTTTATGACATGGTATAAAGTGTGCAATTTTGGAAAATCTATCAACGACAACAAATATGCTATCCCTCCCCTTCTTAGTTCGAGGTAAACCTAATACAAAGTCCATAGATATATCCCCCCAAGGAACACTAGGTACAGGCAAAGGCATATATAAACCATGAGGATTGAGTCGTGACTTAGCTTTTTGACATGTAGTGCAGCGAGAAACAAAACACTCAACATCTCGTCTCCTCTTTGGCCAAAAGAATTGTTTAGAAAGTACGTCCTCCGTCTTCTTCACACCAAAGTGTCCCATTAATCCTCCTCCATGTGCCTCCTGTAACAACAAAAGACGAACGGAGCTAGCTGGAATGCATAGCTTGTTAGCACGGAACACAAATCCATCATTAATAACGAACTTGTTCCCTGTTCTCCCTTCTATACAATGCTGCAACACATCTCTAAATTCAGCATCATGCACATATTGATCTTTGATGGTCTCCAAACCAAATATTTTAAAGTCAAGTTGTGAAAGCATAGTATAACGACAAGACAAAGCATCAACAATAACATTTTCTTTACCCTTCTCGTGTGTAATGACATAAGGAAAGTCTCAATGAATTCAACCCATTTAGCATGTCTACGGTTCAATTTTGCTTGACTTTTAATATGTTTCAAAGATTCATGATCAGAATGTATAACAAATTCTTTGGGCCATAAATAATGTTGCCATGTTTCCAAAGTCCGAACAAGAGCATATAATTCCTTATCATAAGTAGAATAATTCAGACTAGGCCCACTCAATTTTTCAGAAAAGTACGCAACAGGTTTACCGTCTTGTAATAACACACCTCCTAACCCAATTCTACTAGCATCACATTCAAGCTCGAAAGTCTTATTGAAATCAGGAAGTTGGAGTAAAGGAGCATGTGTTAACTTATCTTTCAAGACCGTGAAGGCTTCTTCCTGTGCGGTACCCCAAGAAAAAGGCATGTCCTTCTTTGTAAGATCATTGAGAGGAGCAGCAATGGTGCTGAAATCTCTCACAAAACGCCTATAGAAACCAGCGAGGCCAAGAAAACTCCTCACTTGTGTGACCGTTTTGGGCTGCGGCCAACTCCCAATAGCTTCAATCTTGGCTTTATCAAGTTCAATTCCCTATGGAGTAACAACATAGCCAAGAAAAGATACTCGGTCGATGCAAAAGGTGCACTTCCCAAGGTTACCAAACAAACGTGCATCACGTAGAGCAATAAAACAGCACGTAGATGTTCCAAATGTTCCTCCAAAGATCTACTAAAAATCAATATATCATCATAATAGACTACCACAAATCATCCAATGAAAGCGCGTAAAACCTCGTTCATTAATCTCATGAAAGTGCTGGGTGCATTAGTTAACCCAAAAGGCATGACTAACCACTCATATAATCCAAACTTAGTTTTAAATTCTCTTTTCCATTCATCTCCCAATTTCATACGAATTTGATGGTATCCACTACGCAAATCAACTTTGGAGAAAATTGTAGAACCACTTAATTCATCAAGCATATCATCTTGTCTAGGAATAGGATGACGATAATGCATAGTAATATTATTAATGCCTCTACAATCCACACACATACACGATGTACCATCCTTTTTAGGCACTAGAATAATAGGAACAACACAAGGACTAAGGTATTCACGTATATAACCTTTGTCAAGCAGCTCCTATACTTGACACATAATCTCCTTTGTCTCCTCTGGATTGGTATGGTATGGCGCACGGTTGGGTAGGGATGCACCGGGAATTAGGTCAATCTGATGCTCAATCCTGCGAATAGGTGGTAATCCCGGTGGCACGTTTTGTGGGAAGACGTCAACGAACTCCTGCAAAATGTTAATGACAGCAGGAGGCAAAGAGAGAGGCATGTCCTCGAATGAAAATAATACCTCTTTGTATACAAAAGCATAGCAAATAGATGTAGCAACATCCAAATCTTTGATATCAGATTTAGTAGCAAGTAAACATCCACTCTTCAATTTTATTTCAGATGCAACATTAGATGATGGTTTATTATGCTTATGGTGTTGCTCAAATTCCTGTGTTACAATCTGATTTTCACTCTTATTTTTCTCCTATTTTGCTTTACTATCTCTAGCAATGTCATCTTTCATAATATGTTCCGGAGACATAGGAAGCAAAGTGATATTTTGATCCTTATGAACAAGAGTATACTGATTTGTCCTACCATGGTGTACATATTTTTTATCAAACTTCCATGGCCTATCAAGTAGAACAGAACATGCTTGCATGGGTACCACATCACAATCCACATAACCAGAATATGTAGCAATGCTAAAATGCACACGAACAGTACGTGTTACCTTAACCTTGCCACTATTTTTGAACCATTGGATGTAATAAGGATGAGGATGTAGTCTGGTGGTTAGAGACAGCTTCCCCACCATCTCCATGCTAGCCAAGTTATTGCAACTCCCTCCATCGATGATGACGTGAACAGAACGCTCCTTCGCAACTCACTTTGTGTGGAACACGTTGTGCCTCTGATTTTGCTCAGCCTGTGTAACCTGCACACAGAGAACACGTTGAGCAACTAAACTTTCATACCTGTCAACGTAATCAGCAGCCATGTAGTGTGTCTCTGGTTCTGCATCCTCTCACCCTGTTCTTCACTTGCAATGAGAGCTAAAGTCTCCTCATCATAATCACTAGCGGACGCATATCCACCATCCTCGGTAACAATCATTACATGCTTGGAAGGGCATTCTCTCGCAAAGTGACCTCCACCCTTGCAACGACGACATATACCTCATGTGTTTGCCCTGTGGATGCAATAGATGAAGAAGAGCTCTGTGCAGGCCCAGAAGGTGTGCTCTTCACAGAGGGTGGAGTAGGAGCCTATTTCCTGGTATCGCGGTTGGAGTTGGAGGTTGAAGTAGGTGGTGTTGCAGCAGGACATGCAGAAGTAGAGGAGGTACGTGGCGTCCATGATGAAGTGTGACGTGCAGAAAAGTAGTTCTCGCCATTGCCTGTCGATCCTGCACTTCATGTTCAGCTTTGCAAGCAAGATGAAATAAATGAGTGATAGTGTTATACTCATTATACTCTAGAATAGTCTGGATCTCTTTATTTAATCCACCCATAAAACGTGCAAGCATAGCTTCATTCTCCTCAACAATACCACATCCAATCATGCCAGTTTGTAATTCCTGATAATATTCTTCTACAGAACTTTTTCCTTGTCTTAAACGCTGCAAATTTTGAAGCAATTCACGTTGATAATAAGGTGGCACCCAACGATTATGCATAGCAGTTTTCAAAGCAGCCCAAGTAGTTGGAATATTAGCATGGTGTATTCTACAATGTTCTGACCACCAAACACAAGCAAAACTAGTGAATGAACAAACAATAGCAGTAACACGTCTATCCTCGGGAAATTGTAAGCATGTAAAACATTGTTCTATTTCTAACTCCCATGTAAGATATATATCAGGAACATATCTACCCTCAAATGTCGGAATATTCAATTTAAGTTTAGAGAGATGATCATGATCCCATACCTAAGGGGGTGGTGCAGCCCTACCGTTACAGTTGTAGCCATGTGGTCGACCTGGTGCGTATCGTGGTGGTTGCCCCAGAGGCTGATCTAGAGCAACCTCTCCCTCATCATCGTAATCACCATCATAATCTTCAACCTGCTCAACGACAGTAGCAGCAGGAGCCACAGAAGTATCAGCAGTATCAATAGTACCAGTATGTTGGGCTTGGCCGAGAGGCACACGTCGCGCTCGTCGTTCGAAAGGGATAGGAGCTGTAGCTGGTGGTGGTAGACGGGCAAACACCTCATTGAACTTGGTGTCCACCTTGGGGTCTAATGTCTTCTCCAAACCATCTAGCTTCTCCATGGCCTCTCCAAAGTCTTGTACCTAGCCGGCCATCATTTGCTGAAATTTATCATAGAGCGCTTTGTTGGTCATGCTCTCCCAGTTGATCTCGTCGTCGTGTGATCCTGACATGGTTAGCTGAAATAGGAAACACACAAGAATATGAAACCTACAGACTACTGGGACGTGGTGGTGGTGGTGTGTCACAAATCCTTTAAGAGAATCTCAAATTCTAATGAGTTCTTACCCAGCAGCAAGCGGTGATCGGCAACCGTTGTAGTCAAAACTCTCAAAGCTTGGATAGAGCGATTGCCAGGTGGTGTCAAACACACGACGCAGATGTATGTGGAGCTGGGATGGCTTATAATAAGGTAGCAAAAAGGGTTAGCAATAATCAATTCAGAGATGCAAGGTTGAATAAACGCTCAAGGACGATATTGTGCTGGTCCTAGGCTAGACCGTACTAGAGACGTGAGCCTAAAACACCAACAAAATCATGACGCTGCACGTAATCAAGGGAAGAGCACACTTTGAATTTTGTTTTTTGTTTTTTTCGGCGGCTCTTTTTTTTGCGCTCTTTTTTTGTTTTGCTCAAAAAATCACTACAATGGCGAGTGTCTCAAAACTCTTCCCACGTCGTATAAGCAAGATGGGCACGAAATTTGTTGGACTAATTTTTTTTCTGACACATACGCAGGTAGCAAAACATGAATCCAAAATCAAAAGGATCTTGAAACTAAACCTAAAACGAGTTGGACTCGGATTGGTGGCGGATTTGTGGTGGTATATGGACACCAGTAGATAGTGATGGTGGGTGGTGATATTTGGCAGCGGTGATGATGGTGGTGGTATATGGCAACTATGAAGACGATGCGATGGCGGCATGACAACCTGCGAATAGAACTCGAAACTCTAAAGGACTAGACACTAAGACCAGCAACTCGAGACGATGATGTAACCACAAATTCAACAAAGCAAAATACTGAAAAGACTATGCAAAGTCTCAGATTGGTTCGGATAAGATGATCTAACCCTAATTTTTTTGTGGCTTTTTCGTGGACTAAAGGTATAAAGAACAGATGTGATCTAAACTACAAAAACTGGTAAAATCTCACCGAGCAAACTGGAAATCTGCTACCACTTGATAGAGGTGATGCTGTCCCTGTCTTTCGATGAGATGGTGGCTATCGTTTTTCGTGGAGTAGACTTTGACGATCCAACTACGAACGTATGATGACGCCACACCTTACCAATCGCTAAACCAACTCCGAGAGGTTATTGACCATGCCGGAGCACGATCAACCTGACCACGCAGGTCTATTTTCTGCACGCAAACGAAGAAAAAGCAAGAAACTAAGATTGCAATCTGGATATTGCGAATAAAAGAGGAAACCTTTATTGATGAAGTGGGGTTCTGTGACGCCTTTGTCTGGTTGTGGAATACGAACGAAGAACGCGAAGTTGCAGCTACGGCGAACTTGTAAAATAAACAAAACCCAACCCTAAAACAACGCCCTAAGGGTTGTACATATGCGAGAATAGAGGGAAATTTTGTGGCCCCTTGGAGGAGGGGTCCAAAACCGACCTTAACTCAGTTTCCCCATACATACGGACTCTAAAAATAGCCTATAATATGGTATTTCGAAATTAGATGGGCCTGGCCCAACAATAAGGAGGCGCAACACCTATATTAGCCCTGGGACGAATTTTATAAAGTAGCATCATGCATATTTCGTCCAAGGCTTCTTGCTCCCATTATAGTGGCTTCAAAGTGCGAAAATCATCACTGGAAGCTCCATTGTTCTTTCCCCCGCGCGCACCTTCTTCTCCATGCTTGATCCCGCTCCAATGGTCATCCTTCTTGTCCATGCCAGGTCCTTCATTCATAAGTAAAACAAAAGTATCTAATTTAGGCAACATCATATGTTCATGAACATTAGAAGGATTTGCAAGAAACAAAAGTACCTGATAATTCAATTCTCATGCGCGTGCTCTAGTAATTCAATTCACGTGTATAACGGTCAGAGTTGTGGGTGTAGCATTAGCAGGGATGTCCTCATCATCCTCCCCTTCTTGAACTGAAGTCGCCCTCGACGGAAGCTCATCTTCCTCACCCAAATAAGGCTTCAAATATGCAATGTTAAAAGTGGGGCTAACCCCAAACTCTATAGGCAGCTCAAGTTTATATGCATTATAATTTATTTTCTCAAACACCTTAAAAGGACCATCAACACGCGGCATTAGCTTTGACTTGCACAAATCACGTAGCATTAGCAGGGATGTCCTCATCAAACAACATGATAGAACTTCTAATTTTCACGACCCGGAACATTTTGCACACACACACATGCGCGAGCACGCACACGGGCAATATATTTCCCATAAAAGGCCGTCCATGCCCTCAAAAATGGATCACAACATGGAGAAAACCAATGATTTCACAGTTACATGTCGAAATCCCATGGGCCAACTCTTCCGTATGGTCTTTAGATCTACGCGCCTCGACCATGGATTGGATACAACATAGTGTTAGCCTCATATTAGAGAATAAACAGTGAATAAAGGAAAGACAAAATTCACCCTATAGAGGGTATTCAACGAGACTGTCAGCGTGAGTCCGAACGATCTCCAATTGAGTAATTTTCATAGGTGTTAGAAAGGTATCGGGAAAACGAGCTGATGGAACTTCTAATTTTCACGACCTGGAACATTTTGCACACGCACACACACGTGAGCAAGCACACAGGAAATATCTTGCCCATAAAAGTCCCTCTACGGCCTCAAAAATGGATCGCCAGACGGAGAAAACAAATAATTTCGCTGTTATAACTCCAAATCCCATGGGCCAACCCATCCGTATGGTCTTCAGAATTATGCGCCTCGACCATGGATTGGATACAACATGGTTTTAGGCACATATTAGGGAAGAAATAGTGAACAGAGGAAAGCCAAAATTCACCCTATAGAGGGTATTCAACGAGACTATCAACGTGAGTCAGGACGAGCTCCGATTGTGTAATTTTCATAGGTGTTGGAAAGGTATCGGGAAAACGAGATGATAGAACTAATTTTCACAACCTGGAACATTTGACACATGCACACACACACATGCGAGCACGGACACAGGAAATATCTTGCCCATAAAAGGCCGTCTATGCTCTCAAACACGGATCGCGAGATGGAGAAAGCCAATGATTTCGCAGTTACAACTCCAGATCCCATGGGCCAACCCATCCGTATGGTCTTCAGAACTATGCACCTCGACCATGGATTGGATACAACATCGTGTTAGGCTCATATTAGAGAAGAAATAGTGAACAAAGGAAAGACAAAATTCACCCTATAGAGGGTATTCAACGAGACTATCAACGTGAGTCTGGACGAGCTCCGTTGAGTAAATTTCATAGGTGTTGGAAAGGTATCGGGAAAACAACATGATAGAGCTTCTAATTTTCACGACCTGGAACATTTTGCGCATGCACACACATGCGCGAGCATGCACACGGGCAATATCTTGCCCATAAAAGGCTATCCATGCCCTCAAAAACAGATCACAAGATGGAGAAAACCAATGATTTCGAAGTTACAACTCCAAATCCCATGGGCCAACCCATCCGTATGGTCTTCAGAACTGTGCGCCTCGACCATGGATTGGATACAACATGGTGTTAGGCTCACATTAGAGAGGAAATAGTGAACAGAAGAAAGACAAAATTCACCCTATAGAGGGTATTCAACGAGACTATCAATGTGAGTCAGGACGAGCTCTGATTGAGTAATTTTCATATCTGTTGGAAAGGTATCGGAAAAACGTGATGATAGAACTTCTATTTTTTATGACCTGGAAGATCTTGCACATGCACACACACGAGCGAGCATGCACACGGGAAATATCTTGCCCATAAAAGACCGTCTATGGCCTCAAAACAGATCGCAAGATGGAGAAAACCAATGATTTCCCAGTTACAACTTGAAATCCCACGGGCCAGCCCATCCGTATGGTCTTTAGAACTGTGCGCCTCGACCATGGATTGGATAGAACATGGTGTTAGGCTCATATTAGAGAAGAAACAGTGAACAAAGGAAAAACAAAATTCACCCTATAGAGGTTATTTAACGACAGTATCAACGTGACTCAGGACGAGCTCCGATTGTGCAATTTTCATAGGTCTTGGAAAGGTATCGGGAAAACGAGATGATAGACCTTCTAATTTTCACGATCTGGAACATTTTGCATATGCACACTCACACGCGAGCACGTGCAGGTTAAATATCTTGCCCATAAAAGGCCATTTATGCCCTCAAAACGGATCGCAAGATGGAGAAAACCAATGATTTCGCAGTAACAGCTCAAAATCCCATGGGCCAACAATTATGTATGGTCTACAGAACTATGTGCCTCGACCATGGATTGGATACAACATGCTGTTAGCGTCATATTATAGATGAAACAGGTAATAGAGGAAAGACAAAATTCACCCTATAGAGGGTATTCAACGAGACTATCAGCATGAGTGCGGACGAGCTCCGATTGAGTAATTTTCCTAGGTGTTGGAAAGGTATCGGGTAAACGAGATGGTAGAACTTCGATCTTCAAAAACGGATCGCAAGATGGAAAAAACCAATGATTTTGCAGTTACAGGTCAAAATCCCATGGACCAACCCATCCTTATGGTCTTCAGAACTACTCACCTCGACCATGGATTGGATAAAATATGGTGTTAGGCTCATATTAGAGAAGAAACGATGAACAATGGAAAGACAAATTCAGCATATAGAGGGTATTCAACGAGACTATCAACGTCATCCAGGACGAGCTCCGATTGAGTAATTTTCCTAGGTGTTGGAAAGGTATCGGGTAAACGAGATGGTAGAACTTTGAATTGTCACGACTTGAAAGAGTTTCCACACGCACATACAGATGCAAGCACGCATGCAGGAAATATCTAGCCCATGAAAGGCCGTCTATGCTCAGAAAAACGGATCGCAAGATGGAAAAAATCAAAGATTTTCCAGTTACAGGTCCAAATCCCATGGACCAACCCATCCGTATGGTCTTCAGAACTACTCGCCTTGACCATGGATTGGATACAATATGGTGTTAGGCTCATATTAGAGAAGAAATGATGAACAAAGGAAAACAAAATCACCCTATAGTGGGTATTCAACGAGACTATCAACATGAGCCAGGACGAGCTCCGATTGAGTAATTTTCATAGGTCTTGGAAAGGTATCGGGAAAACGAGATGATAGAACTTCTAGTTTTCATGACTTGGAACATTTTGCACACGCACACACACACACACGCGAGCACGCACACGGGAAGCATCTTGCCTATAAAAGGCCGTCTATGCCCTCAAAAAAGGATCGTGAGATGGAGAAAACCATTGATTTCGCAGTTAATACTCCAAATCCCATGGGCCAACCCATCCCTATAGTCTTTAGAACTATGCGCCTCGACCATGGATTGGATACAACATGGTGTTAGGCTCATATTAGAGAAGAAACAGTGAACATAGGAAAGACAAAATTCACCCTATAGAAGGTATTCAATGAGAATGTCAGCATGAGTCCAGACGAGCTCCTATTGAGTGATTTTCATAGGTGTTTGAAAGCTATCGAGAAAACGAGATGATAGAACTTCTAATTTTCACGACCTGGAACATTTTGCACATGCACACAAACGCGAGCTAGCACACGGGAAATATCTTGCCCATAAAAGGCCCTGTACGCCCTCAAAAATGGATCACCAGATGGAGAAAACCAATAATTTTGCTGTTACAACTCCAAATCCCATGGGCCAACCCATCCGTATGGTCTTCAGAATTATGCGCCTCGACCATGGATTGGATACAAAATGGTGTTAGGCTCATATTAGAGAAGAAACAGTGAACAGAGGAAAGACAAAATTCACCATATAGAGGGTATTCAATGAGACTATCAACGTGAGTCACGACGATCTCCGATTGTGTAATTTTCGTAGGTGTTGGAAAGGTATTGGGAAAACGAGATGATAGAACTTCTACTTTTCATGACCTTCAACATTTCACACATGCACACACACATGCGAGCATGCACACGGGAAATATCTTGCCCATAAAAGGCCGTCTATGCCCTCAAAAACGGGTCACGAGATGGAGAAAACCAATGATTTCGCAGTTACAACTCAAAATCCCATGGGCCAACCCATCCGTATGGTCTTCAGAGCTATATACCTCGACCATGGATTGGATACAACATGGTGTTAGGCTCAAATTAGAGAAGAAATAGTGAACAAAGGAAAGACAAAATTCACCCTATAGAGGGTATTCAACGAGACTATCAACGTGAGTCTGGACGAGCTCTGATTGAGTAATTTTCATAGGTGTTGGAAAGGTATCGGGAAAACGAGATGATAGACCTTCTAATTTTCACGATCTGGAACATTTTGCATATGCACACACACACGCGAGCACGTGCACGGTATATATCTTGCCCATAAAAGGTCGTCTATGCCCTCAAAAACGGATCGCAAGATGTAGAAAACCAATGATTTCGTAGTAACTGCTCAAAATCCCATGGGCCAACCATTCTGTTTGGTCTACAGAACTATGCGCCTCGACCATGGATTGGATACAACATGCTATTAGAGTCATATTATAGATGAAATAGGGAACAGAGGAAAAACAAAATTCACCCTATAGAGGGTATTCAACGAGACTATCAGCGTGAGTGCGGACGAGCTCCGATTGAGTAATTTTCCTAGGTGTTGGAAAGGTATCGGGTAAACGAGATGGTAGAACTTCGAACTTCAGAAACGGAACGCAAGATGGAAAAAACCAATGATTTTGCAGTTACAGGTCCAAATCCCATGGACCAACCCATCCTTATGGTCTTCAGAACTACTCGCCTCGACCATGGATTGGATACAATATGGTGTTAGGCTCATATTAGAGAAGAAACGATGAACAAAGGAAAAACAAAATTCACCCTATAGAGGGTATTCAACGAGACTATCAACGTGAGCCAGGACGAGCTCCGATTGAGTAATTTTCATAGGTCTTGGAAAGGTATCGGGAAAACGAGATGATAGAACTTCTAGTTTTCATGACTTGGAACATTTTGCACACGCACACACACACACACACGCGAGCACGCACACGGGAAACATCTTGCCCATAAAAGGCCGTCTATGCCCTCAAAAAAGGATCATGAGATGGAGAAAACCATTGATTTCGCAGTTAATACTCCAAATCCCATGGGCCAACCCATCCCTATAGTCTTTAGAACTATGCGCCTCGACCATGGATTGGATACAACATGGTGTTAGGCTCATATTAGAGAAGAAACAGTGAACATAGGAAAGACAAAATTCACCCTATAGAAGGTATTCAACGAGAATGTCAGCATGAGTCCAGACGAGCTCCTATTGAGTGATTTTCTTAGGTGTTTGAAAGCTATCGGGAAAACGAGATGATAGAACTTCTAATTTTCACGACCTGGAACATTTTGCACATGCACACAAACGCGAGCTAGCACACGGGAAATATCTTGCCCATAAAAGGCTCTCTACGCCCTCAAAAATGGATCACCAGATGGAGAAAACCAATAATTTTGCTGTTACAACTCCAAATCCCATGGGCCAACCCATCCGTATGGTCTTCAGAATTATGCGCCTCGACCATGGATTGGATACAACATGGTGTTAGGCTCATATTAGAGAAGAAACAGTGAACAGAGCAAAGACAAAATTCACCATATAGAGGGTATTCAATGAGACTATCAACGTGAGTCACGACGATCTCCGATTGTGTAATTTTCGTAGGTGTTGGAAAGGTATTGGGAAAACGAGATGACAGAACTTCTACTTTCATGACCTTGAACATTTGACACATGCACACACACATGTGAGCATGCACACGGGAAATATCTTGCCCATAAAAGGCCGTCTATGCCCTCAAAAATGGGTCACGAGATGGAGAAAACCAATGATTTCGCAGTTACAACTCAAAATCCCATGGGCCAACCCATCCGTATGGTCTTCAGAGCTATATACCTCGACCATGGATTGGATACAACATGGTGTTAGGCTCATATTAGAGAAGAAATAGTGAACAAAGGAAAGACAAAATTCACCCTATAAAGGTTATTCAACGAGACTATCAACGTGAGTCTGGACGAGCTCCGATTGAGTAATTTTCATAGGTGCTGGAATGGTATCGGGAAAACGAGATGATAGACCTTCTAATTTTCACGATCTGGAACATTTTGCATATGCACACACACACGCAAGCACGTGCACGGTATATATCTTGCCCATAAAAGGTCGTCTATGCCCTCAAAAACGGATCGCAAGATGTAGAAAACCAATGATTTCGTAGTAACTGCTCAAAATCCCATGGGCCAACCATTCTGGTTGGTCAACAGAACTATGCGCCTCGACCATGGATTGGATACAACATGTTGTTAGAGTCATATTATAGATGAAACAGGGAACAGAGGAAAAACAAAATTCACCCTATAGAGGGTATTCAACGAGACTATCAGCGTGAGTGCGGACGAGCTCCGATTGAGTAATTTTCCTAGGTGTTGGAAAGGTATCGGGTAAACGAGATGGTAGAACTTCGAACTTCAGAAACGGATCGCAAGATGGAAAAAACCAATGATTTTGCAGTTACAGGTCCAAATCCCATGGACCAACCCATCCTTATGGTCTTTAGAACTACTCGCCTCGACCATGGATTGGATACAATATGGTGTTAGGCTCATATTAGAGAAGAAACGATGAACAAAGGAAACACAAAATTCAGCATATAGAGGGTATTCAACGAGACTATCAACGTGAGCCAGGACGAGCTCCGATTTAGTAATTTTCCTAGGTGTTGGTAAGGTATCGGGTAAATGAGATGGTAGAACTTCTAACTGTCACGACATTAAAGAGTTTGCACGCGCACATACACACGCAAGCACGCACTTAGGAAATATCTAGCCCATAAAAGGCCGTCTATGCCCTGAAAAACGGATCGCAAGAAGGAAAAAACCAATGATTTGCCAGTTACAGGTCAAAATCCCATGGACCAACCCATCTGTATGGTCTTCAGAACTACTCGCCTTGACCATTGATTGGATATAATATGGTGTTAGGCTCATATTAGAGAAGAAACGATAAACAAAGGAAAAACAAAATTCACCCTATAGAGGGTATTTAACGAGACTATCAACGTGAGTCACGACGAGCTCCGATTGAGTAATTTTCATAGGTCTTGGAAAGGTATCGGGAAAACGAGATGATAGACCTTCTAATTTTCACGATCCGGAAAATTTTGCATATGCACACACACACGCGAGCACGTGCACGGTAAATATCTTGCCCATAAAAGGCCGTCTATGCCCTCAAAATGGATCGCAAGATGGAGAAAACCAATGATTTCGCAGTAACAACTCAAAATCCCATGGGTCAACCATTCTGTATGGTCTACAGAACTATGCATCTCGACCATGGATTGGATACAACATGCTGTGAGCGTCATATTATAGATGAAACAGGGAACAGAGGAAAGACAAAATTCACCCTATAGAGGGTATTCAACGAGACTATCAGCATGAGTGCGGACGTGCTCCGATTGAGTAATTTTCCTAGGTGTTGGAAAGGTATCAGGTAAACGAGATGGTAGAACTTCGATCTTTAAAATCGGATCACACGATGGAAAAAACCAATGATTTTGCAGTTACATGTCAAAATCCCATGGGCCAACCCATCCTTATGGTCTTCAGAACTACTCGCCTCGACCATGGATTGGATACAATATGGTGTTAGGCTCATATTAGAGAAGAAACGATGAACAAAGGAAAGACAAAATTCAGCATATACAAGGTATTCAACGAGACTATCAATGTGAGCCAGGACGAGCTCCGATTGAGTAATTTTCCTAGGTGTTGGAAAGGTATCGGGTAAACAATATGGTAGAACTTCGAACTGTCACGACCTGAAAGAGTTTGCACACGCACATACACACGCAAGCACGCACGCAGGAAATATCTAGCCCATGAAAGGCCGTCTATGCCCTGAAAAACGGATCGCAAGATGGAAAAAAACAACGATTTTCCAGTTACACGTCGAAATCCCATGGACCAACCCATCTATGGTCTCCAGAACTACTCGCCTTGACCATGGATTGGATAAAACATGGTGTTAGGCTCATATTAGAGAAGAAACGATGAACAAAGGAAAGACAAAATTCGCCCTATAGAGGGTATTCAACGAGACTATCAAAGTGAGTCAGGGCGAGCTCCGATTGAGTAATTTTCATAGGTGTTGGAAAGGTATCGGGAAAACGAGATGATAGACCTTCTAGTTTTCATGACCTGGAAGATTTTGCACACGCACACACACGCGAGCATGCACACGGGAAATATCTTGCCCGTAAAAGGTCATCTATGCTCTCAAAAATGGATCGCAAGATGGACAAAACAATTGATTTCGCAGTTACAGCTTGAAATCCCATCGGCCAAACCTTCCGTATGGTCCTCAGAACTACGCGCCTCGACCTTGGATTGGATACAACATGGTGTTAGGCTCATAATAGAGAAGAAACAGTGAACAAAGGAAAGACAAAATTCACCCTATAGAGGGTATTCAACGAGACTATCAACGTGAGTCGGGACGAGCTCCGACTGAGTAATTTTCATAGGTGTTGGAAAGTTATCGGAAAAACCGGATGAATGACCCTCTAATTTTGACGACCTGGAACATTTTGGACACGCACACACACATGCGAGCACGCACACAGCAAATATCTTGCCCGTAAAAGGCCGTCTATGCCGTAAAAATGGATCAGAAGATCGAGAAAACAAATTATTTTGCAGTTGTAACTGCAAATCCCATGGGCCAACCCATCCGTATGGTCTTCAGAACTACGCGGCACGACCATGGATTGGATACAGCATGGTTTTAGGCTCATATTAGAGAAGAAACAGCGAACAGAGGAAAGAAAAAATTCACCCTATAGAGGGTATTCAACGAGACTATCAACGTGAGTCAAGACAACCTCTGATTGAGTAGTTTTCATACGTGTTGGAAAGGTATTGGAAAACGAGATGATAGAACTTCTAATTTTCATGACTTAGAACATTTTGCACACGCACACTCACGCGAACACGCACACGGGAAATATCTTGCCTGTAAAAGGCCCTCTATGCCCTCAAAAACGGATCGCAAGATGGAGAAAACAAATGATTTCACAGTTACAACAAAAGCTCCCATGGACCAACCCATCCGTATGGTCTTCGGAACTATGCGCCTCAACCATGGATTTTATACAACCAGGTGTTAGGCTCATATTAGAGAAGAAACAGTGAACAAAGGAAAGACAAAATTCACCCTATAGAGGGTATTCAACGAGATTATCAACGTGAGTCAGGACGAGCTCCGATTGAGTAATTTTCACAGGTGTTAGAAAGGTATCAGGAAAATGAGATGATAGAACCTCTAATTTTCACGAACTGGAATGTTTTGCACATGCACACACACATGCGCGAGCACACACATGGGAAATATCTTGCCCATAAAAGGCCGTCTATGCCCTAACAAACGGATCACAAGGTGGAGAAAACAATTGTTTTCGTAGTTACAACTCAAAATCCCATGGGCCAAACCTTCTGTATTTTCTTCAAAACTATGTGCCTCGACCATGGATTGGATACAACATGGTGTCACTTCATATTAGAGAAGAAATAGTAAACAAAGGTAAGACAAAATTCACCCTATAGAGGGTATTCAATTAGACTATCAACGTGAGTAAGGACGAGCTCCGATTGACTAATTTTCATAGGTGTTGGAAAGGTATCGGGAAAACGATATGATAGAACTTCTAATTTTCACGACCTGGAACATTTTGCACATGCACACACACGCGCGAGCATGCACACAAGAAATATCTTGCCCATTAAAGGCCGTTTATGCCCTCAAAATCGGATCGCAAGATGGACAACACCAATGATTTTGCAGTTACAAGACCAAATCCCATGGGCCAACCCATCCGTATGGTCTTCAGAACTATGTGTCTCGAGCATGGACTGATACAACATGGTGTTAGGTTCATATTAGAGAAGAAACAGTGAACAGAGGAAAGATAAAATGCACCCTATAGAGGGTATTCAACGAGAGTATTAACATGAGTCAGGACGACCTCCGATTGTGTAATTTTCATAGGTGTTGGAAACGTATCGGGAAACAACATGATGGAAATTCTAATTTTCATGACCTAGAACATTTTGCACACGCACACACACACACGACCACGCACACGGGAAATATCTTGCCCACAAAAGGCCGTCTATGCCCTCAAAAGCGGATCGCAAGATGGAGAAAACAATTGATTTCGCAGTTACAGCTCGAAATCCCATGGGCCAAACCTTCCGTATGGTCTTTAGAACTACGCACCTCGACCATCGATTGGATACAACATGGTTTTAGGCTCATATTAGAGAAGAAACAGTGAACAAAGGAAAGACAAAATTCACCCTATAGAGGGTATTCAACGAGACTATCAACGTGAGTCGGGACGAGCTCCGATTGAGTAATTTTCATAGGTGTTGGAAAGGTATCGGTAAAACGATATGATAGACCTTCTAATTTGCATGACCTGGAACAGTTTGGACACGCACACACATAAGCGAGAATGCACACAGGAAATATATTGCCCGGAAAAGGCCGTCTACGCCCTCAAAATCGGATCGCAAGATGCACAACACCAATGATTTTGCAGTTACAAGTCCAAATCCCATGGGCCAACCCATCCGTATGGTCTTCAGAACTATGTGTCTCGAGCATGGACTGATACAACATGGTGTTAGGTTCATATTAGAGAAGAAACAGTGAACAGAGGAAAGATAAAATGCACCCTATAGAGGATATTCAACGAGACATTTAACGTGAGTCAGGACGAGCTTCGATTGAGTAATTTTCATAGGTGTTGGAAACAAATCTGGAAAACAAAATGATGGAAATTCTAATTTTCATGACCTAGTACATTTTGCACACGCACACACACACACACACGACCACGCACACAGGAAATATCTTGCCCATAAAAGGCCGTCTATGCCCTCAAAAGCGGACCGCAAGATGGAGAAAACAATTGATTTCGCAGTTACAGCTCGAAATCCCCTGGGCCAAACCTTCCGTATGGTCTTCAGAACTACGCGCCTCGACCATGCATTGGATACAACATGGTTTTAGGCTCATATTAGAGAAGAAACAGTGAACAAAGGAAACACAAAATTCACCCTATAGAGGGTATTCAACGAGACTATCAACGTGAGTCGGGACGAGCTCCGATTGAGTGATTTTCGTAGGTGTTGGAAAGGTATCGGGAAAATGAGATGATAGACCTTCTAATTTTCATGACGTAGAACATTTTGGACACGCACACACACAAGCGAGCACGCACACAGGAAATATATTACCCATAAAAGACCGTCTATGCCCTAAAAATGGATCAGAAGATGGAGAAAACAACTGATTTCGCAGTTACAACTCCAAATCCCATGGGCCAATCCATTCATATGGTCTTCCAAACTATGCGCCTCGACCATGGATTGGATACAACATGGTGTTTGGATCATATTAGAGAAGAAACTGTGAACAAAGGAAAGACAAAATTCACCCCATATAGGGTATTCAACGAGACTATAAACGTGAGTGAGGACGAGCTCCGACTGAGTAATTTTCATAGGTGTTGGAAAGGTATCAGGAAAACGAGATGATAAAACTTATAATTTTCACAACTTGGAACAATTTGCACATGCACGCACACACGCGAGTACGCACACGGGAAATATCTTGCCCATAAAAGGCCGTCTATGCCCTCAAAAACGGATCGCCAGATCGATAAAACCAATGATTTCTCACTTACGTCTCCAAATCCCCTAGGCCAACCCATCCATATTGTCTTCAGAACTATGAGCCTCGACCATGGATTGGATACAACATGGTGTTAGGCTCATATTAGGGAAGAAACAGTGAACAGAGGAAAGCCAAAAATCACCCTATAGAGGGTATTCAACGAGACTATCAACGTTAGTCAGGATCAGCTCCAATTGAGTAATTTTCATAGGTGTTGGAAAGGTATCGGGAAAACGATATGATAGAACTTCTAATTTTCATGACTTGGAATATTTTGCACACGCACACACACACGCGCGAGCACGCACACGGGAAATATCTTGCCCATAAAAGGCCATCTATGCCCCGAAAAACAGATCGCAAGATGGAGAAAACAATTGATTTCGTAGTTACAGCTCGAAACCCCATTGGCCAAACCATCCGTATGGTCTTCAGAACTACGCGCCTCGACCATGGATTGGATATAACATGGTGTTAGCCTCATATTAAAGAAGAAACGGTGAACAAAGGAAAGACAAAATTCACCCTATAGAGGGTATTCTATTAGACTATCAACGTGAGTAAGGACGAGCTCCGATTGAGTAATTTTCATAGGTGTTGGAAAGGTATCGGGAAAACGATATGATAGAACTTCTAATTTTCATGACCTAAACCATTTTGCACATGCACACACACACGCGAGCATGCACAAAACAAATATCTTGCCCATAAAAGGCCGTCTATGCCCTCAAAAACGGATCGCAAGATGGAGAACACCAATGATTTTGCAGTTACAAGTCCAAATCCCATGGGCCAAAGCTAAAATGCACCCTATAGAGGGTATTCAACGAGACTATTAACGTGAGTAAGGACGAGCTCCGATTGAGTAATTTTCATAGGTGCTGGAAACGTATCGGGAAAATAACATGATGGAAATTATAATTTTCATGACCTAGAACATTTTGCACACGCACACACACACGACCACGCACACGGGAAATATCTTGCCCATAAAAGGCCGTCTATGCCCTCAAAAGCGGACCGCAAGATGGAGAAAAGAATTGATTTCGCAGTTACAGCTCGAAATCCCATGGGCCAAAGCTTCCGTATGGTCTTCAAAACTACGCGCCTCGACCATGGATTGGATACAACATGGTTTTAGGCTCATATTAGAGAAGAAACGGTGAACAAAGGAAAGACACAATTCACCCTATAGAGGGTATTCAACGAGACTATCAACGTGAGTCGGGACGAGCTCCGATTGAGTACTTTTCATAGGTGTTGGAAAGGTATCGGGAAAACGAGATGATAGACCTTCTAATTTTCACGACCTGGAACATTTTGGACACGCACACACACAAGCAAGCACGCCCACAGGAAATATCTTACCCATAAAAGGTCGTTTATCCCCTAAAATGGATCACAAGATGGAGAAAACAATTGATTTCGCAGTTACAACTCCAAATCCCATGGACCAATCCATCCGTATGGTCTTCCGAACTATGCGCCTCGACCATGGATTGGATACAACATGGTGTTTGGATCATATTAGAGAAGAAACTGTGAACAAGGGAAAGACAAAATTCACCCCATATAGGATATTCAACGAGACTATCAACGTGAGTGGGGATGAGCTCCGAATGAGTAATTTTCATAGGTGTTGGAATGGTATCGGGAAAACGAGATGATAGAACTTCTAATTTTCACAACCTCGAACAATTTGCACAAGCACGCACAAACGCGAGCACGCACACGGGAAATATCTTGCCCATAAAAGGCCGTCTATGCCCTCAAAACCGGATCGCTAGATGGAGAGAACCAATGATTTCTTAGTAACAACTCCAAATCCCATGGGCCAACCCCTCTGTATTGTCTTCAGAACTATGCGCCTCGAACATGGATTGGATACACCATGGTGTTTGGCTCATATTAGGAAACAAACAGTGAACAGAGGAAAGACAGAATTCACCCTATAAAGTAATTTTCATAGGTGTTGGAAAGGTATCTGGAAAACGAGATGATAGAACTTCTAATTATCACGACTTGGAACGTTTTGCACTCGCACACACACACGCGCGAGCACGCACATAGGAAATATCTTGCCCATAAAAGGCCGTCTATGCCCTAAAAAACGGATCGCAAGATGGAGAAAACAATTGATTTCGTAGTTACAGCTCGAAATCCCATTGGCCAACCCATCCGTATGGTCTTGAGAACTATGCGCCTTGACCATGGGTTGGATACAACATGGTGTTTGGCTCATATTAGAGAAGAAACAGTGAACAAAGGAAAGACAAAATTCACCCTATAGAGGGTATTCAACGACACTATCAATGTGAGTCAGGACGAGCTCCGATTGAGTAATTTTCATAGGTGTTGGAAAGATATCGGGAAAACGAGATGATAGACCTTCTAATTTCCCCGAACTGGAAGATTTTGCACACACACACACGCGCGCGAGAACGCACACGCGAAATATCTTTCCCATAAAAGGCCGCCTATGCCCTCAAAACGGATCGCAAGATGGAGTAAACAATTGTTTTCGCAGTTACAGCTCGAAATCCCATGGGCCAAACCTTCCGTATGTTTTTCAGAACTACGTGCCTCGACCATGGATTGGATACAACATGGTGTTAGGCTCATATTAGAGAAGAAATATTAAACATAGGAAAGACAAAATTCACCCTATAGAGGGTATTCAACGAGACTATCGACGGGAGTGATGACGAGCTCCGATTGAGTAATTTTCATAGGTGTTGGAAAGGTATCGGGTAAAATACATGGTAGAACTTCTAATTTTCAGGACCTAGAACATTTCGCACACGCAAACATACACGCGAGCATACACATGAGAAATATCTTGCCCATAAAAGGCCATCTATGCCCTAAAAAATGGATCACAAGATGGAGAACACCAATGATTTCGAAGTTACAGCTCCAAATCCCATGGGCCAACCCATCCGTTTGGTCTTTAGAACTATGTGCCTCGAGCATGGATTGGATACAACATGGTGTTAGGCTCATATTAGAGAAGAAACAGTGAATAGAGGAAAGATAACATTCACCCTATAGAGTGTATTCAACGAGACTATCAACGTGAGTCAGGACGAGCTCCGATTGAGTAATTTTCATAGGTGTTGGAAAGGTATTGGGAAAATGACATGATACAACTTCTAATTTTCAGGACGTGGAACATTTTGCCAATGTGCACACACGCGCGAGCACGCACATGAGCAATATCTTGCCCATAAAAGGTCGTCTATGCCCTCAAAAACGAATCGCAAGATGGAGAAAACCAATGATTTCGCAGTTACAACACAAAATCCCATGGGCCAACCCATCCGTATGGTCTTCAAAACTATGCGCCTCGACCACGGATTTGATACAACATGGTGTTAGGCTCATATTAGAAAAGAAACAGTGAAGAAAGGACAGAGAAAATTCACCCTATAGAGGGTATTCAACAAGACAATCAACGTGAGTCGAGACGAACTCTGATTGAGTAATTTTCATAGGTGTTGGAAATTTATCGGGAAAACGACATGATAGAACTTCTAATTTTCACAACCGGGAACATTTTGCACAATCACACACACACGCACGAACACGCACACGGGAAATATCTTGCCCATAAAAGGCCGTCTACGCCCTAAAAACGGATCGCAAGATGGAGAAAACCAATGATTTCGCAGTTACAACACAAAATCCCATGGGCCAACGCATCCGTATGGTCTTCAGAACTATGCGCCTCGACCATGGATTTGATACAACATGGTTTTAGGCTCATATTAGAGAAGAGACAATGAACAAAGGAAAGACAAAATTCACCCTATAGAGGGTATTCAACGAGACTATCAACGTGAGTCAGGACGAGCTCCGATTGAGTAATTATCATAGGTTTTGGAAAGGTATTGGGAAAGCAAGATGATAGACCTTCTAATTTTCACGACCTAGAGGATTTTGCACACGCACACACATGCGAGCATGCACATGGGAAATATCTTGCCTGTAAAAGATCGTCTATGCTCTCAAAAATGGATCGCAGGATGGAGAAAACAATTGTTTTCGCAGTAACAACTCCAAATCCCATGGACCAACCCATTGTATGGTCTACATAACTAAGCGCCTCGACCATGGATTGGATACAGCATAGTGGTAGGCTCATATTAGAGCAGAAACAGTGAACAAAGTAAAGACAAAATTCACCATATAGAGGGTATTCAACGAGACTATCGACATGAGTCAGGACGAGCTCCGATTGAGTAATTTTCATAGGTGTTGGAAGGGTATAAGGAAAACAAAATGATCGAACTTTTAATTTTCACGACCTTGAACATTTTGCACACGCACACACACACGCGCGCGCAAGCATACGGGAAATATCTTGCCCATAAAAGTCCGTCTATGCACTCAAAAACATATCGCAAGATGGAGAAAACAATTGTTTTCGCAGTTACAGCTCGAAATCCCATGGGCCAAACCTTCCGTATGTTCTTCAGAACTATGCACAACAAAGTAAAGACAAAATTCACCAGATAGAGGGTATTCAACGAGAGTATCGACGTGAGTCACGACAAGCTCCGATTAAGTAATTTTCACAACCTGGAACATTTTGCACACACACACACGCACGCGAACACGCACACGGGAAGTATCTTGCCCTTAAAAGGTCGTCTATGCCCTAAAAACGGATCGCAAGATGGAGAAAACCAATGATTTCGTAGTTACAACACCAAATCCCATGGGCCAACCCATCCTTATGGTCTTCAGAACTATGCGCCTCGGCCATGGATTGGATACAACATGGTGGTAGGCTCATATTAGAGAAGAAACGGTGAACAAAGCAAAGGCTTAATTCACCCTATAGAGGGTATTAAACGAGACTATCGACGTGAGTCAAGACGAGCTCTGATTGAGTAATTTTCATAGGTGTTGGAAGGGTATCAGGAAAACGACATGATAGAACTTCTCATTTTCACAACCTGGAACATTTCGCACACGCACACCAACACACGCGAGCAAGCATACGATAAATATCTTGCTCATAAAAGGTCGTCTATGCACTCAAAAGCGGATCTCAAGATGGAGAAAACAATTGTTTTTGCAGTTACAACTCGAAATCCCATGGGCCAAACCTTCCGTATGTTCTTTAGAACTACGCGCCTCGACCATGGATTGGATATAACATGGTGGTAGGCTCACATTAGAGAAGAAATGGTGAACAATGTAAAGACAACATTCACCCTATAGAGGGTATTCAACGAGAGTATCGACGTGAGTCAGGACGAGCTCCGATTGAGTAATTTTCATAGGTGTTGGAAGGGTATCAAGAAAACGACATGATAGAACTTCTACTTTTCACGACCTGGAACATTTTGCACACGCACACACACGCGCGAACACGTACACGGGAAGTATCTTGCCCATAAAAGGCCGTCTACTCCCTCAAAAACAGATCGCAAGATGGAGAACACCAATGATTTCGCAGTTACAACACCAAATCCCATGGGCCAACCCATCCGTATGGTCTTCAGAACTATGTGTCTCGAGCATGGATTGGATACAACATGGTGTTAGGCTCATATTAGAGAAGAAACAGTGAATAGAGGAGAGATAGAATGCACCCTATAGAGGGTATTCAACGAGACTATCAACGTGAATTAGGACGAGCTCCGATTGAGTAATTTTCATAGGTGTTGGAAAGGTATCGGGAAAACAACATGATAGAAATTCTAATTTTCACGACCTGGAACATTTTGCACACGCACACACACACACGCGCGAGCATGCACACGGACAATATCTTCCCATAAAAGGCCGTCTATGCCCTCAAAAGCAAACCAACAGATGGAGAAAACAATTGATTTCGCAGTTACAGCTCGAAATCCCATGGGCCAAACCTTCCGTATGGTCATTGAAACTACGCGCCTCGACCATTCATTGGATACAACATGGTGTTAGGATCATATTAGAGAAGAAACAATGAACAAAGGAAAGAAAAAATTCACCCTATAGAGGGCATTCAATGAGACTATTAACGTGAGTCGGGACGAGCTCCAATTGAGTAATTTTCATAGATGTTGGAAAGGTATCGGGAAAACGAGATGATAGACCTTCTAATTTTCATGACCTAGAACATTTTCGACACGCGCGCACATAAGCGACCATGCACGC
This sequence comes from Hordeum marinum, assembly GCA_022496015.1. Taxonomy (NCBI): domain Eukaryota; kingdom Viridiplantae; phylum Streptophyta; class Magnoliopsida; order Poales; family Poaceae; genus Hordeum; species Hordeum marinum. The sequence goes on from CM039672.1 coordinate 142,938,085, forward strand.
AAGAAATATCTTACCCATAAAAGGCCGTCTATGCCCTAAAAATGGATCACAAGATGGGGAAAACAAATGATTTCGTAGTTACAACTCCAAATCCCATGGGCAAACCCATCCGTATTGTGTTCAGAACTATGCGCCTCGACCATGGATTGGATACAACATGGTGTTTGCATCATATTGGAGAAGAAATAGTGAAAAGGAAAGACAAAATTCACCCCCTATAGGGTATTCAACAAGACAATCAACATGAGTGAGGACGAGCTCCGACTGAGTAATTTTCATAGGTGTTGGAAAGGTATCGGGAAAATGAGATGATAGAACTTCTAATTTTCACGACGTGGAACAATTCGCACACGCACGCACACACGCGAGCACGTACACGGGAAATATCTTGCCCATAAAAGGCCGTCTGTGCCCTCAAAAAAAGATCGCCACATGGAGAAAACCAATGATTTCTCAGTTACAACTCCAAATCCCATGGGCCAACCCATCCGTATTGTCTTCAGAACTATGCGCCTCGACCATGGATTGGATACAACATGGTGTTAGGCTCATATAAGAGAAGAAACAGTGAACAGAGGAAAGACAAAATTCAACCTATAGAGGGTATTCAACGAGACTATCAACGTGAGTCTGGACGAGCTACGATTGAGTAATTTTCATAGGTGTTGGAGAGGTATCGGGAAAACGAGATGATAGAACTTCTAATTTTCAAGACTTGGAACGTTTGGCACACACACACACGTGCGAACACGCGCACGGGAAATATCTTGCCCATAAAAGGCCGTCTACGCCCTAAAAATGGATCACAAGATGAAGAAAACCAATGATTTTGCAATTACAACACCAAATCCCGTGGGCCAACCCATCTGTATGGTCTTAAGAACTATGCGCCTCGACCATGGATTTGATACAACATGGTGTTAGGCTCATATTAGAGAAGAAACAGTGAACAAAGGAAACACAAAATTCACCATATAGAGGGTATTCAACGAGACTATCAACGTGAGTCAGGACGAGCTCCGATTGAGTAATTTTCATAGGTGTTGGAAAGGTATCAGGAAAACGAGATGATAGACATTCTAATTATCACGACCTAGAAGATTTTGCACACGCACACCCATGCGAGCATGCACACGGGAAATATAATGCCCATAAAAGGTCGTCTATGCTCTCAAAAAGGGATCGCAAGATGGAGAAAACAATTGTTTTCGTAGTTACAGCTCCAAATCCCATGGACCAACCCATTAGTGTGGCCTTCAGAACTAAGCGCCTCGACCATGGATTGAAAACAACATGGTGGTAGGCTCATATTAGAGAAGAAACGGTGAACAAAGTATAGACAGAATTCACCTTGTAGAGGGTATTCAACGAGACTATCGACGTGAGTCGGGACGAGCTCCGATTGAGTATTTTTCATTGGCGTTGGAAGGGTATCAGGAAAACGACATGATAGAACATCTAATTTTCACAACCTGGAATATTTTGCACACGCGCACACACACGCGCGCGAGCAAGCATACGGGAAATATCCTTCCCATAAAAGGCCGTCTATGCGCTCAAAAACGGATCGCAAGATGGAGAAAACAATTGTTTTCGCAGTTACAGCTCGAAATCCCATGGGCCAAATCTTCCATATGTTCTTCAGAAACTACGCGCCCCGACCATGGATTGGATGTAACATGGTGTTAGGCTCATATAAGAGAAGAAACGGTGAACAAAGTAAAGACAAAATTCACCCTATACAGGGTATTCAACGAGAGTATCGATGTGAGTCAGGACGAGCTCCGATTGAGTAATTTTCATAGGTGTTGGAAAGGTATCGGGAAAACGAGATGATAGAACTTCTAATTTTCACGACCTGGAACATTTTGCACACGCACACACACAGTCGCAAACACGTACACGGGAAATATCTTGCCCATAAAAGGAAGTCTACGGCCTCAAAAACGGATCGCAAGATGAAGAACACCAATGATTTCGCAGTTACAACACCAAATCCCATTGGCCAACCCATCTTTATGGTCTTCAAAACTATGTGTCTCGAGCATGGATTGGATACAACATGGTGTTAGGCTCATTTTAGAGAAGAAACATTGAAGAGAGGAAAGATAAAATGCACCCTATAAAGAGTATTCAACGAGACTATCAACGTGAGTCAGGACGAGCTCCGATTGAGTAATTTTCATAGGTGTTGGAAAGGTTTCGGGAAAACAACATGATAGAAATTTTAATTTTCACGACCTGGAACATTTTGCACACACACACACACGCGCGAGGAAGCACACAGACAATATCTTGCCCATAAAAGGCCGTCTATCCCCTCCAATGCAGACCGTAAGATGGAGAAAACAATTGATTTCGCAGTTACAGCTCAAAATCCCATGGGCCAAACCTTCCGTATGGTCTTCAAAACTACGCGCCTCGACCATCGATTGGATACAACATGGTGTTAGGCTCATATTAGAGACGAAACAGTTAACAAAGGAAAGATAAAATTCACCCTATAGAGGGCATTCAATGAGACTATCAATGTGAGTTGGGACGAGCTCCGATTGAGTAATTTTCATAGGTGTTGGAAAGTTATCGGGAAAACGAGATGATAGAACTTCTAATTTTCACGACCTGGAATATTTTGCACATGCACACACACACGCAAACATGTACACGGGAAATATCTTGCCCATAAAAGGAAGTCTACGCCCTCAAAAACGGATCGCAAGATGAAGAACACCAATGATTTCGCTGTTACAACACCAAATCCCATTGGCCAACCCATCTTTATGGTCTTCAAAACTATGTGTATCGAGCATGGATTGGATACAACATGGTTTTTGGCTCATTTTAGAGAAGAAACATTGAACAGAGGAAAGATAAAATGCACCCTATAAAGGGTATTCAACGAGACTATCAACGTGAGTCAGGACGAGCTCCGATTGAGTAATTTTCATAGGTGTTGGAAAGGTATCGGGAAAACGAGATGATAGAACTTCTAATTTTCACGACCTGGAATATTTTGCACACGCACACACACACACGCAAACATGTACACGGGAAATATCTTGCCCATAAAAGGAAGTCTACGCCCTCAAAAACGGATCGCAAGATGAAGAACACCAATGATTTCGCATTTACAACACCAAATCCCATTGGCCAACCCATCTTTATGGTCTTCAAAACTATGTGTATCGAGCATTGATTGGATACAACATGGTTTTAGGCTCATTTTAGAGAAGAAACATTGAACAGAGGAAAGATAAAATGCATCCTATAAAGGGTATTCAACGAGACTATCAACGTGAGTCAGGACGAGCTCCGATTGAGTAATTTTCATAGGTGTTGGAAAGGTATCGGGAAAACAACATGATAGAAATTTTAATTTTCACGACCTAGAACATTTTGCACACACACACACACACGTGCGAGGAAGCACACAGACAATATCTTGCCCATAAAAGGCCATCTATGCCCTCAAATGCAGACCGTAAGATGGAGAAACCAATTGATTTCGCAGTTACAGCTCAAAATCCCATGGGCCAAACCTTCCGTATGGTCTTCAAAACTACGCGCCTCGACCATCGATTGGATACAACATGGTGTTAGGCTCATATTAGAGACGAAACTGTTAACAAAGGAAAGATAAAATTCACCCTATAGAGGGCATTCAATGAGACTATCAATGTGAGTTGGGACGAGCTCCGATTGAGTAATTTTCATAGGTGTTGGAAAGGTATCGGGAAAACGAGATGATAGAACTTCTAATTTTCACGACCTGGAATATTTTGCACACGCACACACACACGCAAACATGTACACGGGAAATATCTTGCCCATAAAAGGAAGTCTACGCCCTCAAAAACGGATCGCAAGATGAAGAACACCAATGATTTCGCTGTTACAACACCAAATCCCATTGGCCAACCCATCTTTATGGTCTTCAAAACTATGTGTATCGAGCATGGATTGGATACAACATGGTTTTTGGCTCATTTTACAGAAGAAACATTGAACAGAGGAAAGATAAAATGCACCCTATAAAGGTTATTCAACGAGACTATCAACGTGAGTCAGGACGAGCTCCGATTGAGTAATTTTCATAGGTGTTGGAAAGGTATCGGGAAAACGAGATGATAGAACTTCTAATTTTCACGACCTGGAATATTTTGCACACGCACACACACACACGCAAACATGTACACGGGAAATATCTTGCCCATAAAAGGAAGTCTACGCCCTCAAAAACGGATCGCAAGATGAAGAACACCAATGATTTCGCACTTACAACACCAAATCCCATTGGCCAACACATCTTTATGGTCTTCAAAACTATGTGTATCGAGCATTGATTGGATACAACATGGTTTTAGGCTCATTTTAGAGAAGAAACATTGAACAGAGGAAAGATAAAATGCATCCTATAAAGGGTATTCAACGAGACTATCAACGTGAGTCAGGACGAGCTCCGATTGAGTAATTTTCATAGGTGTTGGAAAGGTATCGGGAAAACAACATGATAGAAATTTTAATTTTCACGACCTAGAACATTTTGCACACACACACACACGTGCGAGGAAGCACACAGACAACATCTTGCCCATAAAAGGCCATCTATGCCCTCAAATGCAGACCGTAAGATGGAGAAACCAATTGATTTCGCAGTTACAGCTCAAAATCCCATGGGCCAAACCTTCCGTATGGTCTTCAAAACTACGCGCCTCGACCATTGATTGGATACAACATGGTGTTAGGCTCATATTAGAGACGAAACAGTTAACAAAGGAAAGATAAAATTCACCCTATAGAGGGCATTCAATGAGACTATCAATGTGAGTCGGGACGAGCTCCGATTGAGTAATTTTCATAGGTGTTGGAAAGGTATCGGGAAAACGAGATGATAGAACTTCTAATTTTCACGACCTGGAACATTTTGCACACGCACACACACGCGCAAACACGTACACGGGAAATATCTTGCCCATAAAAGGAAGTCTACGCCCTCAAAAACGGATCGCAAGATGAAGAACACCAATGATTTCGCTGTTACAACACCAAATCCCATTGGCCAACCCATCTTTATGGTCTTCAAAACTATGTGTCTCGAGCATGGATTGGATACAACATGGTGTTAGGCTCATTTTACAGAAGAAACATTGAACAGAGGAAAGATAAAATGCACCCTATAAAGGGTATTCAACGAGACTATCAACGTGAGTCAGGACGAGCTCCGATTGAGTAATTTTCATAGGTGTTGGAAAGGTATCGGGAAAACAACATGATAGAAATTCTAATTTTCATGACCTGGAACATTTTTCACACACACACACATGCGCGAGGAGGCACACAGACAATATCTTGCCCATAAAAGGCCGTCTATGCCCTCAAATGCAGACCGTAAGATGGAGAAAACAATTGATTTCGCAGTTACAGCTCGAAATCCCATGGGCCAAACCTTCCGTATGGTCTTCAAAACTATGCGCCTCGACCATTGATTGGATACAACATGGTGTTAGGCTCATATTGGAGAAGAAACAGTTAACAAAGGAAAGATAAAATTGACCCTATAGAGGGCATTCAATGAGACTATCAATGTGAGTCGTGACGAGCTCCGATTGAGTAATTTTCATAGGTGTTGGAAAGGTGTCGGGAAAACGAGATGATAGACCGTCTAATTTTCACGACCTAGAATATTTTGGACATGCACACACACAAGCGAGCTTGCACACAAGAAATATCTTACCTATAAAAGGCCGTCTATGCCCTAAAAATGGATCACAAGATGGGGAAAATAAATGATTTCGTAGTTACAACTCCAAATCCCATGGGCCAACCCATGCATATGGTCTTCAGAACTATGTGCCTCGACCATGGATTGGATACAACATGGTGTTTGGATCATATTAGAGAAGAAATAGGGAACAAAGGAAAGACAAAATTCACCCCATATAGGGTATTCAACCAGACTATCAACATGAGTGAGGACGAGCTCCGACTGAGTAATATTCATAGGTGTTGGAAAGGTATCGGGAAAATGAGATGATAGAACTTCTAATTTTCATGACCTGGAACAATTTGCATACGTACGCACACACGCGAGCACGCACACGGGAAATATCTTGCCCATAAAAGGTCGTCTATGCCCTCAAAGACGGATCGCCACATGGAGCAAACCATTGATTTCTCAGTTAAAACTCCAAATCCCATGGGCCAACCCATCTGTATTATCTTCAAAAATATGCGCCACGACCATGGAATGGATACAACATGGTGTTAGGCACATATTAGAGAAGAAACAGTGAACAGAGGAAAGACAAAATTCACCCTATAGAGGGTATTCAACGAGACTATCAACGTGAGTCAAGACGAGCTCCAATTGAGTAATTTTCATAGGTGTTGGAAAGGTATCGGGAAACCAGATGAGAGAACTTCTAATTTTCACAAGTTGGAACGTTTTGCACACGCACATACACGCGCGCGAGCATGCACACGGGAAATATCTTGCCCATAAAAGGCCGTCTACGCCCTAAAAACGGATCACAAGATGGAGATCCCAAGGGCCAACCCATCCGTATGGTCTTCAGAACTATGCGCCTCGACCATGGACTTGATACAACATGGTGTTAGGCTCATTTAGAGAAGAAACAGTGAACAGAGGAAAGACAAAATACACCCTATAGAGGGTATTCAACGAGACTATCAACGTGAGTTAGGATGAGCTCCGATTGAGTAATTTTCATAGGTGTTGGAAAGGTATCGGGAAAACGAGATGATAGACCTTCTAATTTTCACGACCTGGAAGATTTTGCACACGCACACACACGCGAGCATGCACATGGAAAATATCTGGCCCGTAAAAGGTCGTCTATGCTCTCAAAAACGGATCGCAAGATGGAGAAAACAATTGTTTTCGCAGTTATAGCTCCAAATCCCATGGACCACCCATCTCTATGGTCTTCAGAACTAAGCGTCTCGACCATGGATTGGATACAACATGGAGGTAGGCTCATATTAGAGAAGAAACGGTGAACAAAGTAAAGACAAAATTCACCCTATAGAGGGTATTCAATGGGACTATCGAGGTGAGTCAGGACGAGCTCCGATACAGTAATTTTCATAGGTGTTGGAAGGGTATCAGGAAAACGACATCATAGAACTTCTACTTTTCATGACCTGGAACATTTTGCACACGCACACACACACACGCAAACAAGTACACGGGAAATATCTAGCCCATAAAAGGCCGTCTACGCCCTCAAAACCGGATCGCAAGATGGGGAACACCAATGATTTCGTAGTTACAACACCAAATCCCATGGGTCGACCCATCCGTATGGTCTTTAGAACTATGCGCATCGACCATGGATTTGATACAACATGGTGTTAGGCTCATATTAGATAAGAAACAATGAACAAACGAATGAGAGTATTGACGTGAGTCAGGACGAGCTCCGATTGAGTAATTTTCATACGTGTCAGAAAGGTATCGGGAAAACGAGATGATAGAACTTCTAATTTTCACGACCTGGAACATTTTTCACACGCACACACACACGCGAACACATACACGGGAAATATCTTGCCCATAAAAGGCCTTCTACGCCCTCAAAAACGGATCGCAAGATGGAGAACACCTATGATTTCGCAATTACAACTTCAAATCCCATGGGCCAACCCATCCGTATGGTCTTCAGAACTGTGTGTCTCGAGCATGGATTGGATACAAAATGGTGGTAGGCTCATATTAGAGAATAAACGGTGAACAAAGTAAAGACAAAATTCACCCTATAGAGGGTATTCAACGAGACTATCGACGTGTGTCAGGACGAGCTCCGATTGAGTAATTTTCATAGGTGTTGGAAGGGTTTCAGGAAAACGACATGATAGAACTTGTAATTTTCACGACCTGGAAAATTTTGCACACGCACACACACACACACGCGAGCAAGCATACGGGAAATATCTTGCCCATAAGAGGCCGTCTACGCGTTCAAAAGCGGATCGCAAGATGGAGAAAACAATTGTTTTTGCAGTTACAGCTCAAAATCCCATGGGCCAATCCTTCCGTATGTTCTTCAGAACTACGCTCCTCCACCATAGATTGGATATAACATGCTGTTAGGCTCATATTAGAGAAGAAACGGTAAACAAAGTAAAGACAAAATTCACGCTATAGAGGGTATTCAACGAGAGTATCGACGTGAGTCAGGACGAGCTCCGATTGAGTAATTTTCATCCATGTTGGAAAGGTATCGGGAATACGAGATGATAGAACTTCTAATTTTCACGACCTGGAACATTTTGCACACGCACACACACACACAAACACATACACGGGAAATATCTTGCCCATAAAAGGCCGTCTACGCCCTCAAAAACGGATCGCAAGATGGAGAACACCAATGATTTCGCATATACAACTTCAAATCCCATTGGCCAACCCATCCGTATGGTCTTCAGAACTGTGTGTCTCGAGCATGGATCGGATAGAAAATGGTGTTAGGCTCATATTAGAGATTGAAAAAGTGAACAGAGGAAAGATAGAATGCACCCTATAGAGGGTATTCAATGAGACTATCAACGTGAATCAGGACGAGCTCCGATTGAGTAATTTTCATAGGTGTTGGAAAGGTATCGACATAAAACCATGATGGAAATTCTAATTTTCATGACCTAGAACATCTTGCACGCACACACACACACACACGCGAGCAAGCATACGGGAAATATCTTGCCCATAAAAGGCCGTCTATGCGCTCAAAATCGGATCGCAAGATGGAGAAAACAATTGTTTTCGCAGTTACAGCTCGAAATCCCATGGGTCAATCCTTCCGTATGTTCTTCAGAACTACGCGCCTCCACCATGGATTGGATATAACATGGTGTTAGGCTCATATTAGCGAAGAAACGGTAAACAAAGTAAAGACAAAATTCACCCTATAGAGGGTATTCAACGAGAGTATCGACGTGAGTCAAGACGAGCTCCGATTGAGTAATTTTCATACATGTCGGAAAGGTATCGGGAAAACGAGATGATAGAACTTCTAATTTTCACGACGTGGAACATTTTACACACGCACACACACACGCGAACACGTACACGGGAAATATCTGGCCCGTAAAAGGCCTTCTACGCCCTCAAAAACGGATCGCAAGATGGAGAACACCAATGAATTCGCAATTACAACTTCAAATCCCATGGGCCAACCCATCCGTATGGTCTTCAGAACTGTGTGTCTCGAGCATGGATTGGATACAACATGGTGGTAGGCTCATATTTGAGAAGAAACGGTGAACAAAGTAAAGACAAAATTCACCCTATAGAGGGTATTCAACGAGACTATCGACGTGAGTCAGGACGAGCTCCGATTGCGTAATTTTCATAGCTGTTGGAAGGGTTTCAGGAAAATGACATGATAGAGCTTCTAACTTTCACGACCTAGAACATTTTGCACACGCACACACACACACGCGAGCAAGCATACGGGAAATATCTTGCCCATAAAAGGCCGTCTATGCGCTCAAAAGCGGATCGCAAGATGGAGAAAGCAATTGTTTTCGCAATTACAGCTCGAAATCCCATGGGCCAATCCTTCCGTATGTTCTTCAGAACTACGCGCCTCCACCATGGACTGGATATAACATGGTGTTAGGCTCATATTAGAGAAGAAACGGTAAACAAAGTAAAGACAAACTTCACCCTATAGAGGGTATTCAACGAGAGTATCGACGCGAGTCAGGACGAGCTCCGATTGAGTAATTTTCATACGTGCTGGAAAGGTATCGGGAAAACGAGATGATAGAACTTCTAATTTTCACGACCTAGAATATTTTGCACACGCACACACACACACGTGAACACGTACATGGGAAATATCTTGCCCATAAAAGGCCGTCTACGCCCTCAAAAACGGATCGCAAGATGGAGAACACCAATGATTTCGCAGTTACAACTTCAAATCCCATGGGCCAACCCATCCGTATGGTCTTCAGAACTGTGTGTCTCGAGCATGGATTGGATACAACATGGCGTTAGGCTCATATTAGAAAAGAAAAGGTGAATAGAGGAAAGATAGAATGCACCCTATAGAGGGTATTCAACGAGACAATCAACGTGAGTCAGGACGAGCTCCCATTGAGTAATTTTCATAGGTGTTGGAAAGGTATCGGGATAACAACATGATGTAAATTCTAATTTTCATGACCTAGAACATTTTCCACGCGCACACACACACACACGCGAGCATGCACACAAACAATATCTTGCCCATAAAAGGCCGTCTATGCCCACAAAAGCAAACCGCAAGATGGAAAAAACAATTGATTTCGTAGTTACAGCTCGAAATCCCTTGGGCCAACCCATCCGTATGGTCTTCAGAACTATGCGCCTCGACCTTGGATTTGATACAACATGGTGTTAGGCTCATATTAGAGAAGAAACAGTGAACAAAGGAAATACAAAATTCACCCTATAGAGGGTATTCAACGAGACTATCAATGTGAGTCAGGACGAGCCCCGATTGAGTAATTTTCATAGGTGTTGGAAAGGTATCGAGAAAACGAGATGATAGACCTTCTAATTTTCACGACCTGGAAGATTTTGCACACGCACGCACACGCGAGCATGCACACGGGAAATATCTTGCCCGTAAAAGGTCGTCTATGCTCTCAAAAACGGATCGCAAGATGGAGAAAACAATTGTTTTCGCAGTTATAGCTACAAATCCCATGGACCAACCCATCCGTATGGTCTTCAGAATGAAGCGTCTCGACCATTGATTGTATACAACATGGAGGTAGGATCATATTAGAGAAGAAACGGTGAACTAAGTAAAGACAAAATTCACCCTATAGAGGGTATTCAATAGGACTATCGAGGTGAGTCGGGACGACCTCCGATACAGTAATTTTCATAGGTGTTGGAAGGGTATCACGAAAACGACATCATAGAACTTCTACTTTTCATGACCTGGAAAATTTTGCACACGCACACACACACGCAAATAAGTACACGGGAAATATCTTGCCCATAAAAGGCCGTCTACGCCCTCAAAAACGGATCGCAAGATGGGGAACACCAATGATTTCGTAGTTACAACACCAAATCCCACGGGCCGACCCATCCGTATGGTCTTCAGGACTGTGCGCCTCGACCATGGATTTGATACAACATGGTGTAAGGCTGGTATTAGAGAAGAAACACTGAACAAAGGAAAGATAAAATTCACCCTATAGAGGGTATTCAAAGAGACTATCAACGTGAGTCAGGACGAGCTCCGATTGAGTATTTTTCATAGGTGTTGGAAAGGTATCGGGAAAACGAGATGATAGACCTTCTAATTTTGTCGACCTGGAAGATTTTGCACACGCACAAACATGCGAGCACGCACACGGGAAATATCTTGCCCGTAAAAGGTCGTCTATGCTCTCAAAAATGGACCGCAAGATGGAGAAAACAATTGTTTTCGTAGTTACAACTCCACATCCCATGGACCAACCCATCTTTATAGTCTTTAGAACTAAGCGCCTCGACCATGGATTGTAAACAACATGGTGGTAGGCTCATATTAGAGAAGAAACGGTGAACAAAGTAAAGACAAAATTCACCCTATAGAGGGTATTCAACGAGACTATCGACGTGAGTCAGGACGAGCTCCGATTGAGTAATTTTCATAGGTGTTGCAAGGGTTTCAGGAAAATGACATGATAGAACTTCTAATTTTCACGAGCTGGAACATTTTGCACATGCAGACACACATGTGTGAGCAAGCATACGGGAAATATCTTGCCCATAAAAGGTCGTCTATGCGCTCAAAAGTGGATTGCAAGATGGAGAAAACAATTGTTTTCTCAGTTACAGCTCGAAATCCCATGGGCCAATCCTTCCGTATGTTCTTCAGAACTACGCGCCTCCACCATGGATTGGATATAACATGGTGTTAGGCTCATATTAGAGAAGAAACAGTAAACAAAGTAAAGACAAAATTCACCCTATAGAGGGTATTCAATGAGAGTATTGACGTGAGTCAGGACGAGGTCCGATTGAGTAATTTTCATACGTGTTGGAAAGGTATCGGGAAAACGAGATGATAGAACTTCTAATTTTCACGACCTGGAACATTTTGCACATGCACACACACACGCAAACACGTACATGGGAAATATCTTGCCCATAAAAGGCCTTCTACACCCTCAAAAACGGATCGCAAGATGGAGCACACCAATGATTTCGCAATTACAACTTCAAATCCCATGGGCCAACCGATCCGTATGCTCTTCAGAACTGTGTTTCTCGAGCATGGATTGGATACAACATGGTGGTAGGCTCATATTAGAGAAGAAACGGTGAACAAAGTAAAGACAAAATTCACCCTATAGAGGGTATTTAACGAGACTATCGACATGAGTCAGGACGAGCTCCGATTGAGTAATTTTCATAGGTGTTGGAAGGGTATCGGGAAAACGAGATGATAGAACTTCTAATTTTCACGACCGGGAACATTTTGCACACGCACACACACATGCGCGAGCAAGCATACGGGAAATATCTTGCCCATAAAAGGCCGTCTATGCGCTCAAAAGCGGATCGCAAGATGGAGAAAACAATTGTTTTCGCAATTACAGCTCGAAATCCCATGGGTCAATCCTTCCGTATGTTCTTCAGAACTACGCGCCTCCATGATGGATTGGATATAACATGGTGTTAGGCTCATATTAGAGAAGAAACGGTAAACAAAGTAAAGAAAAAATTCACCCTATAGAGGGTATTCAACGAGAGTATCGACGTGAGTCAATACGAGCTCCGATTGAGTAATTTTCATACGTGTTGGAAAGGTATCGGGAAAACGAGATGATAGAACTTCTAATTTTCACGACCTGGAACATTTTGCACACGCACACACAAACACGTGAACACGTACACGGGAAATATCTTGCCCATAAAAGGCCGTCTACGCCCTCAAAAACGGATCGCAAGATGGAGAACACCAATGATTTCGCAGTTACAACTTCAAATCCCATGGGCCAACCCATCCGTATGGTCTTAAGAACTGTGTGTCTCGAGCATGGATTGGATAGAACATGGTGTTAGGCTCATATTAGAGAAGAAACAGTGAACAGAGGAAAGATAGAATGCACCCTATAGAGGGTATTCAACAAGACTATCAACGTGAGTCAGGACGAGCTCCGATTGAGTAACTTTCATAGGTGTTGGAAAGGTATCGGGATAACAACATGATGTAAATTCTAATTTTCATGACCTAGAACATTTTGCACGTGCAGAAACACACGCGCGAGCACGCACACAGACAATATCTTGCCCATAAAAGGCCGTCTATGCGCTCAAAAGCGGATCGCAAGATGGAGAAAACAATTGTTTTCGCAGTTACACCTCGAAATCCCATGGGTCAATCCTTCCGTATGTTCTTCAGAACTACGCGCCTCCATGATGGATTGGATATAACATGGTGTTAGGCTCATATTAGAGAAGAAACGGTAAACAAAGTAAAGACAAAATTCACCCTGTAGAGGGTATTCAACGAGAGTATCGACGTGAGTCACGACGAGCTCCGATTGAGTAATTTTCATACGTGTTGGAAAGGTATCGGGAAAACAACATGATAGAACTTCTAATTTTCACGACCTGGAACATTTTGCACACGCACACACACACACGCGAACAAGTACACGGGAAATATCTTGCCCATAAAAGGCCTTCTACGCCCTCAAAACCGGATCGCAAGATGGAGAACACCAATGATTTCGCAATTACAACTTCAAATCCCATGGGCCAACCCATCCGTATGGTCTTCAGAACTGTGTGTCTCGAGCATGGATTGGATACAACATGGTGGTAGGCTCATATTTGAGAAGAAATGGTGAACAAAGTAAAGACAAAATTCACCCTATAGAGGGTATTTAACGAGACTATCGACGTGAGTCAGGACGAGCTCCGATTGAGTAATTTTCATAGGTGTTGGAAGGGTATCGGGAAAACGAGATGATATAACTTCTAATTTTCACGACCGGGAACATTTTGCACACGCACACACACACGCGCGAGCAAGCATACGGGAAATATCTTGCCCATAAAAGGCCGTCTATGCACTCAAAAGCGGATCGCAAGATGGAGAAAACAATTGTTTTCGCAATTACAGCTCGAAATCCCATGGGCCAATCCTTCTGTATGTTCTTCAGAACTACGCGCCTCCACCATGGATTGGATATAACATGGTGTTAGGCTCATATTAGAGAATAAACGGTAAACAAAGTAAAGAAAAAATTCACCCTATAGAGGGTATTCAACGAGAGTATCGACGTAAGTCAGGACGAGCTCCGATTGAGTAATTTTCATACGTGTTGGAAAGGTATTGGGAAAACGAGATGATAGAACTTCTAATTTTCACGACCTGGAACATTTTGCACACGCACACACACACACGCGAACACGTACACGGGAAATATCTTGCCCATAAAAGGCCGTCTACGCCCTCAAAAACGGATCGCAAGATGGAGAACACCAATGATTTCGCAGTTAGAACTTCAAATCCCATGGGCTAACCCATCCGTATGGTCTTCAGAACTGTGTGTCTCGAGCATGTATTGGATACAACATGGTGTTAGGCTCATATTAGAGAAGAAACAGTGAACAGAGGAAAGATAGAATGCACCCTATAGAGGGTATTCAACGAGACTATCAACGTGAGTCAGGACGAGCTCCGATTGAGTAACTTTCATAGGTGTTGGAAAGGTATCGGGATAACAACATGATGTAAATTCTAATTTTAATGACCTAGAAAATTTTGCACGCGCACACACAGACGCGCGAGCACGCACACAGACAATATCTTGCCCATAAAAGGCCGTCTATGCGCTCAAAAGCGGATCGCAAGATGGAGAAAACAATTGTTTTCGCAGTTACAGCTCGAAATCCCATGGGTCAATCCTTCCGTATGTTCTTAAGAACTACGCACCTCCATGATGGATTGGATATAACATGGTGTTAGGCTCATATTAGAGAAGAAACGGTAAACAAAGTAAAGACAAAATTCACCCTATAGAGGGTGTTCAACGAGAGTATCGACGTGAGTCAGGACGAGCTCCGATTGAGTAATTTTCATACGTGTTGGAAAGGTATCGGGAAAACGAGATGATAGAACTTCTAATTTTCACGACCTGGAACATTTTGCACACGCACACACACACGCGAACACGTTAACGGGAAATATCTTGCCCATAAAAGGCCTTCTACGCCCTCAAAAATGGATCGCAAGATGGAGAACACCAATGAATTCGCAATTACAACTTCAAATCCCATGGGCCAACCCATCCGTATGGTCTTCAGAACTGTGTGTCTCGAGCATGGATTGGATACAACATGGTGGTAGGCTCATATTTGAGAAGAAACGGTGAACAAAGTAAAGACAAAATTCACCCTATAGAGGGTATTCAACGAGACTATCGACGTGAGTCACGACGAGCTCCGATTGCGTAATTTTCATAGCTGTTGGAAGGGTTTCAGGAAAATGACATTATAGAGCTTCTAATTTTCATGACCTGGAACATTTTGCACACGCACACACACACACGCGAGCAAGCATACGGGAAATATCTTGCCCATAAAAGGCCGTCTATGCGCTCAAAAGCGGATCGCAAGATGGAGAAAACAATTGTTTTCGCAGTTACAGCTCGAAATCCCATGGGTCAATCCTTCCGTATGTTCTTCAGAACTACGCGCCTCCATGATGGATTGGATATAACATGGTGTTAGGCTCATATTAGAGAAGAAACGGTAAACAAAGTAAAGACAAAATTCACCCTATAGAGGGTATTCAACGAGAGTATCGACGTGAGTCACGACGAGCTCCGATTGAGTAATTTTCATACGTGTTGGAAAGGTATCGGGAAAACAACATGATAGAACTTCTAATTTTCACGACCTGGAACATTTTGCACACGCACACACACACACGCGAACAAGTACACGGGAAATATCTTGCCCATAAAAGGCCTTCTACGCCCTCAAAACCGGATCGCAAGATGGAGAACACCAATGATTTCGCAATTACAACTTCAAATCCCATGGGCCAACCCATCCGTATGGTCTTCAGAACTGTGTGTCTCGAGCATGGATTGGATACAACATGGTGGTAGGCTCATATTTGAGAAGAAATGGTGAACAAATAAAAGAAAAAATTCACCCTATAGAGGGTATTTAACGAGACTATCGACGTGAGTCAGGACGAGCTCCGATTGAGTAATTTTCATAGGTGTTGGAAGGGTATCGGGAAAACGAGATGATATAACTTCTAATTTTCACGACCGGGAACATTTTGCACACGCACACACACACGCGCGAGCAAGCATACGGGAAATATCTTGCCCATAAAAGGCCGTCTATGCGCTCAAAAGCGGATCGCAAGATGGAGAAAACAATTGTTTTCGCAATTACAGCTCGAAATCCCATGGGCCAATCCTTCTGTATGTTCTTCAGAACTACGCGCCTCCACCATGGATTGGATATAACATGGTGTCAGGCTCATATTAGAGAATAAACGGTAAACAAAGTAAAGAAAAAATTCACCCTATAGAGGGTATTCAATGAGAGTATCGACGTAAGTCAGGACGAGCTCCGATTGAGTAATTTTCATACGTGTTGGAAAGGTATCGGGAAAACGAGATGATAGAACTTCTAATTTTCACGACCTGGAACATTTTGCACACGCACACACACACACGCGAACACGTACACGGGAAATATCTTGCCCATAAAAGGCCGTCTACGCCCTCAAAAACGGATCGCAAGATGGAGAACACCAATGATTTCGCAGTTAGAACTTCAAATCCCATGGGCCAACCCATCCGTATGGTCTTAAGAACTGTGTGTCTCGAGCATGGATTGGATACAACATGGTGTTAGGCTCATATTAGAGAAGAAACAGTGAACAGAGGAAAGATAGAATGCACCCTATAGAGGGTATTCAACGAGACTATCAACGTGAGTCAGGACGAGCTCCGATTGAGTAACTTTCATAGGTGTTGGAAAGGTATCGGGATAACAACATGATGTAAATTCTAATTTTCATGACCTAGAACATTTTGCACGCGCACACACACACGCGCGAGCACGCACACAGACAATATCTTGCCCATAAAAGGCCATCTATGCGCTCAAAAGCGGATCGCAAGATGGAGAAAACAATTGTTTTCGCAGTTATAGCTCGAAATCCCATGGGTCAATCCTTCCGTATGTTCTTAAGAACTACGCACCTCCATGATGGATTGGATATAACATGGTGTTAGGCTCATATTAGAGAAGAAACGGTAAACAAAGTAAAGACAAAATTCACCCTATAGAGGGTGTTCAACGAGAGTATCGACGTGAGTCAGGACGAGCTCCGATTGAGTAATTTTCATACGTGTTGGAAAGGTATCGGGAAAACGAGATGATAGAACTTCTAATTTTCACGACCTGGAACATTTTGCACACGCACACACACACGCGAACACGTTAACGGGAAATATCTTGCCCATAAAAGGCCTTCTACGCCCTCAAAAACGGATCGCAAGATGGAGAACACCAATGAATTCGCAATTACAACTTCAAATCCCATGGGCCAACCCATCCGTATGGTCTTCAGAACTGTGTGTCTCGAGCATGGATTGGATACAACATGGTGGTAGGCTCATATTTGAGAAGAAACGGTGAACAAAGTAAAGACAAAATTCACCCTATAGAGGGTATTCAACGAGACTATCGACGTGAGTCACGACGAGCTCCGATTGCGTAATTTTCATAGCTGTTGGAAGGGTTTCAGGAAAATGACATTATAGAGCTTCTAATTTTCACGACCTGGAACATTTTGCACACGCACACACACACACACGAGCAAGCATACGGGAAATATCTTTCCCATAAAAGGCCGTCTATGCGCTCAAAAGCAGATCGCAAGATGGAGAAAGCAATTGTTTTCGCAATTACAGCTCGAAATCCCATGGGCCAATCCTTCCGTATGTTCTTCAGAACTACGCGCCTCCACCATGGATTGGATATAACATGGTGTTAGGCTCATATTAGAGAAGAAACGGTACACAAAGTAAAGACAAAATTCACCCTATAGAGGGTATTCAACGAGAGTATCGACGCGAGTCAGGACGAGCTCCGATTGAGTAATTTTCATACGTGCTGGAAAGGTATCGGTAAAACGAGATGATAGAACTTCTAATTTTCACGACCTGGAATATTTTGCACACGCACACACACACGCGAACACGTACACGGGAAATATCTTGCCCATAAAAGGCCGTCTACGCCCTCAAAAACGGTTCGCAAGATGGAGAACACCAATGATTTCGCAGTTACAACTTCAAATCCCATGGGCCAACCCATCCGTATGGTCTTCAGAACTGTGTGTCTCGAGCATGGATTGGATACAACATGGTGTTAGGCTCATATTAGAGAAGAAACAGTGAATAGAGGAAAGATAGAATGCACCCTATAACGGGTATTCAACGAGACTATCAACGTGAGTCAGGACGAGCTCCGATTGAGTAATTTTCATAGGTGTTGGAAAGGTATCGGGATAACAACATGATGTAAATTCTAATTTTCATGACCTAGAACATTTTGCACGTGGAGAAACACACGCGCGAGCACGCACACAGACAATATCTTGCCCATAAAAGGCCGTCTATGCGCTCAAAAGCGGATCGCAAGATGGAGAAAACAATTGTTTTCGCAGTTACAGCTCGAAATCCCATGGGTCAATCCTTCCGTATGTTCTTCAGAACTATGCGCCTCCATGATGGATTGGATATAACATGGTGTTAGGCTCATATTAGAGAAGAAACGGTAAACAAAGTAAAGACAAAATTCACCCTGTAGAGGGTATTCAACGAGAGTATCGACGTGAGTCACGACGAGCTCCGATTGAGTAATTTTCATACGTGTTGGAAAGGTATCGGGAAAACAACATGATAGAACTTCTAATTTTCACGACCTGGAACATTTTGCACACGCACACACACACACGCGAACAAGTATACGGGAAATATCTTGCCCATAAAAGGCCTTCTACGCCCTCAAAACCGGATCGCAAGATGGAGAACACCAATGATTTCGCAATTACAACTTCAAATCCCATGGGCCAACCCATCCGTATGGTCTTCAGAACTGTGTGTCTCGAGCATGGATTGGATACAACATGGTGGTAGGCTCATATTTGAGAAGAAATGGTGAACAAAGTAAAGACAAAATTCACCCTATAGAGGGTATTTAACGAGACTATCGACGTGAGTCAGGACGAGCTCCGATTGAGTAATTTTCATAGGTGTTGGAAGGGTATCGGGAAAACGAGATGATATAACTTCTAATTTTCACGACCGGGAACATTTTGCACACGCACACACACACGCGCGAGCAAGCATACGGGAAATATCTTGCCCATAAAAGGCCGTCTATGCGCTCAAAAGCGGATCGCAAGATGGAGAAAACAATTGTTTTCGCAATTACAGCTCGAAATCCCATGGGCCAATCCTTCTGTATGTTCTTCAGAACTACGCGCCTCCACCATGGATTGGATATAACATGGTGTTAGGCTCATATTAGAGAATAAACGGTAAACAAAGTAAAGAAAAAATTCACCCTATAGAGGGTATTCAACGAGAGTATCGACGTAAGTCAGGACGAGCTCCGATTGAGTAATTTTCATACGTGTTGGAAAGGTATTGGGAAAACGAGATGATAGAACTTCTAATTTTCACGACCTGGAACATTTTGCACACGCACACACACACACGCGAACACGTACACGGGAAATATCTTGCCCATAAAAGGCCGTCTACGCCCTCAAAAACGGATCGCAAGATGGAGAACACCAATGATTTCGCAGTTAGAACTTCAAATCCCATGGGCCAACCCATCCGTATGGTCTTCAGAACTGTGTGTCTCGAGCATGTATTGGATACAACATGGTGTTAGGCTCATATTAGAGAAGAAACAGTGAACAGAGGAAAGATAGAATGCACCCTATAGAGGGTATTCAACGAGACTATCAACGTGAGTCAGGACGAGCTCCGATTGAGTAACTTTCATAGGTGTTGGAAAGGTATCGGGATAACAACATGATGTAAATTCTAATTTTAATGACCTTGAAAATTTTGCACGCGCACACACAGACGCGCGAGCACGCACACAGACAATATCTTGCCCATAAAAGGCCGTCTATGCGCTCAAAAGCGGATCGCAAGATGGAGAAAACAATTGTTTTCGCAGTTACAGCTCGAAATCCCATGGGTCAATCCTTCCGTATGTTCTTAAGAACTACGCACCTCCATGATGGATTGGATATAACATGGTGTTAGGCTCATATTAGAGAAGAAACGGTAATAAAGTAAAGACAAAATTCACCCTATAGAGGGTGTTCAACGAGAGTATCGACGTGAGTCAGGACGAGCTCCGATTGAGTAATTTTCATACGTGTTGGAAAGGTATCGGGAAAACGAGATGATAGAACTTCTAATTTTCACGACCTGGAACATTTTGCACACGCACACACACACGCGAACACGTTAACGGGAAATATCTTGCCCATAAAAGGCCTTCTACGCCCTCAAAAACGGATCGCAAGATGGAGAACACCAATGAATTCGCAATTACAACTTCAAATCCCATGGGCCAACCCATCCGTATGGTCTTCAGAACTGTGTGTCTCGAGCATGGATTGGATACAACATGGTGGTAGGCTCATATTTGAGAAGAAACGGTGAACAAAGTAAAGACAAAATTCACCCTATAGAGGGTATTCAACGAGACTATCGACGTGAGTCACGACGAGCTCCGATTGCGTAATTTTCATAGCTGTTGGAAGGGTTTCAGGAAAATGACATTATAGAGCTTCTAATTTTCATGACCTGGAACATTTTGCACACGCACACACACACACGCGAGCAAGCATACGGGAAATATCTTGCCCATAAAAGGCCGTCTATGCGCTCAAAAGCGGATCGCAAGATGGAGAAAACAATTGTTTTCGCAGTTACAGCTCGAAATCCCATGGGTCAATCCTTCCGTATGTTCTTCAGAACTACGCGCCTCCATGATGGATTGGATATAACATGGTGTTAGGCTCATATTAGAGAAGAAACGGTAAACAAAGTAAAGACAAAATTCACCCTATAGAGGGTATTCAACGAGAGTATCGACGTGAGTCACGACGAGCTCCGATTGAGTAATTTTCATACGTGTTGGAAAGGTATCGGGAAAACAACATGATAGAACTTCTAATTTTCACGACCTGGAACATTTTGCACACGCACACACACACACGCGAACAAGTACACGGGAAATATCTTGCCCATAAAAGGCCTTCTACGCCCTCAAAACCGGATCGCAAGATGGAGAACACCAATGATTTCGCAATTACAACTTCAAATCCCATGGGCCAACCCATCCGTATGGTCTTCAGAACTGTGTGTCTCGAGCATGGATTGGATACAACATGGTGGTAGGCTCATATTTGAGAAGAAATGGTGAACAAATAAAAGACAAAATTCACCCTATAGAGGGTATTTAACGAGACTATCGACGTGAGTCAGGACGAGCTCCGATTGAGTAATTTTCATAGGTGTTGGAAGGGTATCGGGAAAACGAGATGATATAACTTCTAATTTTCACGACCGGGAACATTTTGCACACGCACACACACACGCGCGAGCAAGCATACGGGAAATATCTTGCCCATAAAAGGCCGTCTATGCGCTCAAAAGCGGATCGCAAGATGGAGAATACAATTGTTTTCGCAATTACAGCTCGAAATCCCATGGGCCAATCCTTCTGTATGTTCTTCAGAACTACGCGCCTCCACCATGGATTGGATATAACATGGTGTCAGGCTCATATTAGAGAATAAACGGTAAACAAAGTAAAGAAAAAATTCACCCTATAGAGGGTATTCAATGAGAGTATCGACGTAAGTCAGGACGAGCTCCGATTGAGTAATTTTCATACGTGTTGGAAAGGTATCGGGAAAACGAGATGATAGAACTTCTAATTTTCACGACCTGGAACATTTTGCACACGCACACACACACACGCGAACACGTACACGGGAAATATCTTGCCCATAAAAGGCCGTCTACGCCCTCAAAAACGGATCGCAAGATGGAGAACACCAATGATTTCGCAGTTAGAACTTCAAATCCCATGGGCCAACCCATCCGTATGGTCTTCAGAACTGTGTGTCTCGAGCATGGATTGGATACAACATGGTGTTAGGCTCATATTAGAGAAGAAACAGTGAACAGAGGAAAGATAGAATGCACCCTATAGAGGGTATTCAACGAGACTATCAACGTGAGTCAGGACGAGCTCCGATTGAGTAACTTTCATAGGTGTTGGAAAGGTATCGGGATAACAACATGATGTAAATTCTAATTTTCATGACCTAGAACATTTTGCACGCGCACACACACATGCGCGAGCACGCACACAGACAATATCTTGCCCATAAAAGGCCGTCTATGCGCTCAAAAGCGGATCGCAAGATGGAGAAAACAATTGTTTTCGCAGTTACAGCTCGAAATCCCATGGGTCAATCCTTCCGTATGTTCTTAAGAACTACGCACCTCCATGATGGATTGGATATAACATGGTGTTAGGCTCATATTAGAGAAGAAACGGTAAACAAAGTAAAGACAAAATTCACCCTATAGAGGGTGTTCAACGAGAGTATCGACGTGAGTCAGGACGAGCTCCGATTGAGTAATTTTCATACGTGTTGGAAAGGTATCGGGAAAACGAGATGATAGAACTTCTAATTTTCACGACCTGGAACATTTTGCACACGCACACACACACGCGAACACGTTAACGGGAAATATCTTGCCCATAAAAGGCCTTCTACGCCCTCAAAAACGGATCGCAAGATGGAGAACACCAATGAATTCGCAATTACAACTTCAAATCCCATGGGCCAACCCATCCGTATGGTCTTCAGAACTGTGTGTCTCGAGCATGGATTGGATACAACATGGTGGTAGGCTCATATTTGAGAAGAAACGGTGAACAAAGTAAAGACAAAATTCACCCTATAGAGGGTATTCAACGAGACTATCGACGTGAGTCACGACGAGCTCCGATTGCGTAATTTTCATAGCTGTTGGAAGGGTTTCAGGAAAATGACATTATAGAGCTTCTAATTTTCACGACCTGGAACATTTTGCACACACACACACACACACACGAGCAAGCATACGGGAAATATCTTGCCCATAAAAGGCCGTCTATGCGCTCAAAAGCAGATCGCAAGATGGAGAAAGCAATTGTTTTCGCAATTACAGCTCGAAATCCCATGGGCCAATCCTTCCGTATGTTCTTCAGAACTACGCGCCTCCACCATGGATTGGATATAACATGGTGTTAGGCTCATATTAGAGAAGAAATGGTACACAAAGTAAAGACAAAATTCACCCTATAGAGGGTATTAACCGAGAGTATCGACGCGAGTCAGGACGAGCTCCGATTGAGTAATTTTCATACGTGCTCGAAAGGTATCGGGAAAACGAGATGATAGAACTTCTAATTTTCACGACCTGGAATATTTTGCACACGCACACACACACACGCGAACACGTACACGGGAAATATCTTGCCCATAAAAGGCCGTCTACGCCCTCAAAAACGGTTCGCAAGATGGAGAACACCAATGATTTCGCAGTTACAACTTCAAATCCCATGGGCCAACCCATCCGTATGGTCTTCAGAACTGTGTGTCTCGAGCATGGATTGGATACAACATGGTGTTAGGCTCATATTAGAGAAGAAACAGTGAATAGAGGAAAGATAGAATGCACCCTATAACGGGTATTCAACGAGACTATCAACGTGAGTCAGGACGAGCTCCGATTGAGTAATTTTCATAGGTGTTGGAAAGGTATCGGGATAACAACATGATGTAAATTCTAATTTTCATGACCTAGAACATTTTGCACATGCACACACACACGCGCGAGCACGCACACAGACAATATCTTGCCCATAAAAGGCCGTCTATGCCCACAAAAGCAAACCGCAAGATGGAAAAAACAATTGATTTCGTAGTTACAGCTCGAAATCCCATGGGCCAACCCATCCGTATGGTCTTCAGAACTATGCGCCTCGACCATGGATTTGATACAACATGGTGTTAGGCTCATATTAGAGAAGATACAGTGAACAAAGGAAAGACAAAATTCACCCTATAGAGGGTATTCAACGAGACTATCAATGTGAGTCAGGACGAGCTCCGATTGAGTAATTTTCATAGGTGTTGGAAAGGTATCGGGAAAACGAGATGATAGACCTTCTAATTTTCACGACCTGGAAGATTATGCACACGCACACACACACGAGCATGCACACGGGAAATATCTTGCCCGTAAAAGGTCGTCTATGCTTTCAAAAACGGATCGCAAGATGGAGAAAACAATTGTTTTCGCAGTTATAGCTCCAAATCCCATGGACCAACCCATCCGTATGGTCTTCAGAATGAAGCGTCTCGACCATGGATTGGATACAACATGGAGGTAGGATCATATTAGAGAAGAAACGGTGAACTAAGTAAAGACAAAATTCACCCTATAGAGGGTATTCAATAGGACTATCGAGGTTGGAAGGGTATCAGGAAAACGACATCATAGAACTTCTACTTTTCATGACCTGGAAAATTTTGCACACGCACACACACACGCAAACAAGTACACGGGAAATATCTTGCCCATAAAAGGCCGTCTACGCCCTCAAAAATGGATCGCAAGATGGGGAACACCAATGATTTCGTAGTTACAACACCAAATCCCACGGGTCGACCCATCCGTATGGTCTTCAGGACTGTGCGCCTCGACCATGGATTTGATACAACATGGTGTAAGGATCGTATTAGAGAAGAAACACTGAACAAAGGAAAGACAAAATTCACCCTATAGAGGGTATTCAAAGAGACTATCAACGTGAGTCAGGACGAGCTCCGATTGAGTAATTTTCATAGGTGTTGGAAAGGTATCGGGAAAACGAGATGATAGACCTTCTAATTTTGTCGACCTGGAAGATTTTGCACACGCACAAACACGCGAGCACGCACACGGGAACTATCTTGCCCGTAAAAGGTCGTCTATGCTCTCAAAAATGGACCGCAAGATGGAGAAAACAATTGTTTTCGCAGTTACAACTCCAAATCCCATGGACCAACCCATCCGTATGGTCTTTAGAACTAAGCGCCTCGACCATGGATTGGATACAACATGGTGGTAGGCTCATATTAGAGAAGAAACGGTGAACAAAGTAAAGACAAAATTCACCCTATAGAGGGTATTCAACGAGAGTATCGACGTGAGTCAGGACGAGCTCCGATTGAGTAATTTTCGTACGTGTTGGAAAGGTATCGGGAAAACAAGATGATAGAACTTCTAATTTTCATGACCTGGAACATTTTGCACACGCACACACACACGCGCGAACACGTACACGGGAAATATCTTGCCCATAAAAGGCCTTCTACGCCCTCAAAACCGGATCGCAAGATGGAGAACACCAATGATTTCGCAATTACAACTTCAAATCCCATGGGCCAACCCATCCGTATGGTCTTCAGAACTGTGTGTCTCGAGCATGGATTGGATACAACATGGTGGTAGGCTCATATTTGAGAAGAAATGGTGAACAAAGTAAAGACAAAATTCACCCTATAGAGGGTATTTAACGAGACTATCGACGTGAGTCAGGACGAGCTCCGATTGAGTAATTTTCATAGGTGTTGGAAGGGTATCGGGAAAACGAGATGATAGAACTTCTAATTTTCACGACCTGGAACATTTTGCACATGCACACACACACGCGCGAGCAAGCATACGGGAAATATCTTGCCCATAAAAGGCCGTCTATGTGCTCAAAAGCGGATCGCAAGATGGAGAAAACAATTGTTTTCGCAATTACAGCTTGAAATCCCATGGGCCAATCCTTCTGTATGTTCTTCAGAACTACGCGCGTCCACCATGGATTGGATATAGCATGGTGTTAGGCTCATATTAGAGAAGAAACGGTAAACAAAGTAAAGAAAAAATTCACCCTATAGAGGGTATTCAACGAGAGTATCGACGTGAGTCAGGACGAGCTCCGATTGAGTAATTTTCATACGTGTTGGAAAGGTATCGGGAAAACGGGATGATAGAACTTCTAATTTTCACGACCTGGAACATTTTGCACACTCACACACACACACGCGAACACGTGCACGGGAAATATCTTGCCCATAAAAGGCCTTCTACGCCCTCAAAACCGGATCGCAAGATGGAGAACACCATCGATTTCGCAATTACAACTTCAAATCCCATGGGCCAACCCGTCCGTATGGTCTTCAGAACTGTGTGTCTCGAGCATGGATTGGATACAACATGGTGGTATGCTCATATTTGAGAAGAAACGGTGAACAAAGTAAAGAAAAAATTCACCCTATAGAGGGTATTCAAGGAGACTATTGACGTGAGTCAGGACGAGCTCCGATTGAGTAATTTTCATAGCTGTTGGAAGGGTTTCAGGAAAACGACATGATAGAACTTCTAATTTTCACGACCTGGAACATTTTGCACACGCACACACACACGCGCGAGCAAGCATACGGGAAATATCTTGCCCATAAAAGGCCGTCTATGCGCTCAAAAGCGGATCGCAAGATGGAGAAAACAATTGTTTTCGCAGTTACAGCTCGAAATCCCATGGGCCAATCCTTCCGTATGTTCTTCAGAACAACGCGCCTCCACCATGGATTGGATATAACATGGTGTTAGGCTCATATTAGAGAAGAAACGGTAAACAAAGTAAAGACAAAATTCACCCTATAGAGGGTATTCAACGAGAGTATCGACGTAAGTCAGGACAAGCTCCGATTGAGTAATTTTCATACGTGTTGGAAAGGTATCGGGAAAACAAGATGATAGAACTTCTAATTTTCACGACCTGGAACATTTTGCACACGCACACACACACACGCGAACACGTACACGGGAAATATCTTGCCCATAAAAGGCCTTCTACGCCCTCAAAACCGGATCGCAAGATGGAGAACACCAATGATTTCGCAATTACAACTTCAAATCCCATGGGCCAACCCATCCGTATGGTCTTCAGAACTGTGTGTCTCGAGCATGGATTGGATACAACATGGTGGTAGGCTCATATTTGAGAAGAAATGGTGAACAAAGTAAAGACAAAATTCACCCTATAGAGGGTATTTAACGAGACTATCGACGTGAGTCAGGACGAGCTCCGATTGAGTAATTTTCATAGGTGTTGGAAGGTTATCGGGAAAACGAGATGATAGACCTTCTAATTTTCACGACCTGGAAGATTTTGCACACGCACACACACGCGACCATGCACACGGGAAATATCTTGCCCGTAAAAGGTCGTCTATGCTCTCAAAAACGGATCGCAAGATGGAGAAAACAATTGTTTTCGCAGTTATAGCTCCAAATCCCATGGACCAACCCATCCGTATGGTCTTCAGAATGAAGCGTCTCGACCATGGATTGGATACAACATGGAGGTAGGATCATATTAGAGAAGAAACGGTGAACTAAGTAAAGACAAAATTCACCCTATAGAGGGTATTCAATAGGACTATCGAGGTGAGTCGGGACGACCTCCGATACAGTAATTTTCATAGGTGTTGGAAGGGTATCAGGAAAACGACATCATAGAACTTCTACTTTTCATGACCTGGAAAATTTTGCACACGCACACACACACGCAAACAAGTACACGGGAAATATCTTGCCCATAAAAGGCCGTCTACGCCCTCAAAAACGGATCGCAAGATGGGGAACACCAATGATTTCGTAGTTACAACACCAAATCCCACGGGCCGACCCATCCGTATGGTCTTAAGGACTGTGCGCCTCGACCATGGATTTGATACAACATGGTGTAAGGATCGTATTAGAGAAGAAACACTGAACAAAGGAAAGACAAAATTCACCCTATAGAGGGTATTCAAAGAGACTATCAACGTTAATCAGGACGAGCTCCGATTGAGTAATTTTCATAGGTGTTGGAAAGGTATCGGGAAAACGAGATGATAGACCTTCTAATTTTGTCGACCTGGAAGATTTTGCACACGCACAAACACGCGAGCACGCACACGGGAAATATCTTGCCCGTAAAAGGTCGTCTATGCTCTCAAAAATGGACCGCAAGATGGAGAAAACAATTGTTTTCGCAGTTACAGCTCCAAATCCCATGGACCAACCCATCCGTATGGTCTTTAGAACTAAGCGCCTCGACCATGGATTGGATACAACATGGTGGTAGGCTCATATTAGAGAAGAAACGGTGAACAAAGTAAAGACAAAATTCACCCTATAGAGGGTATTCAACGAGAGTATCGACGTGAGTCAGGACGAGCTCCGATTGAGTAATTTTCATACGTGTTGGAAAGGTATCGGGAAAACAAGATGATAGAACTTCTAATTTTCACGACCTGGAACATTTTACACACGCACACACACACGCGCGAACACGTACACGGGAAATATCTTGCCCATAAAAGGCCTTCTACGCCCTCAAAACCGGATCGCAAGATGGAGAACACCAATGATTTCGCAATTACAACTTCAAATCCCATGGGCCAACCCATCCGTATGGTCTTCAGAACTGTGTGTCTCGAGCATGGATTGGATACAACATGGTGGTAGGCTCATATTTGAGAAGAAATGGTGAACAAAGTAAAGACAAAATTCACCCTATAGAGGGTATTTAACGAGACTATCGACGTGAGTCAGGACGAGCTCCGATTGAGTTATTTTCATACGTGTTGGAAGGGCATCGGGAAAACGAGATGATAGAACTTCTAATTTTCATGACCTGGAACATTTTGCACACGCACACACACACGCGCGAGCAAGCATACGGGAAATATATTGCCCACAAAAGGCCGTCTATCTGCTCAAAAGCGGATCGCAAGATGGAGAAAACAATTGTTTTCGCAATTACACGTCGAAATCCCATGGGCCAATCCTTCTGTATGTTCTTCAGAACTACGCGCCTCCACCATGGATTGGATATAACATGGTGTTAGGCTCATATTAGAGAAGAAACGGTAAATAAAGTAAAGAAAAAATTCACCCTATAGAGGGTATGCAACGAGAGTATCGACGTGAGTCAGGACGAGCTCCGATTGAGTAATTTTCATACGTGTTGGAAAGGTATCGGGAAAACGGGATGATAGAACTTCTAATTTTCACGACCTGGAACATTTTGCACACTCACACACACACGCGAACACGTGCACGGGAAATATCTTGCCCATAAAATGCCTTCTACGCCCTCAAAACCGGATCGCAAGATGGAGAACACCAATGATTTCGCAATTACAACTTCAAATCCCATGGGCCAACCCATCCGTATGGTCTTCAGAACTGTGTGTCTCGAGCATGGATTGGATACAACATGGTGGTAGGCTCATATTTGAGAAGAAATGGTGAACAAAGTAAAGACAAAATTCACCCTATAGAGGGTATTTAACGAGACTATCGACGTGAGTCAGGACGAGCTCCGATTGAGTTATTTTCATAGGTGTTGGAAGGGCATCGGGAAAACGAGATGATAGAACTTCTAATTTTCATGACCTGGAACATTTTGCACACGCACACACACACGCGCGAGCAAGCATACGGGAAATATATTGCCCACAAAAGGCCGTCTATCTGCTCAAAAGCGCATCGCAAGATGGAGAAAACAATTGTTTTCGCAATTACAGGTCGAAATCCCATGGGCCAATCCTTCTGTATGTTCTTCAGAACTACGCGCCTCCACCATGGATTGGATATAACATGGTGTTAGGCTCATATTAGAGAAGAAACGGTAAATAAAGTAAAGAAAAAATTCACCCTATGGAGGGTATGCAACGAGAGTATCGACGTGAGTCAGGACGAGCTCCGATTGAGTAATTTTCATACGTGTTGGAAAGGTATCGGGAAAACGGGATGATAGAACTTCTAATTTTCACGACCTGGAACATTTTGCACACTCACACACACACGCGAACACGTGCACGGGAAATATCTTGCCCATAAAATGCCTTCTACGCCCTCAAAACCGGATCGCAAGATGGAGAACACCATCGATTTCGCAATTACAACTTCAAATCCCATGGGCCAACCCATCCGTATGGTCTTCAGAACTGTGTGTCTCGAGCATGGATTGGATACAACATGGTGGTAGGCTCATATTTGAGAAGAAACGGTGAACAAAGTAAAGACAAAATTCACCCTATAGAGGGTATTCAAGGAGACTATTGACGTGAGTCAGGACGAGCTCCGATTGAGTAATTTTCATAGCTGTTGGAAGGGTTTCAGGAAAACGACATGATAGAACTTCTAATTTTCACGACCTGGAACATTTTGCACACGCACACACACACGCGCGAGCAAGCATACGGGAAAAATCTTGCCCATAAAAGGCCGTCTATGCGCTCAAAAGCGGATCGCAAGATGGAGAAAACAATTGTTTTCGCAGTTACAGCTCGAAATCCCATGGGCCAATCCTTCCGTATGTTCTTCAGAACAACGCGCCTCCACCATGGATTGGATATAACATGGTGCTAGGCTCATATTAGAGAAGAAACGGTAAACAAAGTAAAGACAAAATTCACCCTATAGAGGGTATTCAACGAGAGTACCGACGTGAGTCAGGACAAGCTCCGATTGAGTAATTTTCATACGTGTTGGAAAGGTATCGGGAAAACAAGATGATAGAACTTTTAATTTTCACGACCTGGAACATTTTGCACACGCACACACACACGCGAACACGTACACGGGAAATATCTTGCCCATAAAAGGCCTTCTACGCCCTCAAAACCGGATCGCAAGATGGAGAACACCAATGATTTCGCAATTACAACTTCAAATCCCATGGGCCAACCCATCCGTATGGTCTTCAGAACTGTGTGTCTCGAGCATGGATTGGATACAACATGGTGGTAGGCTCATATTTGAGAAGAAATGGTGAACAAAGTAAAGACAAAATTCACCCTATAGAGGGTATTTAACGAGACTATCGACGTGAGTCAGGACGAGCTCCGATTGAGTAATTTTCATAGGTGTTGGAAGGTTATCGGGAAAACGAGATGATAGAACTTCTAATTTTCACGACCTGGAACATTTTGCACACGCACACACACACGCGCGAGCAAGCATACGGGAAATATCTTGCCCATAAAAGGCCGTCTATGCGCTCAAAAGCGTATCGCAAGATGGAGAAAACAATTGTTTTCGCAATTACAGCTCGAAATCCCATGGGCCAATCCTTCTGTATGTTCTTCAGAACTACGCTCCTCCACCATGGATTGGATATAACATGGTGTTAGGCTCATATTAGAGAAGAAACGGTAAAGAAAGTAAAAAAAAAAATTCACCCTATAGAGGGTATTCAACGAGAGTATCGACGTGAGTCAGGACGAGCTCCAATTGAGTAATTTTCATACGTGTTGAAAAGGTATCGGGAAAACGAGATGATAGAACTTCTAATTTTCACGACCTGGACCATTTTGCACACTCACACACACACACACGCGAACACGTACACGGGAAATATCTTGCCCATAAAAGGCCTTCTACGCCCTCAAAACCGGATCGCAAGATGGAGAACACCAATGATTTCGCAATTACAACTTCAAATCCCATGGGCCAACCCATCCGTATGGTCTTCAGAACTGTGTGTCTCGAGCATGGATTGGATACAACATGGTGGTAGGCTCATATTTGAGAAGAAACGGTGAACAAAGTAAATACAAAATTCACCCTATAGGGGGTATTCAACGAGACTATCGACGTGAGTCAGGACGAACTCCGATTGAGTAATTTCCATAGGTGTTGGAAGGGTTTCAGGAAAACGACATGATAGAACTTCTAATTTTCACGACCTGGAACATTTTGCACACGCACACACACACACGCGCGAGCAAGCATACGGGAAATATCTTGCCCATAAAAGGCCGTCTATGCGCTCAAAAGCGGATCGCAAGATGGAGAAAACAATTGTTTTCGCAATTACAGCTCGAAATCCCATGGGCCAATCCTTCGGTATGTTCTTCAGAACTATGCGCCTCCACCATGGATTGGATATAACATGGTGTTAGGCTCATATTAGAGAAGAAACGGTAAACAAAGTAAAGAAAAAATTCACCCTATAGAGGGTACTCAATGAGAGTATCGACGTGAGTCAGGACGAGCTCCGATTGAGTAATTTTCATACGTGTTGGAAAGGTATCGGGAAAACAAGATGATAGAACTTCTAATTTTCACGACCTGGAACATTTTGCACACGCACACACACACACGCGAACACGTACACGGGAAATATCTTGCCCATAAAAGGCCTTCTACGCCCTCAAAACCGGATCGCGAGATGGAGAACACCAATGATTTCGCAATTACAACTTCAAATCCCATGGGCCAACCCATCCGTATGGTCTTCAGAACTGTGTGTCTCGAGCATGGATTGGATACAACATGGTGGTAGGCTCATATTTGAGAAGAAACGGTGAACAAAGTAAATACAAAATTCACCCTATAGGGGGTATTCGACGAGACTATCGACGTGAGTCAGGACGAACTCCGATTGAGTAATTTCCATAGGTGTTGGAAGGGTTTCAGGAACACGACATGATAGAACTTCTAATTTTCACGACCTGGAACATTTTGCACACGCACACACACACGCGCGAGCAAGTATACGGGAAATATCTTGCCCATAAAAGGCCGTCTATGCGCTCAAAAGCGGATCGCAAGATGGAGAAAACAATTGTTTTCGCAATTACAGCTCGAAATCCCATGGGCCAATCCTCCCGTATGTTCTTCAAAACTACGCGCCTCCACCATGGATTGGATATAACATTGTGTTAGGCTCATATTAGAGAAGAAACGGTAAACAAAGTAAAGACAAAATTCACCCTATAGAGGGTATTCAACGAGGTTATCGACGTGAGTCAGGACGAGCTACGATCGAGTAATTTTCATACGTGTTGGAAAGGTATCGGGAAAACGAGATGATAGAACTTCTAATTTTCATGACCTGGAACATTTTGCACACGCACACACACACGCGAACACGTACACAGGAAATATCTTGCCCATAAAAGGCCGTCTACGACCTCAAAAACGGATCGGAAGATGGAGAACACCAATGATTTCACAGTTACAACTTCAAATCCCATGGGCCAACCCATCTGTATGGTCTTCAGAACTGTGTGTCTCAAGAATGGATTGGATACAACATGGTGTTAGGCTCATATTAGAGAAGAAACAGTGAACAGAGGAAAGCTAGAATGCACACTATAGAGGGTATTCAATGAGATTATCAACGTGAGTCAGGACGAGCTCCGATTGAGTAATTTTCATAGGTGTTGGAAAGGTATCGGGATAACAACATGATGTAAATTCTAATTTTCATGACCTAGAACATTTTGCACGCGCACACACACACGCGCGAGCACGCACACAAACAATATCTTGCCCATAAAAGGCCGTCTATGCCCACATAAGCAAACCGCAAGATGGAAAAAACAATTGATTTCGCAGTTACAGCTCGAAATCCCATGGGCCAAACCTTCCGTATGGTCTTCAAAACTACGTGCCTCGACCATTGATTGGATACAACATGGTATTAGGCTCATATTAGAGAAGAAACACTGAACAAAGGAAAAACAAAATTCACCCTATAGAGGGTATTCAACGAGACTATCAACGTGAGTCAGGACGAGCTCCGATTGAGTAATTTTTATAGGTGTTGGAAACGTATCGGGAAAACGATATGATAGACCTTCTAATTTTCTCGACCTGGAAGATTTTGCACACGCAACATGCGAGCACGCACAAGGGAAATATCTTGCTCGTAAAAGGTCGTCTATGCTCTCAAGAACGGACTGCAAGATGGAGAAAACAATTGTTTTCGCAGTTAGAGCTCCAAGTCCCATGGACCAACCCATTCGTATGGTCTTTAGAACTAAGCGCCTCGACCATGGATTGGACACAACATGGTGGTAGGCTCATATTAGAGAAGAAACGGTGAACAATGTAAATACAAAATTCACCCTATAGGGGTATTCAACGAGACTATCCACGTGAGTCAGGACGAACTCCGATTGAGTAATTTTCATAGGTGTTGGAAGGGTTTCAGGAAAACGACATGATAGAACTTCTAATTTTCACGAGATGGAACATTTTGCACACGCACACACACACGCGCGAGCAAGCATACGGGAAATATCGTGCCCATAAAAGGCCGTCTATGCGCTCAAAAGCGGATCGCAAGATGGAGAAAACAATTGTTTTCGCAGTTACAGCTCGAAATCCCATGGGCCAATACTTCCGTATGTTCTCCAGAACTACGCGCCTCCACCATGGATTGGATATAACATGGTGTTAGGATCAAATTAGAGAATAAACGGTAAACAAACTAAAGACAAAATACACCCTATAGAGGGTATTCAACGAGAGTATCGACGTGAGTCAGGACGAGCTCCGATTGAGTAATTTTCATACGTGTTGGAAATGTATCGGGAAAACGAGACGATAGAACTTCTAATTTTCATGACCTGGAACATTTTGCATACGCACACACACGCACGAACTTGTACAAGGGAAATATCTTGCCCATAAAAGGCCGCCTACACCCTCAAAAACGGATCGCAAGATGGAGAACACCAATGATTTCGCAGTTACAACTTAAAATCCCATGGGCCAACCCATCCGTATGGTCTTCAGAACTGTTTGTCTCGAGCATGGATTTGATACAACATGGTGGTAGGCTCATATTAGAGAAGAAACGGTGAACAAAGTAAAGACAAAATTCACCCTATAGAGGGTATTCAACGAGACTATCGACGTGAGTCAGGACAAGCTCCGATTGAGTGATTTTCATAGGTGTTGGAAGGGTTTCAGGAAAACGACATGATAGAACTTCTAATTTTCACGAGATGGAACATTTTGCACACGCACACACACACGCGCGAGCAAGCATACGGGAAATATCGTGCCCATAAAAGGCCGTCTATGCGCTCAAAAGCGGATCGCAAGACGGAGAAAACAATTGTTTTCGCAGTTACAGCTCGAAATCCCATGGGCCAATACTTCCGTATGTTCTTCAGAACTACGCGCCTCCACCATGGATTGGATATAACATGGTGTTAGGATCAAATTAGAGAAGAAACGGTAAACAAAGTAAAGACAAAATACACCCTATAGAGGGTATTCAATGAGAGTATCGACGTGAGTCAAGACGAGCTCCGATTGAGTAATTTTCATACGTGTTGGAAATGTATCGGGAAAACGAGATGATAGAACTTCTAATTTTCATGACCTGGAACATTTTGCATACGCACACACACGCACGAACTTGTACAAGGGAAATATCTTGCCCATAAAAGGCCGCCCACACCCTCAAAAACGGATCGCAAGATGGAGAACACCAATGATTTCGCAGTTACAACTTAAAATCCCATGGGCCAACCCATCCGTATGGTCTTCAGAACTGTTTGTCTCGAGCATGGATTTGATACAACATGGTGGTAGGCTCATATTAGAGAAGAAACGGTGAACAAAGTAAAGACAAAATTCACCCTATAGAGGGTATTCAACGAGACTATCGACGTGAGTCAGGACAAGCTCCGATTGAGTGATTTTCATAGGTGTTGGAAGGGTTTCAGGAAAACGACATGATAGAACTTCTAATTTTCACGACCTGGAACATTTTGCACACGCATACACACACGCGCGAGCTAGCATACGGGAAATATCTTGCCCATAAAAGGCCGTCTATGCGCTCAAAAGCGGATCGCAAGATGGAGAAAACAATTGTTTTCGCAGTTACAGCTCGAAATCCCATGGGCCAATCCTTCGTACGTTCTTCAGAACTACGCGCCTCCACCATTGATTAGATCTAACATGGTGTTAGGCTCATATTAGAGAAGAAAAGTTAAACAAATTAAAGACAAAATTCACCCTATAGAGGGTATTCAACGAGAGTATCGACGTGAGTGAGGACGAGCTCCGATTGAGTAATTTTCATACGTGTTGGAAAGGTATCGGGAAAACGAGATGATAGAAATTCTCATTTTCACGACCTGGAACATTTTGCACACGCACACACACACGCGAACACTTACACAGGAAATATCTTGCCCATAAAAGGCCGTCTACGCCCTCAAAAATGGATCGCAAGATGGAGAACACCAATGATTTCGCAGTTACAACTTCAAATCCCATGGGCCAACCCATCCGTATGGTCTTCAGAACTGTGTGTCTCGAACATGGATTGGATACAACATGGTCTTAGGCTCATATTAGAGAAGAAACAGTGAACAGAGGAAAGATAGAATGCACCCTATAGAGGGTATTCACCGAGACTATCAACGTGTGTCAGGACGAGCTCCGATTGAGTAATTTTCATAGGTGTTGGAAAGGTATCGAGATAACAACATGATGGAAATTCTAATTTTCATGACCTAGAACATCTTGCACGCGCACACACACACACGCGAGCACGCACACGGACAATATCTTGCCCATAAAAGGCCGTCTATGCCCACAAAAGCAAACCGCAAGATGGAGAAAACAATTGATTTCGCTGTTACAGCTCGAAATACCATGGGCCAAACCTTCCGTATGGTCTTCAAAACTACGTGCCTCGACCATTGATTGGATACAACATGGTGTTAGGCTCATATTAGAGAAGAAATAGTGAACAGAGGAAAGACAGAATGCACCCTATAGAGGGTATTCAATGAGACTATCAACGTGAGTCAGGATGAGCT
Source organism: Hordeum marinum (assembly GCA_022496015.1). Taxonomy (NCBI): domain Eukaryota; kingdom Viridiplantae; phylum Streptophyta; class Magnoliopsida; order Poales; family Poaceae; genus Hordeum; species Hordeum marinum. The sequence continues at coordinate 142,974,918 of CM039672.1, forward strand.
CCGATTGAGTAATTTTCATAGGTGTTGGAAACGTATCGGGATAACAACATGATGGATATTCTAATTTTCCTGACCTAGAACATTTTTCACGCGCGCACACACACACACACGCGAGCACGCACAAGGACAATATCCTTCCCATAAAAGGCCGTCTATGCCCACAAAAGCAAACCGCAAGATGGAGAAAACACTTGATTTGCAGTTACAGCTCGATATCCCATGGGCCAAACCTTCCGTATGGTCTTCAAAACTACGTGCCTCGACCATTGATTGCATACAACATGGTGTTAGGCTCATATTAGAGAAGAAAAAATGAACAAACGAAAGACAAAATTCACCCTATAGAGGGCATTCAATGAGACTATTAACATGAGTCGGGACGAGCTCCGATTGAGTAATTTTCATAGGTGTTGGAAAGGTATCGGGAAAACGAGATGATAAACCTTCTAATTGTCACGACCTGGAACATTTTGGACATGCGCACACACAAGCGAACATGCACACAACAAATATCTTACCCATAAAAGGCCGTCTATGCCCTAAAAATGGATCACAAGATGGGGAAAACAAATGATTTCGCAGTTACAACTCCAAATCCTATGGGCCAACCCATCCGTATGGTCTTCGGAACTATGCGCCTCGACCATGGATTTGATACAATATGGTTTTAGGCTCATAATAGAGAAGAAACAATGAACAAAGGAAAGAGAAAATTCACCCTATAGAGGGTATTCAACGAGATTATCAACGTGAGTTAGGACGAGCTCCCATTGAGTAATTTTCATAGGTGTTGGAAGGGTATAAGGAAAACGAAATGATAGAACTTTTAATTTTCACGACCTGGAACATTTTGCACACGCACACACACGCGTGCACGCAAGCATACGGGAAATATCTTGCCCATAAAAGGCCGCCTATGCGCTCAAAAACATATCGCAAGATGAAGAAAACAATTGTTTTCGCAGTTACAGCTCGAAATCCCATGGGCCAAACCTTCCGTATCTTCTTCAGAACTACGCACCTCCACCATGGATTGGATATAACATGGTGTTAGGATCATATTAGAGAAGAAACGGTAAACAAAGTACAGACAAAATTCACCCTATAGAGGGTATTCAACGAGAGTATCGACGTGAGTCAGGACGAGCTCCGATTGAGTAATTTTCATACGTGTTGGAAAGGTATCGGGAAAACAAGATGATAGAACTTCTAATTTTCACGACCTGGAACATTTTGCACACGCACACACACACACGCGAACACGTACACGGGAAATATCTTGTCCATAAAAGGCCTTCTACGCCCTCAAAACCGCATCGCAAGATGGAGAACACCAATGATTTCGCAATTACAACTTCAAATCCCATGGGCCAACCCATCCGTATGGTCTTCAGAACTGTGTGTCTCGAGCATGGATTGGATACAACATGGTGTTAGGCTCATATTAGAGAAGAAACAGTGAACAGAGGAAAGCTAGAATGCACACTATAGAGGGTATTCAATGAGATTATCAACGTGAGTCAGGACGAGCTCCGATTGAGTAATTTTCATAGGTGTTGGAAAGGTATCGGGATAACAACATGATGTAAATTCTAATTTTCATGACCTAGAACATTTTGCACGCGCACACACACACGCGCGAGCACGCACACAGACAATATCTTGCCCATAAAAGGCCGTCTATGCCCACGTAAGCAAACCGCAAGATGGAAAAAACAATTGATTTCGCAGTTACAGCTCGAAATCCCATGGGCCAAACCTTCCGTATGGTCTTCAAAACTACGTGCCTCGACCATTAATTGGATACAACATGGTATTAGGCTCATATTAGAGAAGAAACACTGAACAAAGGAAAAACAAAATTCACCCTATAGAGGGTATTCAACGAGACTATCAACGTGAGTCAGGACGAGCTCCGATTGAGTAATTTTTATAGGTGTTGGAAACGTATCGGGAAAACGATATGATAGACCTTCTAATTTTCTCGACCTGGAAGATTTTGCACACGCAACATGCGAGCACGCACAAGGGAAATATCTTGCTCGTAAAAGGTCGTCTATGCTCTCAAGAACGGACTGCAAGATGGAGAAAACAATTGTTTTCGCAGTTAGAGCTCCAAGTCCCATGGACCAACCCATTCGTATGGTCTTTAGAACTAAGCGCCTCGACCATGGATTGGACACAACATGGTAGTAGGCTCATATTAGAGAAGAAACGGTGAACAATGTAAATACAAAATTCACCCTATAGGGGTATTCAACGAGACTATCCACGTGAGTCAGGACGAACTCCGATTGAGTAATTTTCATAGGTGTTGGAAGGGTTTCAGGAAAACGACATGATAGAACTTCTAATTTTCACGAGATGGAACATTTTGCACACGCACACACACACGCGCGAGCAAGCATACGGGAAATATCGTGCCCATAAAAGGCCGTCTATGCGCTCAAAAGCGGATCGCAAGATGGAGAAAACCATTGTTTTCGCAGTTACAGCTCGAAATCCCATGGGCCAATACTTCCGTATGTTCTCCAGAACTACGCGCCTCCACCATGGATTGGATATAACATGGTGTTAGGATCAAATTAGAGAATAAACGGTAAACAAAGTAAAGACAAAATACACCCTATAGAGGGTATTCAACGAGAGTATCGACGTGAGTCAGGACGAGCTCCGATTGAGTAATTTTCATACGTGTTGGAAATGTATCGGGAAAACGAGACGATAGAACTTCTAATTTTCATGACCTGGAACATTTTGCATACGCACACACACGCACGAACTTGTACAAGGGAAATATCTTGCCCATAAAAGGCCGCCTACACCCTCAAAAACGGATCGCAAGATGGAGAACACCAATGATTTCGCAGTTACAACTTAAAATCCCATGGGCCAACCCATCCGTATGGTCTTCAGAACTGTTTGTCTCGAGCATGGATTTGATACAACATGGTGGTAGGCTCATATTAGAGAAGAAACGGTGAACAAAGTAAAGACAAAATTCACCCTATAGAGGGTATTCAACGAGACTATCGACGTGAGTCAGGACAAGCTCCGATTGAGTGATTTTCATAGGTGTTGGAAGGGTTTCAGGAAAACGACATGATAGAACTTCTAATTTTCACGAGATGGAACATTTTGCACACGCACACACACACGCGCGAGCAAGCATACGGGAAATATCGTGCCCATAAAAGGCCGTCTATGCGCTCAAAAGCGGATCGCAAGACGGAGAAAACAATTGTTTTCGCAGTTACAGCTCGAAATCCCATGGGCCAATACTTCCGTATGTTCTTCAGAACTACGCGCCTCCACCATGGATTGGATATAACATGGTGTTAGGATCAAATTAGAGAAGAAACGGTAAACAAAGTAAAGACAAAATACACCCTATAGAGGGTATTCAACGAGAGTATCGACGTGAGTCAAGACGAGCTCCGATTGAGTAATTTTCATACGTGTTGGAAATGTATCGGGAAAACGAGATGATAGAACTTCTAATTTTCACGACCTGGAACATTTTGCATACGCACACACACGCACGAACTTGTACAAGGGAAATATCTTGCCCATAAAAGGCCGCCTACACCCTCAAAAACGGATCGCAAGATGGAGAACACCAATGATTTCGCAGTTACAACTTAAAATCCCATGGGCCAACCCATCCGTATGGTCTTCAGAACTGTTTGTCTCGAGCATGGATTTGATACAACATGGTGGTAGGCTCATATTAGAGAAGAAACGGTGAACAAAGTAAAGACAAAATTCACCCTATAGAGGGTATTCAACGAGACTATCGACGTGAGTCAGGACAAGCTCCGATTGAGTGATTTTCATAGGAGTTGGAAGGGTTTCAGGAAAACGACATGATAGAACTTCTAATTTTCACGACCTGGAACATTTTGCACACGCATACACACACGCGCGAGCTAGCATACGGGAAATATCTTGCCCATAAAAGGCCGTCTATGCGCTCAAAAGCGGATCGCAAGATGGAGAAAACAATTGTTTTCGCAGTTACAGCTCGAAATCCCATGGGCCAATCCTTCGTACGTTCTTCAGAACTACGCGCCTCCACCATTGATTAGATCTAACATGGTGTTAGGCTCATATTAGAGAAGAAAAGTTAAACAAATTAAAGACAAAATTCACCCTATAGGGGGTATTCAACGAGAGTATCGACGTGAGTGAGGACGAGCTCCGATTGAGTAATTTTCATACGTGTTGGAAAGGTATCGGGAAAACGAGATGATAGAAATTCTCATTTTCACGACCTGGAACATTTTGCACACGCACACACACACGCGAACACTTACACAGGAAATATCTTGCCCATAAAAGGCCGTCTACGCCCTCAAAAATGGATCGCAAGATGGAGAACACCAATGATTTCGCAGTTACAACTTCAAATCCCATGGGCCAACCCATCCGTATGGTCTTCAGAACTGTGTGTCTCGAACATGGATTGGATACAACATGGTCTTAGGCTCATATTAGAGAAGAAACAGTGAACAGAGGAAAGATAGAATGCACCCTATAGAGGGTATTCACCGAGACTATCAACGTGTGTCAGGACGAGCTCCGATTGAGTAATTTTCATAGGTGTTGGAAAGGTATCGAGATAACAACATGATGGAAATTCTAATTTTCATGACCTAGAACATCTTGCACGCACACACACACACACGCGAGCACGCACACGGACAATATCTTGCCCATAAAAGGCCGTCTATGCCCACAAAAGCAAACCGCAAGATGGAGAAAACAATTGATTTCGCTGTTACAGCTCGAAATACCATGGGCCAAACCTTCCGTATGGTCTTCAAAACTACGTGCCTCGACCATTGATTGGATACAACATGGTGTTAGGCTCATATTAGAGAAGAAATAGTGAACAGAGGAAAGACAGAATGCACCCTATAGAGGGTATTCAATGAGACTATCAACGTGAGTCAGGATGAGCTCCGATTGAGTAATTTTCATAGGTGTTGGAAACGTATCGGGATAACAACATGATGGATATTCTAATTTTCCTGACCTAGAACATTTTTCACGCGCGCACACACACACACACGCGAGCACGCACAAGGACAATATCCTTCCCATAAAAGGCCGTCTATGCCCACAAAAGCAAACCGCAAGATGGAGAAAACACTTGATTTGCAGTTACAGCTCGATATCCCATGGGCCAAACCTTCCGTATGGTCTTCAAAACTACGTGCCTCGACCATTGATTGCATACAACATGGTGTTAGGCTCATATTAGAGAAGAAAAAATGAACAAACGAAAGACAAAATTCACCCTATAGAGGGCATTCAATGAGACTATTAACATGAGTCGGGACGAGCTCCGATTGAGTAATTTTCATAGGTGTTGGAAAGGTATCGGGAAAACGAGATGATAAACCTTCTAATTGTCACGACCTGGAACATTTTGGACATGCGCACACACAAGCGAACATGCACACAACAAATATCTTACCCATAAAAGGCCGTCTATGCCCTAAAAATGGATCACAAGATGGGGAAAACAAATGATTTCGCAGTTACAACTCCAAATCCTATGGGCCAACCCATCCGTATGGTCTTCGGAACTATGCGCCTCGACCATGGATTTGATACAATATGGTTTTAGGCTCATAATAGAGAAGAAACAATGAACAAAGGAAAGAGAAAATTCACCCTATAGAGGGTATTCAACGAGATTATCAACGTGAGTTAGGACGAGCTCCCATTGAGTAATTTTCATAGGTGTTGGAAGGGTATAAGGAAAACGAAATGATAGAACTTTTAATTTTCACGACCTGGAACATTTTGCACACGCACACACACGCGTGCACGCAAGCATACGGGAAATATCTTGCCCATAAAAGGCCGCCTATGCGCTCAAAAACATATCGCAAGATGAAGAAAACAATTGTTTTCGCAGTTACAGCTCGAAATCCCATGGGCCAAACCTTCCGTATCTTCTTCAGAACTACGCACCTCCACCATGGATTGGATATAACATGGTGTTAGGATCATATTAGAGAAGAAACGGTAAACAAAGTACAGACAAAATTCACCCTATAGAGGGTATTCAACGAGAGTATCGACGTGAGTCAGGACGAGCTCCGATTGAGTAATTTTCATACGTGTTGGAAAGGTATCGGGAAAACAAGATGATAGAACTTCTAATTTTCACGACCTGGAACATTTTGCACACGCACACACACACACGCGAACACGTACACGGGAAATATCTTGTCCATAAAAGGCCTTCTACGCCCTCAAAACCGCATCGCAAGATGGAGAACACCAATGATTTCGCAATTACAACTTCAAATCCCATGGGCCAACCCATCCGTATGGTCTTCAGAACTGTGTGTCTCGAGCATGGATTGGATACAACATGGTGGTAGGCTCATATTTGAGAAGAAATGGTGAACAAAGTAAAGACAAAATTCACCCTATAAAGGGTATTTAACGAGACTATCGACGTGAGTCAGGACGAGCTCCGATTGAGTAATTTTCATAGGTGTTGGAAAGGTATCGGGAAAACGAGATGATAGAACTTCTAATTTTCACGACCTGGAGCATTTTTCACATGCACACACACACGCGCGAGCAAGCATACGGGAAATATCTTGCCTATAAAAGGCCGTCTATGCGCTCAAAAGCGGATCGCAAGATGGAGAAAACAATTGTTTTCGCAATTACAGCTCGAAATCCCATAGGCCAATCCTTCTGTATCTTCTTCAGAACTACATGCCTCCACCATTGATTGGATATAACATGGTGTTAGGCTCATATTAGAGAAGAAACGGTTAACAAAGTAAAGAAAAAATTCACCCTATAGAGGGTATTCAACGAGCGTATCGACGTGAGTCAGGACGAGCTCCGATTGAGTAATTTTCATACGTGTTGGAAAGGTATCGGGAAAACAAGATGATAGAACTTCTAATTTTCACGACCTGGAACATTTTGTACACGCACACACACACACGCGAACACGTACACGGGAAATATCTTGCCCATAAAAGGCCTTCTACGCCCTCAAAACCGGATCGCAAGATGGAGAACACCAATGATTTCGCAATTACAACTACAAATCCCATGGGCCAACCCATCTGTATGGTCTTCAGAACTGTGTGTCTCAAGCATGGATTGGATACAACATGGTGTTAGGCTCATATTAGAGAAGAAACAGTGAACATAGGAAAGATAGAATGCACCCTATAGAGGGTATTCACCGAGACTATCAACGTGTGTCAGGACGAGCTCCGATTGAGTAATTTTCATAGGTGTTGGAAAGGTATCGAGATAACAACATGATGGAAATTCTAATTTTCATGACCTAGAACATCTTGCACGCGCACACACACACACGCGAGCACGCACACGGACAATATCTTGCCCATAAAAGGCCGTCTATGCCCACAAAAGCAAACCGCAAGATGGAGAAAACAATTGATTTCGCTGTTACAGCTCGAAATACCATGGGCCAAACCTTCCGTATGGTCTTCAAAACTACGTGCCTCGACCATTGATTGGATACAACATGGTGTTAGGCTCATATTAGAGAAGAAATAGTGAACAGAGGAAAGACAGAATGCACCCTATAGAGGGTATTCAATGAGACTATCAACGTGAGTCAGGATGAGCTCCGATTGAGTAATTTTCATAGGTGTTGGAAACGTATCGGGATAACAACATGATGGATATTCTAATTTTCCTGACCTAGAACATTTTTCACGCGCGCACACACACACACACACGCGAGCACGCACAAGGACAATATCCTTCCCATAAAAGGCCGTCTATGCCCACAAAAGCAAACCGCAAGATGGAGAAAACACTTGATTTGCAGTTACAGCTCGATATCCCATGGGCCAAACCTTCCGTATGGTCTTCAAAACTACGTGCCTCGACCATTGATTGGATACAACATGGTGTTAGGCTCATATTAGAGAAGAAAAAATGAACAAACGAAAGACAAAATTCACCCTATAGAGGGCATTCAATGAGACTATTAACATGAGTCGGGACGAGCTCCGATTGAGTAATTTTCATAGGTGTTGGAAAGGTATCGGGAAAACGAGATGATAAACCTTCTAATTGTCACGACCTGGAACATTTTGGACATGCGCACACACAAGCGAACATGCACACAACAAATATCTTACCCATAAAAGGCCGTCTATGCCCTAAAAATGGATCACAAGATGGGGAAAACAAATGATTTCGCAGTTACAACTCCAAATCCTATGGGCCAACCCATCCGTATGGTCTTCGGAACTATGCGCCTCGACCATGGATTTGATACAATATGGTTTTAGGCTCATAATAGAGAAGAAACAATGAACAAAGGAAAGAGAAAATTCACCCTATAGAGGGTATTCAACGAGATTATCAACGTGAGTTAGGACGAGCTCCCATTGAGTAATTTTCATAGGTGTTGGAAGGGTATAAGGAAAACGAAATGATAGAACTTTTAATTTTCACGACCTGGAACATTTTGCACACGCACACACACGCGTGCACGCAAGCATACGGGAAATATCTTGCCCATAAAAGGCCGCCTATGCGCTCAAAAACATATCGCAAGATGAAGAAAACAATTGTTTTCGCAGTTACAGCTCGAAATCCCATGGGCCAAACCTTCCGTATCTTCTTCAGAACTACGCACCTCCACCATGGATTGGATATAACATGGTGTTAGGATCATATTAGAGAAGAAACGGTAAACAAAGTACAGACAAAATTCACCCTATAGAGGGTATTCAACGAGAGTATCGACGTGAGTCAGGACGAGCTCCGATTGAGTAATTTTCATACGTGTTGGAAAGGTATCGGGAAAACAAGATGATAGAACTTCTAATTTTCACGACCTGGAACATTTTGCACACGCACACACACACACGCGAACACGTACACGGGAAATATCTTGTCCATAAAAGGCCTTCTACGCCCTCAAAACCGCATCGCAAGATGGAGAACACCAATGATTTCGCAATTACAACTTCAAATCCCATGGGCCAACCCATCCGTATGGTCTTCAGAACTGTGTGTCTCGAGCATGGATTGGATACAACATGGTGGTAGGCTCATATTTGAGAAGAAATGGTGAACAAAGTAAAGACAAAATTCACCCTATAAAGGGTATTTAACGAGACTATCGACGTGAGTCAGGACGAGCTCCGATTGAGTAATTTTCATAGGTGTTGGAAAGGTATCGGGAAAACGAGATGATAGAACTTCTAATTTTCACGACCTGGAGCATTTTTCACATGCACACACACACGCGCGAGCAAGCATACGGGAAATATCTTGCCTATAAAAGGCCGTCTATGCGCTCAAAAGCGGATCGCAAGATGGAGAAAACAATTGTTTTCGCAATTACAGCTCGAAATCCCATAGGCCAATCCTTCTGTATCTTCTTCAGAACTACATGCCTCCACCATTGATTGGATATAACATGGTGTTAGGCTCATATTAGAGAAGAAACGGTTAACAAAGTAAAGAAAAAATTCACCCTATAGAGGGTATTCAACGAGCGTATCGACGTGAGTCAGGACGAGCTCCGATTGAGTAATTTTCATACGTGTTGGAAAGGTATCGGGAAAACAAGATGATAGAACTTCTAATTTTCACGACCTGGAACATTTTGTACACGCACACACACACACGCGAACACGTACACGGGAAATATCTTGCCCATAAAAGGCCTTCTACGCCCTCAAAACCGGATCGCAAGATGGAGAACACCAATGATTTCGCAATTACAACTGCAAATACCATGGGCCAACCCATCCGTATGGTCTTCAGAACTGTGTGTCTCGAGCATGGATTGGATACATCATGGTGGTAGGCTCATATTTGAGAAGAAACAGTGAACAGAGGAAAGCTAGAATGCACCCTATAGAGGGTATTCAACGAGATTATCAACGTGAGTTAGGACGAGCTCCGCTTGAGTAATTTTCATAGGTGTTGGAAAGGTATCGGGATAACAACACGATGTAAATTCTAACTTTCATGACCTAGAACATTTTGCACGCGCACACACACCCGCACGAGCAAGCACACAGACAATATCTTGCCCATAAAAGGTCGTCTATGCCCACAAAAGCAAACCGCAAGATGGAAAAAACAATTGATTTCGCAGTTACAGCTCGAAATCCCATGGGCCAAACCTTCCGTATGGTCCTCAAAACTACGTGCCTCGACCATTGACTGGATACAACATGGTATTAGGCTCATATTAGAGAAGAAACATTGAACAAAGGAAAAACAAAATTCACCCTATAGAGGGTATTCAACGAGACTATCAACGTGAGTCAAGACGAGCTCCGATTGAGTAATTTTCATAGGTGTTGGTAACGTATCGGGAAAACGAGATGATAGACCTTCTAATTTTCTCGACCTGGAAGATTTTGCACACGCAACTTGCGAGCACGCACAAGGGAAATATCTTGCCCGTAAAAGGTCGTCTATGCTCTCAAAAACGGACTGCAAGATGGAGAAAACAATTGTTTTCGCAGTTACAGCTCCAAATCCCATGGACCAACCCATTCGTATGGTCTTTAGAACTAAGCGCCTCGACCATGGATTGGATAAAACATGGTGGTAGCCTCATATTAGAGAAGAAACGGTGAACAAAGTAAGTACAAAATTCACCCTATAGGGGGTATTCAACGAGACTATCGACGTGAGTCAGGACGAACTCCGATTGAGTAATTTTCATAGGTGTTGGAAGGGTTTCAGGAAAACGACATGATAGAACTTCTAATTTTCACGACATGGAACATTTTGCACAGGCACAGACACACGCGCGAGCAAGCATATGGGAAATATCTTGCCCATAAAAGGCCGTCTATGCGCTCAAAAGCACATCGCAAGATGGAGAAAACAATTGTTTTCGCAGTTACAGCTCGAAATCCCATGGGCCAATCCTTACGTATGTTCTTTAGAACTACGCGCCTCCACCATGGATTGGATATAACATGGTGTTAGTCTCAAATTAGAGAAGAAACGGTAAACAAAGTAAAGAAAAAATACACCCTATAGAGGGTATTCAACGAGAGTATCGACGTGAGTCTGGACGAGCTCCGATTGAGTAATTTTCATACGTGTTGGAAATGTATCGGGAAAACGAGATGATAGAACTTCTAATTTTCACGACCTGGAACATTTTGCACACGCACACACACGCACGAACATGTACAAGGGAAATATCTTGCCCTTAAAAGGCCACCTACACCCTCAAAAACGGATCGCAAGATGGAGAACACCAATGATTTCGCAGTTACAACTTAAAATCCCATGGGCCAACCCATCCGTATGGTCTTCAGAACTGTTTGTCTCGAGCATGGATTGGATACAACATGGTGGTAGGCTCATATTAGAGAAGAAACGGTGAACAAAGTAAAGACAAAATTCACCCTATAGAGGGTATTCAACGAGACAATCGACGTGAGTCAGGACGAGCTCCGATTGAGTGATTTTCATAGGTGTTGGAAGGGTTTCAGGAAAACGACATCATAGAACTTCTAATTTTCACGACCTGGAACATTTTGCACACGCATACACAAACGCACGAGCCAGCATACGGGAAATATCTTTCCCATAAAAGGCCGTCTATGCGCTCAAAAGCGGATCACAAGATGGAGAAAACAATTGTTTTCGCAGTTACAGCTCGAAATCCCATGGGCCAATCCTTCCGTATGTTTTTCAGAACTACGCGCCTCCACCATTGATTAGATATAACATGGTGTTAGGCTCATATTAGAGAAGAAACGTTAAACAAATTAAAGACAAAATTCACCCTATAGAGGGTATTCAACGAGAGTATCGACGTGAGTGAGGACGAGCTCCGATTGAGTAATTTTCATACGTGTTGGAAAGGTATCGGGAAAACGAGATGATAGAAATTCTAATTTTCACGACCTGGAACATTTTGCACACGCACACACACACGCGAACACGTACACAGGAAATATCTTGCCCATAAAAGGCCGTCTACGCCCTCAAAAACGGATCGCAAGATGGAGAACACCAATGATTTCGCAGTTACAACTTCAAATCCCATGGGCCAACCCATCCGTATGGTCTTCAAAACTGTGTGTCTCAAGCATGGATTGGATACAACATGGTGTTAGGCTCATATTAGAGAAGAAACAGTGAACATAGGAAAGATAGAATGCACCCTATAGAGGGTATTCAATGAGACTATCAACGTGAGTCAGGATGAGCTCCGATTGAGTAATTTTCATAGGTGTTGGAAAGGTATCGGGAAAACGAGATGATAGAACTTCTAATTTTCACGGCCTGGAACATTTTGCACACGCACACACACACGCGAACACGTACATGGGAAATATCTTGCCCATAAAAGGCCGTCTACGCCCTCAAAAACGGATCACAAGATGGAGAACACCAATGATTTCGCAGTTACAACTTCAAATCCCATGGGCCAACCCATCCGTATGGTCTTCAGAACTGTGTGTCTCGAGCATGGATTGGATACAACATTATGTTAGGCTCATATTAGAGAAGAAACAGTGAACAGAGGAAAGCTAGAATGCACCCTATAGAGGGTATTCAACGAGATTATCAACGTGAGTTAGGACGAGCTCCGCTTGAGTAATTTTCATAGGAGTTGGAAAGGTATCGGGATAACAACATGATGTAAATTCTAACTTTCATGACCTAGAACATTTTGCACGCGCACACACACCTGCACGAGCACGCACACAGACAATATCTTGCCCATAAAAGGTCGTCTATGCCCACAAAAGCAAACCGCAAGATGGAAAAAACAATTGATTTCGCAGTTACAGCTCGAAATCCCATGGGCCAAACCTTCCGTATGGTCTTCAAAACTACGTGCCTCGACCATTGATTGGATACAACATGGTATTAGGCTCATATTAGAGAAGAAACATTGAACAAAGGAAAAACAAAATTCACCCTATAGAGGGTATTCAACGAGACTATCAACGTGAGTCAAGACGAGCTCCGATTGAGTAATTTTCATAGGTGTTGGAAACGTCTCTAGAAAACGAGATGATAGACCTTCTAATTTTCTCGACCTGGAAGATTTTGCACACGCAACATGCGAGCACGCACAAGGGAAATATCTTGCCCGTAAAAGGTCGTCTATGCTCTCAAAAACGGACTGCAAGATGGAGAAAACAATTGTTTTCGCAGTTACAGCTCCAAATCCCATGGACCAACCCATTCGTATGGTCTTTAGAACTAAGCGCCTTGACCATGGATTGGATAAAACATGGTGGTAGCCTCATATTAGAGAAGAAACGGTGAACAAAGTAAGTACAAAATTCACCCTATAGGGGGTATTCAACGAGACTATCGACGTGAGTCAGGACGAACTCCGATTGAGTAATCTTCATAGGTGTTGGAACGGTTTCAGGAAAACGACATGATAGAACTTCTAATTTTCACGACATGGAACATTTTGCACGGGCACAGACACACGCGCGAGCAAGCATACGGGAAATATCTTGCCCATAAAAGGCCGTCTATGCGCTCAAAAGCACATCGCAAGATGGAGAAAACAATTGTTTTCGCAGTTACAGCTCGAAATCCCATGGGCCAATCCTTCCGTTTGTTCTTTAGAACTACGCGCCTCCACCATGGATTGGATATAACATGGTGTTAGGCTCAAATTAGAGAAGAAACGGTAAACAAAGTAAAGACAAAATACATCCTATAGAGGGTATTCAACGAGAGTATCGACGTGAGTCTGGACGAGCTCCGATTGAGTAATTTTCATACGTGTTGGAAATGTATCGGGAAAACGAGATGATAGAACTTCTAATTTTCACGACCTGGAACATTTTGCACACGCACACACACGCACGAACATGTACAAGGGAAATATCTTGTCCATAAAAGGCCGCCTACACCCTCAAAAACGGATCGCAAGATGGAGAACACCAATGATTTCGCAGTTACAACTTAAAATCCCATGGGCCAACCCATCCGTATGGTCTTCAGAACTGTCTGTCTCGAGCATGGATTGGATACAACATGGTGGTAGGCTCATATTAGCGAAGAAACGGTGAACAAAGTAAAGACAAAATTCACCCTATAGAGGGTATTCAACGAGACAATCGACGTGAGTCGGGACGAGCTCCGATTGAGTGATTTTCATAGGTGTTGGAAGGGTTTCAGGAAAACGACATGATAGAACTTCTAATTTTCACGACCTGGAACATTTTGCACACGCATACATAAACGCGTGAGCCAGCATACGGGAAATATCTTGCCCATAAAAGGCCGTCTATGCGCTCAAAAGCGGATCGCAAGATGGAGAAAACAATTGTTTTCGCAGTTACAGCTCGAAATCCCATGGGCCAATCCTTCCGTATGTTTTTCAGAACTACGCGCCTCCACCATTGATTAGATATAACATGGTGTTAGGCTCATATTAGAGAAGAAACGTTAAACAAATTAAAGACAAAATTCACCCTATAGAGGGTATTCAACGAGAGTATCGACGTGAGTGAGGACGAGCTCCGATTGAGTAATTTTCATACGTGTTGGAAAGGTATCGGGAAAACGAGATGATAGAAATTCTAATTTTCACGACCTGGAACATTTTGCACACGCACACACACACGCGAACACGTACATAGGAAATATCTTGCCCATAAAAGGCCGTCTACGCCCTCAAAAACGGATCGCAAGATGGAGAACACCAATGATTTCGCAGTTACAACTTCAAATCCCATGGGCCAACCCATCCGTATGGTCTTCAAAACTGTGTGTCTCAAGCATGGATTGGATACAACATGGTGTTAGGCTCATATTAGAGAAGAAACAGTGAACATAGGAAAGATAGAATGCACCCTATAGAGGGTATTCAATGAGACTATCAACGTGAGTCAGGATGAGCTCCGATTGAGTAATTTTCATAGGTGTTGGAAACGTATCGGGATAACAACATGATGGATATTCTAATTTTCATGACCTAGAACATTTTGCACGCGCACACACACACACACATGCGAGCACGCACACGGACAATATCCTTCCCATAGAAGGTCGTCTATGCCCACAAAAGCAAACCGCAAGATGGAGAAAACACTTGATTTCGCAGTTACAGCTCGAAATCCCATGGGCCAAACCTTCCGTATGGTCTTCAAAACTACGTGCCTCGACCATTGATTGGATACAACATGGTGTTAGGATCATATTAGAGAAGAAACAATGAACAAACGAAAGACAAAATTCACCATATAGAGGGCATTCGATGAGACTATTAACGTGAGTCGGGACGAGCTCCGATTTAGTAATTTTCGTAGGTTTTCGAAAGGTATCGCGAAAACGAGATGATAGACCTTCTAATTCTCACGACCTGGAACATTTTGGACATGCGCACACACAAGCGAACGTGCACACAAGAAATATCTTACCCATAAAAGACCGTCTATGCCCTAAAAATGGATCACAAGATGGGGAAAACAAATGATTTCGCAGTTACAACTCCAAATCCCATGGGCCAACCCATCCGTATGGTCTTCAGAACTATGCGCCTAGACCATGGATTTGATACAACATGGTTTTAGACTCATAATAGAGAAGAAACAATGAACAAAGGAAAGAGAAAATTCACCCTATAGAGGGTATTCAACGAGACTATCAACGTGAGTCTGGACGAGCTCCCATTGAGTAATTTTCATAGGTGTTGGAAAGGTATTGGGAAAACGAGATGATAGACCTTCTAATTTTCATGACCTGGAAGATTTTGCACACGCGCACACACGTGAGCATGCACACGGGAAATATCTTGCCCGTAAAAGGTCGTCTATGCTCTCAAAAATGGATCGCAAGATGGAGAAAACAATTGTTTTCGAAGTTATAGCTCCAAATCCCATGGACCAACCCATCCGTATGGTCTTCAGAACTAAGCGTCTCGACCATGGATTGGATACAACATGGAGGTAGGCTCATATTGGAGAAGAAACGGTGAACAAAGTAAAGACAAAATTCACCCTATAGAGGGTATTCAATGGGACTATCAAGGTGAGTCAGGACGAGCTCCGATACAGTAATTTTCATAGGTGTTGCAAGGGTATCAGGAAAACGACATCATAGAACTTCTACTTTTCACGACCTGGAACATTTTGCACACGCACACACACACACACAAACAAGTACACGGGAAATATCTTGCCCATAAAAGGCCGTCTATGCCCACACAAACGGATCGCAAGATGGGGAACACCAATGATTTCGTAGTTACAACACCAAATCCCATGGGCCGACCCATCCGTATGGTCTTCAGAACTATGCGCCTCGACAATGGATTTGATACAACATGGTGTTAGGCTCATATTAGAGAAGAAACACTGAACAAAGGAAAGACAAAATTCACCCTATAGAGGGTATTCAACGAGACTATCAACGTCAGTCAGGACGAGCTCCGATTGAGTAATTTTCATAGGTGTTGGAAAGGTATCGGGAAAACGAGATGATAGACCTTCGAATTTTCTCGACCTGGAAGATTTTACACACGCACAAACACGCGAGCACGCACACGGGAAATATCTTGCCCGTAAAAGGTCATCTATGTTCTCAAAAACGGACCGCAAGATGGCAAAGACAATAGTTTTCGCAGTTACAACTCCAAATCCCATGGACCAACCTATCCGTATGGTCTTCAGAACTATGCGCCTCGACAATGGATTTGATACAACATGCTGTTAGGCTCATATTAGAGAAGAAACACTGAACAAAGGAAAGACAAATTTCACCCTATAGAGGGTATTCAACGAGACTATCAACGTCAGTCAGGACGAGCTCCGATTGAGTAATTTTCATAGGTGTTGGAAAGGTATCGGGAAAACGAGATGATAGACCTTCGAATTTTCTCGACCTGGAAGATTTTACACACGCACAAACACGCGAGCACGCACACGGGAAATATCTTGCCCGTAAAAGGTCATCTATGTTCTCAAAAACGGACCGCAAGATGGCAAAGACAATAGTTTTCGCAGTTACAACTCCAAATCCCATGGACCAACCTATCCGTATGGTCTTCAGAACTATGCGCCTCGACAATGGATTTGATACAACATGCTGTTAGGCTCATATTAGAGAAGAAACACTGAACAAAGGAAAGACAAAATTCACCCTATAGAGGGTATTCAACGAGACTATCAACGTCAGTCAGGACGAGCTCCGATTGAGTAATTTTCATAGGTGTTGGAAAGGTATCGGGAAAACGAGATGATAGACCTTCGAATTTTCTCGACCTGGAAGATTTTACACACGCACAAACACGCGAGCACGCACACGGGAAATATCTTGCCCGTAAAAGGTCATCTATGTTCTCAAAAACGGACCGCAAGATGGCGAAGACAATAGTTTTCGCAGTTACAACTCCAAATCCCATGGACCAACCTATCCGTATGGTCTTTAGAACTAAGCGCCTAAACCATGGATTGGATAAAACATGGTGGTAGGCTCATATTAGGGAAGAAACGGTGAACAAAGTAAAGACAAAATTCAACCTATAGAGGGTATTCAACGAGACTATCGACGTGAGTCAGGACGAGCTCCGATTGAGTAATTTTCATAGGTGTTGGAAGGGTATAAGGAAAACGAAATGATAGAACTTTTAATTTTCATGACCTGGAACATTTTGCACACGCACACACACACGCGCACGCAAGCATACGGGAAATATCTTGCCCATAAAAGGCCGCCTATGCGCTCAAAAACATATCGCAAGATGGAGAAAACAGTTGTTTTTGCAGTTACAGCTCGAAATCCCATGGGCCAAACCTTCCGTATATTCTTCAGAACTACGCACCTCCACCATGGATTGGATATAACATGGTATTAGGCTCATATTAGAGAAGAAACGGTAAACAAAGTAAAGACAAAATTCACCCTATAGAGGGTATTCAACGAGAGTATCGACGTGAGTCAGGACGAGCTCCGATTGAGTAATTTTCATACGTGTTGGAAAGGTATCGGGAAAACAAGATGATAGAACTTCTAATTTTCACGACCTGGAACATTTTGCACACGCACACACACACACGCGAACACGTACACGGGAAATATCTTGCCCATAAAAGGCCTTCTATGCCCTCAAATCCGGATCGCAAGATGGAGAACACCAATAATTTCGCAATTACAACTTCAAATCCCATGGGCCAATCCATCTGTATGGTCCTCAGAACTGTGTGTCTCGAGCATGGATTGGATACACCATGGTGGTAGGCTCATATTTGAGAAGAAATGGTGAATGAAGTAAAGACAAAATTCACCCTATAGAGGGTATTTAATGAGACTATCGACGTGAGTCAGGACGAGCTCCGATTGAGTAATTTTCATAGGTGTTGGAAAGGTATCGGGAAAACGACATGATAGAACTTCTAATTTTCACGACCTCGAACATTTTGCACACGCACACACACACACACGCGAGCAAGCATACGGGAAATATCTTGCCCATAAAAGGCCATCTATGCGCTCAAAAGCGGATCGCAAGATGGAGAAAACAATTGTTTTCGCAATTACAGCTCGAAATCCCATGGGCCAATCCTTCGGTATGTTCTTCAGAACTACGCGCCTCCACCATGGATTGGATATAACGTGGTGTTAGGCTCATATTAGAGAAGAAATGGTAAACAAAGTAAAGAAAAAATTCACCCTATAGAGGGTATTCAACGAGAGTATCGACGTGAGTCAGGACGAGCTCCGATTGAGTAATTTTCATATGTGTTGGAAAGGTATCGGGAAAACAAGATGATAGAACTTCTAATTTTCACGACCTGGAACATTTTGCACACACACACACACACACGCGAACACGTACACGGGAAATATCTTGCCCATAAAAGGCCTTCTACGCCCTCAAAACCGGATCGCAAGATGGAGAACACCAATGATTTCGCAATTACAACTTCAAATCCCATGGGCCAACCCATCCGTATGGTCTTCAGAACTGTGTGTCTCGAGCATGGATTGGATACAACATGGTGGTAGGTTCATCTTACAGAAGAAACGGTGAACAAAGTAAAGACAAAATTCACCCTATAGAGGGTATTCAACGAGACTATCGACGTGAGTCAGGACGAGCTCCGATTGAGTAATTTTCATAGGTGTTGCAAGGGTTTCAGGAAAATGACATGATAGAACTTCTAATTTTCACGACCTGGAACATTTTGCACACACACACACGCGCGCGAGGAAGCATACAGGAAATATCTTGCCCATAAAAGGTCGTCTATGCGCTCAAAAGCGGATCGCAAGATGGAGAAAACAATTGTTTTCGCAGTTACAGCTCGAAATCCCATGGGCCAATCCTACCGATGTTCTTCAGAACTACGCGCCTCCACCACGGATTGGATATAAAATGGTGTTAGGCTCATATTAGAGAAGAAACGGTAAACAAAGTAAAGACAAAATTCACCCTATAGAGGGTATTCAACGAGAGTATCAACGTGAGTCAGGACGAGCTCCGATTGAGTAATTTTCATAGGTGTTGGAAAGGTATCAGGAAAACGAGATGATAGACCTTCTAATTTTCACGACCTAGAAGATTTTGCACATGCACACACACGCGAGCACGCACACGGGAAATATCTTGCCCGAAAAAGGTCGTCTATGCTCTCAAAAACGGATCGCAAGATGGAGAAAACAATTGTTTTCGCAGTTGTAGGTCCAAATCCCATGGACCACCCTATCTGTATGGTCTTCAGAACTAAGCGTCTCGACCATGGATTGGATACAACATGGAGGTTGGCTCATACTAGAGAAGAAATGGTGAACAAAGTAAAGACAAAATTCACCCTATAGAGGGTATTCAATGGGACTATCGAGGTGAGTCAGGACGAGCTGCGATACACTAATTTTCATAGGTGTTGGAAGGGTATCAGGAAAATGACATCATAGAACTTCTACTTTTCACGGCCTGGAACATTTTGCACACGCACACACACACGCAAACAAGTACACGGGAAATATCTTGCCCATAAAAGGCCGTCTACGCCCACAAAAACGGATCGCAAGATGGGGAACACCAATGATTTCGTAGTTACAACACCAAATCCCATGGACCACCCCATCTGTATGGTCTTCAGAACTATGCGCCTCGACCATGGATTTGATACACCATGGTGATAGGCTCATATTAGAGAAGAAACACTGAACAAAGGAAAGACAAAATTCACCCTATAGAGGGTATTCAACGAGACTATCAACGTGAGTCAGGACGAGCTCCGATTGAGTAATTTTCATAGGTGTTGGAAAGGTATCGGGAACACGAGATGATAGACCTTCGAATTTTCTCGACCTGGAAAATTTTGCACACGCACAAACACGCGAGCACGCACACGGGAAATATCTTGCCCGTAAAAGGTCGTCTATGCTCTCAAAAACGGACCGCAAGATGGCGAAAACAATAGTTTTCGCAGTTACAGCTCCAAATCCCATGGACCAACCCATCCGTATGGTATTTAGAACTAAGCGCCTCGACCATGGATTGGATACAACATGGTGGTAGGTTCATCTTACAGAAGAAACGGTGAACAAAGTAAAGACAAAATTCACCCTATAGAGGGTATTCAACGAGACTATCGACGTGAGTCAGGACGAGCTCCGATTGAGTAATTTTCATAGGTGTTGCAAGGGTTTCAGGAAAATGACATGATAGAACTTCTAATTTTCACGACCTGGAACATTTTGCACACACACACACGCGCGCGAGGAAGCATACAGGAAATATCTTGCCCATAAAAGGTCGTCTATGCGCTCAAAAGCGGATCGCAAGATGGAGAAAACAATTGTTTTCGCAGTTACAGCTCGAAATCCCATGGGCCAATCCTACCGATGTTCTTCAGAACTACGCGCCTCCACCATGGATTGGATATAAAATGGTGTTAGGCTCATATTAGAGAAGAAACGGTAAACAAAGTAAAGACAAAATTCACCCTATAGAGGGTATTCAACGAGAGTATCAACGTGAGTCAGGACGAGCTCCGATTGAGTAATTTTCATAGGTGTTGGAAAGGTATCAGGAAAACGAGATGATAGACCTTCTAATTTTCACGACCTAGAAGATTTTGCACACGCACACACACGCGAGCACGCACACGGGAAATATCTTGCCCGAAAAAGGTCGTCTATGCTCTCAAAAACGGATCGCAAGATGGAGAAAACAATTGTTTTCGCAGTTGTAGGTCCAAATCCCATGGACCACCCTATCTGTATGGTCTTCAGAACTAAGCGTCTCGACCATGGATTGGATACAACATGGAGGTTGGCTCATACTAGAGAAGAAATGGTGAACAAAGTAAAGACAAAATTCACCCTATAGAGGGTATTCAATGGGACTATCGAGGTGAGTCAGGACGAGCTGCGATACACTAATTTTCATAGGTGTTGGAAGGGTATCAGGAAAATGACATCATAGAACTTCTACTTTTCACGGCCTGGAACATTTTGCACACGCACACACACACGCAAACAAGTACACGGGAAATATCTTGCCCATAAAAGGCCGTCTACGCCCACAAAAACGGATCGCAAGATGGGGAACACCAATGATTTCGTAGTTACAACACCAAATCCCATGGACCACCCCATCTGTATGGTCTTCAGAACTATGCGCCTCGACCATGGATTTGATACACCATGGTGATAGGCTCATATTAGAGAAGAAACACTGAACAAAGGAAAGACAAAATTCACCCTATAGAGGGTATTCAACGAGACTATCAACGTGAGTCAGGACGAGCTCCGATTGAGTAATTTTCATAGGTGTTGGAAAGGTATCGGGAACACGAGATGATAGACCTTCGAATTTTCTCGACCTGGAAAATTTTGCACACGCACAAACACGCGAGCACGCACACGGGAAATATCTTGCCCGTAAAAGGTCGTCTATGCTCTCAAAAACGGACCGCAAGATGGCGAAAACAATAGTTTTCGCAGTTACAGCTCCAAATCCCATGGACCAACCCATCCGTATGGTATTTAGAACTAAGCGCCTCGACCATGGATTGGATACAACATGGTGGTAGGTTCATCTTACAGAAGAAACGGTGAACAAAGTAAAGACAAAATTCACCCTATAGAGGGTATTCAACGAGACTATCGACGTGAGTCAGGACGAGCTCCGATTGAGTAATTTTCATAGGTGTTGCAAGGGTTTCAGGAAAATGACATGATAGAACTTCTAATTTTCACGACCTGGAACATTTTGCACACACACACACGCGCGCGAGGAAGCATACAGGAAATATCTTGCCCATAAAAGGTCGTCTATGCGCTCAAAAGCGGATCGCAAGATGGAGAAAACAATTGTTTTCGCAGTTACAGCTCGAAATCCCATGGGCCAATCCTACCGATGTTCTTCAGAACTACGCGCCTCCACCATGGATTGGATATAAAATGGTGTTAGGCTCATATTAGAGAAGAAACGGTAAACAAAGTAAAGACAAAATTCACCCTATAGAGGGTATTCAACGAGAGTATCAACGTGAGTCAGGACGAGCTCCGATTGAGTAATTTTCATAGGTGTTGGAAAGGTATCAGGAAAACGAGATGATAGACCTTCTAATTTTCACGACCTAGAAGATTTTGCACACGCACACACACGCGAGCACGCACACGGGAAATATCTTGCCCGAAAAAGGTCGTCTATGCTCTCAAAAACGGATCGCAAGATGGAGAAAACAATTGTTTTCGCAGTTGTAGGTCCAAATCCCATGGACCACCCTATCTGTATGGTCTTCAGAACTAAGCGTCTCGACCATGGATTGGATACAACATGGAGGTTGGCTCATACTAGAGAAGAAATGGTGAACAAAGTAAAGACAAAATTCACCCTATAGAGGGTATTCAATGGGACTATCGAGGTGAGTCAGGACGAGCTGCGATACACTAATTTTCATAGGTGTTGGAAGGGTATCAGGAAAATGACATCATAGAACTTCTACTTTTCACGGCCTGGAACATTTTGCACACGCACACACACACGCAAACAAGTACACGGGAAATATCTTGCCCATAAAAGGCCGTCTACGCCCACAAAAACGGATCGCAAGATGGGGAACACCAATGATTTCGTAGTTACAACACCAAATCCCATGGACCACCCCATCTGTATGGTCTTCAGAACTATGCGCCTCGACCATGGATTTGATACAACATGGTGATAGGCTCATATTAGAGAAGAAACACTGAACAAAGGAAAGACAAAATTCACCCTATAGAGGGTATTCAACGAGACTATCAACGTGAGTCAGGACGAGCTCCGATTGAGTAATTTTCATAGGTGTTGGAAAGGTATCGGGAACACGAGATGATAGACCTTCGAATTTTCTCGACCTGGAAAATTTTGCACACGCACAAACACGCGAGCACGCACACGGGAAATATCTTGCCCGTAAAAGGTCGTCTATGCTCTCAAAAACGGACCGCAAGATGGCGAAAACAATAGTTTTCGCAGTTACAGCTCCAAATCCCATGGACCAACCCATCCGTATGGTATTTAGAACTAAGCGCCTCGACCATGGATTGGATACAACATGGTGGTAGGTTCATCTTACAGAAGAAACGGTGAACAAAGTAAAGACAAAATTCACCCTATAGAGGGTATTCAACGAGACTATCGACGTGAGTCAGGACGAGCTCCGATTGAGTAATTTTCATAGGTGTTGCAAGGGTTTCAGGAAAACGACATGATAGAACTTCTAATTTTCACGACCTGGAACATTTTGCACACACACACACACACGCGCGCGAGCAAGCATACGGGAAATATCTTGCCCATAAAAGGCCGTCTATGCGCTCAAAAGCGGATCGCAAGATGGAGAAAACAATTGTTTTCGCAGTTACATCTCGAAATCCCATGGGCCAATCCTACCGATGTTCTTCAGAACTACGCGCCTCCACCATGGATTGGATATAAAATGGTGTTAGGCTCATATTAGAGAAGAAACGGTAAACAAAGTAAAGACAAAATTCACCCTATAGAGGGTATTCAACGAGAGTATCAACGTGAGTCAGGACGAGCTCCAATTGAGTAATTTTCATAGGTGTTGGAAAGGTATCAGGAAAACGAGATGATAGACCTTCTAATTTTCACGACCTAGAAGATTTTGCACACGCACACACACGCGACCACGCACACGGGAAATATCTTGCCCGAAAAAGGTCGTCTATGCTCTCAAAAACGGATCGCAAGATGGAGAAAACAATTGTTTTCGCAGTTGTAGGTCCAAATCCCATGGACCACCCTATCTGTATGGTCTTCAGAACTAAGCGTCTCGACCATGGATTGGATACAACATGGAGGTTGGCTCATACTAGAGAAGAAATTGTGAACAAAGTAAAGACAAAATTCACCCTATAGAGGGTATTCAATGGGACTATCGAGGTGAGTCAGGACGAGCTGCAATACACTAATTTTCATAGGTGTTGGAAGGGTATCAGGAAAATGACATCATAGAACTTCTACTTTTCACGGCCTGGAACATTTTGCACACGCACACACACACGCAAACAAGTACACGGGAAATATCTTGCCCATAAAAGGCCGTCTACGCCCACAAAAACGGAACGCAAGATGGGGAACACCAATGATTTCGTAGTTACAACACCAAATCCCATGGACCACCCCATCTGTATGGTCTTCAGAACTATGCGCCTCGACCATGGATTTGATACAACATGGTGTTAGGCTCATATTAGAGAGGAAACACTGAACAAAGGAAAGACAAAATTCACCCTATAGAGGGTATTCAACGAGACTATCAACGTGAGTCAGGACGAGCTCCGATTGAGTAATTTTCATAGGTGTTGGAAAGGTATCGGGAACACGAGATGATAGACCTTCGAATTTTCTCGACCTGGAAAATTTTGCACACGCACAAACACGCGAGCACGCACACGGGAAATATCTTGCCCGTAAAAGGTCGTCTATGCTCTCAAAAACGGACCGCAAGATGGCGAAAACAATAGTTTTCGCAGTTACAGCTCCAAATCCCATGGACCAACCCATCCGTATGGTATTTAGAACTAAGCGCCTCGACCATGGATTGGATACAACATGGTGGTAGGTTCATCTTACAGAAGAAACGGTGAACAAAGTAAAGACAAAATTCACCCTATAGAGGGTATTCAACGAGACTATCGACGTGAGTCAGGATGAGCTCCGATTGAGTAATTTTCATAGGTGTTGCAAGGGTTTCAGGAAAATGACATGATAGAACTTCTAATTTTCACGACCTGGAACATTTTGCACACACACACACACGCGCGCGAGCAAGCATACGGGAAATATCTTGCCCATAAAAGGCCGGCTATGCGCTCAAAAGCGGATCGCAAGATGGAGAAAACAATTTTTTTCGCAGTTACAGCTCGGAATCCCATGGGCCAATCTTACCGTATGTTCTTCAGAACTATGCGCCTCCACCATGGATTGGATATAACATGGTGTTAGGCTCATATTAGAGAAGAAACGGTAAACAAAGTAAAGACAAAATTCACCGTATAGAGGGTATTCAACGAGAGTATCGACGTGAGTCAGGACGAGCTCCGATTGAGTAATTTTCATACGTGTTGGAAAGGTATCGGGAAAACGAGATGATAGAACTTCTAATTTTCACGATCTGGAACATTTTGCACAGGCACACGTACACGCGAACACGTACACGGGAAATATCTTGCCCATAAAAGGTCGTCTCTGCCCACAACAGATGGAGAACACCAATGATTTCGCAGTTACAACATCAAATCCCATGGGCCAACCCATCCGTATGGTCTTCAGAACTGTGTGTCTCGAGCATGGATTGGATACAACATGGTGTTAGGCTCATATTAGAGAAGAAACAGTGAACAGAGGAAAGATATAATGCACCCTACAGAGGGTATACAACGAGACTATCAACGTGAGTCAGGACAAGCTTCGATTGAGTAATTTTCATAGGTGTTGGAAAGGTATCGGGATAACAACATGATGGAAATTCTAATTTTCATGACCTAGAAAATTTTGCACGCGCACACACACACATGCGAGCATGCACACGGACAATATCTTGCCCATAAAAGGCCGTTTCTGCCCACAACAGCAAACCGCAAGATGGAGAAAACAATTGATTTCGCAGTTACAGCTCGAAATCCCATGGGCCAAACCTTCCGTGTGGTCTTCAAAACTACGTGCCTCGACCATTGATTGGACACAACATGGTGTTAGGCTCATATTAGAGAAGAAACAATGAACAAAGGACAGACAAAATTCACCCTATAGAGGGCATTCAATGAGACTATTAACGTGAGTCGGGACGAGCTCCGATTGAGTATTTTTCATAGGTGTTGGAAAGGTATCGGGAAAACGAGATGATAGACCTTCTAATTTTCACGACCTGGAACATATTGGACATGCGCACACACAAGCGAGCATGCACACAAGAAATATCTTACCCATAAAAGGCCGTCTATGCCCTAAAAATGGATCACAAGATGGGGAAAACAAATGATTTCGCAGTTACAACTCCAGATCCCATGGGCCAACCCATCCGTATGGTCTTCAGAACTATGCGCCTCGACCATGGATTTGGTACAACATGGTTTTAGGCTCATATTAGAGAACAAACAATGAACAAAGGAAAGACAAAATTCATCCTATAGAGGATATTCAACGAGACTATCAACGTGAGTCAGGACGAGCTCCGATTGAGTAATTTTCATAGCTGTTGGAAAGGCATCAGGAAAACGAGATGATAGACCTTCTAATTTTCACGACCTAGAAGATTTTGCACACGCACACACACGCGAGCATGCGGACGGGAAATATCTTGCCCGTAAAAGGTCATCTATGCTCTCAAAAACGGACCGCAAGATGGCGAAAACAATAGTTTTCGCAGTTACAGCTCCAAATCCCATGGACCAACCCATCTGTATGGTCTTTAGAACTAAGTGCCTCGACCGTGGATTGGATACAACATGGTGGTAGGTTCATATTACAGAAGAAATGGTGAACAAAGTAAAGACAAAATTCACCCTATAGAGGGTATTCAACGAGACTATGTACGTGAGTCAGGACGAGCTCCGATTGAGTAATTTTCATAGGTGTTGCAAGGGTTTCAGGAAAACGACATGATAGAACTTCTAATTTTCACGACCTGGAACATTTTGCACACACACACACGCACGCGAGCAAGCATACGGGAAATATCTTGCCCATAAAAGGCCGTCTATGCGCTCAAAAGCGGATCGCAAGATGGAGAAAACAATTGTTTTCGCAGTTACAGCTCGAAATCCCATGGGCCAATCCTTCCGTATGTTCTTCAAAACTACGCGCCTCCACCATGGATTGGATATAACATGGTGTTAGGATCATATTAGAGAAGAAACGGAAAACAAAGTAAAGACAAAATTCACCCTATAGAGGGTATTCAACGAGAGTATCGACGTGAGTAAGGACGAGCTCCGATTGAGTAATTTTCATACGTGTTGGAAAGGTATCGGGAAAACGAGATGATAGAACTTGTAATTTTCACGACTTGGAACATTGTGCACACGCACACACACACGCAAACACGTACACGGGAAATATCTTGCCCATAAAAGGTCGTCTACGCCCTCAAAAACGGATCCCAAGATGGAGAACACCAATGATTTCGCAGTTACAACATCAAATCCCATGGGCCAACCCATCCGTATGGTCTTCAGAACTGTGTGTATCGAGCATGGATTGGATACAACATGGTGTTAGGCTCATATTAGAGAAGAAACAGTGAACAGAGGAAAGATAGAATGCACCCCATAGAGGGTATTCAACGAGACTATCAACGTGAGTCAGGACGAGCTCCGATTGAGTAATTTTCATAGGTGTTGGAAAGGTATCGGGATAACAACATGATGGAAATTCTAATTTTCATGACCTAGAACATTTTGCACGTGCGCACACACACACACACACGAACACGCACACGGACAATATCTTGCCCATAAAAGGCCGTCTATGCCCCAAAAGCAAACCGCAAGATGGAGAAAACAATTGATTTCGCAGTTACAACTTGAAATCCCATGGGCCAAACCTTCCGTATGGTCTTCAAAACTACGTGCCTCGACCATTTATTGGATAAAACATGGTGTTAGGCTCATATTAGAGAAGAAACAATGAACAAAGGAAAGAAAAAATTCACCCTATAGAGGGCATTCAATGAGACTATTAACGTGAGTCGGGACGAGCTCCGATTGAGTAATTTTCATAGGTGTTGGAAAGGTATCGAGAAAACGAGATGATAGACCTTCTAATTTTCACGACCTGGTACATTTTGGACATGCGCACACACAAGCGAGCATGCACACAAGAAATATCTTAATCATAAAAGGCCCTCTATGCCCTAAAAATGGATCACAAGATGGGGAAAACAAATGATTTCGCAGTTACAACTCCAAATCCCATGGGCCAACCCATCCGTATGGTCTTCAGAACTATGTGCCTCGACCATGGATTTGATACAACATGGTTTTAGGGTCATATTAGAGAACAAACAATGAACAAAGGAAAGACAAAATTCACCCTATAGAGGGTATTCAACGAGACTATCAACGTGAGTCACGACGAGCTCCGATTGAGTAATTTTCATAGGTGTTGGAAAGGTATCAAGAAAACGAGATGATAGACCTTCTAATTTTCACGACCAAGAAGATTTTGCACATGCACACACACGCGAGCACGCACATGGGAAATATCTTGCCCGTAAAAGGTCGTCTATGCTGTCAAAAACGGATCGCAAGCTGGAGAAAACAATTGTTTTCGCAGTTATAGGTCCAAATACCATGGACCACACCATCTATGTGGTCTTCAGAACTAAGCGTCTCGACCATGGATTGGATACAACATGGAGGTAGGCTCATATTAGAGAAGAAACGGTGAACAAAGTAAGGACAAAATTCACCCTGTAGAGGGTATTGAATGGGACTATCGAGGTGAGTCAGGACGAGCTCCGATACAGTAATTTTCATAGGTGTTGGAAGTGTATCAGGGAAACGAGATCATAGAACTTCTACTTTTCACGACCTGGAACATTTCACACATCCAAACACACGCAAACAAGTACACGGGAAATATCTTGCCCATGAAAGGCCGTCTGCGCCCACAAAAACGGATCGCAAGATGGGGAACACCAATGATTTCGTAGTTACAACACCAAATCCCATGGGCCGACCCATCCGTATAGTCTTCAGAACTATGCGCCTCGACCATGGATTTGATAAAACATGGTGTTAGGCTCATATTAGAGAGGAAACACTTAACAAAGGAAAGACAAAATTCACCCTATAGAGGGTATTCAACGAGACTATCAACGTCAGTCAGGACGAGCTCCGATTGAGTAATTTTCATAGGTGTTGGAAAGGTATCGGGAAAACGAGATGATAGACCTTCAAATTTTCTCGACCTAGAATATTTTGCACACGCACAAACACGCGAGCATGCACACGGGGACTATCTTACCCGTAAAAGGTCGTCTATGCTCTCAAAAACGGACCGCAAGATGGCGAAAACAATAGTTTTCGAAGTTACAGCTCCAAATCCCATGGACCGACCCATCCGTATGGTCTTTAGAACTAAGCGCCTCGACCATGGATTGGATACAACATGGTGGCAGGCTCATATTACAGAAGAAACAGTGAACAAAGTAAAGACAAAATTCACCCTATAGAGGTGAGTCAGGACGAGCTCCGATTGAGTAATTTTCATAGGTGTTGGAAGGGTTTCAGGAAAACGACATGATCGAACTTCTAATTTTCACGACCTGGAACATTTTGCACATGCACACACACACGCGCGAGCAAGTATACAGGAAATATCTTGCCCATAAAAGGCCGTCTGCGCTCAAAAGCGGATCGCAAGATTGAGAAAACAATTGTTTTCAGAGTTACAACTCGAAATCCCATGGGCCAATCCTTCCGTATGTTCTTCAGAACTACGCGCCTCCACCATGGATTGGATATAACATGGTGTTAGGCTCATATTAGAGAAGAAACGGAAAACAAAGTAAAGACAAAATTCACCCTATAGAGGGTATTCAACGAGAGTATCGACGTGAGTTAGGACGAGCTCCGATTGAGTAATTTTCATACGTGTTAGAAAGGTATCGGGAAAACGAGATGATAGAACTTGTAATTTTCACGACCTGGAACATTTTGCACACGCACACACACACGCGAACACGCACACGGGAAATATCTTGCCCATAAAAGGTCGTCTACGCCCTGAAAAACGGATCACAAGATGGAGAACACCAATGATTTCACAGTTACAACATCAAATCCCATGGGCCAACCCATCCGTATGGTCTTCAGAACTGTGTGTCTCGAGCATGGATTGGATACAACATGGTGTTAGGCTCATATTAGAGAAGAAACAGTGAATAGAGGAAAGATAGAATGCACCCTATAGAGGGTATTCAACGAGACTATCAACGTGAGTCAGGATGAGCTCCGATTGAGTAATTTTCATAGGTGTTGGAAAGGTATCGGGATAACAACATGATGGAAACTCTAATTTTCATGACCTAGAACATTTTGCACGTGCACACACACACACGCGCGAGCACGCACACGGACAATATCTTGCCCATAAAAGGCCGTCTATGCCCCAAAAGCAAACCGCAAGATGGAGAAAACAATTGATTTCGCAGTTACAGCTCGAAATCACATGGGCCAAACCTTCCGTATGGTCTTCAAAACTACGTTCCTCGACCATTGATTGGATACAACATGGTGTTAGGCTCATATTAGACAAGAAACAATGAACAAAGGAAAGACAAAATTCACCCTATAGAGGGCATTCAATGAGACTATTAACGTGAGTCGGGACGAGCTCCGATTGAATAATTTTCATAGGTGTTGGAAAGGTATCGGGAAAAGGAGATGATAGACCTTCTAATTTTCACGACCTGGAACATTTTGGACATGCGCACACACAAGAGAGCATGCACACAAGAAATATCTTACCCATAAAAGGCCGTCTAAGCCCTAAAAATGGATCACAAGATGGGGAAAACAAATGATTTCGCAGTTACAACTCCAAATCCCATGGGCCAACCCATCCGTATGGTCTTCAGAACTATGTGCCTCGACCATGGATTTGATACAATATGGTTTTAGGCTCATATTAGAGAACAAACAATGAACAAAGGAAAGACAAAATTCACCCTATAGAGGGTATTCAACGAGACTATCAACGTGAGTCACGACGAGCTCCGATTGAGTAATTTTCATAGGTGTTGGAAAGGTATCAAGAAAACGAGATGATAGACCTTCTAATTTTCACGACCAAGAAGATTTTGCACATGCACACACACGCGAGCACGCACATGGGAAATATCTTGCCCGTAAAAGGTCGTCTATGCTGTCAAAAACGGATCGCAAGCTGGAGAAAACAATTGTTTTCGCAGTTATAGGTCCAAATACCATGGACCACACCATCTATGTGGTCTTCAGAACTAAGCGTCTCGACCATGGATTGGATACAACATGGAGGTAGGCTCATATTAGAGAAGAAACGGTGAACAAAGTAAGGACAAAATTCACCCTGTAGAGGGTATTGAATGGGACTATCGAGGTGAGTCAGGACGAGCTCCGATACAGTAATTTTCATAGGTGTTGGAAGTGTATCAGGGAAACGACATCATAGAACTTCTACTTTTCACGACCTGGAACATTTCACACATCCAAACACACGCAAACAAGTACACGGGAAATATCTTGCCCATGAAAGGCCGTCTGCGCCCACAAAAACGGATCGCAAGATGGGGAACACCAATGATTTCGTAGTTACAACACCAAATCCCATGGGCCGACCCATCCGTATAGTCTTCAGAACTATGCGCCTCGACCATGGATTTGATAAAACATGGTGTTAGGCTCATATTAGAGAGGAAACACTTAACAAAGGAAAGACAAAATTCACCCTATAGAGGGTATTCAACGAGACTATCAACGTCAGTCAGGACGAGCTCCGATTGAGTAATTTTCATAGGTGTTGGAAAGGTATCGGGAAAACGAGATGATAGACCTTCAAATTTTCTCGACCTAGAATATTTTGCACACGCACAAACACGCGAGCATGCACACGGGGACTATCTTACCCGTAAAAGGTCGTCTATGCTCTCAAAAACGGACCGCAAGATGGCGAAAACAATAGTTTTCGAAGTTACAGCTCCAAATCCCATGGACCGACCCATCCGTATGGTCTTTAGAACTAAGCGCCTCGACCATGGATTGGATACAACATGGTGGCAGGCTCATATTACAGAAGAAACAGTGAACAAAGTAAAGACAAAATTCACCCTATAGAGGTGAGTCAGGACGAGCTCCGATTGAGTAATTTTCATAGGTGTTGGAAGGGTTTCAGGAAAACGACATGATCGAACTTCTAATTTTCACGACCTGGAACATTTTGCACATGCACACACACACGCGCGAGCAAGTATACAGGAAATATCTTGCCCATAAAAGGCCGTCTGCGCTCAAAAGCGGATCGCAAGATTGAGAAAACAATTGTTTTCAGAGTTACAACTCGAAATCCCATGGGCCAATCCTTCCGTATGTTCTTCAGAACTACGCGCCTCCACCATGGATTGGATATAACATGGTGTTAGGCTCATATTAGAGAAGAAACGGAAAACAAAGTAAAGACAAAATTCACCCTATAGAGGGTATTCAACGAGAGTATCGACGTGAGTTAGGACGAGCTCCGATTGAGTAATTTTCATACGTGTTAGAAAGGTATCGGGAAAACGAGATGATAGAACTTGTAATTTTCACGACCTGGAACATTTTGCACACGCACACACACACGCGAACACGCACACGGGAAATATCTTGCCCATAAAAGGTCGTCTACGCCCTGAAAAACGGATCACAAGATGGAGAACACCAATGATTTCACAGTTACAACATCAAATCCCATGGGCCAACCCATCCGTATGGTCTTCAGAACTGTGTGTCTCGAGCATGGATTGGATACAACATGGTGTTAGGCTCATATTAGAGAAGAAACAGTGAATAGAGGAAAGATAGAATGCACCCTATAGAGGGTATTCAACGAGACTATCAACGTGAGTCAGGATGAGCTCCGATTGAGTAATTTTCATAGGTGTTGGAAAGGTATCGGGATAACAACATGATGGAAACTCTAATTTTCATGACCTAGAACATTTTGCACGTGCACACACACACACGCGCGAGCACGCACACGGACAATATCTTGCCCATAAAAGGCCGTCTATGCCCCAAAAGCAAACCGCAAGATGGAGAAAACAATTGATTTCGCAGTTACAGCTCGAAATCACATGGGCCAAACCTTCCGTATGGTCTTCAAAACTACGTTCCTCGACCATTGATTGGATACAACATGGTGTTAGGCTCATATTAGACAAGAAACAATGAACAAAGGAAAGACAAAATTCACCCTATAGAGGGCATTCAATGAGACTATTAACGTGAGTCGGGACGAGCTCCGATTGAATAATTTTCATAGGTGTTGGAAAGGTATCGGGAAAATGAGATGATAGACCTTCTAATTTTCACGACCTGGAACATTTTGGACATGCGCACACACAAGAGAGCATGCACACAAGAAATATCTTACCCATAAAAGGCCGTCTAAGCCCTAAAAATGGATCACAAGATGGGGAAAACAAATGATTTCGCAGTTACAACTCCAAATCCCATGGGCCAACCCATCCGTATGGTCTTCAGAACTATGCGCCTCGACCATGGATTTGATACAACATGGTTTTAGGCTCATATTAGAGAACAAACAATGAACTAAGGAAAGACAAAATTCACCCTATAGAGGGTATTCAACGAGACTATCAACGTGAGTCACGACGAGCTCCGATTGAGTAATTTTCATAGGTGTTGGAAAGGTATCAGGAAAACGAGATGATAGACCTTCTAATTTTCACGACCTAGAAGATTTTGCACACGCACACACACGCGAGCACGCACACGGGAAATATCTTGCCCGTAAAAGGTCGTCTATGCTGTCAAAAACGGATCGTAAGATGGAGAAAACAATTGTTTTCGCAGTTATAGGTCCAAATCCCATGGACCACACCATCTGTATGGTCTTCAGAACTAAGCGTCTCGACCATGGATTGGATACAACATGGAGGTAGGCTCCTATTAGAGAAGAAACGGTGAACAAAGTAAAGACAAAATTCACCCTATAGAGGGTATTCAATGGGACTATCGAGGTGAGTCAGGACGAGCTCCGATACAGTAATTTTCATAGGTGTTGGAAGGGTATCATGAGAACGACATCATAGAACTTCTACTTTTCACGACCTGGAACATTTCGCACACGCGCGCACACACGCAAACAAGTACACGGGAAATATCTTGCCCATAAAAGGCCGTCTAAGCCCACAAAAACGGATCGCAAGATGGGGAACACCAATGATTTCGTAGTTACAACACCAAATCCCATGGGCCGACCCATCCCTATGGTCTTCAGAACTATGCGCCTCAACAATGGATTTGATACAACATGGTGTTAGGCTCATATTAGAGAAGAAACACTAAACAAAGGAAAGACAAAATTCACCCTATAGAGGGTATTGAACGAGACTATCAACGTTAGTCAGGACGAGCTCCGATTGAGTAATTTTCTTTTTTAGGTGTTGGAAATGTATCGGGAACACGAGATGATAGACCTTTGAATTTTCTCGACCTGGAAGATTTTGCACACGCACAAACACGCGAGCATGCACACGGGATATATCTTGCCCGTAAAAGGTCGTCTATGCTCTCAAAAACGGACCGCAAGATGGCGAAAACAATTGTTTTCGCAGTTACAACTCCAAATCCCATGGAGCAACCAATCCGTATGGTCTTTAGAACTAAGCACCTCGACCATGGATTGGATACAACATGGTGGTAGGCTCATATTAGAGAAGAAACGGTGAACAAAGTAAAGACGAAATTCACCCGATGGACGAGCTCCGATTGAGTAATTTTCATTGGTGTTGGAAGGGTTTCAAGAAAACGACATGATAGAACTTCTAATTTTCATGACCTGGAACATTTTGCACACGCACGCACACACGCGCGAGCAAGCATACGGGAAATATCTTGCCCATAAAAGGCCGTCTATGTGCTCAAAAGCGGATCGCAAGATGGAGAAAACAATTGTTTGCTGCAGTTACAACTCGAAATCCCATGGGCCAATCCTTCCGTATGTTCTTCAGAACTACGTGCCTCCACCATGGATTGGATATAACATGGTGTTAGGCTCATATTAGAGAAGAAACAGTAAACAAAGTAAAGACAAAATTCACCCTATAGAGGGTATTCAACGAGAATATCGACGTGAGTGAGGACGAGCTCCGATTGAGTAATTTTCATACGTGTTGGAAAGGTATCGGGAAAACGAGATGATAGAACTTGTAATTTTCACGACTTGGAACATTGTGCACACGCACACACACACGCAAACACGTACACGGGAAATATCTTGCCCATAAAAGGTCGTCTACGCCCTCAAAAACGGATCGCAAGATGGAGAACACCAATGATTTCGCAGTTACAACATCAAATCCCATGGGCCAACCCATCCGTATGGTCTTCAGAACTGTGTGTATCGAGCATGGATTGGATACAACATGGTGTTAGGGTCATATTAGAGAAGAAACAGTGAACAGAGGAAAGATAGAATGCACCCCATAGAGGGTATTCAACGAGACTATCAATGCGAGTCAGGACGAGCTCCGATTGAGTAATTTTCATATGTGTTGGAAAGGTATCGGGATAACAGCATGATGGAAATTGTAATTTTCATGACCTAGAACTTTTTGCACGTGCACACACACACACACACGAACACGCACACGGACAATATCTTGCCCATAAAAGGCCGTCTATGCCCCAAAAGCAAACCGCAAGATGGAGAAAACAATTGATTTCGCAGTTGCAACTCGAAATCCCATGGGCCAAACCTTCCGTATGGTCTTCAAAACTACGTGCCTCGACCATTTGTTGGATAAAACATGGTGTTAGGCTCATATTAGAGAAGAAACAATGAACAAAGGAAAGAAAAAATTCACCCTATAGAGGGCATTCAATGAGACTATTAACGTGAGTCGGGACGAGCTCCGATTGAGTAATTTTCATAGGTGTTGGAAAGGTATCGGGAAAACGAGATGATAGACCTTCTAATTTTCACGACCTGGTACATTTTGGACATGCGCACACACAAGCGAGCATGCACACAAGAAATATCTTAATCATAAAAGGCCCTCTATGCCCTAAAAATGGATCACAAGATGGGGAAAACAAATGATTTCGCAGTTGCAACTCCAAATCCCATGGGCCATCCCATCCGTATGGTCTTCAGAACTATGCGCCTAGACCATGGATTTGATACAACATGGTTTTAGGCTCATATTAGAGAACAAACAATGAACAAAGGAAAGAAAAAATTCACCCTATAGAGGGTATTCAACGAGACTATCAACGTGAGTCACGACGAGCTCCGATTGAGTAATTTTCATAGGTGTTGGAAAGGTATCAGGAAAACGAGATGATAGACCTTCTAATTTTCACGACCAAGAAGATTTTGCACACGCACACACACGTGAGCACGCACATGGGAAATATCTTGCCCGTAAAAGGTCGTCTATGCTGTCAAAAACGGATCGCAAGCTGGAGAAAACAATTGTTTTCGCAGTTATAGGTCCAAATACCATGGACCACACCATCTATGTGGTCTTCAGAACTAAGCGTCTCAACCATGGATTGGATACAACATGGAGGTAGGCTCATATTAGAGAAGAAACGGTGAACAAAGTAAGGACAAAATTCGCCCTGTAGAGGGTATTCAATGGGACTATCGAGGTGAGTCAGGACGAGCTCCGATACAGTAATTTTCATAGGTGTTGGAAGGGTATCAGGGAAACGACATCATAGAACTTCTACTTTTCACGACCTGGAACATTTCGCACATCCACACACACACGCAAACAAGTACACGGGAAATATCTTGCCCATGAAAGGCCGTCTGCGCCCACAAAAACGGATCGGAAGATGGGGAACACCAATGATTTCGTAGTTACGACACCAAATCCCATGGGCCGACCCATCCGTATAGTCTTCAGAGCTATGCGCCTCGACCATGGATTTGATAAAACATGGTGTTAGGCTCATATTAGAGAATAGACACTTAACAAAGGAAAGACAAAATTCACCCTATAGAGGGTATTCAACGAGACTATCAACGTCAGTCAGGACGAGCTCCGATTGAGTAATTTTCATAGGTGTTGGAAAGGTATCGGGAAAACGAGATGATAGACCTTCGAATTTTCTCGACCTAGAAGATTTTGCACACGCACAAACACACGAGCACGCACACGGGGACTATCTTACCCGTAAAAGGTCGTCTATGCTCTCAAAAATGGACCGCAAGATGGCGAAAACAATAGTTTTCGCAGTTACAGCTCCAAATCCCATGGACCAACCCATCCGTATGGTCTTTAGAACTAAGCGCCTCGACCATGGATTGGATACAACATGGTGGTAGGCTCTTATTACAGGAGAAACGGTGAACAAAGTAAAGACAAAATTCACCCTATAGAGGGTATTCAATGGGACTATCGAGGTGAGTCAGGACGAGCTCCGATACAGTAATTTTCATAGGTGTTGGAAGGGTATCATGAGAACGACATCATAGAACTTCTACTTTTCACGACCTGGAACATTTCGCACACGCACACACACACGCAAACAAGTACACGGGAAATATCTTGCCCATAAAAGGCCGTCTAAGCCCACAAAAACGGATCGCAAGATGGGGAACACCAATGATTTCGTAGTTACAACACCAAATCCCATGGGCCGACCCATGCGTATGGTCTTCAGAACTATGCGCCTCGACAATGGATTTGATACAACATGGTGTTAGGCTCATATTAGAGAAGAAACACTGAACAAAGGAAAGACAAAATTCACCCTATAGAGGGTATTGAACGAGACTATCAACGTTAGTCAGGACGAGCTCCGATTGAGTAATTTTCTTTTTTAGGTGTTGGAAAGGTATCGGGAACACGAGATGATAGACCTTCGAATTTTCTCGACCTGGAAGATTTTGCACACGCACAAACACGCGAGCACGCACACGGGATATATCTTGCCCGTAAAAGGTCGTCTATGCTCTCAAAAACGGACCGCAAGATGGCGAAAACAATAGTTTTCGCAGTTACAACTCCAAATCCCATGGACCAACCCATCCGTATGGTCTTTAGAACTAAGCACCTCGACCATGGATTGGATACAACATGGTGGTAGGCTCATATTAGAGAAGAAACGGTGAACAAAGGAAAGACAAAATTCACCCTATAGAGGACATTCAACGAGACTATTAACGTGAGTCGGGACGAGCTCCGATTGAGTAATTTTCATAGGTGTTGGAAAGGTATCGGGAAAACGAGATGATAGACCTTCTAATTTTCATGACCTGGAACATTTTGGACACGCACAGACACAAGCGAGAATGCACACAAGAAATATCTGACCCGTAAAAGTCCGTGTATGCCCTAAAAATGGATCACAAGATGGGGAAAACAAATGATTTCGCAGTTACAAGTCCAAATCCCATGGGCCAACCCATCCGTATGGTCTTCAGAACTATGCGCCTCGACCATGGATTGGATACAACATGGTGTTTGGATCATATTAGAGAAGAAACAGTGAACAAAGGAAAGACAAAATTCACCCCATATAGGGTATTCAACAAGACTCTCAACATGAGTGAGGACTAGCTCCGACTGAGAAATTTTCATAGGTGTTGGAAAGGTATCGGGAAAACGAGACGATAGAACTTCTAATTTTCACGACCTCAAACAATTTGCACATGCACACACACACGAACACGTACACGGGAAATATCTTGCCCATAAAAGGCCGTCTACGCCCTCAAAAATGGATCGCAAGATGGAGAAAACCAATAATTTCGCAGTTACAACACCAAATCCCACGGGCCAACCCATCCGTATGGTATTTAGAACTATGCGCCTCGACCATGGATTTGTTACAACATGGTGTTAGGCTCATATTAGAGAAGAAACAGTGAACAAAGGAAAGACGAAATTCACCCTATAGAGGGTATTCAACGAGACTATCGACGTGAGTCAGGACGAGCTCCGATTGAGTAGTTTTCATAGGTGTTGGAAAGGTTTCGGGAAAACGAGATGATAGACCTTCTAATTTTCATGACCTGGCAGATTTTGCACACGTGCACACACACACGCGCGAGCATGCACACGGGAAATATCTTGCCCATAAAAGGTCGTCTATGCCCTCAAAAACGGATCGCAAGATGGAGAAAACAATTGATTTCACAGTTACAGTTCGAAATCCCATGGGCCAAACGTTCCGAATGGTCTTCAAAACTACGCGCCTTGACCATGGATCGGATATAACATGGTGTTAGGCTCATATTAGAGAAGAAACAGTGAACAAAGGAAGAAAAATCACCCTGTAGAGGTATTCAACGATAATATCAACGTAAGTCAGGACGTGCTCTGATTGAGTATTTTTCATAGGTGTTGGAAAGGTATCGGGAAAACGAGCTGATAGACCTTTTAATTTTCACGACCCGGAAGATTTTAAACATGCACACACACACGCACGAGCACGTACACGGGAAATATCTTGGCCATAAAAGGTCGTCTATGCCCTCAAAAATGGAACGCAAGATGGAGAAAACAATTGTTTTTACAGTTACAGCTCGAAATCCCATGGGCCAAACCTTTCGTATGGTCTTCAGAACTACGCGCCTCCACCATGGATTGGATATAACATGGTGTTAGCCTCATATTGGAGAAGAAATAATGAACAAAGGAAAGACAAAATTCACCCTATAGAGTATTTAATGAGACAATCAACGTGAGTCAGGACGAGCTCCGATTGAGTAATTTTCATAGGTGTTGGGAAGATATCGGGAAAACGAGATGATGGACCTTCTAGTTTTCGCGAACTGGAAGATTGTGCACACGTGCACACACACGTGAACACGCAAACGGGAAATATCTTGCCCATAAAAGGCTGTCTATGCCCTCCAAAACGGATCGCAAGATGGAGAAAACAATTATTTTCGCAGTTATAGCTCAAAATCCCATGGGCCAAACCTTCCGTATGTTCTTCAGAACTACGCGCCTCGACCATGGATTGGATACAACATGGTGTTAGGCTCATATTAGAGAAGAAATAGTAAAATAAGGAAAGACAAAATTCACCCTATAGAGGGTATTCAACGAGACTATCGACATGAGTCAGGACGAGCTCCGATTGACTAATTTTCATAGGTATTGGAAAGGTATCGCGTAAACGAGATGATAGAACTTCTAATTTTCACGACCTGAAACATTTTGCACACGCACCCACACACGCGCGAACAAGTACACGGGAAATATCTTGCCCAAAAAGGCCGTTTACGCCCTCAAAAACGGATCGCAAGATGGACAACACCAATGATTTCGCAGTTACAACACCAAATCCCATGGGCCAACCCATCCGTATGGACGTCAGAACTATGTGTCTCGAGCATGGATTGGATACAACATGGTGTTAGGCTCATATTAGAAAAAACCAGTGAACAGAGGAAAGATAAAATGCACCCTATAGAGGGTATTCAACGAGACTATCAACGTGAGTCAGGACGAGCTCCGATTGAGTAATTTTCATAGGTGTTGGGAAGGTATCGAGAAAACAATTGATTTCGCTGTTACAGCTTGAAATCATATGGGCCAAACCTTCTGTATGGTCTTCAAAACTACGCGCCTCGACCATTGATTTGATACAACATGGTGTTAGGCTCATATTAGAGAAGAAACAATGAACAAAGGAAAGACAAAATTCACCCTATAGAGGGCATTCAGTGAGACTATAACCATGAGTTGGGACGAGCTCCGATTGATTAATTTTCATAGGTGTTGGAAAGGTATTGGGAAAACGAGATGATAGACCTTCTAATTTTCACGACCTGGAACATTTTGGACATGCACACACACAAGCGAGCATGCACACAAGAAATATCTTACCCGTAAAAGGTGGTCTATGCCCTAAAAATGGATCACAAGATGGGGAAAACAAATGATTTCGCAGTTACAACTCCAAATCCCATGGGCCAACCCATCCGTATGGTCTTCAGTACTATGCGCCTCGACCATGGATTGGATACAACATGGTGTTTGGATCATATTAGAGAAGAAACAGTGAACAAAGGAAAGACAAAATTCACCCCATATATGGTATTCAACAAGACTCTCAACATGAGTGAGGACGAGCTCCGACTGAGTAATTTTCATAGGTGTTGGAAAGGTATCAGGAAAACGAGATGATAGAACTTCTAATTTTCACGACCTGGAACAATTTGCACACGCGCACGCACACACGAACACGTACACGGGAAATATCTTGCCCATAAAAGGCCGTCTACGCCCTCAAAAAGGGATCGTGAGATGGAGAAATCCAATGATTTCGCAGTTACAACACCAAATCCCATGGGCCAACCCATCCGTATGGTCTTCAGAAGTATGCGCCTCGACCATGGATTTGTTACAACATGGTGTTAGGCTCATATTTGGGAAAAAACAGTGAACAAATGACAGACAAAATTCACCCTATAGAGGTTATTCAACGGGACTATCAACGTGAGTCAAGACGAGCTCCGATTTAGTAATTTTCATAGGTGTTGGAAAGGTATCGGGAAAACGACATGATAGAACTTCTAATTTTAATGACCTGGAACATTTTGCACACGCACACACACACACACGCACGAGCACGCACACGGGAACTATCTTGCCCATAAAAGGTCGTCTATGCCCTCAAAAACGGAACGCAAGATGGAGAAAACAATTTATTTCACAGTTACAGTTCGACATCCCATGGGCCAAACGTTCCGAATGGTCTTCAGAACTAGGCGCCTTGACCATGGATTGGATATAACATGGTGTTAGGCTCATATTAGAGAAGAAACAGTGAACAAAGGAAATAAAATTCACCCTATAGAGGTATTCAACGAGAATATCAACGTAAGTCAGGACGAGCTCTGATTGAGTAATTTTCATAGGTGTTGGAAAGGTATTGGGAAAACGAGCTGATAGACCTTTTAATTTTCACGACCTGGAAGATTTTGCACATGCACACACACACGCGCGAGCACGTACACGGGAAATATCTTGGCCATAAAAGGTCGTCTATGCCCTCCAAAATGGATCGCAAGATGGAGAAAACAATTGTTTTTGCAGTTACAGCTCGAAATCCCATGGGCCAAACCTTTCGTATGGTCTTCAGAACTACGCGCCTCCACCATGGATTGGATATAACATGGTGTTAGACTAATATTGGAGAAGAAACTATGAACACAGGAAAGACAAACTTCACCCTATAGAGGATATTCAACGAGACAATCAACGTGAGTCAGGACGAGCTCCGATTGAGTAATTGTCATAGGTTTTGGAAAGATATCGGGAAAACGAGATGATAGACCTTCTAATTTTCACGACCTGGAACAATTTGCACACGCGCACGCACACACGAACACGTACACGGGAAATATCTTGCCCATAAAAGGCCGTCTACGCCCTCAAAAAGGGATCGTGAGATGGAGAAATCCAATGATTTCGCAGTTACAACACCAAATCCCATGGGCCAACCCATCCGTATGGTCTTCAGAAGTATGCGCCTCGACCATGGATTTGTTACAACATGGTGTTAGGCTCATATTTGGGAAAAAACAGTGAACAAATGACAGACAAAATTCACCCTATAGAGGTTATTCAACGGGACTATCAACGTGAGTCAAGACGAGCTCCGATTTAGTAATTTTCATAGGTGTTGGAAAGGTATCGGGAAAACGACATGATAGAACTTCTAATTTTAATGACCTGGAACATTTTGCACACGCACACACACACACGCACGAGCACGCACACGGGAACTATCTTGCCCATAAAAGGTCGTCTATGCCCTCAAAAACGGAACGCAAGATGGAGAAAACAATTTATTTCACAGTTACAGTTCGACATCCCATGGGCCAAACGTTCCGAATGGTCTTCAGAACTAGGCGCCTTGACCATGGATTGGATATAACATGGTGTTAGGCTCATATTAGAGAAGAAACAGTGAACAAAGGAAAAAAAATTCACCCTATAGAGGTATTCAACGAGAATATCAACGTAAGTCAGGACGAGCTCTGATTGAGTAATTTTCATAGGTGTTGGAAAGGTATTGGGAAAACGAGCTGATAGACCTTTTAATTTTCACGACCTGGAAGATTTTGCACATGCACACACACACGCGCGAGCACGTACACGGGAAATATCTTGGCCATAAAAGGTCGTCTATGCCCTCCAAAATGGATCGCAAGATGGAGAAAACAATTGTTTTTGCAGTTACAGCTCGAAATCCCATGGGCCAAACCTTTCGTATGGTCTTCAGAACTACGCGCCTCCACCATGGATTGGATATAACATGGTGTTAGACTAATATTGGAGAAGAAACTATGAACACAGGAAAGACAAACTTCACCCTATGGAGGATATTCAACGAGACAATCAACGTGAGTCAGGACGAGCTCCGATTGAGTAATTGTCATAGGTTTTGGAAAGATATCGGGAAAACGAGATGATAGACCTTCTAATTTTCACGACCTGGAACAATTTGCACACGCGCACGCACACACGAACACGTACACGGGAAATATCTTGCCCATAAAAGGCCGTCTACGCCCTCAAAAAGGGATCGTGAGATGGAGAAATCCAATGATTTCGCAGTTACAACACCAAATCCCATGGGCCAACCCATCCGTATGGTCTTCAGAAGTATGCGCCTCGACCATGGATTTGTTACAACATGGTGTTAGGCTCATATTTGGGAAAAAACAGTGAACAAATGACAGACAAAATTCACCCTATAGAGGTTATTCAACGGGACTATCAACGTGAGTCAAGACGAGCTCCGATTTAGTAATTTTCATAGGTGTTGGAAAGGTATCGGGAAAACGACATGATAGAACTTCTAATTTTAATGACCTGGAACATTTTGCACACGCACACACACACACACACACGAGCACGCACACGGGAACTATCTTGCCCATAAAAGGTCGTCTATGCCCTCAAAAACGGAACGCAAGATGGAGAAAACAATTTATTTCACAGTTACAGTTCGACATCCCATGGGCCAAACGTTCCGAATGGTCTTCAGAACTAGGCGCCTTGACCATGGATTGGATATAACATGGTGTTAGGCTCATATTAGAGAAGAAACAGTGAACAAAGGAAAAAAAATTCACCCTATAGAGGTATTCAACGAAAATATCAACGTAAGTCAGGACGAGCTCTGATTGAGTAATTTTCATAGGTGTTGGAAAGGTATTGGGAAAACGAGCTGATAGACCTTTTAATTTTCACGACCTGGAAGATTTTGCACATGCACACACACACGCGCGAGCACGTACACGGGAAATATCTTGGCCATAAAAGGTCGTCTATGCCCTCCAAAATGGATCGCAAGATGGAGAAAACAATTGTTTTTGCAGTTACAGCTCGAAATCCCATGGGCCAAACCTTTCGTATGGTCTTCAGAACTACGC
Source organism: Hordeum marinum (assembly GCA_022496015.1). Taxonomy (NCBI): domain Eukaryota; kingdom Viridiplantae; phylum Streptophyta; class Magnoliopsida; order Poales; family Poaceae; genus Hordeum; species Hordeum marinum. The sequence goes on from CM039672.1 coordinate 143,019,562, forward strand.
GCCTCCACCATGGATTGGATATAACATGGTGTTAGACTAATATTGGAGAAGAAACTATGCACATAGGAAAGACAAACTTCACCCTATAGAGGATATTCAACGAGACATTCAACGTGAGTCAGGACGAGCTCCGATTGAGTAATTGTCATAGGTTTTGGAAAGATATCGGGAAAACGAGATGATAGACCTTCTAATTTTCACGACCTGGAACAATTTGCACACGCGCACGCACACACGAACACGTACACGGGAAATATCTTGCCCATAAAAGGCCGTCTACGCCCTCAAAAAGGGATCGTGAGATGGAGAAATCCAATGATTTCGCAGTTACAACACCAAATCCCATGGGCCAACCCATCCGTATGGTCTTCAGAAGTATGCGCCTCGACCATGGATTTGTTACAACATGGTGTTAGGCTCATATTTGGGAAAAAACAGTGAACAAATGACAGACAAAATTCACCCTATAGAGGTTATTCAACGGGACTATCAACGTGAGTCAAGACGAGCTCCGATTTAGTAATTTTCATAGGTGTTGGAAAGGTATCGGGAAAACGACATGATAGAACTTCTAATTTTAATGACCTGGAACATTTTGCACACGCACACACACACACGCACGAGCACGCACACGGGAACTATCTTGCCCATAAAAGGTCGTCTATGCCCTCAAAAACGGAACGCAAGATGGAGAAAACAATTTTTTTCACAGTTACAGTTCGACATCCCATGGGCCAAACGTTCCGAATGGTCTTCAGAACTAGGCGCCTTGACCATGGATTGGATATAACATGGTGTTAGGCTCATATTAGAGAAGAAACAGTGAACAAAGGAAATAAAATTCACCCTATAGAGGTATTCAACGAGAATATCAACGTAAGTCAGGACGAGCTCTGATTGAGTAATTTTCATAGGTGTTGGAAAGGTATTGGGAAAACGAGCTGATAGACCTTTTAATTTTCATGACCTGGAAGATTTTGCACATGCACACACACACGCGCGAGCACGTACACGGGAAATATCTTGGCCATAAAAGGTCGTCTATGCCCTCCAAAATGGATCGCAAGATGGAGAAAACAATTGTTTTTGCAGTTACAGCTCGAAATCCCATGGGCCAAACCTTTCGTATGGTCTTCAGAACTACGCGCCTCCACCATGGATTGGATATAACATGGTGTTAGACTAATATTGGAGAAGAAACTATGAACACAGGAAAGACAAACTTCACCCTATAGAGGATATTCAACGAGACAATCAACGTGAGTCAGGACGAGCTCCGATTGAGTAATTGTCATAGGTTTTGGAAAGATATCGGGAAAACGAGATGATAGACCTTCTAATTTTCTCGAACTGGAAGATTTTGCACACACACACACACACGTGAACACGCAAACGGGAAATATCTTGCCCATAAAAGGCCGTCTATGCCCTCAAAAACGGATCGCAAGATGGAGAAAATAATTGTTTTCACAGTTACAGCTCAAAATCCCATGGGCCAAACCTTCCGTATGTTCTTCAGAACTACGCGCCTCGACCATGGATTGGATACAACATGGTGTTAGGCTCATATTAGAGAAGAAATAGTAAAATAAGGAAAGACAAAATTCACCCTATAGAGGGTATTCAACGAGACTCTCGACATGAGTCAGGACGAGCTCCGATTGAGTAATTTTCATAGGTGTTGGAAAGGTGTCAGGTAAACGAGATGATAGAACTTCTAAGTTTCACGACCTGGAACATTTTGCACATGCACACACACATGCAATCACGCAAACAGGAAATATCTTGCCCATAAAAGGCCGTCTATGCCCTCAAAAACGGATCGCAAGATGGAGAAGACCAATGATTTCGCAGTTACAACTCCAAATCCCATGGACCAACCCATCGGTATGGTCTTTAGAACTAAGCGCCTCAACCTTGGATTGGATACAACATGGTGGTAGGCTCTGATAAAGGCTAGGGTCCCGATCTTTCGATGAGATGATAACTATCGATTTGGTGGAGACGACTTTGACTATCCGATTACGAACGTGCACGACGTTGCACCTTAGCAACCGCTAAACCAATCTCCAAGAGGTTATTGACCACGAAGGTCTATTCCTGCAAGCAATCGATGAACAAGCAAGAATATGATAATGCAATCTGAATATTGCGAATATAGATGAAGTATTAATAATGGTTGGGTTCCGAAAGCGGTCTTGGTCTGGTCGTTGGACACAAACAAAGTACACGAAGTTGCAATGGCTAACTTTTAACAAAACAAACCCAAAGGAAGAGCTACTAGATTGATCTACTTATATAGGAGCAAGGGGTGGCGGCCAAGGAGGTGGGAGGACGTCCCAAGACACCCAAAAACCAACCCTAGGTCGTATGATACGGGGTTGCCCGATATTCACGGAGGACCTACTCTATGATGTGAATCAACGCCACCTAAAGGGTACGAAGGAAATCCTCAATCTGAGCCAACAGCGATGTTGGGTAATGGATAACTAGTGCAACCTGACAAGACCGAAACTAGCTACTGCACATGCAACAACCAGCAACAAGTATTCGCCCAACCACACTCTTAGGATTCCAATCCACGCAACCACGCACGAATTGGAAGCACAAACTGGTCGCCGCCTCAACGGCTGCTGATGTAAAATCACAAAGTGAGTTTACCCTCTCACAAGGCAAGATTACAAGAGCTAAGGAGGAAGTGAACTCTCAAACAAGATTCTGGATGCACTTAGCTAACCTATGCTGAAATCAAATTGCCAAAGAGTTGTAGCTGAAGTGGGGGAAGGGGTATTTATACTAGGAACAACCCTCCTAGTGTGGGTGTGAAACCAGTCCAAAAGAGAGGCTCAAACTCGTGGTAACCAGCTGGTCAAGGGAGCAAATACATGGAGCCTCGCGCAGCAATTAATGCTCTGGACAGCTTGCATTGGAACTCTCATATCCTTTGACTCAGGACTCCAAATGTTGCGCCGTTTGATTTTCCTGAAAGTAGACTTCAAATGCTGTCCAATTTGTACTCCCACACGTGCTGGATACTCACATATTTGTGCCGCAGGGTGCAGCAAGTTCTAGGACGAATTCTGGAACTGGGCATGCAACAATAGATTGTTGGGATGGCTTGCTATTCTTCCGTGGGATGTAATTAGTTGCCCTTTTCACCAAAACATGGTTTGCATCAGAGTTGAAGCTTGTTCTCTTCAAACTTGTTGTATGGGCTTCAAAACTTGTTTCCTCATGTGCTGAAAGTTGTAGGTTGTCCTCAGCATTGTACCTGAGTCAAATCAGCACACAAGATTTAGGTAGTATAAAGTTCTCATGCATAGTTGAATTATGATCAGTTAGGAGCGCGTTCACCTCTTGTTCTATTTGTTTGGCACGGCTCCTTGTCATGGGACCTAAATAGGTCTTCTTTGTAGAAGCTTCATTTGACAGCTGAGATTTATCATGAGGAGAAGATGACAAATAAGGTGAACCAGGGATATCCTCATCATCCTCCCCCTCTTCAAAAGGAGTCGTCCTCGACTCTTGACCCTCTTGATCGAAGCATGGAGACAAATCAGCGACATTGAATGTTGGACTAACAGCATAGTCGTCGGGGAGCTCAATCTTGTAAGCATTGTCATTGATCTTTGCCAAAACTTTGAATGGTCCATCTCCACGAGGCATTAGCTTAGATTTGTGCTTCTTTGGAAACCTGTCTTTGCGCAAATGTACCCAAACCAGATCTCCGGGCTCAAAACTCACCTTCTTGCGATTTTTGTTTGCCTTAGCTGCATAGTACTTGGACTTCCTTTCTATATCTTCTCTGGTCTTCTCATGAATCTTCTTCACATATGCAGCACGCTTAGAAGCCTCCAAGTTACATCTTTCTTGTAATGGAAGTGGCAGCAAGTCGATTGGTGCAAGTGGTTTGAATCCATATACCACTTCAAATGGGCACATGCTTGTGGTAGAGTGGACTGCTCTATTGTAAGCAAACTCCACGTGCGGCAAACACTCTTCCCACTCCTTCAAATTCTTCTTGATCATTGTACGCAGCAAGGCTGAGAGTGTGCGGTTCACCACCTCTGTCTGTCCATCAGTTTGTGGGTGACATGTTGCTGAAAACAGTAGCTTGGTTCCCAACTTTGTCAATAATGTTTTCCAAAAGTAGCTCATGAACTTCACATCACGGTCTGAAACAACGGTCCTTGGCATTCCATGCAAGCGGACAACTTCCCTGAAAACAAATCAGCAACATGTGAAGCATCGTCGTTCTTGTGGCATGGAATGAAACGTGCCATTTTTGAGAACCTATCAACCACAACAAAAACTGAATCTCTCCCCCTTTTAGTCCTAGGTAGTCCTAAAACAAAATCCATGCTAATATCTTCCCAAGGAGCATTTGGAACAGGTAATGGAGTATATAAACCATGGGGGTTTAGTTTAGACTTAGCTTTGTGGCACGTGATGCATCGCTGCACAAATCTCTCAAAGTCCTTCCTCATCTTTGGCCAATAAAAATGATCAGCCAGTAGCTCATAAGTATTCTCACGACCAAAGTGTCCTATTAATCCTCCTGCATGTGATTCCTGCAACAACAAGGGTCTAACCAACGAATCTGGAACACACAATTTGTTAGCCCTAAAAAGGAACCCATCATGAATATGGTATTTATCCCAACCTTTCCCATCCTTACATTTTGCATATGGTTCTGAAAATACATGATCAGTGTAGTACAATTCTTTTAAGCTCTCAAGTCCTGGTACATTCACTTCTAATTGTGTGAGAAGAACATGCCTCCGAGATAAAGCATCAACAACCATGTTTTCCTTTCCTTTCTTGTACTTCACAACATATGGAAAAGTTTCAATGAATTCTACACGTTTAGCATGCCTATGATTCAATTCAGCTTGTCTTTTCAAATGTTTCAAAGCCTCATGATCAGAATGCACAATAAATTCCTTAGGCCATAAGTAGTGTTGCCATGTTTCAAGCACTCTAACCAAAGCATACAACTCTTTATCATAAACAGAATAATTCAGTTGTGCACCGCTCAGCTTGTCACTAAAATATGCTACTGGTTTTCTTTCTTGCATTAAGACACCTCCAATACCTATCCCACTAGCATCACATTCTATCTCAAAAGTTTTAGTGAAATCAGGTAAAATCAGCAAAGGTGCTTCAGTTAATTGTTTCTTAAGCTCAAGAAATGCTTCTTCTTGTGGTGCACCCCATTTGAAAGCAATACCTTTCTTTGTTAATTCATTCAAAGGTGCAGCAATTGTACTAAAATCTTTCACAAACCTCCTGTAGAAACCAGCAAGACGATGAAAACTTCTCACCTGGCTTACATTCACTGGAGTTGGCCAATTCTTGATTGCTTCCACCTTAGATTCATCCACTTCAATTCCCTGTCCTGAAACAACATAGCCAAGAAAAACAACCTGCCTTTGTATCTCCTTTGTTTCTTCAGGATTGGTGCGGTAGGGAGGTCGATTCGGGAGTTATGCTCCTGGAATGAGGTCAATCTGATGTTCTATGCCACGCAAGGGAGGTAGACCAGCTGGTACTTCCTCCGGAAAAACATCCGCAAAATCCTGCAAGACATCGCAAACAACCCTAGGGAGACAAGTTAAGTCGTTAGCTGAAAGCAAAGTGTCTTTGTACACAAGTACAACGACCACTTGATTTGGGTTGAGCCTCACATCTCTCAGTTCTGATTTGGTGGCTAACATGACCAAGTTCTCTCCCTCTCTTTTATTTTTATCTCTCAGATTTGACTTGTGGCGCTCACTCACAGATTTGTGGATCTCTCTCTCACTCTTTTTCTCTCCCTCTTTCTTACTCACTACTTTTACTTCAGAAACCTTTTGCATGTGCTCAGCCATGATTTGTTGGGGTGTCATGGGCCTTAGCACCAAGTCTTTCCCTTTCCACTTGATGGTGTATTGATTGGTTTTGCCATAATGTTGAGCTGAAAGGTCATATTGCCACGGTCTGCCCAACAGCAAGTGACACACCTTCATGGGCACAACATCACACTCAACGGTGTCAATATAGTCTCCAATCTTGAATTGCACTTGTACCATGTGTGTGACCTTCAACTCTCCACACTCACTCAACCATTGGATATGATATGGATGGGGGTGTTGCAACAGCTTCAGCCTAAGCTTATCACACATTCTCAACTAGCAAGATTGTGACAACTTCCACCATCAACAATTACTTTGCATACCTTGTCTTGCACTTTTGCTCTTGTTTGAAACAAATTGTGCCGTTGTCCATTCTCAGCTTCTTTGAGCTGCACACTCAAAACTCTAGTGACAACAAGAGAGGCACCTTGCTCATAATCACAATAGGTATGCTCGTTTCCATCTGAACTTTCACCATTCTCAGTTTCTTCTTCAGGTTCACTACAAGACTCATATTCTCCATTCTCTGTAATCAGCATGGTACGCTTGTTGGGACAATCTTTCTTCATGTGGCCACGTCCCTTGCATGTGAAGCACTCTATATCACTAGTTTTTCACGTGGAGACAATGGAGGATGAAGTAGGGCCTGCAAATCTGCTCTTCTCCTTTGAATTTGATGCATCATTTCTGCTCATGGCTGCACGTGTATGGGACTGATTTCCACCACGAGAGCTACTCATGATACCTCGACCAACATTGAATTGAGGTACAAATTTACTCCCACTTGATGTAGCTCTAGCTGTGAAGGATGTAGTTCTGTTTTGCTTTGTGTCTTCTTGCAATTGACGTTTAGCCAAGATGTACAAGCTCTACCACATTCTGATATGGCTGCAAATCAACAACTCGCTTGACATTAGGATTCAGACCATATAGAAACCTTGCCATGGACTGCTCCTCTTCTTCATGTATGTTGGCTCTTATCATTGCCTTCTCCATCTCCTTATGATACTCCTCAACAGATAACTTTCCTTGCCTCAAATTCTGGAGCTTATCAAAGACATCACGCCTATAATGCCTTGGGACAAATCTTGCTCTCATCTCTCCCTTCATTTCTGTCCATGTAGCAACAGCAGGTTCTCCTTCTTCTTCTCGCTGATTCTGAACTTGATCCCACCAGATTAGAGCATAGTCTTCAAACTCAAGTGAGGCCATAGCTAATTTCTTCTCTTCGGAGTAGTTGTGCATGCGGAAAATCTTGTCAACCTTGAATTCCCATGTAAGATAACTTTCTGGATCAGATCCACCATCAAACTTGGGCATGGTAAATTTCAGCTTTCCAAACCTCTCCTCCTCTTGCCGTCCACGACCATAGTTTCTTGGATGATGAAACCTATCATTCTGGTGCATGCCATCTTCATCTTGATCAAACTCATCTTCACTATCTTCATGGTGTAGATTTGCTCTCCGGTGGCCTCCTCTAAGACCACGACCAACAACAGCTTCATGATGACCACGACCATAAGCATGAGCATTTCCACGTCCAGGACAGGGAGATCTCATGGCATGGGGGGCAGGAGCACGGTTTCTTCTAGCTTGTGCATCGGATGCTGCAGCGTCCCCATTAGTTGCATGATGTTCATCACCTTGGACACTTGCATCTTCTCGGCCTTGACGAAGCTCTCGCACAATATCAGCGACTATATCGGTCCTCATGGCTGCCATGTTCTGAGTGAGCTGATCATTAACGTTACCCATAAGTTGCTGCAAATCTCTTGACAACTTGTCTTGCTTCTCTTCAATTCGATCAAGGCTGTTTCTGAACTCTCGGCGTAGATGATCACGTAATGCATTGAAGTGAAACCGTGTGACAGGCTGATTGAGATGCCCATTTCCTTCAACATCATACTCGTTTTCATCGCATGTCATGGTTAGTTTTTGCAAAACCCTATAGTACTAGAATCATATATGTGGGTAACAACTCAAGCTCACCTCACTTACCAACCGAAGCTCATGTAACTTCCAAGTGAGAGCAGAATCGTGCCAAACCATGGTGCCGGTGGTTGGTATACCAAGAGTGATAATCAAGCGAATACAAGTCAATGGATGCACATGCGGGGCTGTTTCGTGGAGCTTGGGTGGGGGTATAGATGTAGCAAAAGAAACACTAATCTGCAATCTAGGTATTGTTGAACCAAGTAATCATCCACACAAGTTTCTAATGCCCTTAGTTCCTGAATGGGATATAAATGAAGAACATGCAACTCATACCAAGGAATCAGTTTTTCTGCAAGCAAGGATTGAAGACTTGCACACTTGACATGTTTCAGCTCACAACACAAATAGGGATTTCTCAAGATATAAGTGAAGAACAGTCCCAAATTTCTTTCTTTTGCTTCTTGCACACACTTTCTTTCTTTGGGCAGATCTTTCTTTCTCTCTTTTTTTGCCTTTTTTTTGACAAACTTTCAACAAGGGACTTCAATCTGAACACACACTTTGGGGGAATTACGAAAATTACAATGGACGAGCTCAAACAAAAAGAACATGCAGCTAAAACCTTAGCAGCAAACACACACGAACTGATCTGATTTTTCTGGGTGGAAAACACGGTGGAAATCAGATCTAACAATGATGGATGGAAGGGACACGGTGTGGGCTTCCCAAAATGTACAAAAACACCCAAAATGGACTCCGGATGACAAAGATACACACGATTTGGTGGAGGATGCAGATCTGAAATCTGTGCGTGAATATGAACACAAACACACAAGATTGGATGGGGAAGAAACTCAGCAACTAAAAACAAAAAAAGAGTGGATAAGAGCTTGATAAAACTCACCAAATAAAAGATTAAAGGCTGCAAAGGGGTAGGTAAAGGTGGTTTTTTTTGTGGGGCTATTTTCTGGACTTTAGGATGAACAAGAACACGAACTAAGCTAGAGATACAAGATCCTACCGTGTGAACCGAAGCTCTGATGCCAAGATGATACGGGGTTGCCCGATATTCACGAAGGACCTAATCTATGATGTGAATCAACGCCACCTGAAGGGTACGAAGGAAACCCTCGATCCCAGCCAACAGCGATGTTGGGTAATGGATAACTAGTGCAACCTGACGAGACCGAAACTAGCTACTGCACATGCAACAATCAGCAAAAAGTATTCGCCCAACCACACTCTTAGGATTCCAATCCATGCAACCATGCACGAAGTTCGAAGCACGAACTGGTCGCCGCCTCAACGGCTGCTGATGTAAAATCACAAAGTGAGTTTACCCTCTCACAAGGCAACATTACAAGAGCTAAGGAGGAAGTGAACTCTCAAACAAGATTCTAGTTGCACTTTGCTAACCTATGCTGAAATCAAATTGCCAAAGAGTTGTGGCTGATGTGGGGGAAGGGGTATTTATACTAGGAACAACCCTCCTAGTGTGGGTGTGAAACCAGTCCAAAAGAGAGGCTCAAATTCGTGGTAACCAGCTGGTCAAGGGAGCAAATACATGGAGCCTCGTGCAGCAATTAATGCTCTGGACAGCTTGCATTGGAACTCTCATATCCTTTGACTCAGGACTCCAAATGTTGCGCCGTTTGATTTCCCTGAAAGTAGTCTTCAAATGCTGTCCAATTTGTACTCCCACACGTTCTGGATACTCACATATTTGTGCAGCAAGGTGCAGCAAGTTCTGGGACGAATTCTGGAACTGGGCATGCAACAATAGATTGTTGGGATGGCTTGCTATTCTTCCATGGGATGTAATTAGTTGCCCTTGTCACCAAAACATGGTTTGCATCAGAGTTGAAGCTTGTTCTCTTCAAACTTGTTGTACGGGCTTCAAAACTTGTTTCCTCATGTGCTGAAATTTATAGGTTCTCCTCAGCATTGTACCTGAGTAAAATCAGCACACATGATTTAGGTAGTATAAAGTTCTCATGCATAGTTGAATTATGATCAGTTAGGAGCGTGTTCACCTCTTGTTCTATTTGTTTGGCACGGCTCCTTGTCATGGGACCTAAATAGGTCTTCTTTGTAGAAGCTTTATTTGACAGCTGAGATTTATCATGAGGAGAAGATGAAAAATTAGGTGAACCAGGGATATCCTCATCATCGTACAAGGCCCATGGGCCCAAGTAGAGGTGATGCAACACCTTTGGACTTGTAGTTTGACTCGAATTCGTCTACAATGTCAGATTGTTTTGACCATATCTTCGCGATCCGACGAATTTAAAGGTGATTCCAACTGTGCTGGAACGCATATGAAATCTAGTTTCCAGCAAAAAACGAATCACCAAATTCTGGGTCCGTATGAAAAAGTTGTTGGTGTTTTGAGACAGGTGTGTCTGTGCAGTCCGAATGTGAGTCCAGAACGTGAGAGACTTGCACTCTATCTTCTCTTGGTCTAAAAGCGACGTGAGGGAACTTCTTGAACAACTCCTAATTGTTTACTTTAACATTAGAGGACCTCTTTAATAGCACCCAACCATTTGCTCTTCCTTTGTCATGACACGTGGTTCATACAAGTGTTCGACCATTCTGCATTTAGGCATAAAATAAAAATATGAGAAGTATTTATGTTCTGGATAACATAAATAAATTATTGCATAATTCTTATAAGAAATCACCTCACAAATATGCGTGTATGCAACATTTTTGGTCATATGCAAGGTAGTCATGTCCTCATCATCCTCCCCTTTTTGAAAACAGAGCCTTCCTCGGTGTTGCTTAATCTGAAATGTGGCTACCAAAAGAGAAAAGGCGTACAGATTGTATATGTATATGTCACCCATTTTTATTGTTCTCAGTTGTGACACATGTGACACATATATACAAGGGCACTCATCACATGTCATGAAATATAAAGCCAAAAGATTATGACAATAAGTAGAAGGCATCACAATATTGCAATTCAGTTTGCACATATAAGTGAAGTCCTTATTCATATCAAAAGATTCATAATGTTCATCATTAAACCATCCCAATATTGGTAAATAAACGTGAATCGTTTCAAATTTAGATGCTACAACATGCTTAAATAAGAAAACATGCAACACGTCATTTGACACAGAATTATCACCAAGATTGGAGGTCATATCAAAATGATTAAACACCGACAGAATTACTTGCAAACATATTTGACCCAAATTTGATTTTTTTTCCTGATTCACACGGTTCTTGCTCATCAATAGTTAATTCAATGGGTGCACTCACAATTGTTGATATTGTAGTTATTTGATCACATGACGATGTAAAATCATGAACATAGTCCTCTAAAATAGGTGGTGTGATCAAAGTAATGGGTAGCTCATCACAGGGTACATTGGAATTGACAAGGCATTCATCATACTCATGTGGAGGTGGAAGATCAATACCTTCGCCACTACCTGTTATGATCAACTCAGATGATGTAGGCACTCTCGGTGGTGACGTATTACATGGTGAAGGTCATGTAGCCCTCACAAAAATTGATGTGGTTGTCATAGTACGCCTAGTATTTGAAGGAACAACTGTATCAACTCTTGGAATGTGCACCTTGCGCTCTATCTCCTTGTGGGAAGCACGTTGTTTTATTTCCTGTTCAGCTTTGCAAGCAAGACGAAACAAACGATCCATAGAATAACACTTTTCATGAATTAGTATCGCCTGAATATCATGGTTTAATCCTCCCCAAAATCTATCCATAAAATCTGCTTCACTTTCTTCTAATGAGGAAATGCAACAAGGTCGTCTGTAAATCATCATAATATTTTGTTACGGTGTCACTACCTTGTTTTAAATATTGTAACTTTTTAAGCTTGTCACGAGTATAATAAGGAGGAACGAATGTGTGTCTCATGGCAAGTTTTAAATCATCCCAAGTAGTAGGTATAATATCATGGTGTAACCGACAATATTCGCTCCACCAAACTAAAGCATAACCAGTAAAGAACTAACTGCGACCTTAACTTTCTTACATTCAGCAAAATGATGGGAAGCAAATATATCATTTATTTCAAACTCCCATTCAATATATAAAGCATGTCTAAAATGACCATGAAATGGTGGTATAGAAACATTAAACTCATCGTGTGTATTGGGATGTCTTTTCACTTCTCGTGATAGTTGTGGCATTTTCTTAGGTGGTGGCATGTCTCCCACGATCGACGAAGCCCACAAACTGAAAACTCTGGATCCTGTCATGATTAGTAGAAATAAGAAACAAAATCCAAGAATATTGTTCCTATGTACTACTAGGATGTGGTGGTAAAACGCTCACAGTAAAGCAAATATCAATGTCTTGCAAATTCTTACCAAGCAGCAGGTGGCGACTGGCATCCGACGGTGTCAATATCTACGAAGATTGGGTAAAGTGATTACCAGGTGAACGTATGTATACACGGTGTAGAAATATGTGGAGCTTGGAAGGGTTAATATATGGTAGCAAAAGATTAGCAATAATCAATTTAGAGATGCAATGTTGAATAAACGCTCAACGACGGTACTGTGCTGGTCCTAGGCTAGACCATACTAGAGACGCGAGCCTAGAACACTAATGGAGCCATGGCGTAGGACAAATAGCAGCAAGGGCTGATATGAATTAGCTCTTGACAGCAAGATATAAGTGAAGATCACAATGATAGTAAAGACAATGATGATAAATGACCGACAAGCAAGATATACAAAACTCTCTCTGCATCTTTCCTCTAGAAAATATTATGTGAAATTTCTGATATTTTTTCTCAAGAATGCTACTAACTCAAGCTTTCGAATGCACAAAAGAATCACTCAATTCTGAGTTCGTATGAGGAAGATACGCTTGTTTTACTAAACACTGCGCAAAACAGATTTCACTCCGAATTCAGATACGATAGTTGACTCAAATAGATTCAAAATTTGTTTTTTTCTCTCTATTTTTTACACCAATTTTTTTCTCACTTTTTTTTCTTTTTTTTTCTCTACTTTTTTTTCTCTCACTTTTTTTTCTCTCCAACAAATTAGATAAGATGTAGATTGGATCAAGCGTACGTGTGAACGACCTCAAGTCTAATAATGACAATGAACAATGGTAGCATGTGGTGAAAATTGATGGATGGTGATGGGTGACAACGAAAGGGATGACGGTGGCGTAGTGGTGGTATATGGCAGCAGCGATGAAGATGGTGCGACGCCGGCGTGACAAGTTGTGAATAGAACTCGAAACTCTAAAAGACTAGACGCTAAGACCAGCAACTCGACACGATGATGCAACCGCAAATTCAACAAAGCAAACACCAAACAAAAAATTGCAAAGGCTCAGATTGTTCGGATATGATGATCTAACCCTAATTTTTTGTGGCTTTTTCGTGGACTATAGGTATGAAGAACATATGCGATCTAAACTACGAAAACTGGTAAAATCTCACCGAGCAACCTGGAAATCTGATACCACTTGATAAAGGCTAGGGTCCCGATCTTTCGATGAGATGAAACTATCGATTTGGTGGCGATGACTTTGATGATCCGATTACGAACGTGCACGACGTTGCGCCTTAGCAATCGCTAAACCAATCTCCAAGAGGTTATTGACCACGCCGGAGCACGATCAACCAGACCACGAAGGTCTATTCCTGCAAGCAATCGATGAACTAGCAAGAATATGATAAATGCAATATGAATATTGCGAATATAGATGAAGTATTAATAATGGTGGGGTTCCGAAAGCGGTCTTGGTCTGGTCGTTGGACACAAACGAAGTACACGAAGTTGCAATGGCTAACTTTTAACTAAACAAAACCCAAAGGAAAAGCTACTAGATTGATCTACTTATATAGGAGCAAGGGGTGGCGGCCAAGGTGGTGGGAGGACGTCCCAAGACACCCTAAAACCAACCCTAGGTCGTACAAGGCCCATGGGCCCAAGTGGAGGTCATGCAACACCTTTGGGCTTGTAGTTTGACTCGGATTCTACTGTAACGTCAGATTGTTTTGACGATATCTCCGCGATCCGGACGAATTTAAAGGTGATTCCAACTGTGCTGGAACGCATATGAAATCTAGTTTCCAGCAAACACGAATGACCAAATTCCGAGTCCGTATGAAAAAGTTGTTGGCGTTTTGAGAAAGGTGTGCTGCGCAATCCGAATCTGAGTCCAGAACGTGAGAGACTTGGACTCTATCTTCTCTTGGGCTAAAAGTGACGTGACAGAACTTCTTGAACAACACCTAATTGTTTCCTTTGACATTAGAGGACCTCTTGAATAGCACCCAACCATTTCCTCTTCCTTTGTCATCACACATGGTTCATACAAGTGTTCGACCATTCTGCATTTAGGCATAAAATAAAAATATGTAAAGTATTTCTGTTCTGGATAACATAAATAAATTATTGCATAATTCTTATAACAAATCACCTCACAAATATGCGTGTATGCAACATTTTTGGTCATATCCAAGGCAGTCATGTCCCCATCAGACTCATATTAGAGAAGAAACGGTGAACAAAGTAAAGACAAAATTCACCCTATATAGGGTATTCAACGAGACTATCGACGTGAGTTGGGACGAGCTCCGATTGAGTAATTTTCATAGGTGTTGGAAGGGTATCAGGAAAACGACATGATAGAACTTCTAATTTTCATGACCTGGATCATTTTGCACACACAGACACACGTGCGAGCAAGCATACGGGAAATATCTTGCCCATAAAAGGCCGTCTATGCGCTCAAAAACGGATCGCAAGATGGAGAAAACAATTGTTTCCACAGTTATCCCATGGGCCAAACCTATCGTATGTTCTTCAAAACTACGCGCCTCGTCCATGGATTGGATATAACATGGTGTTAGTCTCATATTAGAGAAGAAACGGTGAACAAAGTAAAGACAAAATTCACCCTATAGAGGGTATTCAACGAGAGTTAGGACGAGCTCCGATTGAGTAATTTTCATAGGTGTTGGAAATGTCTTGTGAAAACGAGATGATAGAACTTCTAATTTTCATGACCTGGAACATTTTGCACACACACACACACACACGTGAGCATGCACACAAGAAATATCTTGCCCATAAAAGGCCGTCTATGCCGTCAAAAATGGATCGTAAGATGAAGAACACCAGTGATTTTGCAGTTACAAGTCCAAATCCCATGGGCCAACCCATCTGTATGGTCTTCAGAACTATGTGTCTCTACCATGATTTGGATACAACATGGTCTTAGGCTCATATTAGAGAAGAAACAGTGAATAGAACCCTCTAGAGGGTATGCAACGAAACAATCAACGTGAGTCCGGACGAGCTTCGATTGAGTAACTTTCATAGGTGTTGGAAAGGTATCGGGTAAACGAGATGATAGAACTTCTAATTTCCACGACCTGGAAAATTTTGCACACATACACACACACGCGAGCATGCACACAGGAGATGTCTTGCCCATAAAAGCCCGTCTATGCCCTCAAAAACGGATCGCAAGCTGGAGAAAACCAATGAATTCGCAGTTACAACTCTAAATCCCATGGACCAACCCATTCGTATGGTCTTCAGAACTAAGCACCTCGACCATGGATTGGATACAACATGGTGTTAGGTTCATATTAGAGAAGAAACAGAAGACAAAATTCACTCTATAGAGGGTATTCAACGAGACAATCGACGTGACTCAGGACGAGCTCCGATTAAGTAATTTTCATAGGTGTTGGAAAGGTATTGGGTAACCGAGATGATAGAACTTCTAACTCTCACGACCTGGAAGATTTTGCACATGCACACACACACGCGAGCACGCACACGGGAAATATCTTGCCCATAAAAGGCCGTCAATGCCCTCAAAAACGGATCGCAAGATGGAGAAAACCAATGATTTCGCAGTTACAACACCAAATCTCATGGGCCACCCCCTCCGTATGGTCTTCAGAACTACGCGCCTCGACGATGGATTTGATACAACATGGTGTTAGGCTCATATTAGGGAAAAACAATGAACAAAGGAAAGACAAAATTCACCCTATAGAGGTTATTCAAGGAGACTATCAACTTGAGTCAAGACGAGCTCCGATTGAGTAATTTTCATAGGTGTTGGAAAGGTATCGGGAAAACGACATGATAGAACTTATAATTTTAATGTCCTGGAACATTTTGCACACGGACACACACACGCTCGCGAGCACGCACACGAGAAATATCTTGCCCATAAAAGGCCATCAATGCCATCAAAAACGGATCGCAAGATGGAGAAAACAATTGATTTCACAGTTACAGCTCGAAATCCCGTGCGCCAAACGTTCCGTATGGTCTTCAGAACTACGCGCCTCGACCATGGATTGGATATAACATGGTGTTAGGCTCATATTAGAGAAGAAACGGTGAACAAAGGAAAGACAAAATTCAACCTATAGAGGTATTCAACGAGAATATCAACGTGAGTTAGGACGAGCTCCGATTGAGTAATTTTCATAGGTGTTGGAAATGTATCGGGAAAAAGAGCTGATAGACCTTCTAATTTTCATGACCTGGAAGATTTTGCACATGCACACACACACACACGCGCGAGCACGCACATGGGAAATATCTTGCCCGTAAAAGGTTGTTTATGCCCTCAAAAACGGATCGCAAGATGGAGAAAACAATTGTTTTTGTAGTTACAGCTTGAAATCCCATGGGCCAAACCTTCCGTATGTTCTTCAGAACTACGCGCCTCGACCATGGATAGGATACAACATGGTGTTAGCCTCATATTAGAGAAGAAATAGTAGGCAGCGGAAAGACAAAATACACCCTATCGTGGGTATTCAACGAGACTATCAGCGTGAGTCCGGACAAGCTCCGAAGTAGTAATTTTCATAGGTGTTCGAAAGGTATCGGGTAAACGAGATGATAGAACTTCTAATTTTCACGACCTGGAACATTTTGCACACGCGCACACAAACACGTGAGCACGCACACGGGAAATATCTTGCCCATAAAAGGTCGTCTATGCCCTCAAAAACGGAGTGCAAGATGGAGAAAACCAATGATTTCGCAGTTACAACTCCAAATCCCATGGACCCACCCATCCGTATGGTCTTTAGAACTAAGCGCATCGACCATGGATTGGATACAACATGGTGTTTGGCTCATATTAGAGTAGAAACAATGAACAAAGGAAAGACAAAATTCACCCTATAGAGGGTATTCAACGAGACTATCGACGTGACTTCGGATGAGCTCCGATTGAGTAGTTTTCATTGGTGTTGGAAATGTATCGGGAAAACGAGAAGATAGAACTCCTAATTTTGACGAACTGGAATGTTTTGCACATTCACACACACACACAAGCACACAGACGGGAAATATCTTGCCCATAAAATGCCGTCTATGCCCTCAAAAATGGATCGCAAGATGGAGAAAACAAATGATTTCGCAGTTACAACTCCAAATTCCATGGGCCAACACATACGTATGTTCTTCAGAACTACGCGCCTTGACCATGGATTGGATACAACATGGTGTTTGGCTCATATTAGAGAAGAATTAGTAAAGAGAGGAAAGACAAAATTCAACCTATAGTGGGTATTCAACGAGACTATCAGCATGAGTCCGGACGAGCTCTGATTGAGTAATTTTCATAGGTGTTCGAAAGGTATCGGGTAAACGAGATGATAGAACTTCTAATTTTCACGACCTGGAACATTTTGCACACGCGCACACACACGTGAGCATGCACATGGGAAATATCTTGCCCATAAAAGGTCGTCTATGCCCTCAAAAACGGAGTGCAAGATGGAGAAAACCAATGATTTCGCTGTTACAACTCCAAATCCCATGGACCAACCCATTCGTATGGTCTTTAGAACTAAGCGCATCGACCATGGATTGGATACAACATGGTATTGGCTCATATTAGAGTAGAAACAGTGAACAAAGGAAAGACAAAATTCACCCTATAGAGGGTATTCAACGAGACTATTAACGTGAGTCCGGTCGAGCTCCGATTGAGTAGTTTTCGTTGGTGTTGGAAAGGTATCGGGAAAATAAGATGATAGAACTTCTCTTTTTCACGACCTGGAACATTTTCACATGCACACATAGATGCGGGAGCACGTACACGGGAAATATCTTGCCTATAAAAGGCTGTCTATGCCCTCAAAAATGGATCGCTAGATGGAGAAAACAATTGATGTCGCAGTTACAACTTGAAATCCAATGGGCCAAACCTTCCGTATGGTCTTTGGAAATCCGCGCCTCGACCATGGATTGGATATAACATGGTGTTAGGCTCATATTAGAGAATAAAGAGTGAACAAAGGAAAGATAAAATTCACCCTATAGAGGGTATTCAACGAGAGTATCAACGTGAGTCAGGACGAGCTCCGATTGAGTAATTTTCATAGGTGTTGGAAGGGTATCAGGAAAACGACATGATATATCTTCTAATTTTCATGACCTGGAACATTTTGCACACACACACACACGCGCGCGCGCGAGCAAGCACACGGGAGATATCTTCCCGAAAAAAGGTCGTCTATGCGCTCAAAATGGATCGCAAGATGGGGAAAACAATTGTTTTGCAGTTACAGCTCGAAACCCCATGGGCCAAACCTTCCGTATGTTCTTCAGAACTACGCGTGTAGCGACCCGACTCAAAATGAGTCAAGCCTCTGTGTTTCCTATGCCATCCCTGGATCAGTATGCTGGCACACATAGTACATCAATGTATATATCAAGGTGCAATCACATGTAAATAGCGTAAAACTGATATATACCTTAAAATAGCAGCGGATACAGTCAACGGGAGTGGATTCCCAATAACACCAACGGCAAGTTGAGTGCTGACCGTAACCCTGAATCGTACTCTTACCCGTCGTAGAAGAGTATCTACAACATAAGACGTTGCAGCCGTGTAGGTCAGCATTTTGAATATGCTGGCAATATCACCATAGAAGAACAGAAGAAATAAGACTATTCTATATGCAATGGCTTTGTGGCTCTGTGTCTGAGTTTTTGCGTAAAAGCTGATTTTATTTTCCCTACAACAAAGGAATAACAGGAATATCACTGTAGAGTTACCTATCATGACATGGTTCCGCCAACCAATGTCTCAACGCCCATAAGTATCATTAAGTTGCCCACAATTAGTTATCAGTCCAGTGTTGAGAGTTCAGAGATAGATCCAAGTCTAGAAGCTCAAATTGTCCGTAACCGGGGACACGGCTAATCGATTAGGTTTAACTCTGCAGAGTGTTGTGTACTTTACCCACAAGATTATTTCCCTCCTGGTAAGTCCCCGCACTGCCTGGTGTTTGAGAACAGGATGAAAGAAACATGGTCTTTCAGAGTGCTTCCCTGACTGTCCGACAGTGCCCATCCCAATCCTAACATCGACTACATCTCGTAGCACTGCCCAGCAGAGTCACAACAAAGATCAACCAAGCCAGAGCCCATAATGACTTGTGGCTACACAGGTAAGCTTCCGGGCATGAAGTATTCATCCTTCTCTTTGAGTCTGGGTGAACCTTTCCGCAAGATGTCATGGCGCTTCCCCATGCATCCCGGCCACTCACTGGTTTCTCCAGGGTGACCAATCAACCATCCTTCACCCAGTAGTGTGTATTGAAAACTTGTCTTCTCGAGTCTTGAAGTCTTGAGGTCTTGAAGATGCAGGACTTGAAGATGTCTTCATGAAGTCGTCGTTTTGACGTGGAGTCCTTCTTCACACCACTCACGAACACTCATACCAGACCCCGTCTACTTTAGCATAGCATTGCACTAACTAGCGTTCCCGGGGCTTTAGTAACCAGTGGTGGGTTCCTACCTCATGCATTCTACTCAACTACAAGAATTTCAATAACACTACGGGAGGGATATGTTGAATGATGTCACTACATGCAATAAAAACATAGGTATGAAATAGATGGTCAAGGTGAACTTGCCTGTACTGTTGATGAACAAAAAGATCGCTCTCAGAAATAACTTGATAGACTATTCGTCACTCTCCGATGAAATCTAAAATCAAGCATTACATACATATAAGCAATCATACTGGCAATCAATTCTAACAATCACAAGGTAACACAAGAAACAAAATCAACAAGGTTGATGAAAGAAATACTTAAGACAAAGTTGAAACACAAAACTCCAACAAATTCAAAAGTAACACAAAACCCAAAGCAAAGTAAAATATAATCAAAGGATTTTAGTAAATATTTTGTTAGCAAAATGAATTACTTTTGAAGAACAAGTAAAACTATGCAAACAATATTCTAAACAACACAAGTGTTTGCCTAATGAACTTAACTACAAGCACAACCATAAACTAAGAGAAAACAAATTATGAAACAACTTAGTTAACAGAAAGTAATTAAATAAAATCTATATTATAAAACAGAATTGATTCATCTAAAACTTTTGTGAAAAGGATTTCTACTAAAACTAAATTGTTTTATAAAACATCACCTAATGATATAGATTCCTATAGTAACTAAACCATTTTTATTAACCAAAACATTTCTTAACAGAAAAGATTTAATAAAACTTTTTCTCAGAAAACAGAATTTAATTATATAAAACTTTGTTGGAATAAACTATTACTAACTCGTTTGTTTTATTACAAATTAAACCTATTTGAAAAGGAGTTGAGATTCCTATAACCATAAAGAAATAAACTAAGCAATTTTATATTTTTATTAACAGTAAGTAAAACACTAAATGTTTAACTAACAGAACCTACTAAAACAACTAAAACTAAATCTAATTTAAACCAACTAAAATCTAAATAAATAAAACTATACTAACTAATAGGGAGAATCTGTTTTTAGCTAAAACACTAATCAAATTCATCCTAAAAATTTCTCAAACTAAGCATGAATATAGTCCTAACTAATACCAAACAGTATCAAAAAGAATCATGTCAAAATCTATTTTCAAACTCTAGTTATTCAGATTTGAATATTTTGAGAAAATTTGATTCAATTCAAATTTTCTAGTTCAAATTTGAAATTTAAAAGTACAGGGTGAAACTACATGAAAAAATGTGAGCTATTGCAAAAAGAAACAACTCAAAACACTAAACAGATTAAAAGATATAGCTAAAACAAATTCAGAATAGTTTCTGTTAACTAAAACAAAACAGAAAAAGGAAAAATCTACCGGACGGCCAGGGGCTACGTGGCAAGACCCTATTGGCTGCTAGCGCGTGCGGGCGGGAGATACAGGCGGGCGACCGAAGCTTACAACATAACGCTTCGCGCTATTAAAGCATCTAATCGTGGTCGTCGATCCAAAATCAGACGGGAGAGGAAGCTCACCGAGGATGGTGTCGCCTGCGATGGAGATCTCCGGTGGTCCGAAGGCAGCGAGGACGTCTGCGTTGAGCTCCGGTGGTCGAGGGAGGCGTCGGAGGACTCCAGATGACGACGGTGATCCTCCGGCGATGATTGGCGGCGTCGGAGTGGCGAGGGGGCGACGGTGACGAGCGGCACGAGCTCGGGGGCAGTTCGGTGGAAAATGGAGCTCCGGCGAGGTGATGGTTGTGCCGTTCTGGTGGGTCTTCGGTGAATCAGAGGGGGGGAAAGGTGCGCACGGGCGAGAGAAGGTGGATGGAGGGCTCGGTGGCGCTCGGGGGAATCGGAGTGGAGCAGTTGCTCAAAAATGGCGCGGCGGCCGTGGGTTTCTCCGGTGAGGAGTTCCGGCGAGGAGAGGGCTCAGGGAGAGGGGGAAACAGGGGGAATGAGACGAGGGAAGCGGCGGCTTTATATAGGCGGGCTCAGGGGGTTGGGGAATGGAAGGGGGCGAGATCCACGGCGAGAGGTCGCTGGTGTGGTCAACGGGTGCGAGAGGAGGAAGGAGGTGACCGGCGAGAGAAAAAAAATGGGCGGTGGGTCCCACTGTCAGTGAGAGGGGAGTAGGGGCTGAGCGCGTCGGTTGACCGACCGGTAACGGTCTCGGCTTGAAAGCCATTGGGCCGGCCGTTTTATTATAAAACCGTTACCGTTTCTTCTATTTATGATTTTTCCAGAGCCATAAAACCTATTTAAAGCATTCGAAGAAATTCCAAATATAGTCAAATTTTATATCAAAATTAACAGAATAATAAATTCCATTTAATGGACATTTTTATTCTGGCAATTGAATACA
Source organism: Hordeum marinum (assembly GCA_022496015.1). Classification (NCBI taxonomy): domain Eukaryota; kingdom Viridiplantae; phylum Streptophyta; class Magnoliopsida; order Poales; family Poaceae; genus Hordeum; species Hordeum marinum. The sequence continues at coordinate 143,041,512 of CM039672.1, forward strand.
TTAAAAAAATCATTTTTTAGAAAATGCCTTAATTGGCTTTATTTACTTTTGCAAATATTTTTCAAATAACTTTTTGGGTTTGATGATTCAAAAACTTCACAAATTACCCCCTGGCTTGGAGTGTCATGTTACTCCTTTCAAATTTTTGTCAGGGGTTTGAATACTTTGAAAATTTTGAATAGGGACCAAATATGAAATGGATTTTCAAAATAATCCAGAGGTTTTCAAAAGCTCTGTCAATTCCTTCTTTTAAACTTCCAACTCATATTTCTTAAAATTTGAGGAAGTCATATTATCCTCTCTCATGAAAATCATTGAGTTGCATAAAGTTTTCTTAATTTGAAATATTTTTCAAATGAAATTCAAATTCTTTTCAAATCCCCTTTTCATTTCTTTAAATGGAAGAAGTCATGTCATCTTCACTCTAGGGTTCTGTGATGAAATGAATTTGAATTCTTGGTGAGAAAATGCAAAGTGAAAGTTTGGGAAAGTCATTTCATTTCCTCTCATTCAACTTTCAAAAGTTTCAAAAAGTTTCAAATTTCACTCACTTTCAATCACTCAAACAAACAAACAATCATTCGAATAATTATTATAACATTCCAAAGTTTGGGATGTTACAAACCTACCACACTTAAAATGAATCTCGTCCTCGAGATTCGAAAAGGCTAGAAAGAAAAGGTTAGGGTTTGGGGGTCTTCTAACAAATCCACAGACCAAGAAGGTGTGGGGTCTTCCAACAAAACTCCATTGACCTGGAAGGGTGGGTCTACCACACTTAAAATGAGAGTTACTCGTCCATCAAATCTTGGCAGTCCTCTGGGTGCATGTGTCTGTTCACCTTCTTCATGATAGCTTCTTCGGTGATGCTCTTCCGTTATATCAAAATCTTGTGTTCTCATAACAACATGTATTTCCTCCGATTCTGGGTCTTCTTAACTTGCAGGTCTCGCGTTCATTCTAAGTAACTTATCGACGATCTCATGGTGGTCTACCATTTGTGGTTATCCTGCAGTGAAATGGGTCTTGGCTTCATTCCTCACCGTAAAATTCCTATGGGTGACAGCAACTGTCATGTAGTAGGGGTTTCATCCTACCATTCCAAGGCTTAAACAAAAAGCTTCAAAGAACGTCGTCTCTTTACTATGGGTAAGTCACTCAGATTTACCAATCCGAATAGCAAGAGAATGATAAGAGTAAGTCGTCATGGTGGCCAAGCCATGCCGCACTAACATCATTACCTTGTATAAGGTTTAGTAATCTCGTATTCTAACACTTGGGCTTCCTCACTAGCGTTGCAGAAAATTTCTCTTGTCAACGAACAAAGTTCGGATAAATCCATTGATTCTGCAAGCTAAGCAAAAACATCTATCGTTTCTTCACAACTCTCAGGTTATCGTATGCTCCTAAGAAAACGTTTGCTGATCAGTCGTAGATTCTTCCAAGTTTCTTCCTTCACCAAGGTGGGGCATGATCCTTATCAATCCTGAGGTCAGTGACTTGTGGATTCACTTGAATTCTTGAACAACTTCATCTCATCCGTGGGGTTACTATCGTTCCATATACCAGCATTACCTTCACTTCACTACACCATACCCTTGAGGTAACAATTTACAGACCTATTATTGTCTGGATTCCACTCCATGGAATTCATTTTCCTTTCCATTGGTCTGTTTAACCTTGGGTATGGTTTCATCACAATCATTCCTTTTCTCGTCATTCCAACTTCAAAATCACTTTGTCACAAAGGTTATCATCCAGACAGTTTGCGGTGATTCCACATTCTCTTCATTTCGTATTCACAAATCCAAATTACTTAACCGGAAGGTACCTGTGGTCACTACCATACTTAAAATGAAATGCACTCAGGTCTGCTTAGACCGAATTTTTCTCATATCCTCGAAAATGGTAGGAGATCTTTGTTCATAGAGTAACAACTCACATATTTCAACATAAGATAAATCATGACACCATAATTTTCATTGACTCATGAATTTATTACAAACTCTGAGACTTCCGTTACAAGATAAGCTCATGAAATCAAAAGTGCTTCATGATACAGGTATTTCCATCTTCGAAACTATCCCATTCTTCTCATATTCAATCCTTGGTTACATTCTCAATCACTTCTTAAAACTCCTAGAAAGTACTTTATTACAAATGCTGCCATCCACATAGTTTGGTATGGTCTAGCATCAACTCCCAACTTTATTCATTCATCTCCCCTTGGAGATACTCTAGTACCACTGGAAATTTGCGATGTGCTCCTTGAAATCCTCCACTCTAGCTTTCTTCTTCTGGGAACATTCGTTAGCATAATATCCTGCTTCCTTGCAATGAAAACAGATGATTTCTGACGTGTCTCGAGGCTTATTGATGTTGGTGTTTGCTCCTTGGGTTCTTGGTTCTTTCTTGGACATTGATTGGCATAGTGGCCCATATCCTTACACTTGAAACATCTAACATGACTCAAGTCCTTCTGTTCAGGGGCTTGTCTCTTCCTGAGGTTCTTTGTTCCGATCAAAACTTCAATTTCCCGTGGATCAAACTCCACTTCTTTTGTCGGGAAATTTCCCAGATACTCTTTTCTTTCCTTCGTATAGTCCTGTGAGAAATGTCCTTCTTCTCCACATGTATAGCAGACATTTGAGTAAAATCTGGTTAATCCTTCTCCATTAGGGTCTTCAATATCTTTCTTCATCACAAATTCTCCAAATTCTCCTCTGAAGGCTTCCTTCATGGCTACCTTCTGTTGCTTGATGACTTCCTGTACCTTGGGGTATATTTGGCATTGAGCCGGGTAATGGGTAGTTCCTTCACAAAGGAAACATGTCACCTGCCCAGTTGGGCATTCCTCAGCAGGGTGATTTTCTTCACAATAAGGACATCCTTCCTTGTGTTCTTCCTGGGTGTGTCCTATCTCTCCACAGATTTTGCATGCTCGGGTCTTCTTCATCGGGATAACACAATGCTTCTGAATGAGACGGGATCTTAACAGAGTCTTCTTGAGTTCTTCCCAATTTTGCTCCATTAAATCCTTGTATGGCATGATGCATTTTCCACCAAGTTGCGGCACTTTGGGTAAAGTGCTGGAGAGCATATTAAACCTCATACTTCTGTGCTATCGAGTTGCTCCTGAAGTGATTCTCCATGTTGTGTATCCATACTTCTGCCTCTAACTGGGTCATTGGTCCAGAAAGTACAAGTCCAGCTTCATATGCCATCTATTGAGTTCAAGGTTTTGGGATGAGATGGTAGAGAGAAAGGAGGAGATACACACAATACAAACAATGGTTTTGAAAATAGATTTTTAGTTGTGGCCGTCGAAAATTACACACAAATGACAACTCACAAATCATCGTATCTAACGTAAGTATACAACAGGGGTTTGGTCTTCTAGGGGCATAACATCTTGGAAATTCTTCATGGTCTTCAATTTCTTGAGCTCTGTATAGTCTTCAATCATTTTGTAGATCTTCCATAATGGAATACATCTTTGTCTGAGTTGGTCACCAGTTGTCTGATATCTTGTCCTTCTTGGAGTGGCTTCAGTTGATCCTTCGTGTGGTCAAGGGGAAAAGGGTATTATCTAACTCTTGATAAAACTCAGAAGGGATGAGAAGTAGAAGGTCTTTTGAAAACAAAGTTTTCGAGAAATCATTTCCTAAGGGCTTTCCAGTTTCTAGGGTCACGTCCTACAGTCAACATGTGGTCAGATACCATTTCTGTAGCGACCCGAATCAAAATGAGTCAAGCCTCTGTGTTTTGTATGCCATCCCTGGATAAGTATGCTGGCACACACAGTACATCAATGTATATATCAAGGTGCAATCACATGTAAATAGCGTAAAACTGATATATACCTTAAAATAGCAGCGGATATAGTCAACGGGAGTGGAGTCCCAATAACACCAACGGCAAGTTGAGTGCGGACCGTAACCCTGAATCGTACTCTTACCCGTCGTAGAAGAGTATCAGCAACATAAGACGTTGCAGCCGTGTAGGTCAGCATTTTGAATATGCTGGCAATATCACCATAGAAGAACAGAAGAAATAAGACTATTCTATATGCAATGGCTTTGTGGCTCTGTGTCTGAGTTTTTGCGTAAAAGCTGATTTTATTTTCCCTACAACAAAGGAATAACAGGAATATCACTGTAGAGTTACCTATCATGACATGGTTCCGCCAACCAATCTCTGAATGCCCATAAGTATCATTAAGTTGCCCACAATTAGTTATCAGTCCAGTGTTGAGAGTTCAGAGATAGATCCAAGTCTAGAAGCTCAAATTGTCCGTAACCGGGGACACGGCTAATCGATTAGGTTTAACTCTGCAAAGTGTTGTGTACTTTACCCACAAGATTCTTTCCCTCCTGGTAAGTCCTCGCACTGCCTGGTGTTTGAGAACAGGATGAAAGAAACATGGTCTTTCAGAGTGCTTCCCCGACTGTCCGACAGTGCCCATCCCAATCCTAAAGTCGACTACATCTCCTAGCACTGCCCAGCAGAGTCACAACAAAGATCAACCAAGACAGAGCCCATAATGACTTGTGGCTACATAGGTAAGCTTCCGGGCATGAAGTATTCATCCTTCTCTTTGAGTCTGGGTGAAGCTTTCCGCAAGATGTCATGGCGCTTCTCCATGCATCCCGGCCACTCACTGGTTTCTCCCGGGTGCCCAATCAACCATCCTTCACCCAGTAGTGTGTATTGAAAACTTGTCTTCTCGAGTCTTGAAGTCTTGAGGTCTTGAAGATGCAGGACTTGAAGATGTCTTCATGAAGTCGTCGTTTTGACGTGGAGTCCTTCTTCACACCACTCACGGACACTCATACCAGACCCCGTCTACTTTAGCATAGCATTGCACTAACTAGCGTTCCCGGGGCTTTAGTAACCAGTGGTGGGTTCCTACCTCATGCATTCTACTCAACTACAAGAATTTCAATAACACTACGGGAGGGATATGTTGAATGATGTCACTACATGCAATAAAAACATAGGTATGAAATAGATGGTCAAGGTGAACTTGCCTGTACTGTTGATGAACAGAAAGATCGCTCTCAGAAATAACTTGATAGACTATTCGTCACTCTCCGATGAAATCTATAATCAAGCATTACATACATATAAGCAATCATACTGGCAATCAATTCTAACAATCACAAGGTAACACAAGAAACAAAATCAACAAGGTTGATGAAAGAAATACTTAAGACAAAGTTGAAACACAAAACTCCAACAAATTCAAAAGTAACACAAAACCCAAAGCAAAGTAAAATATAATCAAAGGATTTTAGTAAATATTTTGTTAGCAAAATGAATTACTTTTGGAGAACAAGTAAAACTATGCAAACAATATTCTAAACAACACAAGTGTTTGCCTAATGAACTTAACTACAAGCACAACCATAAACTAAGAGAAAACAAATTATGAAACAACTCAGTTAACAGAAAGTAATTAAATAAAATCTATATTATAAAACAGAATTGATTCATCTAAAACTTTTGTGAAAAGGATTTCTACTAAAACAAAATTGTTTTATAAAACATCACCTAATGATATAGATTCCTATAGTAACTAAACCATTTTTATTAACCAAAACATTTCTTAACAGAAAAGATTTAATAAAACTTTTTCTCAGAAAAAAAAATTTAATTATATAAAACTTTGTTGGAATAAACTATTACTAACTAGTTTGTTTTATTACAAATTAAACCTATTTGAAAAGGAGTTGAGATTCCTATAACCATAAAGAAATAAACTAAGCAATTTTATATTTTTATTAACAGTAAGTAAAACACTAAATGTTTAACTAACACAACCTACTAAAACAACTAAAACTAAATCTAATTCAAACCAACTAAAAACTAATTAAATAAAACTATACTAAGTAATAGGCAGAATCTGTTTTTAGCTAAACCACTAATCAAATTCATCCTAAAAATTTCTCAAACTAAGCATGAATATAGTCCTAACTAATACCAAACAGTATCAAAAAGAATCATGTCAAAATCTATTTTCAAACTCTAGTTATTCAGATTTGAATGTTTTGAGCAAATTTGATTCAATTCAAATTTTCTAGTTCAAATTTGAAATTTAAAAGTACAGGGTGAAACTACGTGAAAAAATGTGAGCTATTGCAAAAAGAAACAACTCAAAACACTAAACAGATTAAAAGATATAGCTAAAACAAATTCAGAATAGTTTCTGTTAACTAAAACAAAACAGAAAAAGAAAAAATCTACCGGACGGACAGGGGCTACGTGGCAAGACCCTATTGGCTGCTAGCGCGTGCGGGCGGGAGATACGGGCGGGCGACCGAAGCTTACAACATAACGCTTCGCGCTATTAAAGCATCTAATCGTGGTCGTCGATCCAAAATCGGACGGGGGAGGAAGCTCACCGAGGATGGGGTCGCCGGCGATGGAGATCTCCGGTGGTCCGAAGGCAGCGAGGACGTCTACGATGAGCTCCGGTGGTCGAGGGAGGCGTCGGAGGACTCGAGATGACGACGGTGATCCTCCGGCGATGATTGGCGGCGTCGGAGAGGCGAGGGGGCGACGGTGACGAGCGTCACGAGCTCGGGGGCAGTTCGGTGGAAAATGGAGCTCCGGCGAGGTGATGGTTGTGCCGTTTTGGTGGGTCTTCGGTGAATCAGAGGGGGGGGAAAGGTGCGCACGGGCAAGAGAAGGTGGATGGAGGGCTCGGTGGCGCTCGGGGGAATTGGAGTGGAGCAGTTGCTCAAAAATGGCGCGGCGGCCGTGGGTTTCTCCGGTGAGGAGTTCCGGCGAGGAGAGGGCTTGGGGAGAGGGGGAAACAGGGGGAATGAGACGAGGGAAGCGGCGGCTTTATGTAGGCGGGCTCAGGGGGTCGGGGAATGGAAGGGGGCGAGATCCACGGCGAGAGGTCGCCGATGTGGTCAACGGGTGCGAGAGGAGGAAGGAGGTGACCGGCGACAGAGAAAATCGGGCGGTGGGTCCCACTGTCAGTGAGAGGGGAGTAGGGGCTGAGCGCGCCGGTTGACCGACCGGTAACGCTCTCGGCTTTAAAGCCGTTGGGCCGGCCGTTTTATTATAAAACCGTTACCGTTTCTTCTATTTATGATTTTTCCAGAGCCATAAAACCTATTTAAACCAATCGAATAAATTCCAAATATAGTCGAACTTTATATCAAAATTAACAAAATAATAAATTCCATTTAATGGACATTTTTATTGTGGCAGTTGAATATATTAAAAAAAATCATTTTTTTAGAAAATCCCTTAATTGGCTTTATTTACTTTTGCAAATATTTTTCAAATAACTTTTTGGGTTTGTTGATTCAAAAACTTCACAAATTACCCCCTGGCTTGGAGTGTCATGTTACTCCTTTCAAATTTTTGTCAGGGGTTTGAATACTTTGAAAATTTTGAATAGGGACCAAATATGAAATGGATTTTCAAAATAATCCAGAGGTTTTCAAAAGCTCTTTCAATTCCTTCTTTTAAACTTCCAACTCATATTTCTTAAAATATGAGGAAGTCATATTATCCTCTCTCATGAAAATCATTGAGTTGCATAAAGTTTTCTGAATTTGAATTATTTTTCAAATGAAATTCAAATTCTTTTCAAATCCCCTTTTCATTTCTTTAAATGGAAGAAGTCATGTCATCTTCACTCTAGGGTTCTGTGATGAAATGAATTTGAATTCTTGGTGAGAAAATGCAAAGTGAAAGTTTGGGAAAGTCATTTCATTTCCTCTCATTCAACTTTCAAAAGATTCAAAAAGTTTCAAATTTCACTCACTTTCAATCACTCAAACAAACAAACAATCATTCAAATAATGATTATAACATTCCAAAGTTTGGGATGTTACAACGCGCCTCGACCATGGATTGGATACAACATGGTGTTAGGCTCATATTACAGAAGAAATACTAAATAGAGGAAAGAAAAAATTCACCCTATAGAGGGTATTCAATGAGACTATCAGCGTGAGTCAGGATGAGCTCCGATTGAGTAATTTTCATAGGTGTTGGAAAGGTATCGAGAAAACAAGATGATAGACCTTCTTATTTTCACGACCCGGAACATTTTTCACACGCACACACACACGCGAGCACGGACACGGGAAATATCATGCCCCGAAAAGGCCGTCTATGCCCTCAAAAAAGGATCGCAATATGGAGAAAACCAATGATTTCGAAGTTATAACTCGAAATCCCATGGGCCAACCATTTCGTATGGTCTTTAGAACTACACGCCTCGATCATGGATTGGATATAGCATGGTGTTAGGCTCATATTAGGGAAGAATTAGTAAACAAAGGAACGACAAAATTCACCCTATAGAGGGTATTCAACGAGACTATCAGCGTGAGTCCGGACGAGCTCCGATTGAGCAATTTTCATAGGTGTTGGAAAGCTATTGGGTAAACGAGATGATTGAACTTCTACTTGTCACGACCTGGAAGATTTTGCACATGCACACACACACAGGCGAGCACACACACGGGAAATATCTTGCCCATAAAAGGCCATCTATGCCCTGAAAAACGGATCGCAAGATGGAGAACACCGATGATTTCACAGTTACAACTCTAAATCCCATGGGCCAACCCATCTGTATGGTCTTCATAACTACGCGCCTTGAGCATGGATGTGATACAACATGGTATTAGGCTCATATTAGAGAAGAAACAGTGAACAAAGGAAAGACAAAATTCACCCTATAGAGGGTGTTCTACGAGACTATCAATGTGAGTAAGGACGAGCTCCGATTGAGTAATTTTCATAGGTGTTGGAAAGGTATCGGGAAAACGACATGATAGAACTTCTAATTTTCATGACCTGGAACGTTTTGCACATGCGCACACACACACGCGTGAGCATCCACACGGGAAATATCTTGTCGATAAAAGGCCGTCTATGCCCTCAAAAACGGATCGCAAGATGGAGAAAACAATTGATTTCTAAGTTATAGCTTGGAATCCCATGGGTCAAACCTTCCGTACGGTCTTCAGAGCTATGCGCCTCGACCATGGATTGGATATAACATGGTGTTAGGCTCATATTAGAGGAGAAACAATGAACACGGGACAGATAAAATTCACCCTATGGAGGGTATTCAACGAGACTATCAACGTGAGTCAGGACGAGCTCCGATTGAGTAATTTTCATAGGTGTTGGAAGGGTATTAGGAAAAGGACATGATAGAACTTCTAATTTTCACGACCTGCAACATTTTGCACATGCACACACACAAGCGAGAAAGCACACGGGAAATATCTTACCCATAAAAGGCCGTCTATGCGCTCAAAACCGCATCGCAAGATGGAGAAAACAATTGTTTTCGTAGTTAGAGATCGAAATCCCATGGGCCAAACCTTCTGTATGTTCTTCAGAACTACGTGCCTCGACCATGGATTGGATTGAACATGGTGTTAGGATCATATTAGTTAAGAAACGGTGAACAAAGGAAAGACAAAATTCACCCTATAGAGGGTATTTAATTAGACTATCAACGTGAGTAAGGACGAGCTCCGATTGAATAATTTTCATAGGTGTTTGAAAGGTTTCGGGAAAATGATATGATAGAACTTCTAATTTTCACGACCTGGGACATTTTGCACATGCATGCACACACACGTGAGCATGCACACAAGAAATATCTTGCCCATAAAAGGCCGTCTATGCCCTCAAAAATGGATCCCAAGATGGAGAAAACAAATGATTTTGCAGTTACAACACCAAATCCCATGGGCCAACCCATCTGTATGGTCTTCAGAACTATGCGCCTCGACCATGGATTGGATACAACATGGTGTTAGGCACATATTAGAGAAGAAACAGTGAACAGAGGAAAGACAAAATTCACCCTATAGAGGGTATTAGACGAGACTATCAGCGTGAGTCAGGACGAGCTCCGATTGAGTAATTTTCATAGGTGGTGGAAAGGTATCGGGAAAGTGACATGATAGAAGCTCTAATTTTCATGACATGGAACATTTTGCACACGCACACACACACGCCAGCATGCGCATGGGCAATATCTTGCCCATAAAAGGACCTCTATGCCCTAAAAAACGGATCGCAAGATGGAGAAAACCAATGATTTTGCAGTTATAGCTCGAAATCCCATGGGCCAACCCTTTCGTATGGTCTTTAGAACTACGCGCCTCGATCATGGATTGGATACAACATGGTGTTAGGCTCATATTAGGGAAGAAATAGTAAACAAAGGAAAGACAAAATTCACCTTATAGAGGATATTCAACGAGACTATATGCGTGAGTCTGGACGAGCTCCGATTGAGCAATTTTCATAGGTGTTGGAAAGGTATTGGGTAAACGAGATGATAGAACTTCTAACACTCACGACCTGGAAGATTTTGCACACGCACACACGCGCGCGAGCATGCACACGGGAAATATCTTGCCCATAAAAGGCCGTCTATGCCCTCAAAAACGGATCGCAAGATGGAGAACACTAATGATTTCGCAGTTACAACTCCAAATCCCATGGTCCAACCCATCTGTATGGTCTTCAGAACTACGCGCGTCGAACATGGATTGGATAAAACATGGTGTTAGGCTCATTTTAGAGAAGAAACAGTGAATAAAGGAAAGACAAAATTCACCCTACAAAGTGTATTCAACGAGACTATCAACGTGAGTAAGGACGAGCTCCAATTGAGTAATTTTCATAGGTGTTGGAAAGGTTTCGGGAAAACGATATGATAGAACTTCTAATTTTCACGACTTGGAACAATTTGCACACGCACACACACACGCAGGCATGCACACGGGAAATATCTTGCCCCCAAAAGGCCATCTATGCCCTCAAAAACGGAACTCAAGATGGAGAAAACCAATGATTTCGCAGTTACAGCTCCAAATCCCATGGGCCAACCCATACGTATGGTCTTTAGAACTATGTGCCTCGAGCATGGATTGCATACAACAGGGTGTTAGGCTCATATTAGAGAAGAAACGGTGAAGAGGGGAAAGACAAAATTCACCCTATAGAGGGTATTCAAAGAGACTATCAACGTGAGTTAGGATGAGCTCCGATTGAGTAATTTTCATAGGTGCTGCAAAGGTACCGAGTAAATCACATGATAGAACTTCTAATTTTCATGACATGGAACATATTGCACACGCACACACACACACGAGCACGCCCCCGGGAAATATCTTGCCCATCAAAGGTCGTCTATTCCCTCAAAAACGGATCGCGAGATGGAGAAAACCATTGATTTCCTAGTTACAACTCCAAATCCCACGGGCCAACCCATCCGTATGGTCTTCACAACTGTGCGCCTCGAACATGGATTGGATACAACATGGTGTTAGGCTCATAGTAGTGAAGAAACAGAGAATAGAGGCAAGACAAAATTCACCCTATAGAGGGTATTCAATGAGACTATCAACGTGAGTCAGGACGAGCTTTGATTGAGTAATTTTCAAAGGTGTTGGAAAGGTATCGGGAAAACGAGATGATAGAACTTGTAATTTTCACGACCTAGAACATTTTGCAAATGCACACACACACACGTGAGCATGCACACGGAAATATCTTGCCCATAAAAGGCCGACTGTGCCCTCAAAAACGGACCCCAAGATGGAGAAAAACAATGATTTCGCAGTTACAACACCAAATCCCGTGGGTCAACCATCCCTATGGTCTTCAGAACTATGCGCCTCGACCATGGATTGGATACAACATGGTGTTAGGCTCATATTAGAGAAGAAACAGTGAACAGAGGAAAGAAAAAATTCATCCTATAGAGGGTATTCAATGAGACTACCAACGTGAGTTAGGACGAGCTCCGATTGAGTAATTTCCATTGGTGCTTGAAAGGTATCGGGAAAATGACATGATAGAAGCTCAAATTTTGATTACATGGAACAATTTGCACACACACACACATGGCAGCACGCACGGTAAGGGAGATGATAGAATCTGATGGATTGGATCGCAAAGATATCGACGAAACAATCTAATGTTGCAACAGAATCCGAGTCAAACTACAAGTCCGAAGGTGTTGCATCACCTCCACTTGGGCCCATGGGCCTCCTTGTACGCCCTAGGGTTGGTTTTAGGGTGTCTTGGGACGTCCTACCACCTCCTTGGCCGCCACCCCTTGCTCCTATATAAGTAGATCAATCTAGTAGCTTTTCCTTTGGGTTTTGTTTAGTTAAAAGTTAGCCATTGCCTCTTCGTGTACTTCGTTTGTGTCCAACGACCAGACTAAGACCGCTTTCGGAACCCCACCATTATCAATACTTCATCTATATTCGCAATATTCAGATTGCATGATCATATTCTAGCTTGTTCTTCGATTGTTTGCAGGAATAGACCTTCGTGGTCAGGTTGATCGTGCTCCGGCGTGGTCAATAACCTCTTGGAGATTGGTTTAGCGATTGCTAAGGCGCAACATCATGCACGTTCGTAGTCAGATCGTCAAAGTCATCTCCACCAAATCGATAGTTATCATCTCATTGAAAGATCGGGACCCTCGCCTCTATCACACAAGATGGACAAAACCAATGTTTTCGCAGTTACAACTCCAAATCCCATGGGCCAACCCATCTGTATGGTCTTCAGAACTATGCGCCTCGAGCATGGATTGGATACAACATGGTGTTAGGCTCATATTAGAGAAGAAACAGTGAATGGAGGAAATACAAAATTCACCTCGTAGAGGGTATTCAACGAGACTATCAATGTGAGTCAGGACGACCTCCGATTGAGTAGTTTTTATAGGTGCTGGAAAGGTATCGGGAAAATGACATGATAGAACTTCTAATTTTCATGAAATTTAACATTTTTAACATGCACACACACACACCTGAGCACGCACACGGGCAATATCTTGCCCATAAAAGGTCATCTATGCCCTCAAAAACGGATCGCTAGATGGAGAAAACGAATGATTTCGCAGTTATAGCTCCAAATCCCATGGGCCAACCCATCCGTATGGTCTTCGCAACTGTGCGCCTAGAACATGGATTGGATACAACATGGTGTTAGGCTCATATTATAGAAGAAACAAAGAATAGAGGCAAGACAAAATTCACCCTATAGAGGGGATTCAACGAGACTATCAACGTCAGTCAGGACAAGCTTCGATTGAGTTATTTTCATAGGTGTTGCAAAGGTATCGGGAAAACGAGATGATAGAACTTCTAATTTTCATGACCTGGAACATTTTGCACATGCGCACAGACACGTGAGCACGCACACTGGAAATATCTTGCCCATAAAAGGCCGTCTATGCCCTCAAAAACGGATCCCGAGATGGAGAAAATCAATGATTTCGCTGTTACAGCACCAAATCCCATGGGCCAACCCATCCAAATGGTCTTCAGAACTATGCGCCTCGACCATGGATTGGATACAACATGGTGTTAGGCTCATATTAGAGAAGAAACAGTGAACAGAGGAAAGACAAAATTCACCCTATAGAGGGTATTCAACGAGACTATCAACGTGACTCAGGACGAGCTCCGATTTTAGTACTTTTCATAGGTGCTGGAAAGGTATCGGGAAAATGACATTATAGAACTTCTAATTTTCATGACATGGAACATTTTACACACGCACACACACACACACACGCCAGCAAGCAAACGGGCAATATCTTGCCCATAAAAGGTCGTGTATGCCCTAAAAAAAGATCGCAAGATGGAGAAAACCAATGATTTCGTAGTTACAACTCCAAATCCCATGGGCCATCCCATCCGCATGGTCTTCAGAACTACGCGCCTCGAACATGGATTGGATACAACATGGTGTTAGGCTTATATTAGAAAGGAAACAGAGAATAGTGGAAAGACAAAATTCACCCTATAGAGGGTATTTAATGGGACAATCAACGTGAGTTCGGACGAGCTGTGATTGAGTAATTTTCATATCTGTTGGAAAGGTATCCGGAAAACGAGATGATAAAAATTCTATTTTTCTTGACCTGGAAGATTTTGCACACGCACACACACACACATGAGCATGCACACGGGAAATATCTTGCCCATAAAAGGTCGTCTATGCCCTCAAAAACGGATCGTAAGATGGAGAAAACCAATGATTTCGCAGTTACAGCTCGAAATCCCATGGGCCAACTCATCCGTATGGAAATTCAGAACTACGCGCCTCGACCATGGATTGGATACAACATGGTGTTAGGCTCAGACTAGAGAGGAAACAATGAACAAAGGAAAGACAAAATTCACCCAATAGAGGGTTTTCAACGAGACTATCAATGTGAGTAAGGACGAGCTCCGATATAGTAATTTTCATAGGTGTTCGAAAGGTTTCGGGAAAACGATATGATAGAACTTCTAATTTTCACGACCTAGAACATTTTCCACACGCACACACACACACACACGTGAGCACGCACACAGGAAATATCTTGCCCACAAAAGGCCGTCTACGCCCTCAAAAACGTATCACAAGATGGAGAAAACCAATGATTTCGCAATTCCAACTCCAAATCCCATGGGCCAACCAATCCTTATGGTCTTCAAAACTTTGCGCCTCGATCATGGATTGGATACAACATGGTGTTAGGATCATATTAGAGAAGAAACAGTGAACAGAGGAAAGACAAAATTCACCCTATAGAGGATATTCAACGAGACTATCAACGTGAGTCACGACGAGCTTCGATTGAGTAATTTTCATAGGTGCTGGAAAGGTATCGGGAAAATGATATGATAGAACTTTTAACTTTCATGACATGGAACATTTTGCACACGCACACACACACGCGAGCATGCACACGGGCAATATCTTTCCCATAAAAGGTTGTCTATGCCCCAAAAACGGATCACAAGATGGAAAAAACCAATGATTTCGCAGTTACAACTCCAAATCCCATCAGCCAACCCATCCATATGGTCTTCGGAACTACGCGCCTCGACCATGGACTAGATACAACATGGTGTTAGGCTCATATTAGAGAAGAAACGGAGAATATAGGAAAGACAAAATTCACCCTATCAAGGGTATTCAACGAGACTATCAACGTGAGTCTGGACGAGCTCCGATTGAGCAATTTTCATAGGTGTTGGAAACGTATCTGGAAAACGACTTGGTAGACCTTCTTATTTTTACGACCTTGAACATTTTGCGCACGCACACACACACACACGCCAACATGCACACGGGAAATATCTTGCCCATAAAAGGCCGTCGATGCCCTCAAAACGGATCGCAACATGGAGAAAACCAATGATTTCCTAGTTACAGCTTGAGATCCCATGGGCCAGCTCGTCCCTATGGTCTTCGGAACTACGTGCCTCGACCATGGATTGGATAGAACAAGGTGTTAGGCTCATATTAGAGAAGAAACTATGAACAAAGGAAAGACAAAATTCACCCTATAGAGGGTATTCAATGAGACTATCAACGTGAGTCAGGACGAGCTCCGATTGAGTAATTTTCATAGGACTTGGAAAGGTATCGGGAATACGAGATGATAGACCTTCTAATTTTCACGACATGGAAAATTTTGCACACGCGCGAGCACGCACACGAGAAATATCTTGCCCATTAAAGGTCGTCTATACCATCAAAAACGGATCGCAAGATGGAGAAAACCAATGATTTCATAGTTACAGCTCGAAATCAGATGGGCCAACCCTTCTGTATGGTATTTAGAACTACGTGCCTCGACCATGGATTGGATACAACATTGTGTTAGGCTCTTATTAGAGAAGAAATATTAAACAGAGCAAAGACAAAATTCACCCTATAGAGGGTATTCAACGAGACTATCAGCGTGTGTCCGGACAAGCTCCTATTGAGTAATTCTCATGGGTGTTGGAAAGGTATCAGGTAAACGAGACGATTGAACTTCTAATTGTCACTACTTGGAAGATTTTGCACACGCACACACAAATGCGAGCACGCACACAGGAAATATCTAGCCCATAAAAGGTCGTCTATGCCCTGTAAAACGGATCACAAGATGGAAAAAACCAATGATCTTGCAGTTACAGCTCCAAATCCTGTGGACCAACCCATCCGTATGGTCTTCAGAACTACACGCCTCGACCATGGATTGGATATAACATGGTGTTAGGCTAATATTAGAGAAGAAACGGTGAACAAAGGAAAGACAAAATTCACCCTATAGAGGGTATTCAACTAGACTATCTACGTGAGTCAGGACGAGCTCCGATTGAGTAATTTTCATTGATGTTGGAAAGGTATCGGGAAAACAAGATGGTAGAACTTCTAATTTTCATGACCTGGAACATTTTGCATACGCACACACACACGCGAGCAAGCACACGAGAACTATCTTGCCCATAAAAGGCCGTCTATGCCCTCAAAAACGGGTCGCAAGATGGAGAAAACCAATGATTTCGCAGTTACAACTCCAAATCCCATGGGCTAACCAATCTGTATGGTCTTCAGAACTATGCGCCTCGACCATGGATTGGATACAACATGGTGTTAGGCTCATATTAGAGATGAAACAATGAATAGAAGAAAGAAAAAATTCACCCTATAGATGGTATTCAACGAAACTATTAACGTGAGTCAGGACGAGCTCCGATTGTGTAATTTTCATATGTGTTGGAAAGATATCAGGAAAACAAGATGATAGACCTTCTAATTTTCGGGATCTGGAACATTTTGCACACGTACACACACGCGCGAGCACGCACATGACAAATATCTTGCCCATTAAAGGTCGTCTATGCCATCTAAAACGGATCACAAAATGGAGAAAACCAATGATTTCACGGTTATAGCTCGAAATCCGATGGGCCAACCCTTCTGTATGGTCTTTAGAACTACGCGCCTTGACCATGGATTGGATACAAAATGGTGTTAGGCTCATATTAGAGAAGAAATAGTAAACAGAGGAAAGACAAAATTCACCCTATAGAGGGTATTCAACGAGACTATCAGTGTGAGTCTGGATGAGCTCCGATTGAGTAAATTTCATAGGTGTTGGAAAGGTATCGGGTAAACGAGACGATAAAACTTCTCATTGGTACGACTTGGAAGATTTTGCACATGCACACACACGCGAGCACGCACAGAGGAAATATCTAGCCCATAAAAGGCTGTCTATGCCCTGAAAAACGGATTGCAAGATGGAAAAAACCAATGATGTTGCAGTTACATCTCCAAATCCCATGGACCAGCCCATCTGTATGGTCTTCAGAACTACGCGCGTCGACCATGGATTGGATACAACATGGTGTTAGGCTCATATTAGAAAAGAAACGATGAACAAAGGAAAGACATTCACCCTATAGAGGGTATTCAACTAGACTATCAACGTGAGTGAGGACGAGCTCCGATTGAGTAATTTTCATAGATGTTGGAAAGGTATCCGGAAAACGAGATGGTAGAACTTCTAATTTTCATGACCTCGAACATTTTGCATATGCACACACACATGCTAGAATTCACACGAGAAATATCTTGCCCATAAAAGGCCGTCTATGCCCACAACTCCGACTACTATACATACAGGACCAATTACTAGAGCTTGCGCACGTCAATTGAATTACCAGGTACTTTTGTTTCTTGCAAATCTTTATAATGTTCATGAACATATGATGCTGCCTAAATTAGATACTTTTGTTTTACTTATGAATGAAGGACCTGGCATGGACAAGAAGGATGACCATGGGAGCGGGATCAAGCATGGAGAAGAAGGTGCGCGCGCGGGAAAGAACAATGGTGTTTCTAATGATGATTTTCGCACTTTGAAGCCACCATAATGGGAGCAAGAAGCCTTGGACGAAATATGCATGATGCTACTTTATAAAATTCGTCCCTAGGCTAATATAGGTGCTGCGCCACCTTATTGTTGGGCCAGGCCCATGTAAATTCGAAATACCATATTATAGGCTGTTTTTAGCGTCCGTATGTATGAGGAAACTGAGTTAAGGTTGGTTTCGGACCCCTCCTCCAAGGGGCCACGAAATTGCCCTCTATTCCCTCATATATACAACCCTTAGGGCGTCGTTTTAGGGTTGGGTTTTGTTTAGATTACAAGTTCACCATAGCTGCAACTTCGCGTTCTTCGTTTGTGTTTCACGACCAGACAAAGGCGTCACAGAACCCCACTTCATCAATAAAGCTTTCCTAATATATTCGCAGTATCCAGATTGCAATCTTAGTTTCTTGCTTGTTCTTCATTTGCGTGCAGGAAATAGACCCGTGTGGTCAGGTTGCTCGTGCTCTGGCGTGGTCAATAACCTCCCGGAGTTGGTTTAGCGATTGCTAAGGTATGGCGTCATCACACGTTCGTGGTCGGACTGTCAAAGTCTACTCCACCAAAAATGATAGCCACCATCTCATCAAAAGATAGGGACAACTTCGCCTCTATCAAGTGGTATCAGATTTCCAGGTTGCTCGGTGAGATTTGTTCTTCATACCTTTAGTCCACGAAAAAGCCACAAAAAAATTAGGGTTAGATCACCATATCCGATACAATCTGAGCACAAAAAAAAGAGGCACCAAAAAAAATCAGAGTATGCTTTTCCCTTGATTACGTGTAGCGTCATGATTTTGTTGGTGTTTTAGGCGCGTGTCTCTAGTACGGTCTAGCCTAGGACCAGCACAGTACTGTCGTTGAGAATTTATTCAACCTTGCATCTCTGAATTGATTATTGCTAACCCTTTTTGCTACCATATTATAAGCCATCCCAGCTCCACATGCATCTACGTCGTGTGCTTGACACCACCTGGCACTTGCTCTATCCAAGCTTTGAGCGTTTGACTACAACGGTTGCTGATCACCACCTGCTGCTGGGTAAGAACTGGTAAGAATTTGAGATTCGCTTAAAGGATTTGTGACACAGCACTACCACCACCACCACGTCCCAGTAGTCTGTAGGTTTCATATTCTTGTGTGTTTCCTATTTCTGCTAATTATGTCAGGATCACACGACGACGAGAGCGACTGGGAGAGCATGACCAACAAAGCGCTCTATGATAAATTTCAGCAAATGATGGCTGACCAGGTACAGGACTTCGTGACCAACTTTGGAGAGGCCATGGAGAAGCTTGATGGTTTGGAGAAGACATTCGACACCAAGATGGACGCCAAGTTCAATGAGGTGGTTGCCCGTCTACCACCACCAGCTGCAGCTCCAATCCCTTTCGAATGACGAGCGCGACGTGTGCCTCTCGGCTAAGGCCAACATACTGGTACTGTTGATACTACTGCTACTTCTATGGCTCCTGCTGCTACTGTCATTGAGCAGGTTGAAGATTATGATGGTGATTACGATGATGAGGGAGAGGTTGCTCCAGATCAGCCTTAGGGGCAACCACCACGATACACACCAGGTCGACCACATGGCTACAACTGTAATGGTAGGGCTACACCACCCCCTTAGGTACGAGATCATGACCATCTTCCTAAACTTAAACTGAATATTCCGACGTTTGAGGGTAGATATGTTCCTGATATATATCTTACATGGGAGTTAGAAACAGAACAACGTTTTACATGCTTACAATTTCCTGAGGATAGACGTGTTGCTGCTCCTATTTGTTCATTCACTAGTTTTGCTTGTGTTTGGTGGTCAGAACATTGTAGAATACACCATGCTAATATTCCAACTACTTGGGCTGCTTTGAAAACTCCTATGCATAATCGTTGGGTGCCACCTTATTATCAACGTGAATTGCTTCACAATTTGCAGCATGATTAGATGTGGTATTGTTGAGGAGAATGAAGCTATGCTTGCACGTTTTATGGGTGGATTAAATAGAGACATTCAGACTATTCTAGAGTATAAGGAGTATAACACTATCACTCGTTTATTTCATCTTGCTTGCAAAGATGAACGTGAAGTGCAGGATCAACAGGCAATGGTGAGAACTACTTTTTCTGCAGGTCGCACTTCATCATGGATGCCACGTACCTCCTCTACTTTCGTAGGTCCTACTGCAACACCACCTACTTCCACCTCCAACTCTAACCGTGATACTAGGAAACAAGCTCCTACTCCACCCTCTGCGAAGAGCACACCTTCTGGGCCTGCATAGAACTCTTCTTCATCTATTGCATCCGCCGGGCAAACACATGAGGTTATATGTCGTCGTTGCAAGGGTGGAGGTCACTTTGTGAGAGAATGCCCTTCCAAGCGTGTAATGATTATTACTGAGGATGGTGGATATGCGTTCGCTAGTGATAATGATGAGGAGACTTTGGCTCTCCTTGCAAGTGAAGAACATGGTGGCGAGGATGCAGAACCAGAGACACACTACATGGCTGCTGATTACGCTGACAGGTATGAAAGTTTAGTTGCTCAACGTGTTCTCAGGCTACAGGTTACACAGGCTAAGCAAAATTAGAGGCACAACTTATTCCACACAAAGGGAGTTGTGAAGGAGCGTTCTGTTCGCGTCATCATCGATGGAGGGAGTTGCAATAACTTACCTAGCATGGAGATGGTGGAGAAGCTGTCTCTAACCACCAGACCACATCCTCATCCTTATTACATCCAATGGTTCAATAATAGTGGAAAGGTTAAGGTAACACGTACTGTTCGTGTACATTTTTAGCATTGCTACATATTCTGATTATGTGGATTGTGATGTGGTACCCATGCAAGCATGTTCTGTTCTACTTTGTTGGCCATGGCAGTTTGATAAAAATTATGTACACCATGGTAGGACAAATGAGTATACTCTTGTTCATAAGGGTCAAAATATCGCTTTGCTTCCTATGTCTCCGAAACATATTATGAAAGATGACATTGCTAGAGCTAGTAAAGCAAAACAGGAGAAAAATAAGAGTGAAAATCAGATTGTAGCACAGCAATTTGAGCAACACCATAAGCATAATAAACCAGCATCTAATGTTGCATCCGAAATAAAATTAAAGAGTGGATGTTTACTTGCTACTAAATCTGATATTAATGATTTGGATGTTGCTACATCTATTTGCTATGCTTTTGTATGCAAATAGGTATTATTTTCATTCGAGGACATGCCTCCCTCTTTGCCTCCTGCTGTCATTAACATTTTGTAGGAGTTCGCTGACGTCTTCCCACAAGACGTGCCACTAGGATTACCACCTATTCGCGGGATTGAGCATCAGATTGACTTAATTCCCGGTGCATCCCTACCCAACCATGCGCCATACCGTACCAATCCAGCGGAGACAAAGGAGCTTATGCGTCAAGTACAGGAGCTGCTTGACAAAGGTTATATACGTTAATCCCTTAGTCCTTGTGCTGTTCCTATTATTCTTGTGCCTAAAAAGGATGGTACATCGCGCAAGTGTGTGGATTGTAGAGGCATTAATAATATTACTATTCATTATCGTCATCCTATTCGTAGACTAGATGATATGCTTGATAAATTAAGTGGTTCTACAATTTTCTCCAAAGTTGATTTGCGTAGTGGATACCATCAAATTCGTATGAAATTGGGAGATGAATGGAAAACAACATTTAAAACTAAGTTTGGATTATATGAGTGGTTAGTCATGCCTTTTGGGTTCACTAATGCACCTAGCACTTTCATGAGATTAATGAACGAGGTTGTACGTGCTTTGATTGGACGATTTGTGGTAGTCTATTTTGATGATATATTGATTTTTAGTAGATCTTTGGAGGAGCATTTGGAACATCTACGTGTTATTTTTATTGCTCTACGTGATGCATGTTTGTTTGGTAACCTTGGGAAAGTGTACCTTTTACACCGATCGAGTATCTTTTCTTGGCTATGTTGTTACTCCACAGGGAATTGAAGTTGATAAAGCCAAGATTGAAGCTATTGAGAGTTGGCCGCAGCCCAAAATTGTCACACAAGTGAGGAGTTTTCTTGGCCTCACTGGTTTCTATAGGCGTTTTGTGAGAGATTTCAGCACCATTGCTGCGCCTCTCAATGAGCTTACAAAGAAGGACGTGCCTTTTTCTTGGGGTACCACACAGGAAGAAGCCTTCACGGTCTTGAAAGATAAGTTAACACATGCTTCTTTGTATGAGGACATGACTACCTTCGATACAACCAAAAATATTGCATATGTGCATATTTGTGAAGTGATTTCTTATAATAATTATGCAATAATTTATTTATGTTATCCGGAACAAAAATACTTCACCTATTTTTATTTTATGCCTAAATGCAGAATGGCCGAACACTTGTATGAACCACGTGTGATGACAAAGGGAGAGGAAATGGTTGGATGATATTCAAGAGGTCCTCTCATGTTAAAGGAAATAATTAGGTTCTGTTCAAGAAGTTCTATCACGTCACTTTTAGCCCAAAAGAGGATAGAGTCCAAATCTCTCACGTTCTGGACTCAGATTCAGACTACACAGACACACCTGTCTCAAAACGCAAACAACTTTTCCATACGGACTCGGAATTGGGTGATTCATTTTTTTGCTAGAAACTAGATTTCATGTGCGTTCCAGCCCCGTTGGAATCACCTTAAAATTCATCTGGATCACGAAGATATCGACGAAACAATCTGACGTTGCAGCAGAATCTGAGTCAAACTACAAGTCCAAAGGTGTTGCATCACCTCCACTTGGGCCACTGGGCCTTGTACGACCTAAGGTTGGTTTTAGGGTGTCTTGGGACGTCCTCCACCTCCTTGGCTACCACCCCTTGCTCCCATATAAGTACATCAATCTAGTAGCTTTTCCTTTGGGTTTTGTTTAGTTAAAAGTTAGCCATTGCAACTTCGTGTACTTCGTTTGTGTCCAACGACCAGACCAAGACCACTTTCGGAACCCCACCCTTATCAATACTTCATATATACTCGCAATATTCAGATTGCATTATCATATTCTTGCTTGTTCTTTGATTGTTTGCAGCAATAGACCTTCGTGGTCAGGTTGATCGTGCTCTGACGTGGTCAATAACCTCTTGGAGATTGGTTTACCGATTGCTAAGGCGCAACGTCGTCCACGTCCGTAGTCGGATCGTCAAAGTCTTCTCTACCAAATCGATAGTTGTCATCTCATCGAAAGATCGGGACCCTCGCCTCTATCAAGTGGTATCAGTTTTCAGGTTGCTCGGTGAGAATTTCCAGTTATTCATAGATTAGATTTATTTTCCTTACCTATTGCCCAAGAGAAAGCCACAAAAAAAGTTAAATCTATTCATCTTTTCTCCAAGCCAGTCTGAGCCTTTGCAATTTTCTTTTCAGCGCTTGCATAGTTGAATTATCGGTTGCATCGTCGTGTCGAGTTGCTGGTCTTAGCGTCTAGTCTTTTAGAGTTTCGAGTTCTATTCACAACTTGTCACGCCGGCGTCGCACCATCTTCATCGCTGCTGCCATATACCACCACCACGCTAGTGTCATCCCTTTCGTTGTCACCCACCACCACCCATCAATTTTCACCACATGCTACCATTGTTCATTGTCATTATCACACTTGAGGTCATTCACATGTACGCTTGATTCAATCTACATCTTATCTAATTTGTTGGATAGAAAAAAAGTGAGCGAGAAAGAAAAAGAAAAAGAAAAAGTTAGAGAACAAAAAGAGAAGAAAAAAATAGAGAGAATAGAGAAAAACAAATTTCGAATCTACCTAGACTCAATCTCGTATGTGAATTCGGATTGAAATCTGTTTTGCGCAGTGTTCAGTAAAACACGCGTATCTTCCTCATACGAACTCGGAATTGAGTGATTCTTTTTGCATACGAAAGCTTGAATCAGTAGCATTCTTGAGAAAAATATCAGAAATTTCACATAATATTTTCTAGACGAAAGATGAAGAGAGAGTTTTGTATATCTTGCTTGTCGGTCATTTATCATCATTGTCTTTACTACCATTGTGATCTTCACTTATATCTTGTTGTCAAGAGCTAATTCATATCATCCCTTTCTGCTATTTGTCCTACGTCATGACTCCATTAGTGTTCTAGGCTCGTGTCTCTAGTACGGTCTAGCCTAGGACCAGCACATTACCGTCGTTGAGCGTTTATTCAACATTGCATCTCTAAATTCATTATTGCTAATCTTTTGCTACCATATATTAAGCCTTCCAAGCACCACATATTTCTACATCGTGTATACATATGTTCACCTAGTAATCGCTTTACCTAATCTTTGGAGATATTGACACCGTCGGTTGCCGGTCACCACCTGCTGCATGGTAAGAATTTGTTAGACATTGATATTTACTTTATTGTGAGCGTTTTACCATCACATCCTAGTAGTTCATAGGAACAATATACTTGGATCTTTGTTTCTTGTTTCTACTAGTCATGACAGGATCCAGAGTTGTCAGTTCATGGGCTTCTTCGATCGTGGGAGACATGCCACCAAAAAAACCGATACGAGAGATGCAAAGAGATCCAAATGCACATGATGAGGTTAATGTTTCTATACCTCCATTTAATGGCCTATTTAGACCTGCTTTATATATTGAGTGGGAGTTTGAAATAAATGAAATATTTGCTTCCCATACTTTTGTTGCACATAAGAAAGTTAAGTCGCAGTTGGTTCTTTCACTGGTTATGCTTTAGTTTGGTGGAGCGAATATTGTCGGTTACACAAAGATATTATACCGACTATTTGGGATGATTTGAAACTTGCCATGAGACACGCATTCGTTCCTGCTTATTATACTTGTGACAAGCTTAAAAAGTTACAATATTTAACACAAGGTAGTGACACCGTAATGAAATACTATGATGATTTACAAATGACCTTGTTGCATTCCTCATTAGAAGAAAGTGAAGAAGATTTTATGGATAGATTTTGGGGTGGATTAAACCGTGATATTGAGGAGATACTAATTCATGAAAAGTGTTATTCTATGGATCGTTTGTTTCGTCTTGCTTGCAAAGCTGAACAGGAAATAAATCAACGCGTTGCCCAAAAGGAAATAGAGCGCAAGGTGCTCATTCCAAGAGTGGATACAATTGTTCCTTCAACTACTAGGCATACTATGACAACCACATCAATTCTTGTGAGGGCTACATCACCTACACCATGTAACACGTCACCACAGAGAGTGCCTACATCATCTGAGTTGATCATAAAAGGTAATGGCAAAGGTATTGATCTTCCACCTCCACATGAGTATGTTGAATGCCTTGTCAATTCCAATGTACCTTGTGATGAGCTACCCATTACTTTGATCACACCACCGATTTTAGAGGACTATGTTCATGATTTTACTTCGTCATGTGATCAAATGACTACAATATCAGCAATTGTGAGTGCACCCATTGAATTAACTGTTGATGAGCAAGAACCATGTGAATCAGAAAATCAATCAAATTTGGGTCAAATATGTTTGAAAATAATTCTGTTGGTGTTTAATCATTTTGATATGACCTCCAATCTTGGTGACAATTCTGTGTCAAATGACATGTTGCATGTTTGCTTATTTAAGCATGTTGTAGCATCTAAGTTTGAAACGATTCACCTTTATCTACCAATATTGGAACGGTTTAATGATGAACATTATGAATCTTTTGAATGAATAAGGACTTCACTTATATGTGCAAACTGAGTTGTAATATTGTCATGCCTTCTACTTCTTGTGATGATTTTTTGGCTTCATATTTCATGACATGTGATGAGTGCCCTTGCATATATGTGTCACATGTGTCACAACTAAGAATAATAAAAATGGATGACAAATACATATACAATGTGTACGGCTTTTCTATTTTGGTAGCCACATTTCAGATTAAGCAACGCCGAGGACGGCTTTGTTTCCAAAAAGGGGAGGATGATGAGGACATCACTACCTTCGATATGACCAAAAATATTGCATATGTGCATATTTGTGAGGTGATTTCTTATAATAATTATGCAATAATTTATTTATGTTATCCGGAACAAAAATACTTCACCTATTTTTATTTTATGCAGAATGTCCGAACACTTGTATGAACCACGTGTGATGAAAAAGGGAGAGGAAATGGTTGGATGCTATTCAAGAGGTCCTATCACGTTAAAGGAAATAATTAGGTGATGTTTAAGAAGTTCTATCATGTCACTTTTAGCCTAAGAAAATATAGAGTCCAAATCTCTCACGTTCTGGACTCAGATTCGGACTACACAGACACACCTGTCTCAAAATGCAACAAGTTTTTCATACGATCTCGGAATTGGGTGATTCATTTTTTTCTGGAAACTAGATTTCATATGCGTTCCATCCCAGTTTGAATCACCTTAAAATTGTTCCGGATCGCGATGATATTGATGAAACAATCTGACATTGCAGGAGAATCCGAGTCAAACTACAAGTCCAGAGGTGTTGCATCACCTCCACTTGGGCCCATGGGCCTTCTACGACCTAGGGTTGGTTTTAGGGTGTCCTGGGACGTCCTCCCACCTCCTTGGCCACCACCCATTGCTCCTATGTAAGTAGATCAATCTAGTAGCATTTTGTTTGGGTTTTGTTTAGTTAAAAGTTAGCCATTGCAACTTCGTGTACTTCGTTTGTGTCCAGCGACTAGACCAAGACCGCTTTCGGAACCCCACCCTTATCAATACTTCATATATATTTACAATATTAAGATTGCATTATCATATTCTTGGTTGTTCTTCGATTGCTTGCAGGAATAGACCTTCGTGGTCACGTTGATTGTGCTCCGGCGTGGTCAATAACCTCTTGGAGATTGGTTTAGTGATTGCTAAGGCGCAACGTCATGCACGTTCGTAGTCGGATTGTCAAAGTCTTCTCCACCAAATCGATAGTTATCATCTCATCGACAGATCAGGACCCTCGCCTCTATCACCTTTACTCCAACTTCCTGATTTTAATAAGACTTTTGAGCTTGAATGTGATGCTAGTGGAATTGGGTTAGGAGGTGTGTCATTACAAGATGGTAAACCTGTTGCGTACTTTTCTGGAAAACTGAGTGGGCCTAGTCTGAATTATTCTATTTATGATAAGGATTATATGCTCTTGTTAGGACTTTGGAAACATGGCAACATTATTTATGGCCCAAAGAATTTGTTATACATTCTGATCATGAATCTTTGAAACATATTAAAAGTCAAGCAAAACTGAACCATAGACATGCTAAATGGGTTGAATTCATTGAGACTTTCCCTTATGTCATTAAACACAAGTAGGGTAAAGAAAATGTTATTGTCGATGCTTTGTCTCGTCGTTATACTATGCTTTCACAACTTGACTTTAAAATATTTGGTTTGGAGACCATCAAAGATCAATATGTGCATGATGCTGAATTTAGAGATGTGTTGCAGCATTGTAAAGAAGGGAGAACATGGAACAAGTTTGTTATTAACGATGGATTTGTGTTCCGGGCTAACAAGCTATGCATTCCAGCTAGCTCGGTTCGTCTTTTGTTGTTACAGGAGGCACATGGAGGAGGATTAATGGGACACTTTGGCGTGAAGAAGACAGGGGACGTACTTTCTACACATTTCTTTTGGCCAAAGATGACACGGGATGTTGAGCGTTTTGTTGCTCGCTGCACATGTCAAAAAGCTAAGTCACGACTCAATCCTCATGGTTTATATATGCCTTTGCCTATACCTAGTGTTCCTTGGGAGGATATATCTATGGACTTTGTTTTAGGTTTACCTCGAACTAAAAAGGGGAGGGATATCATATTTGTTGTCGTGGATAGATTTTCCAAAATGGCACACTTTATACCATGTCATAAAAGTGATGATGCTGCTCATGTTGTTGATTTATTCTTTCGTGAAATTATTCGGTTGCATGGTGTGCCAAATACAATTGTTTCACATCGTGATGCTAAATTTCTTAGCCACTTTTGGAGATGTTTATGGGCTAAGTTGGAGACTAAACTGCTTTTTAGTACTACATGTCATCCCCAAACTGACGGCCAAACTGAAGTAGTCAATAGATCATTGTCTACTATACTTAGGGATGTTTTGAAGAATAACCTGAAAATGTGGGAAGAATTCTTGCCTCATATTGAATTTTCTTATAATTGTTCGGTACATTCTACCACTAAGACGTGCCCTTTTGAAGTTGTGTATGGTTTCTTACATCGTGCACCTATTGATTTAATGCCTCTTCCATCTTCGGAGAAGGTTAATTTTGATGCTAAAGAACGTGCTGAATTGATATTAAAGATGCATGAGTTAACAAAGGAAAACATTGAGCGTATGAATGCTAAATACAAAATTGCTGGAGATAAGGGTAGAAAACATGTTGACTTTGCACCTGGAGATCTTGTTTGGTTACATTTGCGTAAGGATAGATTTCCTGATTTGCGCAAGTGAAAGCTAATGCCACGTGCTCATGGTCCTTTTAAGGTGTTAGAGAAAATAAATGATAATGCATATAAACTTGAGCTGCTTGTAGAGTTTGGGGTTAGCCTCACTTTTAACATTGCACATTTGAAGCCTTATTTGGGTGAGGAAGATGAGCTTCCGTCGAGGGCGACTTCAGTTCAAGAAGGGGGGATGATGAGCACATCCCTGCTAATTCTACACCCACAACTCCGACTACTATACATATATGACCAATTACTAGAGCTCGCGCACGTCAATTGAATTACCAGGTACTTTTGTTTCTTGCAAATCCTTCTAATGTTCATGAACATATGATGCTGCCTAAATTAGATACTTTTGTTTTACTTATGAATGAAGGACTTGGCATGGACAAGAAGGATGACCATAGGAGCGGGATCAAGCATGGAGAAGAAGGTGCACGCATGAGAAAGAACAATGGAGTTTCCAGTGATGATTTTCGCACTTTGAAGCCACCATAATGGGAGCAAAAAGCCTTGGACGAAATATGCATGATGCTACTTTATAAAATTCATCCCTAGGCTAATATATGTGCTGCACCACCTTATTGTTGGGCTAGGCCCATGTAATTTCGAAATACCATATTATAGGCTGCTTTTAGAGTCCGTATGTATGGGGAAACTGAGTTAAGGTCGGTTTTGGACCCCTCCTATAAGGGGCCACGAAATTCCCCTCTATTCCCCCATATATACAGCCCTTAGGGCGTCGGTTGGGTTTTGTTTAGATTACAAGTTCGCCATAGCTGCATCTTCATGTTCTTCGTTGGTGTTTCACGACCAGACAAAGGCGTCACAGAACCCCACTTCATCAATAAAGCTTTCCTCTTATATTCGCAATATCTAGATTGCAATCTTAGTTTCTTGCTTGTTCTTCGTTTGCGTGCAGGAAATAGACCCTCGTGGTCAGGTTGATCATGCTCCGGCGTGTTCAATAACCTCTCGGAGTTGGTTTAGCGATTGCTAAGGCGCAGCGTTATCACACGTTTGTAGTCGGATCGTCAATATCTACTCCACCAGAAACGATAGCCACCATCTCATCGAAAGACAAAGACAACTTTGCCTCTATCACCTCAACCACGGATTGGGTACAACATGGTGTTAGGCTCATATTAGATAAGAAACAATGAATAGAGGAAAGACAAAATTCACCCTATAGATGGTATTCAACGAGACTATTAACGTGACTTAGGACGAACTTTGATTGAGTAATTTTCACATGTGTTGGAAAGGTATCGGAAAAACGAGATGATAGACCTTCTAATTTTCATGACCTGGAAAATTTTGTGCACACACACACGCGCGCGAGCACGCACACGAGAAATATCTTGCCCATTAAAGGCCGTCTATGCCATCAAAAACGGATCGTAAGATGGAGAAAACCAATCATTTCACACTTACAACTCGAAATCCAATGGGCCAACCCTTCTGTATGGTCTTTAGAACTACGCGCCTCGACCATGGATTGGATACAACATGGTGTTAGGCTCATATTAGAGAAGAAATACTAAATAGAGGAAAGAAAAAATTCACCCTATAGAGGTTATTCAACGAGACTATCAGCGTGAGTCCGGACGAGCTCCGATTGAGTAATTTTAATAGGTGTTGGAAAGGTATCGGGTAAACGAGATGATAGAACTTCTAATTGTCATGACTTGAAAGATTTTGCACACACACACCCACACACGAGCACGCACGCGGGAAATATCTATCCCATAAAAGGTTGTCTATGCCCTGTAAACGGATCGCAAGATGGAAAAAATAAATGATGTTGCAGTTACAGCTCCAAATCCTATGGACCAACCCATTCGTATGGTCTTCAGAACTACGCGCCTCGACCATGGATTGGATACAACATGGTATTAGGCTCGTATTAGAGAAGAAACGCTTAACAAAGGAAACGCAAAATTCACCCTATAGAGGGTATTCAACTAGACTATCAACTTGAGTCAGGACGAGCTCCGATCGAGTAATTTTCATAGATGTTGGAAAGGTATCGGGAAAATGAGATGGTAGAACTTCAATTTTTCATGAGCTAGAACATTTTGCATACGCACACACACACACGAGCATGCACACGAGAAATATCTTGCCTAAAAAAGGTCGTCCATGCCTTCAAAAATGGATCGCAAGATGGAGAAAACCAATGATTTTGCAGTTACAATTCGAAATCCCAAGGGCCAACCCATCCGTATGGTCTTCAAAACTATGCGCCTTGAGCATGTATTGGATACAACATGGTGTTAGGCTCATATTAGAGAAGAAACAGTGAACAGAGGAAAGACAAAATTCACCCTATAGAGGGTATTCAACGAGACTATCAACGTGAGTCAGGACGAGCCCCGATTGAGTAATTTTTATATGTGTTGGAAAGGTATCCGGAAAACGACATGATAGAACTTCTACATTCCATGACCTGGAAGATTTAGCACACGCACACACATGCGCGAGAACGCACACGGGAAATATCTTGCCCAACTAAGGCCGTCTATGGCCTAAAAAGGATCGCAAGATGGAGAAAACCAATGATTTCCCAATTACATGAAATCCCATGGGCCAACCCATCCGTATGGTCTTGAGAACTACACGCCTCAACCATGGATGGGATAGAACATGGTGTTAGGGTCATATTAGAGAAGAAATAGTGAACAAAGGAAAGACAAAACTCACCCTATAGAGGGTGTTTAACGAGACTATCAACGTGAGTTAGGACAAGCTCCGATTGAGTAATTTTAATAAGTGTTGGAAAGGTATCAGGAAAACAAGATGATAGACCTTCTAATTTTCACGACCTGGAACATTGTGCACACACACACACACACGCGAGCACGCACATTAGAAATATCTTGCCCATAAAAGGCCGTCTATGCCCTAAAAATGGATCGCAAGATGGAGAAAACCAATGATTTCGCAGTTCCAGCTCAATCCGATGGCCCAACCCTTCTGAATGGTCTTTAGAACTACGTGCCTCAACCATGGATTGGATACAACATGGTGTTACGCTCGTATTAGAGAAGAACTAGTAAACAGAGGAAAGACAAAATTCAGCCTTTAGAGGGTATTCAACAAGACTGTCAGCGTGAGTGCGGACGAGCTCCGATTTAGTAATTTTGATAGGTGTTGGAAAGGTATCGGGTAAACGACATGATAGAACTTCTAATTGTCAAGACTTGGAAGATTTTGCAAACACACACACACACAAGCGAGCACGTACGCGGGAAATATCTAGCCCATAAAAGGGCGTCCATGCCCTGAAAAATGGATTGCAAGATGGAAAAAACCAATGATGTTGCAGATACAACATGGTGTTAGTCTTATATTAGAGAAGAAACAGTAAACAAAGGAAAGACAAAATTCACCCTATAGAGTCAACCAGATTATCAACGTGAGTCGGGACGAGCTCCGATTGAGTAATTTTCATAGGTGTTGGTAAGGTATCGGGAAAACAAGATGATAGAACTTCTAATTTTCACGACCTGGAACATTTTGCGCACGAACACACACATGCGAGCATGCACATGGGAAATATCTTGCCCATAAAAGGCCATCTATGCCTTCAAAAACGGATCACAAGATGAAGAAACCCAATGATTTTGCAGTTACAACTCGAAATCCCATGGGCCAACCCATCCGTATGGTCTTCAGAACTATGCGCGTCGAGCATGGATTGGAAACAACATAGTGTTAGGCTCATATTAGAGAAGAAAAAGTGAACAAAGGAAAGAAAAAATTCACCCTATAGAGGTATTCAATGAGACTATCAACGTGAGTCAGGACGAGCTCTGATTGAGTAATTTTCATAGGTGTTGGAAAGGTATCAAGAAAACGACAAGATAGAACATCTAATTTTCACGACCTCGAACATTTTGCACACACACACTCGCGAGCACGCACACGGGCCATATCTTTCCCATAGAAGGTCGTGTATGCCCTCAAAAACGGATCACAAGATGGAGAAAACCAATGATTTCGTAGTTACAACTCCAAATCCCATGGGCCAAACCATCTGTATGGTCTTCAGAACTGTGTGCCTCGACCATGGATTGGATACAACATAGTGTTAGGCTCATATTAGAAGAAACAATAAATAGAGGAAAGACAAAATTCACCCTATAGAGCATATTCAACGAGACTATCAACGTGAGTCGGGACGAGATCCGATTAAGTAATTTTCATATGTGTTGGAATGGTATTCGGAAAACTAGATGATAAAACTTCTATTTTCCATGACCTGGAATATTTTGCACATGCACACACATGCGTGAGCACGCACACGGTAAATATCTTGCCCATAAAAGGCCGTGTATGGCCTAAAAACGGATCAGAAGATGGGGAAAACCAATGATTTCCGAGTTACAGCTTGAAATCCCATGGGCCAGCCCATCCGTATGGTCTTCAAAACTACGCGCCTCGACCATGGATTGGATAGAACATGGTGTTAGGCTCGTATTAGAGAAGAAATAGTGAACAAAGGAAAGACAAAATTCACCATATAGAGGGTATTCAACGAGACAATCAACGCGAGTAAGGACGAGCTCCGATTCAGTAATTTTAATAGGTGTTGGAAAGGTATCGGGAAAACGAGATGATAGACCTTCTAATTTTCATGACCTGGAACATTTTGCACATGCACACACACACGAGAACGCACACGGTAAATATCTTTCCCATAAAAGGCCGTCTATGCTATCAAAAACGGATTACAAAATGATGAAAACCAATGATTTCGTAGTTACAGCTCGAAATCCCATGGGCCAACCCTTCCGTATGGTCTTTAGAACTACGACCATGGATTGGATACAACATGGTGTTCGTCTCATATTAGAGAAGAAATAGTAAAGAGAGGAAAGAAAAAATTCACCCTTTAAATGGTATTCAACGAGACTATCAGCGTGAGTCCGGACGTGCTCCCATTGAGTAATTTTCATAGGTGTTGGAAAGGTATCGGGTAAACGAGATGATAGAACTTCTAATTGTCACGACTTGGAAGATTTTGCACGCACACATGAGCACGCACGCGGGAAATATCTATCCCATAAAAGGTCATCTATGCCCTGAAAAAACGAATTGCAAGTTGGAAAAAACCAATGATCTTGTAGTTACAGCTCCAAATCCCATGGACCAACCCATCTGTATGGTCTTCAGAACTACGCGCCTCGACCATGGTTTGGATACAACATGGTGTTAGGCTCATATTAGATAAGAAACAATGAACAAGGGAAAGACAAAATTCACCCTAGAGGGTATTCAACGAGACTATCTACGTGATTCAGGATGAGCTCCGATTGAGTAATTTTCATAGGTGTTGGAATGGTTTCGGGAAAACGAGATGATAGAACTTCTAATTTTCATGATCTGCAACATTTTGCACATGTACACACACACACGATCACGCACACGTGAAGTATCTTGCCCATAAAAGGCCGTCTAGTGCCTCAAAAACAGATCGCCACATGGACAAAACCAATGATTTCGCAGTTACAACTCCAAATCGCCTGGACCAACCCATCTGTATGGTCTTCAGAACTATGTGCCTTGACCATGGATTGGATACAACATGGTTTTAGGCTCATATTAGAGCAGAAACATTGAACATAGGAAAGACAAAATTCACCCTATAGAGGGTATTCAACGAGACTATGAACGTGAGTCAAGACGAGGTCCGATTGAGTAATTTTTATAGATGTTGGAAATGTATCGGGAAAATGACATGATAGAACTTCTAATTTTCATGACCTGGAACATTTTGCACATGAACACACACAGGCAATATCTTTCCAATAAAAGGCCGTCTATGCCCTAAAAACGGATTGCAAGAAGGAGAAAACCAATGATTTCGCAGTTACAACTCAAAATTCCATTGGCCAACCCATTTCTATGGTCTTTAGAACTGTGCGCCTCGACCATGGATTGGATACAACATGGTGTTATGCTCATATTGGAGAAGAAACAGTGGATAAAGGAAAAACGAAATTCACCCTATAGAGGGTATCAACGAGACTATCAACGTGAGTCGGGACGAGCTCCGATTGAGTAATTTTCATACGTGTTCGAAAGGTATCATGAATAGGAGATGATAGAACTTCTATATTTCATGTCCTGGAAGATTTTGCACACGGGCACACATGCGTGAGCACACACATAGGAAATGTCTTGCCCATAAAAGGCAGTTTATGGCCTAAAAAACAGATCGCAAGATAGAGAAAACCAATGTTTTCCCAGTTACAGCTTGAAATCCCACGGGCCAGCCCCTCCATATGGTCTTCAGAACTACGCTCGTCGACCATGGATTGGATAGAAAATGGTATTAGGCTCATATTAGAGAAGAAACATTGAACAAAGGAAAGACAAAATTCACCCTATAGAGGGTATTCAACGAGACTATCAACGTGAGTCTGGACGAGCTCCGATTGAGTAATTTTTATAGATGTTGGAAATGTATCGGGAAAATGACATGATAGAACTTCTAATTTTCACGACCTGGAACATTTTGCACACGCACACACACGCAAGCACGCACACGGGCAATATCTTTCAAATAAAAGGCCGTCTATGCCCTCAAAAACGGATCGCAAGATGGAGCAAACCAATGATTTCGTAGTTACAACTCAAAATCCCATGGGCCAACCCATTTCTATGGTCTTCAGAACTGTGTGCCTCGACCATGGATTGGATACAACATGGTGTTATGCTCATATTAGAAGAAACTATGAATAGAGGAAAGACAAAATTCACCCGATAGAGCATATTCAACGAGACTATCAACGTGAGTCGGGACGAGATCCGATTAAGTAATTTTCATATGTGTTGGAATGGTATTCGGAAAACTAGATGATAGAACTTCTATTTTTCATGACCTGGAAGATTTTGCACATGCACACACATGCGTGAGCACGCACACGGTAAATATCTTGCCCATAAAAGGCCGTGTATGGCCTAAAAACGGATCACAAGATGGGGAAAACCAATGATTTCCGAGTTACAGCTTGAAATCCCATGGGCCAGCCCATCCGTATGGTCTTCAAAACTACGCGCCTCGACCATGGATTGGATAGAACATGGTGTTAGGCTCGTATTAGAGAAGAAATAGTGAACAAAGGAAAGACAAAATTCACCATATAGAGGGTATTCAACGAGACTATCAACGCGAGTAAGGACGAGCTCCGATTCAGTAATTTTAATAGGTGTTGGAAAGGTATCGGGAAAACAAGATGATAGACCTTCTAATTTTCATGACCTGGAACATTTTGCACATGCACACACACACGAGAACGCACACGGGAAATATCTTTCCCATAAAAGGCCGTCTATGCTATCAAAAACGGATTACAAAATGATGAAAACCAATGATTTCGTAGTTACAGCTCGAAATCCCATGGGCCAACCCTTCCGTATGGTCTTTAGAACTAAGAACATGGATTGGATACAACATGGTGTTCGGCTCATATTAGAGAAGAAATAGTAAAGAGAGGAAAGAAAAAATTCACCCTTTAAATGGTATTCAACGAGACTATCAGCGTGAGTCCGGACGAGCTCCCATTGAGTAATTTTCATAGGTGTTGGAAAGGTATCGGGTAAACGAGATGATAGAACTTCTAATTGTCATGACTTGGAAGATTTTGCACGCACACATGAGCACGCACACGGGAAATATCTATCCCATAAAAGGTCATCTATGCCCTGAAAAAACAAATTGCAAGATGGAAAAAACCAATGATCTTGTAGTTACAGCTCCAAATCCCATGGACCAACCCATCTGTATGGTCTTCAGAACTACGCGCCTCGACCATGGTTTGGATACAACATGGTGTTAGGCTCATATTAGATAAGAAACAATGAACAAGGGAAAGACAAAATTCACCCTAGAGGGTATTCAACGAGACTATCTACGTGATTCAGGATGAGCTCCGATTGAGTAATTTTCATAGGTGTTGGAATGGTTTCGGGAAAACGAGATGATAGAACTTCTCATTTTCATGATCTGCAACATTTTGCACATGTACACACACACGAGCACGCACACGTGAAGTATCTTGCCCACAAAAGGCCGTCTAGTGCCTCAAAAACAGATCGCCACATGGACAAAACCAATGATTTCGCAGTTACAACTCCAAATCGCCTGGACCAACCCATCTGTATGGTCTTTAGAACTATGTGCCTTGACCATGGATTGGATACAACATGGTTTTAGGCTCATATTAGAGCAGAAACATTGAACATAGGAAAGACAAAATTCACCCTATAGAGGGTATTCAACGAGACTATGAACGTGAGTCAGGACGAGGTCCGATTGAGTAATTTTTATAGATGTTGGAAATATATCGGGAAAATGACATGATAGAACTTCTAATTTTCATGACCTGGAACATTTTGCACATGAACACACACAGGCAATATCTTTCCAATAAAAGGCCGTCTATGCCCTAAAAAACGGATTGCAAGATGGAGAAAACCAATGATTTCGCAGTTACAACTCAAAATTCCATTGGCCAACCCATTTCTATGGTCTTTAGAACTGTGCGCCTCGACCATGGATTGGATACAACATGGTGTTATGCTCATATTGGAGAAGAAACAGTGGATAAAGGAAAAACGAAATTCACCCTATAAAGGGTATCAACGTGAGTCGGGACGAGCTCCGATTGAGTAATTTTCATACGTGTTCGAAAGGTATCATGAATAGGAGATGATAGAACTTCTATATTTCATGACCTGGAAGATTTTGCACACGGGCACACATGCATGAGCACACACATAGGAAATGTCTTTCCCATAAAAGGCAGTTTATGTCTTAAAAAACGGATCGCAAGATAGAGAAAAC
Source organism: Hordeum marinum (assembly GCA_022496015.1). Taxonomy (NCBI): domain Eukaryota; kingdom Viridiplantae; phylum Streptophyta; class Magnoliopsida; order Poales; family Poaceae; genus Hordeum; species Hordeum marinum. The sequence continues at coordinate 143,078,536 of CM039672.1, forward strand.
CAATGTTTTCCCAGTTACAGCTTGAAATCCCATGGGCCAGCCCCTCCATATGGTCTTCAGAACTACGCTCGTCGACCATGGATTGGATAGAAAATGGTATTAGGCTCATATTAGAGAAGAAACATTGAACAAAGGAAAGACAAAATTCACCCTATAGAGGGTATTCAACGAGACTATCAACGTGAGTCTGGACGAGCTCCGATTGAGTAATTTTTATAGATGTTGGAAATGTATCGGGAAAATGACATGATAGAACTTCTAATTTTCACGACCTGGAACATTTTGCACACGCACACACACGCAAGCACGCACACGGGCAATATCTTTCAAATAAAAGGCCCTCTATGCCCTCATAAACGGATCGCAAGATGGAGCAAACCAATGATTTCGTAGTTACAACTCAAAATCCCATGGGCCAACCCATTTCTATGGTCTTCAGAACTGTGTGCCTCGACCATGGATTGGATACAACATGGTGTTATGCTCATATTAGAAGAAACTATGAATAGAGGAAAGACAAAATTCACCCGATAGAGCATATTCAACGAGACTATCAACGTGAGTCGGGACGAGATCCGATTAAGTAATTTTCATATGTGTTGGAATGGTATTCGGAAAACTAGATGATAGAACTTCTATTTTTCATGACCTGGAAGATTTTGCACATGCACACACATGCGTGAGCACGCACACGGTAAATATCTTGCCCATAAAAGGCCGTGTATGGCCTAAAAACGGATCACAAGATGGGGAAAACCAATGATTTCCGAGTTACAGCTTGAAATCCCATGGGCCAGCCCATCCGTATGGTCTTCAAAACTACGCGCCTCGACCATGGATTGGATAGAACATGGTGTTAGGCTCGTATTAGAGAAGAAATAGTGAACAAAGGAAAGACAAAATTCACCATATAGAGGGTATTCAACGAGACTATCAACGCGAGTAAGGACGAGCTCCGATTCAGTAATTTTAATAGGTGTTGGAAAGGTATCGGGAAAACGAGATGATAGACCTTCTAATTTTCATGACCTGGAACATTTTGCACATGCACACACACACGAGAACGCACAAGGGAAATATCTTGCCCATAAAAGGCCGTCTATGCTATCAAAAACGGATTACAAAATGATGAAAACCAATTATTTCGCAGTTACAGCTCGAAATCCCATGGGCCAACCCTTCCGTATGGTCTTTAGAACGACGACCATGGATTGGATACAACATGGTGTTCGGCTCATATTAGAGAAGAAATAGTAAAGAGAGGAAAGAAAAAATTCACCCTTTAAATGGTATTCAACGAGACTATCAGCATGAGTCCGGACGAGCTCCCATTGAGTAAGTTTCATAGGTGTTGGAAAGGTATCGGGTAAACGAGATGATAGAACTTCTAATTGTCACGACTTGGAAGATTTTGCACGCACACATGAGCACACACGCGGGAAATATCTATCCCATAAAAGGTCATCTATGCCCTGAAAAAACGAATTGCAAGATGGAAAAAACCAATGATCTTGCAGTTACAGCTCCAAATCCCATGGACCAACCCATCTGTATGATCTTCAGAACTATGCGCCTCGACCATGGTTTGGATACAACATGGTGTTAGGCTCATATTAGATAAGAAACAATGAACAAGGGAAAGACAAAATTCACCCTAGAGGGTATTCAACGAGACTATCTACGTGATTCAGGATGAGCTCCGATTGAGTAATTTTCATAGGTGTTGGAATGGTTTCGGGAAAACGAGATGATAGAACTTCTAATTTTCATGATCTGCAACATTTTGCACATGTACACACACACGAGCACGCACACGTGAAGTATCTTGCCCATAAAAGGCCGTCTAGTGCCTCAAAAACAGATCGCCAGATGGACAAAACCAATGATTTCGCAGTTACAACTCCAAATCGCCTGGACCAACCCATCTGTATGGTCTTCAGAACTATGCGCCTTGACCATGGATTGGATACAACATGGTTTTGGGCTCTTATTAGAGCAGAAACATTGAACATAGGAAACACAAAATTCACCCTATAGAGGGTATTCAACGAGACTATGAACGTGAGTAATTTTTATAGATGTTGGAAATGTATCGGGAAAATGACATGATAGAACTTCTAATTTTCATGACCTGGAACATTTTGCACATGAACACACACAGGCAATATCTTTCCAATAAAAGGCCGTCTATGCCCTCAAAAACGGGTTGCAAGATGGAGAAAACCAATGATTTCGCAGTTACAACTCAAAATTCCATTTGCCAACCCATTTCTATGGTATTTAGAACTGTGCGCCTCGACCATGGATTGGATACAACATGGTGTTATGCTCATATTGGAGAAGAAACAGTGGACAAAGGAAAAATGAAATTGACCCTATAGAGGGTATCAACGAGACTATCAACGTGAGTCAGGACGAGCTCCAATTGAGTAATTTTCATACGTGTTCGAAAGGTATCATGAATAGGAGATGATAGAACTTCTATATTTCATGACCTGGAAGATTTTGCACACGGACACACATGCGCGAGCACACACATAGGAAATGTCTTGCCCATAAAAGGCAGTTTATGGCCTAAAAAACGGATCGCAAGATAGAGAAAACCAATGTTTTCCCAGTTACAGCTTGAAATCCCACGGGCCAGCCCCTCCATATGGTCTTCAGAACTATGCTCGTCGACCATGGATTGGATAGAAAATGGTATTAGGCTCATATTAGAGAAGAAACATTGAACAAAGGAAAGACAAAATTCACCCTATAGACGGTATTCAACGAGACTATCAACGTGAGTCTGGACGAGCTCCGATTGAGTAATTTTTATAGATGTTGGAAATGTATCGGGAAAATGACATGATAGAACTTCTAATTTTCATGAGCTGGAACATTTTGCACACGCAGACACACGCAAGCACGCACACAGGCAATATCTTTCAAATAAAAGGCCGTCTATGCCCTCAAAAACGGATCGCAAGATGGAGCAAACCAATGATTTCGTAGTTATAACTCAAAATCCCATGGGCCAACCCATTTCTATGGTCTTTAGAACTATGCGCCTCGACCATGGATTGGATACAACATGGTGTTATGCTCATATTGGAGAAGAAACAGTGGACAAAGGAAAAACAAAATTCACCCTATAGAGGGTATTCAACGAGACTATCAACGTGAGTCGGGACGAGCTCCGATTGAGTAATTTTCATACGTATTCAAAAGGTATCATGAATAGGAGATGATAGAACTTCTATTTTCCATGACCTGGAAGAAGTTGCACACACATGCGCAGGCACGCACACGGGAAATATCTTGCCCAACTAAGGCCGTGTATGGCCTAAAAACGGATCGCGAGATGGAGAAAACCAATGATTTCCCAATTACATGAAATCCCGTGGGCCAGCCCATCCGTATGGTCTTCAGAACTATGCGCCTCGACCATGGATTGGATAGAACATGGTGTTAGGCTCATATTAGAGAAGAAACAATGAACAAAGGAAAGACAAAATTCACCCTATAGAGGGGATTCAACGAGACTATCAACATGAGTTAGGACGAGCTCCGATTGAGTAATTTTTATATGTGTTGGAAAGGTATCCGGAAAACGACATGATAGAACTTCTATTTTCCATGACCTGGAAGATTTTCCACACGCACACACATGCGCGAGCACGCACACGGGAAATATCTTGCCCAACTAAGGCCGTGTATGGCCTAAAAACGGATCGCAAGATGGAGAAAACCAATGATTTCCCAATTACATGAAATCCCGTGGGCCAGCCCATCTGTATGGTCTTCAGAACTATGCGCCTCGACCATGGATTGGATAGAACATGGTGTTAGGCTCATATTAGAGAAGAAACAATGAACAAAGGAAAGACAAAATTCACCCTATAGAGGGTATTCAACGAGACTATGAACGTGAGTTAGGACGAGCTCCGATTGAGCAATTTTCATAGGTGTTGGAAAGGTATCAGGAAAACAAGATGATAGACCTTCTAATTTTCCCGACCTAGAACATTTTGCACACACACATATGCGCGAGCATGCACACGAGAATTATCTTGCCCATAAAAGGCCGTCTATGCCCTAAAAATGGATCGCAAGATGGAGAAAACCAATGATTTCGCAGTTCCAGCTCGAAATCCCACGGGCCAACCCTTCCGAATGGTCTTTAGAACTACGTGCCTCAACCATGCATTAGATACAACATGGTGTTAGGCTCATATTAGAGAAGAAATAGTAAACAAAGGAAAGACAAAATTCAGCCTGTAGAGGGTATTCAACAAGACTATCAGCGTGAGTGCGGACGAGCTCCGATTTAGTAATTTTCATAGGTGTTCGAAAGGTATCGGGTAAACGAGATGATAGAACTTATAATTGTCAAGACTTGGAAGATTTTGTAAACACACACACACACAAGTGAGCACGTACGCAGGAAATATCTAGCCCATAAAAGGGCGTCTATGCCCTGAAAAACGGATCGCAAGATGGAAAAAACCAGTGTTGTTGCAGCTACAGCTACAAATCCCATGGACCAACCAATCCGTATGGTCTTCAGAACTATGCGCCTCAACCATTGATTGGATACAACATGGTGTTAGGCTTATATTAGAGAAGAAACGGTGAACAAAGGAAAGACAAAATTCACCCTATAGAGTCAACGAGACTATCAACGTGAGTAGGGACGAGCTCCGATTGAGTAATTTTCATAGGTGTTGGAAAGGTATCGAGAAAACGAGATGATAGAACTTCTAATTTTCACGACCTGGAACATTTTGCACACGCACACACACACGCGAGCACGCACAGGGGAAATATCTTGCCCATAAAAGGCCATCTACGCCTTCAAAAACGGATCACAAGATGGAGAAACCCAATGATTTTGCAGTTCCAAATCCCAAGGGCCAACCCATCCGTATGCTCTTCAGAAATATGCGCCTCGAGCATGGATTGGATACAACATGGTGTTAGGCTGATATTAGAGAAGAAAAAGTGAACAAAGGAAAGACAAAATTCGCCCTATAGAGGGTATTCAACGAGACTATCAAGGTGAGTCAGGACGAGCTCTGATTGAGTAATTTTCATAGGTGTTGGAAAGGTATCAAGAAAATGACATGATAGAACATATAATTTTCACGACCTGGAACATTTTGCACACACACACGCGCGAGCAAGCACACGGGCAATATCTTGCCCATAAAAGGTCCTCTATGCCCTCAAAAACGGATCGCAAGATGGAGAAAACCAATGATTTCATAGTTACAACTCCAAATCCCATGGGCCAACCCATCCGTATGGTCTTCAGAACTGTGTGCCTCGACCATGGATTAGAAACAATATAGTGTTAGGCTCATATTAGAGAAGACACAGTGAACAAGGGAAAGACAAAATTCACCCTATAGAGGGTATTCAACGAGACTATCTACGTGATTCAGGATGAGCTCCGATTGATTAATTTTCATAGGTGTTGGAATGGTATCGGGAAAACGAGATGATAGAACTTCAAATTTTGATGATCTACAATATTTTGCACATGTACACACACATGCGAGCACGCACACGTGGAATATCTTGCCCATAAAAGGCCGTCTATTGCCTCAAAAACACATCGCCAGATGGACAAAACGAATGATTTCGCAGTTACAACTCCAAATCGCATGGGCCAACCCATCTGTATGGTCTTCAGAACTATGTGCCTTGACCATGGATTGGGTACAAAATGGTTTTAGGATCATATTAGAGAAGAAACATTGAACATAGGAAAGACAAAATTCAACCTATAGAGGGTATTCAACGAGACTATGAACGTGATTCAGGACGAGCTCCGATTGAGTAATTTCTATGGATGTTGGAAATGTATCGGGAAAATGACATGATAGAACTTCTAATTTTCATGACCTGGAACATTTTGCACACGTACACGCACGGGCAATATCTTTCCAATAAAAGGCCGTCTATGCTCTCAAAAACGGATTGCAAGATGGAGAAAACCAATGATTTCGCAGTTATGGCTCGAAATCCCATGGGCCAACCCTTCCGTATGGTCTTTAGAACTACGACCATGGATTGGATACAACATGGTGTTCGGCTCATATTAGAGAAGAAATAGTAAATAGAGGAAAGACAAAATTCACCCTATAAAGGGTATTCAACAATTATCAGCGTGAGTCCGGACGAGCTCCGATTGCGTAATTTTCATAGGTGATGGAAAGGTATCGGGTAAACGAGATGATAGAACTTCTAATTGTCACGACTTGGAAGATTTTGCACACGCACACACACACACGAGCACGCACGCAGGAAATATCTAGCCCATAAAAGGCCGTCTAGGCCCTGAAAAAACGAATTGCAAGATGGAAAAAACCGATGGTCTTGCAATTACAGCTCCAAATCCCATGGACCAACCCATCTATATGGTCTTCAGAACTACGCGCCTCGACCATGGTTTGGATACAACATGGTGTTAGGCTCATATTAGAGAAGAAACAGTGAACAAGGGAAAGACAAAATTCACCCTATAGAGGGTATTCAACGAGACTATCTACGTGATTCAGGATGAGCTCCGGTTGAGTAATTTTCATAGGTGTTGGAATGGTATCGGGAAAACGAGATGTTAGAACTTCTAGTTTTCATGATCTGCAACATTTTGCACATGTACACACACACACGAGCACGCACACGTGAAATATCTTGCCCATAAAAGGCCGTCTATTGCCTAAAAAACAGATCGCCAAATGGACAAAACCAATGATTTCGCAGTTACAACTCCAAATCGCATGAGTCAACCAATCTGTATGGTCTTCAGAACTATGCGCCCTGACCATGGATTGGATGCAACATGGTTTTAGGCTCATATAAGAGAAGAAACATAGAACATAGGAAAGACAAAATTCACCCTATAGCGGGTATTCAACGAGACTATGAACGTGAGTCAGGACGAGCTCCGTTTGAGTAATTTTTGTAGATGTTGGAAATGTATCGGGAAAATGACATGATAGAACTTCTAATTTTCATGGCCTGGAACATTTTGCACACGCGCACACACGCGAGAACACACACAGGCAATATCTTTCCAATAAAAGGCCGTCTATGCCCTCAAAAACGGATTGCAAGATGGAGAAAACCAATGATTTCGCAGTTACAACTCAAAATCCCATGGGCCAACCCATTTCTATGGTCTTTAGAACTGTGCGCCTCGACCATGGATTGGATACAACATGGTGTTATGCTCATACTGGAGAAGAAAAAGTGGACAAAGGAAAAACAAAATTCAGCCTATGGAGGGTATTCAACGAGACTATCAACGTGAGTCGGGACGAGCTCCAAATGAGTAATTTTCATACGTGTTCGAAAGGTATCATGAATACGAGATGATAGAACTTCTCTATTTCATGACCTAGAAGATTTTGCACACGGACACACACGCGCAGGCACACAAAGGAAATATCTTGCCCATAAAAGGCAGTCTATGGCCTAAAAACGGATCGCAAGATGGAGAAAACCAATGATTTCCCAGTTACAGCTTGAAATCCCGTGGGCCAACCCATCCATATGGTCTTCAGAACTACGCTCGTCGACCATGGATTGGATAGAAAATGGAATTAGGCTCATATTAGAGAAGAAACATTGAACAAAGGAAAGACAAAATTCACCCTATAGAGGGTATTCAACGAGACTATCAACGTGAGTCTGGACGAGCTCTGATTGAGTAATTTTCATATGTGTTGGAAAGGTATCCGAAAAATGAGATGATAGAACTTCTATTTTTCATGACCTGGAAGATTTTGCACATGCACACACATGCACGAGCACGCACACAGGAAATATCTTGCCCATAAAAGGCCGTCTATGCCCTCAAAAATGGATCACTAGATGTACAAAACCAATGATTTCGTAGTTACAACTCAAAATTCCATTGGCCAACCCATTTCTATGGTCTTTAGAACTGTGCGCCTCGACCATGGATTGGATAATACAACATGGTGTTATGCTCATATTGGAGAAGAAAAAGTGGACAAAGGAAAAACAAAATTCACCCTATGGAGGGTATTCAACGGGACTATCAACGTGAGTCGGGACGAGCTCCGATTGAGTAATTTTCATACGTGTTCGAAAGGTATCATGAATACGAGATGATAGAACTTCTATATTTCATGACCTAGAAGATTTTGCACACGGACACACACGCGCAGGCACACAAAGGAAATATCTTGCCCATAAAAGGCAGTCTATGGCCTAAAAACGGATCGCAAGATGGAGAAAACCAATGATTTCCTAGTTACAGCTTGAAATCCCGTGGGCCAACCCATCCATATGGTCTTCAGAACTACTCTCGTCGACCATGGATTGGATAGAAAATGGAATTAGGCTCATATTAGAGAAGAAACATTGAACAAAGGAAAGACAAAATTCACCCTATAGAGGGTATTCAACGAGACTATCAACGTGAGTCTGGACGAGCTCTGATTGAGTAATTTTCATATGTGTTGGAAAGGTATCCGAAAAACGAGATGATAGAACTTCTATTTTTCATGACCTGGAAGATTTTGCACATGCACACACATGCACGAGCACGCACACAGGAAATATCTTGCCCATAAAAGGCCGTCTATGCCCTCAAAAATGGATCACTAGGTGTACAAAACCAATGATTTCGCAGTTACAACTCCAAATCGCATGGGCCAACCCATCCGTATGATCTTCAGAAGTATGTGCCTTGACCATGGATTGGATACATCATGGTTTTAGGCTCATATTAGAGAAGAAACATTGAAAAGAGGATAGACAAAATTCACATTATAGAGGGTATTCAACGAGACTATGAACGTGAGTCAGGACGAGCTCCGATTGAATAATTTTTATGGATGTTGGAAAGGTATCAGGAAAAAAAGATGATAGACCCTCTAATTTTCATGACCTGGAACATTTTGCACACGCACACACATGCGAGCACGCACATGGGCAATATCTTTCCAATAAAAGGCCGTCTATGCCCACAAAAACGGATCGCAAGATGGAGAAAACCAATGATTTCGTAGTTACAACTCAAAATCCCATGGGCCAACCCATTTCTATGGTCTTTAGAACTGTGCGCCTTGACCGTGGAATTGATACAACAAGGTGTTATGCTCATATTGGAGAAGAAACAATGGACAAAGGAAAAACAAAATTCACCCTATAGAGGGTATTCAACGAGACTATCAACGTGAGTCGGGACGAGCTCCGATTGAGTAATTTTCATATGTGTTCGAAAGGTATCATGAATAGGAGATGATAGAACTTCTATATTTCATGACCTGGAAGATTTTGCACACGGACACACGCGCGCGAGCATACACAGAGGAAATATCTTGCCCATAAAAGGCAGTCTATGGCCTAAAAACGGATTGCAAGATGGAGAAAACAAATGATTTGCCAGTTACAGCTTGAAATCCCATGGGCCAGCCCATCCATATGCTCTTCAGAACTACGCTCGTCGACCATGGTTTCGATAGAAAATGGTATTAGGCTCATATTAGAGAAGAAGCATTGAACAAAGGAAAGACAAAATTCACCCTATAGATGGTATTCAACGAGACTATCAACGTGAGTGATAGAGGCGAAGTTGTCCCTGTCTTTCGATGAGATGGAGCCTATCGGTTTTGGTGGAGTAGACTTTGACGATCCAACTACGAACGTGTGATGACGCCGTGCCTTAGCAATCGCTAAACCAACTTCGAGAGGTTATTGACCACGCCGGAGCACGATCAACCTGACCACGAGGGTCTGCTTCCTGCACGCAAACGAAGAACAAGCAAGAAACTAAGATTGCAATCTGGATATTGCGAATATAAGAGGAAATCTTTATTGATGAAGTGGGGTTCTGTGACGCCTTTGTCTGGTCGTGGAACACAAATGAAGAACGCAAAGTTGCAGCTATGGCGATCTTGTAATCTAAACAAAACCCAAACCTAAAACGACGCCCTAAGGGGTGTATATATGGAGGAATAGAGGGGAATTTCGTGGCCCCTTGGAGGAGGGGTCCGAAACCGACCCTAACTCAATTTCCCCATACATACGGACTCTAAAAATAGCCTATAATATGGTATTTCGAAATTACATGGGCCTGGCCCAAAACTAAGGTGGCACAACACCTATATTAGCCTAGGGACGAATTTTATAAAGTGGCATCATGCATATTTCGTCCAAGGCTTCTTGCTCCCATTATGGTGGCTTCAAAGTGTGAAAATAATCACTCGAAGTTCCATTGTTCTTTCCTGCGCGCACCTTGTTCTCCATGCTTGATCCCGCTCCAATGGTCATCCTTCTTGTCCATGCCAGGTCCTTCATTCACAAGTAAAACAAAAGTATCTAATTTAGGCAGCATCATATGTTCATGAACATTAGAAGGATTTGCAAGAAACGAAAGTACCTGGTAACTCAATTGACGTGCGCGACCTCTAGTAATTGGTCCTGTATGTATAGCAATCGGAGTTGTGGGTGTAGCATTAGTAGGGTGTCCTCATCAGTGTGTCAGGACGAGCTCCGATTGAGTAATTTTTATATGTGTTGGAAATGTATCCGGAAAACGACATGATAGAAGTTCTATTTTCCATGACCTGGAAGATTTTGCACACGCACAGACATACGCGAGCACACACACGGGAAATATCTTGCCCAACTAAGGCCGTCTATGGCCTAAAAACGGATCGCAAGATGGACAAAACCAATGATTTCCCAATTACATGAAATCCCATGGGCCAGCCCATCCGTATGGTCTTCAGAACTACGCGCCTCGACCATGGATTGGATAGAACATGGTGTTAGGCTCATATTAGAGAAGGAACAGTGAACAGAGGAAAGACAAAATTCACCCTATAAAGGGTATTCAGCGAGACTATCAGCGTGAGTCTGGACGAGCTCCGATTAAGTAATTTTCATAGGTGTTGGAAAGGTATCGGGTAAACAAGATGATAGAACTTCTAATTGTCACTCTAGAAGATTTTGCACACGCACACACACATGCGAGCACGCACGTGGGAAATATCTAGCCCATAAAAGGCCGTCTATGCCCTGACAAACAAATCGCAAGATGGAAAAAACCAATGATGTTTCAGTTATAACTCCAAATCCCACGAACCAACCTATCTGTATGGTCTTCAAAACTACGCGCCCTGACCATGGATTGGATACAACATGGTGTTAGGCTCATATTAGAGTAGAAAGGGTGAACAAAGGAAAGACAGAATTCACCCTATAGAGGGTATTCAATAAGACTATCAACATGAGTCAGGACGAGCTGTGATTGAGTAATTTTTATAGGTGTTGGAAAGGTATCGGGAAAAAGAGATGATAGAACTTCTAATTTTCACAACCTGGAACATTTTGCACATGCACACACACACACAAACACGCACACGGGAAATATCTTGCCGATAAAAGGTCTTCTATGCCCTCAAAATGGTTCGCCAGATGGAGAAAACCAATGATTTCGCAGTTACAACTCGAAATCCCATGGGCCAACCCATCCGTATGGTCTTCAGAACTATGTGCCCCGACCATGGATTGGATGCAACGTGGTGTTAGGCTCATATTATAGAAGATACGATGAACGGAGGAAAGGCAAAATTCACCCTATAGAGGGTATTCAACGAGACTATCAACGTGAGTCAGGACGAGCTTCGATTGAGTAATTTTCATAGGTGTTGGAAAGGTATCAGGAAAACGAGATGATACAACTTCTAACTTTCAGGACCTGGAAAATTTTGCACACGCACATACACATGCACGCGAGCACGCACACGGGAAATATCTTGCCCATAAAAGGCCGTCTATTCCCTCAAAAAGGGATTGTAAGATGGAGAAAACCAATGATTTCGTAGTTACAACTCCAAATCCCATGGGCCAACCCATCAGTATGGTGTTCAGAACTATGCGCCACGACCATAGATTGGATACAACATGGTGTTAGGATCATATTAGAGAAGATACAGTGAACAGAGGAAAGACAAAATTCACCCTATGGAGGGTCTTCAACGAGACTATCAACGTGAGTCAGGACGAGCTCCGATTGAGTAATTTTCATAGGTGTTGGAAAGGTATCGGAAAACCAGATGATAGAACTTCTAATTTTGACGAACTGGAACATTTTGCACATGCACACACACACACACGAGCACGCAGACGGGAAATATCTTGCCCATAAAAGGCCGTCTATGCCCTAAAAAACGGATCGCCAGATGGAGAGAACCAACGATTTCGCAGTTACAACTCGAAATCCCATGGGCCAACACATCCATATGGTCTTCAGAACTATGCGCCTCGACCGTGGATTGGATACAACATGGTGTTAGGCTGATATTAGAGAAGATACTATGAACAGAGGAAAGACAAAATTCACCCTATAGAGTTCAACGAGACTATCAACGTGAGTCATGACGAGCTCCGATTGAGTAATTTTCATAGGTGTCGGAAAGGTATCGGGAAAACGAGATGATAGAACTTCTAATTTTCATGAATTGGAACATTTTGCACATGCACACACACACGCGAGCACGCACACGGGAAATATCTTGCCAATAAAAGGCCGTCTATGCCCTCAAAAACGGATCGCAAGATGGACAAAACCAATGATTTCGCCATTAGAACTCAAAATCCCATGGGCCAACCCATCCGTATGGTCTTCAAAACTGTGCGCCTCGACCATGGATTGGATACAACATGGTGTTAGGCCCATACTATAGAAGAAAAAATGAATAGAGGAAAAAGAAAATTTACCCTATAGAGGGTATTCAACGAGACTATCGACGTGAGTCAGGACGAGCTCCGATTGAGTAATTTTCATATGTGTTGTAAAGGTATCAGGAAAACGAGATGACAGAACTTCTATTTTTCATGACCTGGAAGATTTCGCACATGCACACGAGAAAAATCTTGCCCATAAAAGGCTGTCTATGGCCTAAAAAATGGATTGCAAAATGGAGAAAACTAATTATTTCCAACTTACAGGTTGAAATCCCATGGGCTAGCCCATCCGAATGGTCTTCAGAACTACGCGCCTCGGCCATGGATTAGATAGAAAATGGTGTTAGGATCACATTAGAGAATAAACATTGAACAAAGGAAAGACAAAATTCACCCTATAGAGGGTATTCAACGAGACTATCAGCAAGAGTCAGGACGAACTCCGATTGAGTAATTATCATAGGTGTTGGAAAGGTATCGAGAAAGCGAGACGATATAACTTCTAATTTTCTCGACTTGAACATTTTGCACACGCACACACACATGGAAGCACGCACACGGGAAATAGCTAGCCCATTAAAGGACGTTTATGCCCTCAAAAAATTGATCGCAAGATGGAGAAAACCAATGCTTTCGCAGTTACAGCTTGAAATCCAATGGGCCAACCCTTCCGCATGGTCTTCAAAACTACGTGCCTCGACCATGGATTGGATACAACATGGTGTTAGGCTCATATTAGACAAGGAACATTGAACAGACGAAATACAAAATTCACCCTATAGAGCGTATTCAACGAGACTATCAGCGTGAGTCTAGACAAGCTCCGATTGAGTAATTTTGATAGGTGTTGGAAAGGTATCGGGTAAACGAGATGATATAACTTCTAATTGTTACTCTGGAAGATTTTCCACACACACACAGACAAGCGAGCACGCCCGCAGGAAATACCTAGCCCATAAAAGGTCGTCCATGCCCTGAAAAACGGATCGCGGGATGGAAAAAAACAATGATGTTTCAGTTATAACTCCAAATCCCATGGGCCAACCCATCCGTATGGTCTTCAGAATATGCGCGTCGACCATGGATTGGATACAACATGGTGTTAGTCTCATATTAGAGAAGATACGATGAACAGAGGAAAGACAAAATTCACCCTATAGAGGGTATTCAACGAGACTATCAACGTGAGTCAGGACGAGCTCCGATTGAGTAATTTTCATAGGTGTTGGAAAGGTATCGGGAAAACGAGATGAACAACTTCTAATTTTCATGGCCTGGAACATTTTGGACACGCACACACACGCGCGAGCACGCACACGGGAAATATCTTGCCCATAAAAGGTCGTCTATGCCCTCAAAAACAAATCGCCAGATGGAGAAAACGGATGGTTTCGTAGTTAGAACTCCAAATCCCATGTGCCAACCCATGAGTATGGTGTTCAGAACTATGCACCTCAACTATGTATTGGATACAACATGGTGTTAGGCTCATATTTGAGAAGATACAGTGAACAAAGGAAAGATAAAATTCACCCTATAGAGGGTATTCAACGAGACTATCAACGTGAGTCGGGACGAGCTCCGATTGAGTAATTTTCATAGGTGTTGGAAAGGTATCATATAAGCGAGGTGATAGAACTTCTAATTTTTGACGACCTGGAACATTTTGCACACTCACACACATGCCCGAGCACGCACATGGGAAATATCTTGCCCATAAAAGGTCGTCTATGCCCTCAAAAACTGATTGCTAGATGGACAAAACCAATGATTTCGCAGTTACAACTCCAAATCCCATGGGCGAACCCATCCGTATGGTCTTCATAACTATGCGCCTCGACCATGGATTGGATAGAATATTGTGTTACACTCATATTAGAGAAGAAACAGTGAACAGAGGAAAGACAAAATTCACCCTATAGAGTGTATTCAACGAGACTATCAACGTGAGTCAGGACGAGTTCCGATTGAGTAATTTTCATAGGTGTTGGAAAGGTATCGGGAAAACTAGATGATGGAACTTCTAATTTTCATGACCTAGAACATTTTGCACATGCACACACACATGCGAGCAAGCACACGGGAAATGTCTTGCCCATAAAAGGCCGTCTATGCCCTCGAAAACGGATCGCAAGATGGAGAAAACCAATGATTTCCCAGTAACAACTCGAAATCGGCCAACCCTTCTGTATGGTCTTGAGAACTACGCGCCTCGACCATGGATTGGATACAACTTGGTGATAGCCTCATATTAGAGCAGGGACAATCAACAGAGGAAAGACAAAATCACCCTATAGAGGGTATTCAAGGAGACTATCAGCGTGAGTCCGGACGAGCTCCGATTGATTAATTTTCATAGGTGTTTAAAAGGTATCCGTTAAAGGAGATGATAGAACATCTAATTCTCACAACCTAGAAATTTTTGCACACGCAAATATATACGCGAGCACACACACGGGAAATATCTTGCCCATAACAGGTCGTCTCTGCCCTGAAAACGGATTGCCAAATGGAGAAAACTAATGATTTCGCAGTTACGACTCCAAATCCCATGGGCCAACCCATCATTATGGTCTTCAGAACTATGCGCCTCGAACATGTATTGGATACAACATGGTGTTAGGCTCATATTAGAGAAGAAACAGTGAATAGGGGAAAGACAATATTCACCCTATAGTGGGTATTCAACGAGACTATCAATGTGAGTCACGACGAGCTCTGATTGAGTAATTTTCATAGGTGTTGGGAAGGTATCGGGAAAACGAGATGATAGAACTTCTATTTTTCATGACCTGGAACATTTTGCACATGGACACACACACGCGCGCAAGAACACGGAAATATCTTGCCCATAAAAGGCCGTCTATGCCCTCAAAAACGGATCGCAAGATGGAGAAAACCAATGATTTCGCAGTTATAGCTCGAAATCCCATGGGCCAACCCTTACGTATGGTCTTCAGAACTACGTGCCCCGACCATGGATTGGATACAAAATGGTGTTAGCCTCATATTAGAGAAGAAACAATGAAGAGAGGAAAGACAAAATTCACCCTATAAAGGGTATTCAACGAGACTATCTACGTGAGTCCGGACGAGCTCCGATTGAGTAATTTTCATAAGTGTTGGAAAGGTATCGGGCAAACAAGATGATAGAACTTATAATTTTCATGACCTGGAACATTTTGCACATGCACACACACACATGAGCATGCACATGGGAAATATCTTGCCCATAAAAGGCCGTCTATGCCCTAAAAAATTGATCGCCAGATGGAGAAAACTAATGATTTCGCAGTTACAACTCCAAATCCCATGGGCCAACCCATTTGTATGGTCTTTAGAACTATTTGCCTCGACCATTTATTGGATACAACAATGTGTTAGACTCATATTAGAGAAGATAGAGTGAACATTGGACAGACAAAATTCACCCTGTAGAGTGTATTGAACGAGACTATCAACGTGAGTGAGGACGAGATCCCATTGAGTAATTCTCATAGGTGTTCGAAAGGTATCGGGAAAACGAGATGATAGAACTTCTAATTTTCATGACCTGGAACATTTTCTTCATGCACACACATGCGCGAGCACGCACACGGGAAATATCTTGCCCATAAAAGGCCGTCTATGCCCTCAAAAACGGATCGTCAGATGGAGAAAACCAATGATTTCGTAGTTACAACTCCGAATCCCATGGGCCAACCCATCCGTATGGTCTTGAGAACTATGCGCCTCGACCATGGATTGGATACAACATGGTGTTAGGCTCATATTAGAGAAGATAGAGTGAACAGAGGAAAGACAAAATTCACCCTATAGAGGGTATTCAACGAGACAATCAACGTGAGTCAGGACGAGCTCCGATTGACTAATTTTTATAGGTGTTGGAAAGGTATCGGGAAAACCAGATGATAGAACTTCTATTTTTCATGACCTGGAACATTTTGCACACGCACACAAATGCGCAAGCAAGAACATGGAAAATATCTTGCCCATAAAAGGCCATCTATGCCCTCAAAACGGATCGCAAGATGGAGAAAACCTATGATTTCACAGTTACAACTTAAAAGCCCATAGGCCAACCCGTATGTATGGTCTTCACAACTACGTGCCTCGACCATGGATTGGATACAACATGGCGTTAGCCTCATATTAAAGAAGAAACAATGAAGAGAGGAATGACAAAATTCACCCTATAGAGGGTGTTCAACGAGACTATCAGCGTCACTCCGGACGAGCTCCGATTGAGTAATTTTCATAGGTATTGGAAAGGTATCGGGTAAACGAGATGATAGAACTTCTAATTGTCATGCCCTGGAAGATTTTGCACACGCACATACACACGCAAGCATGCCCGCAGGAAATATCTAGCCGCTAAAAGGTCGTCTATGCCCTGAAAACGGATCGCAAGATGGAAAAAACCAATGATTTTGCAGTTACAGCTCCAAATCTCATGGACCAACCCATCCGTATGTTTTTCAGAACTACACGCCTCAACCATGGATTGGACACAAAATGGTGTTAGGCTCATATTAGAGAAGACACAACGAATAAAGGAAACACAAAATTCACCCTATAGAGGGTATTCAACGAGACTATCAACGTGAGTCAGGACGAGCTCCGATTGAGTAATTTTCATAAGTGTTGGAAAGGTATCGGGAAAACGAGATGATAGAACTTCTAAATTTCGTGACCTTGAACATTTTCCACATACACACACACACACATGCGCGAGCACGCACACGGGAAATATCTTGCCCAGAAAAGGCCCTCAAAAGCGGATCGCCAGATGGAGAAAACCAATGATTTCGTAGTTACAACTTCAAATCCCATGTGCCAACCCATCCGTATGGTCTTCAGAACTATGCGCCTCGACCATGGATTGGATACAACATGGTGTTAGGCTCATAGTAGAGAAGATAGAGTGAACAGAGGAAAGACAAAATTCACCCTATAGAGGGTATTCAACGAGACTATCAACGTGAGTCAGGACGAGCTCCGATTGAGTAATTTTCATAGGTGTTGGAAAGGTATCGGGAAAACGAGATGATAGAACTTCTATTTTGCATGACCTGGAACATTTTGCACACGCGCACACACGCGCAAGCAAGAACATGGGATATATCTTGCCCATAAAAGGTCGTCTATGCCCTCAAAAACGGATCGCAAGAAGGAGAAAACAATGATTTCGCGGTTACAACTCCAAATCACAAGGGCCATCCCATCCGTATGGTCTTCAGAACTATGCGCCTCGACCATGGATTCGTTACAACATGGTGTTAGGCTCATATTAGAGAAGAAACAGTGAATAGAGGAAAGACAAAATTCACCCTATAGAGGGTATTCAAGGAGACTATCAATGTGAGTTAGGACGAGCTCCGATTGAGTAATTTTCATAGGTGTTGGAAAGGTATCAGGAAAACGAAATGATAGAACTTTTAATTTTCACGACCTGATACATTTTGCACACGCACACACACGGGAAATATCATGTCCATAAAAGGCCGTCTATGCCCTCAGAAACGGATCGCCAGATGGAGAAAACTAATGATTTCGCAGTTACAATTCCAAATCCCATGGGCCAACCCATATGTATGGTCTTCAGAACTATGCGCCTTGACCATGGGTTGGATACAACATGGTGTTTGGCTCACATTAGAGAAGAAACAGTGAACAAAGGAAAGACAAAATTCACCCTATAGAGGGTATGCAACGAGACTATCAACATGAGTTAGGACGAGCTCGGATTGAGTAATTTTCATAGGTGTTGGAAAGGTATCGGGAAAAAAAAGATGATGGAAATTCTAATTTTCATGACCTGGAACATTTTGCACACGCATACACACACGCGCTATCAGGAACACGAGAAATATCTTGCCCATTAAAGGCCGTCTATGCCCACAAAAACGGATCGCAAGATGGAGAAAACCAATGATTTCGCAGTTATAGCTCGAAATCCCAAGGGCCAACCCTTCTGTATGGTCTTTAGAACTACGCGCGTTGACCATGGATTGGATACAACACGGTGTTAACCTCTTATTAGAGAAGAAACAATGAAGAGAGGAAAGACAAAATTCACCCTATAGAGGGTATTCAACGAGACTATCAACGTGAGTCTCGACGAGCTCCATTTGAGTAATTTTCATAGGTGTTGGAAAGGTATCGGGAAAACGAGATGATAGAACTTCTAATTTTCATGACCTGATACATTTTGCACACGCACACACATGCATGAGCATACATACGGGAAATATCATGTCCATAAAAGCCCGTCTATGCCCTCAAAAACGGATCGCCAGATGGAGAAAACTAATGATTTCGCAGTTAGAAGTCCAAATCCCATGGGCCAACCCATCCGTATGGTCTTCAGAACTATGCGCCTCAACCATGGGTTGGATACAACATGGTGTTTCGCTCATATTAGAGAAGAAACAGTGAACAAAGCAAAGACAAAATTCACCCTATAGAGGGTATGCAACGAGACTATCAACGTGAGTTAGGACGAGCTCTGATTGAGTAATTTTCATAGGTGTTGGAAAGGTATCGGGAAAAAAAAGATGATGCAAATTCTAATTTTCATGACCTGGAACATTTTGCACACACATACACACATGCGCTATCAAGAACACGAGAAATATCTTGCCATTAAAGGCCGTCTATGCCCACAAAAACGGATCGCAAGATGGAGAAAACCAATGATTTCGCAGTTATAGCTCAAAATCCCAAGGGCCAACCCTTCCGTATGGTCTTTAGAACTACGCGCGTTGACCATGGATTGGATACAACATGGTGTTAACCTCTTATTAGAGAAGAAACAATGAAGAGAGGAAAGACAAAATTCACCCTATAGAGGGTATTCAACGAGACTATCAACGTGAGTCTCGACGAGCTCCGTTTGAGTAATTTTCATAGGTGTTGGAAAGGTATCGGGAAACCGAGATGATAGAACTTCTAATTTTCATGACCTGATACATTTTGCACATGCACACACACGCATGAGCATACATATGGGACATATCATGTCCATAAAAGCCCGTCTATGCCCTCAAAAACGGATCGCCAGATGGAGAAAACTAATGATTTCGCAGTTAGAAGTCCAAATCCCATGGGCCAACCCATCCGTATGGTCTTCAGAACTATGCGCCTCGACCATGGGTTGGATACAACATGGTGTTTCGCTCATATTAGAGAAGAAACAGTGAACAAAGGAAAGACAAAATTCACCCTATAGAGGGTATGCAACGAGACTATCAACGTGAGTTAGGACGAGCTCTGATTGAGTAATTTTCATAGGAGTTGGAAAGGTATCGGGAAAAAAAAGATGATGCAAATTCTAATTTTCGTGACCTGGAACATTTTGCACACGCATACACACATGCGCTATCAAGAACACGAGAAATATCTTGCCCATTAAAGGCCGTCTATGCCCACAAGAACGGATCTCAAGATGGAGAAAACCAATGATTTCGCAGTTATAGCTCGAAATTCCAAGGGCCAACCCTGCCGTATGGTCTCTAGAACTATGCACCTTGACCATGGATTGGATACAACATGGTGTTAACCTCATATTAGACAAGAAACAATGAAGAGAGGAAAGAGAAAATTCACCCTATAGAGGGTATTCAACGAGACTATCAACGTGAGTTAGGACGAGCTCCGATTGAGTAATTTTCATAAGTGTTGGAAAGGTAGCGGGAAAACGAGATGATAGAACTTCTAATTTTCACGACCTGGTACATTTTGCACACGCACACACACGTGCGAGCATGCACACGGGAAATATCATGTCCATAAAAGGCCGTCTATGCCCTCAAAAATGGATCGCCAAATGGAGAAAACCAACGATTTCGTAGTTACAACTCCAAATCCCATGGGCTAACCCATCCGGTTGGTCTTCAAAACTATGCGCCTCGACCATGGATTGGATACAACATGGTGGTAGCTTCATATTAGAGAAGATAGAGTGAACATAGGAAAGATAAAATTCACCCTGTAGAGGGTATTCAACGAGACTATCAACGTGAGTCAGGATGAGCTCCGATTGAGTAATTTGCATAGGTGTTGGAAAGCTATCGGGAGAACGAGATGATAGAACTTCTAATTTTCAGGACCTGGAACATTTTACAAACGCACACCCACGCGCGAGCACGCACACGGGAAATAACTTGCCCATAAAAGGCCGTATATGCCCTAAAAAACGGATCGCCAGATGGAGAAAACTAATGATTTCGCAGTTACAACTCCGAATCCCATGGGCCAACCGATCCGTCTGGTCTTTAGAACTATGCACCTTGACCATGGATTGGATAGAACATGGTGTTAGGTTGATATTAGAGAAGAAACGGTGAACAAAGGAAAGACAAAATTCACCCTATATAGAGTATTCAACGATACTACCAATGTGAGACCGGATGAGCTTCGATTGTGTAATTTTCATAGGTGTTGGAAAAGTATCTGGAAAACGAGATGGTAGAACTTCTAATTTTCACGACCTAGAACATTTTACACACGGACACACACACACGTGAGCACGCACACGGGAAATATCTTGCCCAGAAAAGGCCGTCTATGCCCTCAAAAACGGATTGCTAGATGGAGAAAACTAATGATTTCGTAGTTACAACTCCAAATCCCATGGGCCAACCCATCCATATGGTCTTCAGAACAATGTGCCTTGACCATCGGTTGGATACAACATGGTGTTTGGCTCATATTAGAGAAGAAACAATGAACAAAGGAAAGATAAAATTCACCCTGTAGAGGGTATTCAACAAGACTATCAGCGTGAGTGCGGACGAGCTCCGATTGAGTATTTTTCATAGGTGTTCGAAAGGTATCGGGAAAAAAAGATGATGGAATGTCTAATTTTTAGGACCTGGAACATTTTGCACATCCACACACGCACACGTGATCAGGAATCGAGAAATATCTTGCCCATTAAAGGTCGTCTATGCCCTCAAAAATGGATCGCCAGATGGAAAAAACTAATGATTTCGCAGTTACAACTCCAAATCCCGTGGGCCAACCCATCCGTATGGTCTTGAGAACTATGCGCCTTGACCATGGATTGGATAAAACATGGTGTTAGGCTCATATTAGAGAAGAAACGGTGAACAAAGGAAAGACAAAATTCACCCTATAGAGAGTATTCAACGAGACTATCAATGTGAGACAGGATGAGCTCCGATTGAGTAATTTTCATAGGTGTTGGGAAGGTATCGGGAAAACGAGATGATAGAACTTCGAATTTTCACGACCTGGAACATTTTGCACACGGACACACACACGTGAGCACGCACATGGGAAATATCTTCCCCATAAAAGGTTGTCTATACCCTCAAAAACGGATCGCAAGATGGAGAAAACAAATGATTTCGTAGTTATAGCTCGAAATCCCAGGGGCCAACCCTTCCATATGGTCTATAGAACTACGCGCCTTGACCATGGATTGGATACAACATGGTGTTAACCTCATATTAGAGAAGAAACACTGAAGAGAGGAAAGACAAAATTCACCCTATAGAGGGTATTCAACGAGACTATTAAGTGAGTCAGGACGAGCTTCGATTGAGTAATTTTCATAGGTGTTGGAAAGGTATCGGGAAAACGAGATGATAGAACTTCTAATTTTCACGACCTGGAACATTTTGCACACAGACACACACACGTGAGCATGCACACAAGAAATATCTTGCCCATAAAAGGCTGTCTATGCCCTCGAAAATGGATTGCCAGATGGAGAAAACTAATGATTTCGCAGTTACAACTCCAAATCCCATGGGCCAACCCATCCGTTTGGTCTTCAGAACAATGCGTCTTGACCATGGGTTGGATAAAACATGGTGTTTGGCTGATATTAGAGAAGAAACTGGGAACAAAGGAAAGACAAAATTCACCACATAGAGGATATTCAACGAGACTATCAACGTGAGTCAGGACGAGCTCCGATTGAGTAATTTTCATAGGTGTTGGAAAGGTATCAGGAAAAAAAGATGATGTAACTTCTAATTTTCAGGACCTGGAACATTTTGCTCACGCACAAACACACACACGATCATGAACACGACAAATATCTCGCCCATTAATGGCCGTCTATGCCCTCAAAAACGGATCGCAAGATGGAGAAAACCAATGATTTCACAGTTATAGCGTGAAATCCCAAGGGTCAACCCTTCCGTATGGTCTTTAGAACTACGCGCCTTGACCATCGATTGGATAAAACATGGTGTTAACCTCATATTAAAGAAGAAACAATGAAGAGAGGAAAGACAAAATTCACCCTATAGAGGGTATTCAACGAGACTATCAACGTGAGTCTGGACGAGCTCCGATTGAGTAAATTTCATAGGTGTTGGAAGGTATCGGGAAAACGAGATGATAGAACTTCTAATTTTCACGACTTGGAATATTTTGCACACGGACACACACACGTGAGCACGCACACGCGAAATAACTTGCCCATAAAAGGCTGTGTATGCCCTCAAAAACGGATTGCCACATGGAGAAAACCAATGATTTTGTAGTCACAACTCCAAATCCCATGGGCCAACCCATCCGTATGGTGTTCAGAACTATGCGCCTCGACCATGGATTGGATACAACATTGTGTGAGGCTCATATTAGAGAAGATAGAGTGAATAGAGGAAAGACAAAATTCACCCTATAGAGGGTACTCAACGAGACTATCAACGTGAGTCAGGACGAGCTCCGATTGAGTAATTTTCATAGGTGTTGGAAAGGTATCGAGTAAACGAGAAGATAGAACTTATAATTTTCATGATCAGGAACATTTTGCACACGCACACACCCGTACAAGCACGCACACGGGAAATATCTTGCCTATAAAAGGCCGTCTATGACCTCAAAAATGGATCGTCAGATCGAGAAAACAAATGATTTCGCGGGTACAACTTTAAATCCCATGGGCCAACCCATCTGTATGGTCTTCAGAACTATACGCCTCGACCATGGATTCGATACAACATGGTGTTAGGCTGATATTAGAGAAGAAACAGTGAATAGAGGAAACACAAAATTCACCCTATAGAGGATATTCAATGTGACTATCAACGTGAGTCAGGACGAGCTCCGATTGAGTAATTATCATAGGTGTTGGAAAGGTATCGGGAAAACAAGATGATAGAACTTCTAATTTTCACGACCTGCTACATTTCGCACACACATGTGCGCGTGAGCATGCACATGGGAAATATCATTGCCATAAAAGGCCGTCTATGACCTCAAAAATGGATCGCCAGATGGAGAAAGCCAACGATTTCGCAGTTAGAACTCGAAATCGCATGGGCCAACCCATCCGTATGGTCTTCAGAACTATGCGCCTCGACCATGGATTGGATACAACATGGTGTTAGGTTCATATTAGAGAAGATAGAGTGAACATAGGAAAGACAAAATTCACCCTTTAGAGGGTATTCAACGAGACTATCAACGTGAGTTAGGATGAGCTCTGATTGAGTAATTTTCATAGGTGTTGGAAAGGTATCGGGAAAATGAGATGATAGAACTGCTAATTTCCACGACCTAGAACATTTTGCAAATGCACACACACGCGCGAGCATGCACATGGGAAATATCTTGCCCATAAAAGGCCATCTATGCCCTCAAAAACGGATCGCCAGATGGAGAAAACTAATGATTTCGCAGTTACAAATCCAAATCCCATGGGCCAACCCATCCGTATAGTCTTCAGAACTATGCGCCTTGACCATGGAGTGGATACAACATGGTGTTTGGCTCATATTAGAGAAGAAACGGTGAACAAAGGAAAGATAAAATTCACCCTATAGAGAGTATTCAACGAGACTATCAATGTGAGACAGGATGAGCTCCGATTGAGTAATTTTCATAGGTGTTGGAAAGGTATCGGGAAAACGAGAAGATAGAACTTCTAATTTTCACGACCTGTAGGATTTTGCACAAGAACACACACACGTTAGCACGCACGGGAAATATCTTGCCCATAAAATGTTGTCTATGCCATCAAAAACGGATCGCCAGATGGAGAAAATTAATGATTTCGTAGTTACAACTCCAATCCCATGGGCCAACCCATCCGTATGGTCTTTAGAACTATGCGCCTTGACCATGGGTTGGATACAACATGGTGTTTGGCTCATATTAGAGAAGAAACGGTGAACAAAGGAAAGGCAAAATTCACCCTATAGAGGGTATTCGACGAGACTAGCAACGTGAGTCAGGACGAGCTCCGATTGAGTAATTTTCATAGGTGTTGGAAAGGTATCGGGAAAAAAAGATGACGAAACTTCTAATTTTTAGGACCTGGAACATTTTGCACACGCACACACACACGCGATCAGGAACACGAGCAATATCTTGCCCGTAAAACCGTCTATGCCCTCAAAAACGGATCGCAAGATGGAGGAAACCAATGATTTCGCAATTATAGCTCGAAATCCCAAGGGCCAACCCTTGTGTACGGTCGTCAGAACTACGCGCCTTGATCATGAATTGGGTACCGCACGGTGTAAGCCTCTTATTAGAGAAGAAACAATGAAGATAGGAAAGTCAAAATTCACCCTATAGAGGGTATTCAACGAGCCTATCAACGCGAGTCAGCACGAGCTCCGGTTGAGTAATTTTCATAGGTGTTGGAAAGGTATCGGGAAAATGAGATGATAGAACTTCTAATTTTCACGAGCTGGTACATTTTGCACACGCGCACACATGCGCGAGCACGCACATGGGAAATATCATGCCCATAAAAGGCTGTCTATGCCCTCAAAAATTGATCGCCAAATGTAGAAAACCAACCATTTCGCAGTTACAACTCCAAATCCCATCGGCCAACCCATCCATCTAGTCTTGAGAACTATGCGCCTCGACCATGGATTGGATACAACATGGTGTTAGGCACGTATTAGAGAAGATAGAGTGAACATAGGAAAGACTAAGTTTACCTTGTAGAGGGTATTCAACGAGACTATCAACATGAGTTAGGATGAGCTCCGATTGAGTAATTTTCATAGGTGTTGGAAAGGCAAAGGGAAAACGAGATGATAGAACTTCTAATTTTCACGACCTGGAACATTTTGCAAAGGAACACACACGCGCAAGGACGCACATGGGAAATGTCTTGCCCATAAAAGGCCGTCTATGCCCTCAAAAACGGATCGCCAAATGGAGAAAACTAATGATTTCGCAGTTACAACTCCAAATCCCATGGGCCAACCCATCCGTATGGCCTTCAGAACTATGCGCCTTGACCATGGATTGGATGCAACATGGTGTTAGGCTCATATTAGAGAAGAAACAGTGAACAAAGGAAAGACAAAATTCACCGTATAGAGAGTATTCAACGAGACTATCAATGTGAGACAGGATGAGCTCCGATTGAGTAATTTTCATAGGTGTTGGAAGGATATCGAGACAACGAGATGATAGAACTTCTAATATTCACAACTTGGAATATTTTGCACACGCACACATAAGTGAGCACGTACACGGGAAATATCTTGCCCATAAAAGGCTGTCTATGCCCTAAAAAATGTATCGCCAGAAGGAGAAAAATAATGATTTTGCAGTTACAACTACAAATCCCGTGGGCCAACCCATCCGTATGGTCTTTAGAACTATGTGCGTTGACCATGGGTTGGATACAACATGGTGTTTGGCTCATATTAGAGAAGAAACAGTGAACAAAGGAAAGACAAAATTAACCCTATAGAGGGTATTCGACAAGACTAGCAATGTGAGACGGGATGAGCTCCGATTGAGTAATTTTCGTAGGTGTTGGAAAGGTATCGAGAAAACGAGATGATAGAACTTCTAATTTACACGACTGGGAACATTTTGCACACGGACATATACACGTGAGCACGCACACGGGAAATATCTTGCCCATAAAAGGCCGTCCATGCCCTCAAAAACGGATCGCCAGATGGAGAAAACCAAGATTTCGTAGTTACAACTCCAAATCCCGTGGGCCAACCCATCCGTATGGTCTTCAGAACTATGCGCCTCGACCATGGATTGGATACAACATGGTGTTAGGCTCATATTAGAGAAAATAGAGTGAACAGAGGAAAGAAAAAATTCACCCTGTAGAGGGTAGTCAACAAGACTATCAACGTGAGTATGCACACAGGAAATATCTTGCCCATAAATGGCTGTCTATGCCCTCAAAAATGGAATGCCAGATGGAGAAAACTAATGATTTCGCAGTTACAACTCCAAATCCCATGGGCCAACCCATCCGTTTGGTCTTCAGAACTATGCGCCTTGACCATGGGTTGGATACAGCATGGTGTTTGGCTCATATTAGAGAAGAAACAGTGAACAAAGGAAAGACAAAATTCACACTATAGAGGGTATTCAACGAGACTATCAACATGAGTCAGGACGAGCTCCGATTGAGTAATTTTCATAGGTGTTGGATCGGTATCGGGAAAAAAAGATGATGGAACTTCTAATTTTCAGGACCTGGAACATTTTGCTCTCGCACAAAGACACACGCGATCAGGAAAACGACAAATATCTTGCCCATTGAAGGCCGTCTATGCCCTCAAAAATGCATCGCAAGATGGAGAAAACCAATGATTTCGCAGTTATAGCTCGAAATCCCATGGGCCAACCCTTCCGTATGGTATTTAGAACTAAGCGCCTTGACCATGGATTGGATACAACACGGTGTTAGGCTCATATTAGAGAAGAAACGGTGAACAAAGGACAGACAAAATTCACCCTATAGAGAGTATTCGACAAGACTATCAACGTGAGTTAGGACGAGCTCCGATTGAGTAATTTTCATAGGTGTTGGAAAGGTATCGGGAAAACGAGACGATAGAACTTCTAATTTTCACGACCTGGAACATTTTGCACACGCACATACACGTGCGAGAACGCACACGGGAAATATCATCCCCATAAAAGGCCGTCTATGCCCTCAAAAACGGATCGCCAGATGGAGAAAACCAATGATTTCATAGTTACAACTCCAAATCACGTGGGCCAACCCATCCGTATACTTTTCAGAACTATGCGCCTCGACCATGGATTGGATACAACATGGTGTTTGGCTCATATTAAAGAAGATAGAGTGAACAGAGGAAAGACAAAATTCACCCTGTAGTGGGTATTCAACAAGACTATCAACGTGGGTCAGGACGAGCTCCGATTGAGTAATTTTCATAGGTGTTGGAAAGGTATCGGGAAAACGAGATGATAGAACTTCTAATTTTCATGACCTGGAACATTTTGCACACGCACACACACGCATGATTACGCACACGAGAAATATCTTGCCCATAAAAGGCCGTCGAAGCCCTCAAAAACGGATCGCCAGATGGAGAAAACCATTGATTTCGTAGTTACAACTCCAAATCCCATGGGCCAACCCATCCGTATGGTCTTCAGAACTATGCGCCTCGACCATGGATTGGATACAACATGGTGTTAGGTTCATATTAGAGAACATAGAGTGAACATAGGAAAGACAAACATCACCCTATAGAGGGTATTCAACGATACTATCAACGTGAGTCGGGACGAGCTCTGATTGAGTAATTTTCATAGGTGTTGGAAAGGTATCGGGAAGACGAGATGATAGAACTTCTAATTTTTCCCGACCTGGAACATTTTGCACATGGACGCACACGCGCGAGAACGCACACGGGAAATATCTTGCCCATAAAAGGCCGTCCATGCCCTCAAAAACGGATCACCACATGGAGAAAACCAATGATTTCGCAGTTACAACTCCAAATCCCGTGGGCCAACCCATCCGTATGGTCTTCAGAACTATGCTCCTCGACCATCGATTGGATACAACATGATGTTAGGCTCATATTAGAGAAAATAGTGTGAACAGAGGAAAGAAAAAATTCACCCTGTAGAGGGTAATCAACAAGACTATCAACGTGAGTATGCACACAGGAAATATCTTGCCCATAAATGGCTGTCTATGCCCTCAAAAATGGAATGCCAGATGGAGAAAACTAATGATTTCGCAGTTACAACTCCAAATCCCATGGGCCAACCCATCCGTTTGGTCTTCAGAACTATGCGCCTTGACCATGGGTTGGATACAGCATGGTGTTTGGCTCATATTAGAGAAGAAACAGTGAACAAATGAAAGACCAAATTCACACTATAGAGGGTATTCAACGAGGCTATCAACATGAGTCAGGACGAGCTCCGATTGAGTAATGTTCATAGGTGTTGGATCGGTATCGGGAAAAAAAGATGATGGAACTTCTAATTTTCAGGACCTGGAACATTTTGCTCTCGTACAAACACACACGCGATCAGGAACACGACAAATATCTTGCCCATTAAAGGCCGTCTATGCCCTCAAAAATGCATCGCAAGATGGAGAAAACCAATGATTTCGCAGTTATAGCTCGAAATCCCATGGGCCAACCCTTCCGTATGGTATTTAGAACTACGCGCCTTGACCATGGATTGGATACAACACGGTGCTAGGCTCATATTAGAGAAGAAACGGTGAACAAAGGACAGACAAAATTCACCCTATAGAGAGTATTCGACAAGACTATCAACATGAGTTAGGACGAGCTCCGATTGAGTAATTTTCATAGGTGTTGGAAAGGTATCGGGAAAACGAGACGATAGAACTTCTAATTTTCACGACCTGGAACATTTTGCACACGCACACACACGCGCGAGCACGCACACGGGAAATATCATGCCCATAAAAGGCCGTCTATGCCCTCAAAAACGGATCGCCAGATGGAGAAAACCAATGATTTCATAGTTACAACTCCAAATCACGTGGGCCAACCCATCCGTATGGTTTTCAGAACTATGCGCCTCGACCATGGATTGGATACAACATGGTGTTAGGTTCATATTAGAGAACATAGAGTGAACATAGGAAAGACAAACATCACCCTATAGAGGGTATTCAACAAGACTATCAACGTGGGTCAGGACGAGCTCCGATTGAGTAATTTTCATAGGTGTTCGAAAGGTATCGGGCGAACGAGATGATAGAACTTATAATTTTCATGACCTGGAACATTTTGCACACCCACACGCACACGCGAGCACGCACACGGGAAATATCTTGCCCATAAAAGGCCATCTATGACTTCAAAAATGGATCGACAGATGGAGAAAACCAAAGATTTCGCGGTTACAACTCCAAATCCCAAGGGCCAACCCATCCGTATGGTCTTCAGAACTATGCGCCTCGACCGTGGATTGGATACAACATGGTGTTTGGATCATATTAGAGAATAAATAGTGAACAAAGGAAAGACAAAATTCACCCTATAGAGGGTATTCAATGAGACTATCAACGTGAGTCAGGACGAGCTCCGATTGAGTAATTTTCATAGGTGTTGGAAAGGTATCGGGAAAACGAGATGATAGAACTTCTAATTTTTCACGACCTGGAACATTTTGCACATGGACGCACACGCGCGAGAACGCACACGGGAAATATCTTGCCCATAAAAGGCCGTCCATGCCCTCAAAAACGGATCGCCAGATGGAGAAAATCAAGATTTTGTAGCTACAACTCCAAATCCCGTGGGCCAACCCATCCGTATGGTCTTCAGAACTATGTGCCTCGACCATGGATTGGATACAACATGGTGTTAGGTTCATATTAGAGGAAATAGAGTGAACAGAGGAAAGACATAATTCACCCTATAGAGAGTATTCAATGAGACTATCAATGTGAGACAAGATGAGCTCCGATTGAGTAATTTTTATAGGTGTTGGAAAGGTATCGGGAAAAGAAGATGATAGAACTTCTAATTTTCACGACCTGGAAAATTTTGCACACGCACACACATGCGCGAGCACGCACACGGGAAATATCTTGCCTATGAAAGGCCGTCTATGCCCTCAAAAACGGATCGCCAGATGGAGATAACCAATGATTTCGTAGTTACAACTCCAAATCCCGTGGGCCAACCCATCCGTATGGTCTTCAGAATTATGCGCCTCGTCCATGGATTGGATACAACATGGTGTTAGGATCATATTAGAGAAGATAGAGTGAATAGAGGAAAGACAAAATTCACCCTGTAGAGGGTATTCAACAAGACTATCAACGTGGGTCAGGACGAGCTCCGATTGAGTAATTTTCATAGGTGTTCGAAAGGTATCGGGAAAACGAGATGATAGAACTTATAATTTTAATGACCTGGAACATTTTGCACACCCACACGCACGCGCGAGCACGCACACGAGAAATATCTTGCCCATAAAAGGCCATCTATGACTTCAAAAATGGATCGACAGATGGAGAAAACCGAAGAATTCGCGGTTACAACTCCAAATCCCATGGGCCAACCCATCCGTATGGTCTTCAGAACTATGCGCCTCGACCATGGATTGGATACAACATGGTGTTTGGATCATATTAGAGAATAAATAGTGAACAAAGGAAAGACAAAATTCACCCTATAGAGGGTATTCAATGAGACAATCAACGTGACTCAGGACGAGCTCCGATTGAGTAATTTTCATAGATGTTGGAAAGGTATCGGCAAAACGAGATGATAGAACTTCTAATTTTTCACGACCTAGAAGATTTTGCACATGGACGCACACGCGCGAGAACGCACACGGGAAATATCTTGCCCATAAAAGGGCGTCCATGCCCTCAAAAACGGATCGCCAGATGGAGAAAACCCAGATTTTGTAGTAACAACTCCAAATCCCGTGGGCCAACCCATCCGTATGGTCTTCAGAACTATGCGCCTCGACCATGGATTGGATACAACATGGTTATAGGTTCATATTAGAGAAAATAGAGTGAACAGAGGAAAGACATAATTCACCCTATAGAGAGTATTCAATGAGACTATCAATGTGAGACAAGATGAGCTCCGATTGAGTAATTTTTATAGGTGTTGGAAAGGTATCGGGAAAAGAAGATGATAGAACTTCTAATTTTCACGACCTGGAAAATTTTGCACACGCACACACATGCGCGAGCACGCACACGGGAAATATCTTGCCCATGAAAGGCCGTCTATGCCCTCAAAAACGGATCGCCAGATGCAGATAACCAATGATTTCGTAGTTACAACTCCAAATCCCGTGGGCCAACCCATGCGTATGGTCTTAAGAATTATGCGCCTCGACCATGGATTGGATACAACATGGTGTTAGGCTCATATTAGAGAAGATAGAGTGAATAGAGGAAAGACAAAATTCACCCTATAGAGGGTATTGAACAAGACTATCAACGTGGGTCAGGACGAGCTCCGATTGAGTAATTTTCATAGGTGTTCGAAAGGTATCGGGAAAACGAGATGATAGAACTTATAATTTTCATGACCTGGAACATTTTGCACACCCACACGCACGCGCGAGCACGCACACGGGAAATATCTTGCCCATAAAAGGCCATCTATGACTTCAAAAATGGATCGACACATGGAGAAAACCAAAGATTTCGCGGTTACAACTCCAAATCCCATGGGCCAACCCATCCGTATGGTCTTCAGAACTATGCGCCTCGACCGTGGATTGGATACAACATGGTGTTTGGATTATATTAGAGAATAAATAGTGAACAAAGGAAAGACAAAATTCACCCCATACAGGGTATTCAATGAGACTATCAACGTGAGTCAGGACGAGCTCCGATTGAGTAATTTTCATAGGTGTTGGAAAGGTATCGGGAAAACGAGATGATAGAACTTCTAATTTTCATGACCTGGAACATTTTGCACACGCACACACACGCATGATTACGCACACGAGAAATATCTTGCCCATAAAAGGCCGTCGAAGCCCTCAAAAACGGATCGCCAGATGGAGAAAACCCAGATTTTGTAGTTACAACTCCAAATCCCGTGGGCCAACCCATCCGTATGGTCTTCAGAACTATGCGCCTCGACCATGGATTGGATACAACATGGTGTTAGGTTCATATTAGAGAAAATAGAGTGAACAGAGGAAAGACATAATTCACCCTATAGAGAGTATTCAATGAGACTATCAATGTGAGACAAGATGAGCTGCGATTGAGTAATTTTTATAGGTGTTGGAAAGGTATCGGGAAAAGAAGATGATAGAACTTCTAATTTTCACGACTTGGAAAATTTTGCACACGCACACACATGCGCGAGCACGCACACGGGAAATATCTTGCCCATGAAAGGCCGTCTATGCCCTCAAAAACGGATCGCCAGATGCAGATAACCAATGATTTCGTAGTTACAACTCCAAATCCCGTGGGCCAACCCATCCGTATGGTCTTCAGAATTATGCGCCTCGACCATGGATTGGATACAACATGGTGTTAGGCTCATATTAGAGAAGATAGAGTGAATAGTGGAAAGACAAAATTCACCCTGTAGAGGGTATTCAACAAGACTATAAACGTGGGTCAGGACGAGCTCCGATTGAGTAATTTTCATAGGTGTTCGAAAGGTATCGGGAAAACGAGATGATAGAACTTCTAATTTTCACGACCTAGAACATTTTGCACACACACACAGACACGCGCACGAGCATGCACACAGGAAATATCTTGCCCATAAAAGGCCGTCTATGCCCTCAAAAATGGATCGCGAGATGGAGAAAACAAATGATTTCGTAGTTACAACTCCAAATCCCATGGGCCAACCCATCTGTATGGTCTTCAGAACTATGCTCCTCGAGCGTGGATTGGATACAACATGGTGTTAGGATCATATTAGGGAAGATAGAGTGAAGAGAGGAAAGATAAAATTCACCTATAGAGGGTATTCAACGAGACTATCAACATGAGTCACGACGAGCTCCGATTGAGTAATTTTCATCGGTGTTGGGAAAACGAGATGATAGAACTTATAATTTTCATGACCTGGAACATTTTGCACACCCACACGCACGCGCGAGCACGCACACGGGAAATATCTTGCCCATAAAAGGCCGTCTATGACTTCAAAAATGGATCGACAGATGGAGAAAACCAAAGATTTCGCGGTTACAACTCCAAATCCCATGGGCCAACCCATCCGTATGGTCTTCAGAACTATGCGTCTTGACCATGGATTGGATACAACATGGTGTTTGGATCATATTAGAGAATAAATAGTGAACAAAGCAAAGACAAAATTTACCCTATAGAGGGTATTCAATGAGACTATCAACGTGAGTCATGACGAGCTCCGATTGAGTAATTTTCATAGGTGTTGGAAAGGTATCGGGAAAACGAGATGATAGAACTTCTAATTTTCACGACCTGGTACATTTTGCAGCACACACACGAGCGAGCACGCACACGGGAAATGTCATGCCCATAAAAAGCCGTCTATGCCCTCAAAAATGGATCGCCAGATGGAAAAAACCAACGATTTCGCAGTTACAACTCCAAATCCCATGGGCCAACCCATCCGTATGGCCTTCAGAACTATGCGCCTCGACCAACGATTGGATACAACATGGTGTTATGATCGTATTAGAGAAGATAGATTGAACATAGGAAAGACAAAGTTCACACTGTAGAGGGTATTCGACGAGAGTATCAACGTGAGTCAGGATGAGCTCCGACTGAGTAATTATCATAGGTGTTGGAAAGGTATCGGGAAAACGAGGTGATAGAACTTCTAATTTTCATGACCTGGAACATTTTGCAAACGCACACACAAGCGCGAGCACGCACACGGGAAATATCTTGGCCATAAAAGGACGTCTATGCCATCAAAAATGGATCGCCAGATGGAGAAAACTAATGATGTCGCAGTTACAAATCCAAATCCAATGGGCCAACCAATCCCTATGGTCTTCAGAACTATGCGCCTCAACCATGGATTGGATACAACATGGTGTTAGCCTCATATTTGGGAAGAAACGCTGAACAAACGAGACTATCAACGAGACTATCAATGTGTGACAAGATGAGCTCCGATTGAGTAATTTTCATAAGTGTTGTAAAGGTATCGGGAAAACGAGATGATAGAACTTCTAATTTTCACGACTTGGAACATTTTGCACATGCACACACACGCACGAGCATGCACACGGGAAATATCATGCCAATAAAAGGCCGTCTATGCCCTCAAAAACGGATCGCCAGATGGAGAAAACCAATGATTTCATAGTTACAACTCCAAATCCCGTGGGACAACCAATCCGTATGGTCTTCAGAACTATGCGCCTCGACCATGGATTGGATACAGCATGGTGTTAGGCTCATACTAGAGAAGATAGAGTGCAGAGAAGAAAGAAAAAATTCACCCTCTAGACGGTATTCAACAAGACTATCAACGTGGGCCAGGACGAGCTCCGATTGAGTAATTTTCATAGGTGTTGGAAAGGTATCGGGAAAACGAGATGATAGAACTTCTAATTTTCACGACCTGGAACATTTTGCACACTCACACACACGCGCGAGCACGCACACGGGAAATATCTTGCCCATAAAAGGCCGTCTATGCCCTCAAAATCGGATCGCCAGATGGAGAAAACCAATGATTTCGTAGTTACAACTCCAAATCCCATGGGCCAACCCATCTCTATGGTCTTTAGAACTATGCGCGTCGACCGTGGATTCGATACAACATGGTGTTAGGGTGATATTAGGGAAGATTGAATGAACAAAGGAAAGACAAAATTCACCATATAGAGTGTATTCAACGAGACTATCAACGTGAGTCAGGACGAGCTCCGATTAAGTAATTTTCATAGGTGTTGGAAAGGTATCGGGAGAAACGAGATGATAGAACTTCTAGTTTTCATGACCAGGTATATTTTGTACATGCACACACACGCGCGAGCATGCACACGCGAAATATCATGCCGATAAAAGGCAGTCTGTGCCCTCAAAAATGGATCGCCAGATGGAGAAAACCAATGATTTCGCAGTTACAACCCCATATCCCATGGGCCAACCCATTCGTATCGTCTTCAGAACTATGTGCCTCGACCATGGATTGGATACAACATGGTGTTAGGCTCATATTAGGGAAGAAACAGTGAATAGAGGAAAGACAAAATTCACCCTATAGACGGTATTCAATGAGACTATCAACGTTAGTGAGGACGAGCTCCGATTGAGTAATTTTCATAGGTGTTGGAAAGGTATCGGGAAAACGAGATCATAGAACTTCTAATTTTCACGACCAGGTAGATTTTGCACACCCACACAGACGTGCGAGCACGCACACGGGAAATATCATGCCCATAAA
The DNA here is from genome assembly GCA_022496015.1 of Hordeum marinum. Taxonomy (NCBI): domain Eukaryota; kingdom Viridiplantae; phylum Streptophyta; class Magnoliopsida; order Poales; family Poaceae; genus Hordeum; species Hordeum marinum. The sequence goes on from CM039672.1 coordinate 143,114,391, forward strand.
AGGCCGTGTATGCCCTCAAAAATGGATCGCCAAATGGAGAAAACCAACGATTTCGATGTTACAACTCCAAATCCCATGGGCCAACCCATCCGTATGGTCTTCAGAACTATGCGCGTCGACCATGGATTGGATACAACATGGTGTTAGGTTCATTTTAGAGAAGAAACAGTGAATAGAGGAAAGACAAAATTCACCCTATAGAAGGTGTTCAATGAGACTATCAACCTGAGTCAGGACGAGCTCCGATTGAGTAATTTTCATAGGTGTTGGAAAGGTATCGGGAAAAACGAGATGATAGAACTTCTAATTTTCATGACCAGGTATATTTTTCACATGCACACACACGCGCGAGCATGCACACGGGAAATATCATGCCCAAAAAATGCCGTCTACGCCCTCAAAACTAGATCGCTAGATGGAGAAAACCAACGATTTCGTAGTTACAACTCCAAATCCCATGGGCCAACCCATCCGTATGGTCTTCAAAACTATGCGCCTCGACCATGGATTGGATACAACATGGTGTTAGGCTCATATTAAAGAAGAAACAGTGAATAGAGGAAAGAACAAATTCACCCTATAGAGGGTATTCAATGAGACTATCAACCTGAGTCAGGACGAGCTCCAATTGAGTAATTTTTATAGGTGTTGGAAAGGTATCGAGAAAACGAGATGATAGAACTTCTAATTTTCACGACCTGGAACATTTTGCACACAGACACACATGTGCGAGCACGCACACTGGAAATATCTTACCCATAAAAGGTCGTCTATGACCTCAAAAATTGATCTCCAGATGCAGAAAACCAATGATTTCGCGGTTACAACTCCAAGTCCCAAGGGCCAACCCATCCGTATGGTCTTCAGAACTATGCGCCCCGACCTTGGATTGGATACATCATGGTGTTAGGCTCATTTTAGAGAAGAAACAGTGAATAGAGGAAAGACAAAATTCACCCTATAGAAGGTATTCAATGAGACTATCAACCTGAGTCAGGACGAGCTCTGATTGAGTAATTTTCATAGGTGTTGGAAAGGTATCGGGAAAAACGAGATGATAGAACTTCTAATTTTCATGACCAGGTATATTTTGCACATGCACACACATGCGCGAGCATGCACACGGGAAATATCATGCCCATAAAAGGCCGTCTACGCCCTCAAAACTAGATCGCTAGATGGAGAAAACCAACGATTTCGCAGTTACAACTCCAAATCCCATGGGCCAACCCATCCGTATGGTCTTGAAAACTATGCGCCTCGACCATGGATTGGATACAACATGGTGTTAGGCTCATATTAAAGAAGAAACAGTGAATAGAGGAAAGACCAAATTCACCCTATAGAGGGTATTCAATGAGACTATCAACGTGAGTCAGGACGAGCTCCGATTGAGTAATTTTCATAGGTGTTGGAAAGGTATCGGGAAAACGAGATGATAGAACTTCTAATTTTCACGACCTGGTACATTTTGCACATGCACACACACACGCGAGCTCGCACACGGGAAATATCATGCCCATAAAAGGCCGTCTATGCCCTCAAAAATGGATCGCCAGATGGAAAAAACCAACGATTTCGCAGTTACAACTCCAAATCCCATGGGCCAACCCATTCGTATGGCCTTCAGAACTATGCGCCTCGACCAACGATTGGATACAACATGGTGTTATGCTCGTATTAGAGAAGATAGATTGAACATAGGAAAGACAAAGTTCACACTGTAGAGGTCTCGACCATGGGCCAGATGGAGAAAACCAATGATTTCGCAGTTATAACTCCAAATCCCATGGGCCAACCCATCCGTATGGTCTTCAGAACTATGCGCCCCGACCATGGATTGGATACAACATGGTGTTAGGCTCATATTAAAGAAGAAACAGTGAATAGAGGAAAGACCAAATTCACCCTATAGAGGGTATTGAATGAGACTATCAACATGAGTGAGGACGAGCTCCGATTGAGTTATTTTCATAGGTCTTGGAAAGGTATCGGGAAAACGAGATGATAGAACTTCTAATTTTCACGACCAGGTACATTTTGCACACGCACACACACGCGCGAGCATGCACACGGCAAATATCATGCCCATAAAAGGCCGTGTATGCCCTCAAAAATGGATCGCCAGATGGAGAAAACCAACGATTTTCAGTTACAACTCCAAATCCCATGGGCCAACCCATCCGTATGGTCTTCAGAACTATGCGCCTCGACCATGGATTGGATACAACATGGTGTTAGGCACATATTAGAGAAGAAACAGTGAATAGAGGAAAGACAAAATTCACCCTATAGAAGGTGTTCAATGAGACTATCAACGTGAGTCAGGACGAGCTCCGATTGAGTAATTTTCATAGGTGTTGGAAAGGTATCGGGAAAACGAGATGATAGAACTTCTAATTTTCACGACCTGGTACATTTTGCACATGCACACACACACGCGAGCTCGCACACGGGAAATATCATGCCCATAAAAGGCCGTCTATGCCCTCAAAAATGGATCGCCAGATGGAAAAAACCAACGATTTCGCAGTTACAACTCCAAATCCCATGGGCCAACCCATTCGTATGGCCTTCAGAACTATGCGCCTCGACCAACGATTGGATACAACATGGTGTTATGCTCGTATTAGAGAAGATAGATTGAACATAGGAAAGACAAAGTTCACACTGTAGAGGTCTCGACCATGGGCCAGATGGAGAAAACCAATGATTTCGCAGTTATAACTCCAAATCCCATGGGCCAACCCATCCGTATGGTCTTCAGAACTATGCGCCCCGACCATGGATTGGATACAACATGGTGTTAGGCTCATATTAAAGAAGAAACAGTGAATAGAGGAAAGACCAAATTCACCCTATAGAGGGTATTGAATGAGACTATCAACATGAGTGAGGACGAGCTCCGATTGAGTTATTTTCATAGGTCTTGGAAAGGTATCGGGAAAACGAGATGATAGAACTTCTAATTTTCACGACCAGGTACATTTTGCACACGCACACACACGCGCGAGCATGCACACGGCAAATATCATGCCCATAAAAGGCCGTGTATGCCCTCAAAAATGGATCGCCAGATGGAGAAAACCAACGATTTTCAGTTACAACTCCAAATCCCATGGGCCAACCCATCCGTATGGTCTTCAGAACTATGCGCCTCGACCATGGATTGGATACAACATGGTGTTAGGCACATATTAGAGAAGAAACAGTGAATAGAGGAAAGACAAAATTCACCCTATAGAAGGTGTTCAATGAGACTATCAACGTGAGTCAGGACGAGCTCCGATTGAGTAATTTTCATAGGTGTTGGAAAGGTATCGGGAAAACGAGATGATAGAACTTCTAATTTTCACGACCTGGTACATTTTGCAGCACACACATGCGCGAGCACGTACACGGGAAATATCATGCCCATAAAAGGCCGTCTACGCCCTCAAAAATGGATCGCCAGATGGAAAAAACCAACGATTTCGCAGTTACAACTCCAAATCCCATGGGCCAACCCATCCGTATGGCCTTCAGAACTATGCGCCTCGACCAACGATTGGATACAACATGGTGTTATGCTCGTATTAGAGAAGATAGATTGAACATAGGAAAGACAAAGTTCACGCTATAGATGGTATTCGACGAGACTATCAACGTGAGTCAGGATGAGCTCCGACTGAGTAATTATCATAGGTGTTGGAAAGGTATCGGGAAAACGAGGTGATAGAACTTCCAATTTTCATGACCTAGAACATTTTGCAAACACACACACAAGCGCGAGCACGCACAAGGGAAATATCTTGGCCATAAAAGGATGTCTATGCCATCAAAAATGGATCGCCAGATGGAGAAAACTAATGATGTCACAGTTACAACTCCAAATCCAATGGGCCAACCAATTCGTATGGTCTTCAGAACTATGCGCCTCAACCATGGATTGGATACAACATGGTGTTAGCCTCATATTTGGGAAGAAACGCTGAACAAACGAGACTATCAACGAGACTATCAATGTGAGTAAGGACGAGCTCCGACGGAGTAATTTTCATAAGTGTTGTAAAGGTATCGGGAAAACGAGATGATAGAACTTCTAATTTTCACGACCTGGAACATTTTGCACACAGACACACATGTGCGAGCACGCACACTGGAAATATCTTACCCATAAAAGGTCATCTATGACCTCAAAAATTGATCTCCAGATGCAGAAAACCAATGATTTCGCGGTTACAACTCCAAGTCCCATGGGCCAACCCATCCGTATGGTCTTCAGAACTATGCGCCTCGACCTTGGATTGGATACATCATGGTGTTAGGCTCATATTAAACAAGAAATAGTGAATAGAGGAAAGACAAATTTCACCCTTTAGAGGGTATTCAATGAGACTATCAACGTGAGTCAGGACGAGCTGCGATTGAGTAATTTTCATAGGTGTTGGAAAGGTATCGGGAAAACGAGATGATAGAACTTCTAATTTTCACGACCTGGTACATATTGCAGCACACACACGCGTGAGCACGCACACGGGAAATATCATGCCCATAAAAGGCCGTCTACGCCCTCAAAAATGGATCGACAGATGGAAAAAACCAACGATTTCGCAGTTACAACTCCAAATCCCATGGGCCAACCCATCCGTATGGCCTTCAGAACTATGCGCCTCGACCAACGATTGGATACAACATGGTGTTATGCTCATATTAGAGAAGATAGATTGAACACAGGAAAGGCAAAGTTCACACTGTAGAGGGTATTCGACGAGACTATCAACGTGAGTCAGGATGAGCTCCGACTGAGTAAGTATCATAGGTGTTGCAAAGGTATCGGGAAAACGAGGTGATAGAAGTTCTAATTTTCATGACCTGGAACATTTTGCAAACGCACACACAAGCGCGAGCACGCACAAGGGAAATATCTTGGCCATAAAAGGACGTCTATGCCATCAAAAATGGATCGCCAGATGGAGAAAACTAATGATGTCGCAGTTACAACTCCAAATCCAATGGGCCAACCAATCCGTATGGTCTTCAGAACTATGCGCCTCAACCATGGATTGGATACAACATGGTGTTAGCCTCATATTTGGGAAGATACGCTGAACAAACGAGACTATCAACGTGAGTAAGGACGAGCTCCGACGGAGTAATTTTCATAAGTGTTGTAAAGGTATCGGGAAAACGAGATGATAGAACTTCTAATTTTCACGACCTGGAACATTTTGCACACAGACACACATGTGCGAGCACGCACACTGGAAATATCTTACCCATAAGAGGTCATCTATGACCTCAAAAATTGATCTCCAGATGCAGAAAACCAATGATTTCGCGGTTACAACTCCAAGTCCCATGGGCCAACCCATCCGTATGGTCTTCAGAGCTATGCGCCCCGACCTTGGATTGGATACATCATGGTGTTAGGCTCATATTAAACAAGAAACAGTGAATAGAGGAAAGACAAATTTCACCCTTTAGAGGGTATTCAATGAGACTATCAACGTGAGTCAGGACGAGCTGCGATTGAGTAATTTTCATAGGTGTTGGAAAGGTATCGGGAAAACGAGATGATAGAACTTCTAATTTTCACGACCTGGTACATTTTGCAGCACACACACGCGTGAGCACGCACACGGGAAATATCATGCCCATAAAAGGCCGTCTACGCCCTCAAAAATGGATCGCCAGATGGAAAAAACCAACAATTTCGCAGTTACAACTCCAAATCCCATGGGCCAACCCATCCGTATGGCCTTCAGAACTATGCGCCTCGACCAACGATTGGATACAACATGGTGTTATGCTCGTATTAGAGAAGATAGATTGAACATAGGAAAGGCAAAGTTCACACTGTAGAGGGTATTCGACGAGACTATCAACGTGAGTCAGGATGAGCTCCGACTGAGTAAGTATCATAGGTGTTGGAAAGGTATCGGGAAAACGAGGTGATAGAAGTTCTAATTTTCATGACCTGGAACATTTTGCAAATGCACACACAAGCGCGAGCACGCACAAAGGAAATATCTTGGCCATAAAAGGACGTCTATGCCATCAAAAATGGATCGCCAGATGGAGAAAACTAATGATGTCGCAGTTACAACTCCAAATCCAATGGGCCAACCAATCCGTATGGTCTTCAGAACTATGCGCCTCAACCATGGATTGGATACAACATGGTGTTAGCCTCATATTTGGGAAGAAACGCTGAACAAACGAGACTATCAACGAGACTATCAACGTGAGTAAGGACGAGCTCCGACGGAGTAATTTTCATAAGTGTTGTAAAGGTATCGGGAAAACGAGATGATAGAAGTTCTAGTTTTCACGACCAGGTACATTTTGCACATGCACACACACGCGCAAGCACGCACACGGGAAATATTATGCCCATAAAAGGCCGTCTGTGCCCTCAAAAATGGATCGCCAGATGGAGAAAACAACCGATTTCACAGTTACAACTCCAAATCCCATGGGCCAACCCATCCGTATGGTCTTCAAAACTATGCGCCTCGACCATGGATTGGATACAACATGGTGTTAGGCTCACATTAAAGAAGAAACAGTGAATAGAGGAAAGACCTAATTCACCCTATAGAGGGTATTCAATGAGACTATCAACCTGAGTCAGGACGAGCTCCGATTGAGTAATTTTTATAGGTGTTGGAAAGGTATCGAGAAAACGAGATGATAGAACTTCTAATTTTCACGACCTGGAGCATTTTGCACACAGAGACACATGCGCGAGCACGCACACTAGAAATATCTTACCCATAAAAGGTCGTTTATGAGCTCAAAAATGGATCGGCAAATGGAGAAAACCAATGATTTCGCGGTTACCACTCCAAATCCCATGGGCCAACCCATCCGTATGGTCTTCAGAACTATGCGCCTCGACCTTGGATTGGATACAACATGGTGTTAGGATCATATTAAAGAAGAAACGGTGAATAGAGGAAAGACAAATTTGACCCTTTAGAGGGTGTAACATCCCAAAATTCCATTTTGGAATGTTATGAATATAGCTATGCATCTATCATCACCATTGCTTGATTGTATGTGTTAGTTGAAATGTCATTTCTGATTTTTCTGAAAGTCCTTTCTACTTTTCCCTATGTTGCTTCCCCTATTTGAAATTTTGGTTAAATGTTCAAAATAAGAGAGGAGTAACATGACACTCCACACCAGGGTCTAATTGGTGATATATTTGAACAATAATAACCAGGGGTTATTTTGAAAATATTTGCAAAAAGGGTTTAAAAAACAATTAGACAATTTCTGAAAATAATATTTTTTTTCAAAGTGTTCAAATGACAGAATAGAAATGTTCATTAAATAGCATTTATTATTCTGTTAATTTTGATATATAATACCCCTATATTTAGAGTCGATTTGAATGCTTTAAATGTATTTGAATGTCTCTGGAAAATTAAAAAAACAGTAACGGTAACCGTTTCCGGTATTAAACGGGCCGGCCCACGACAGTTACTCGCGAATTAATTAGAAACCGGCCGACCGACGCGTAACGAACGCGCTCCCTCTCGCTGACATCCGGGCCCCACCCGACCGACCGTTGCCCCGAAACGGTCATCTCCTTTCTCTTCCCCGCGCGCGCCGGAGCCGCCGCCGACCGTTTCCCTCTCGCCGGATCTCTCTCTCCCTTTACTCCCCTGCACCCCGAGCGCCCCTATATAAACCGGACCACCCCCGCGTCCATTTCCCCCCCGAGCCCCTTCTCTCTCTCACCTAGACGCCGTCAATTTCTCGTCGGAGCTCCACCACCGCCGGACGTCGCCGTCGAGCGTAGCCACCACACCCGACCACCGTTCGCCTCGCCGTCGCCACCAATCGACTCCGGAGGACCGTCCCCGTCGCTCGGACCACCTCCCCGTCCTCCCCGACCACCGGAACGCCTCGCCATCGTTCCTCGCCGTCTTCGGATCACCGGAGAAACCCCGACGCCGGCAACCTCCCCCGTGAGCATTCCCATCCCTCCGATTCGAAACCGACGGCCCCGATTAGAAATCACTTAAAACCGAACCGGTATCCTCCTAGCATCGGTCGCCCGCTCTAAATCTTCTAACGCGCGCGCTAGCCAACCAATAGGATTGCGCCACGTAGCCCCCTGACCGACGCAATCTTTTTTTTTAATTTCTGTTTTGTTTTAATTAACAGAGTGTTTTCCAATTTTGTTTTGCTTATATCTTTTAATCTGTTTAGAGTTTTGAGTTGATTCTTTTTGCAATAGCTCACATTTTTCATGTAGTTTCACCCTGTACTTTCAAATTTCAAATTTGAACTATAAAATTTGAATGTAATCAAATTAGCTCAAAATCTTCAAATCTGAATAACTAGAGTTTGAAAATAGATTTTGATATGATTCTTTTTGCTACTGTTTGATATTAGTTAGGACTATCTTCATGTTTAGTTTGAGGATTTTTAGGATGACTTTTAATAGTGTTTTAGCTATAAACAGAATCTGCTTATTATTATAATATAGTTTTATAAACTTAATTTTGATTAGTTTGATTTAGAATTTGGTTTTATTTGTTTATTAGGTTCTGTTAGTAAACATTTAGTGTTTTCACTTACTGTTAATAAAAATATAAATTTGCCTAGTTTAATTTCATTTAACATAGGAATCACAACTTCTTTTCAAATAGGCATAATTTGATTAAAACAACTAACTAGTAATAGTTTTGTTTTCAAATAAGTTTTGTATAATTAATTCTGTTTTCTAAGACAAATTTATTTGTAAGTTATTTTCTGTAAGAACATGTTTTGTTAACAAAATAATAAGTTTAGTTTTCATTCTTTTTGTTAATATAACTATAGTTGATTCATATAGTGTTTATCACAAACTAGTATAAACTCTACTAAAGTTTTCCCAACAAACTTAAATTGATTATATTCTGTTTATTAATAAAATATGCTATTGTTTCTTTGCTGACAACAATTGTCTTGTCATTTCAAAATAGTTTTATTATGTCAATAGTGTTTTCATCCCTCACCTTTTGGAAAACAAAACTTTGTGTGTTTTTCTTGCTAGAGACTTTTGTGCATTGGTTGCCTTGTTTGTTTAGTACTTCTTTGCTGAATGTTATGAGTACTTATTTTGGTTGTATGCTTATTTTGAGTGCATTGTTTGTTTCGTTAGATTATCCGGAGTGCGAAGCTTGTTACTTAGAGTCACGCACGTACGAAGATCATCAATCAGGCAAGTCACTTTGATCATGTTTTACCCATGTTTTATATGCATTAGTTCTACCATCTCCCCAGTTGCATGCAAGATAGGTTAGTTGGAAACTTGGTTACATAGTAGTAGTATCATGTGGTAGATACCCCTCTCAACCCCTTTGACAACATTGGCCCCGGGAAACGTTGTTTTACCTTTTGCTATGCTATTAGTAGACGGGGTTGGTTGTGTGATTCATGAGAGTTGAGAGAGTTAATAATTTCAAGACCTACATAATGATCAAGATTTCAATACTCCAAGTTTTCAACATACCTCTGGGTGGATGATGGTTGAACGGCGCCCTGGAGAAACCAGTGGTTAGCCTAGGTGATGCTGGAGATGGCCAGTATTCACGCGGAAAGGTCCACCCAGGCACAAAGGGATGGATGGGTGTTTCAAGACCCAAGGCTTACCTGCACAGCCACAAGTCATTATGGGCTCTGGCTTGGTTGGATATCGTGGTAACTCTGGACAGGCGGTGCTACGAGAGGTAGAAGAACGGTAGGAAAGGATGGGCACCGTCAGAGTCGCAGGGAAACCCTTTGGAAGACCATGTTTTGGTCATCCGTTTCTCAAACACCCTGAAGTGCGAGAAATCAAACGGAGGCGACCAAATCTTGTGGGGAACGTGTGCAAAACTCTGCAGAGTACTTAAACCTAATCGATTAGCCGTGTCCACGGTTATGGACGACTTGAGCCAAAGGAATTGGAACTTCCGGAACTCTCAACACAAATAATATGATGATGTGGGTATTTAATAATTTTGGGTATGAGAATTGGTTGGTGGAACCATCTCATTAATCAACCAACTTAGTAATATTTTTTTTTTGCTTAACCCCCCTTGATGTAGGAAAAACTTGGCTTTACGCAAAAACTTACCACCCCACCTGCCATATAAGCATATAGACTAGCTGATTATTTTCACACCTCTACTGTGACTTTGCCGGCATATTCCATATGCTGACCTACACGGCTGCAACGTATCATGTTGCAGAGTACTTTTCCGACCAGGAGTGAGGACACGTTCTATGCTCAGTGAGATGCCCTTGGAGTCAGATGGACTCATCTACCTTCGACGCTTCCGCAAGATTTAGATATTCTCATGAGTTGGCCTTTAGCCACTTTATTGTAATTTATATTGTAATAAAGGACTCTATATGAGATTGCGATTAATATAATGCTGTGTGATTTCCCTTTGATATATACATTGATGTACCGTGTGTGTACCAGCATGATCTTGGGATGGTACGGAAACACCGGAGACTTGGCCTTTCAGGTCGGGTCGTTACAGAAATGGTATCAGAGCACACGCTGACCGTAGGACGTAACCTCTAGGATTGGAAAGCCTTAGGATTGTTTCTTTTTGTCTTTAAATATCTTATACTCTCATCTATTCGTTTCTGACTCCTCTCCGATTATTTCAAAATTTATAGATGGCCACCTTCATCCCAGTGTTGATCACAGAGTTTTGCCAGCCTGACGCAACGATGCCCTTTGGTAAGGAGCTGATGAGGATCGTCAAGGACATAAGGATTGCTTTGCCGAGCATCACCGGGATTCCTATCATGTCATTTCCCCAAGATGGACGCTACAGGATCGAGGTGTATATTCCAGGGAAGACCTTTGGGAATCGGAAGGAACCCATAGATCTCAAGTTCGTGGCACCCAGTTGGATACTTGGGAGAGACATGGCCATTCATCGTGCCCTTGGACGTATTCAGGAGGAATACAGAGGTGGAACCATTTCACCAGGACTCAGCATGGTTTGCCGCAGAGATGCCCATGGCAACATCATCACCAATCCCACTGCAGACACCACTATCTCCTATATCCAGACCTTGGAGACTCACATCAGGACTCTGGAGCTTCGAGTTCGTGCTGACACGAAGACTATCAAGAATCTGATGAATCGCGAGCTGGACCTTGAAGCTGATCTGCGAGAGGCCAACTATGAACACGAGCATGAAGTGAAGGACTTCCTAGAGAGGATTGATGAGCAGAATGCACGCATTGCAACTCTGGAAGAGCAGCTAGACATGGGAGAAAACCTTCACCCCGAAGGAGACATGGCACCCTTCATCAGCGACGATGAAGACTATGAGGAAAGCACCACCGGAGGACCTACGACTATGCACTTCTGAGGAAAAACATTAGTTATGCCCTCCATGTATCTTTATTTTAGTCGTTAAAGCGTAGGTCGATGCTTAGTTGTTTGAGATTTGTATTTCCGATGTTTGACATTGATTGAATAAATGAATGAGTGTTTGGTGTGATATGTTTGTTGCATTGCATATGGGTAGTGAATTTCTTCTAGACCCTTGTTCTATTCTAATTCTCATCCCTCTGAAAACAGCAAGATGCCTCCACGACGTGAGACTGATTTCCCTTTTCCGCCGGAACTCACTCAACTCCTTCAGCAGCAGAATGCACTGATGCAACTATTGATTCAGAATCAGACCAACAACCAGAACAACAACAACAACCACCATCCACCCCAGACTGACAATCTCACCCGTTTTCTGAGGTTGAACCCTCCAACTTTCTCCAGCAGCACTGAGCCCATTGTGGCAGATGACTGGCTCCGCAAGATGGAGAGAGAACTTGTCACCGCTGGATGCACTGACGCTGAGAAAGTGCGATTTGCCGCACATCAACTGGAAGGACCAGCAGCATCATGGTGGGAGAATTACACCACCACTTATCCTATTGCAGATGTGACTTGGGAGCAATTCAAGCTTGCTTTCCGCACAGCTCATGTTTCAGCTGGAGCCATGAGTCTAAAGAAGCGCGAGTTTCGCAACTTGCGCCAGGGTAATCGTTCCGTGGCCCAATATGTGGACGACTTCAGCACATTGTCACGTTATGCCCCAGGAGATGTGGCCGATGATGCGGCCAAGCAAGAAAAGTTTCTGGAAGGACTCAATGATGAGTTGAGCATACAGCTGGTAGTGGCTAATTTCAACAACTACCAAGAGCTGGTGGATAAGGCACTTATTCTGGAAGGTAAACAGCAGCAGATTGAGAACCGCAAGCGGAAGTACACTCAGGGGAAGTTCAACTCTGGAGCTCATCAGAAGCCTCGTTACTCCCCGTACTCCGGGAATACCGGATCAGGAAACGGTAAGTTTGGAAAGCACACTCATGCTGTGCACAACCATGGAGATCACCATCATGGAGGAAATGGGAACAACCGTTCCAACCATGGTAACTTCAAGAGTGACAATGGGAATGGGAACAAAAACCAGCACCGTCAAGTTCCTGCTCAGAAGGATCTGAGTCACATTACCTGTTTCAAGTGCCAGAAGACAGGGCACTATGCTACTGAGTGTCCCCAGAGCAAGCAAGGCAATGGAAACGGCACTAACAACGGCAACTCCGCAGCCAAGAAGCCCAATCCGTTTCCCCGTGCTCAAGTGAATCACATCGATGTGGAAGAAGTCTATGATCAGCCCGAGACTGTGGTTGGTAAGTTTTTATTGCATTCACGTCCTGTTACAGTACTTTTTGATTCTGGTGCAACTCATTCATTCATATCAAGGGTAGTTGTGGATAAGTATGGTTTGCCCACCAAAACCCTTAGTCAGCCCATTAAAGTTAGTTCTCCAGGAGGTATGATGATGGCAGGGATAGGATGCCATGCCTTGAAACTCAATATAGGGAACCATGTTTTTCCCACCGACCTCATCGTCTTAGAGTCACACGGATTGGATGTAATCCTAGGCATGGATTGGATGACCAAGTATGAAGGAAATCTTGATTGCCCTAGCAAGTCTGTTTCGCTCACCACCCCGGAGAACAAGAGGATTAAGTATGTATCCCGACGCACACGTATGAGTGCTCGGTTAAATTCTCTCACAGGAGTTGTTCAGGAGGAAGTACCTGTGGTAAAAGAATTTCCAGATGTATTTCCGGAAGAATTACCAGGAATGCCACCAGATAGGGAGATTGAGTTCTTAATAGAGCTACAGCCAGGGACAGCCCCAATTTCCAAGAGACCCTATCGGATGCCCGCAAATGATCTGTTGGAAATCAAGAAGCAAATTAAGGAGTTATTGGACAAAGGTTATATTCGCCCAAGTTCTTCACCTTGGGGAGCCCCAGTACTTTTGGTGGAGAAGAAGGATAAATCTTTGAGAATGGTAGTGGACTATCATGCCTTGAACGAGGTGACTATCAAGAACAAGTACCCTCTACCGATGATTAATGATTTGTTTGATCAGCTCGTAGGAGCCAAAGTATTCTCCAAGATCGATCTTCGATCAGGGTATCACCAGTTGAAAATTCGTGAACAGGATATACCCAAAACAGCTTTCACCACGAGGTATGGCTTGTATGAGTATACGGTCATGTCTTTTGGATTGACTAATGCTCCTGCCTACTTCATGAATTTGATGAACAAAGTATTCATGGAATACCTAGACAAGTTTGTTGTGGTGTTCATCGATGACATTCTGATATTCTCCAAGAATGAGGAAGAGCATAAGGAACATTTGCGTTTAGTTCTGGAAAAGCTAAGAGAGCATCAGTTATATGCCAAGTTCAGCAAATGTGAATTTTGGCTGACGGAAGTCGGATTCCTTGGACATGTTATTTCCGGAGATGGAATAGCAGTGGACCCCGCTAAGGTTGAAGCCGTCACCGAGTGGAAGTCACCCACCTCAGTTAAGGAGATCCGCAGTTTCCTTGGACTTGCCGGATATTACCGGAGATTCATTGAGAATTTCTCCAAGGTTGCCAAGCCCATGACAGAGTTGTTGAAGAAAGAATCCAAGTATGTTTGGACTGTGGAATGTGAAGCCAGTTTCCAGGAGTTGAAGGAACGTTTGGTCACAGCCCCAGTGTTGATCTTGCCCGATATTCGGAAGGATTTCCAGGTTTATTGTGATGCTTCACGTCAAGGACTTGGAGGAGTACTTATGCAGGATGGAAAAGTTGTAGCCTATGCTTCCAGACAACTACGACCTCATGAGTTAAATTATGCCACGCATGATTTGGAACTAGCAGCCGTAGTGCACGCACTCAAGACCTGGAGACATTTCCTTATCGGAAATAGTTGTGATGTTTACACCGACCATAAGAGCCTGAAGTATATCTTCACGCAGAAAGAGTTGAACCTCAGACAGAGGAGATGGTTAGAGTTAATCAAGGACTATGACATGAGATTACACTACCATCCAGGTAAGGCTAATGTTGTAGCCGATGCCTTGAGTCGGAAAACTTATGTGAACACACTCACAGCTGGAGGATTACCTCAAGAGTTAGTCGATGATCTCAGAGAGCTCAAGCTAGAGATAGTTCCAAGAGGATATGTTGCTACACTGGAAATTCAGTCCACCTTGACCGAAAGAATTCGAGAAGCCCAGAAATCGGACAAGGAGATAGCTGAAATTAAACAGAGAATGAAAGATAGCAAAGCTAAAGGTTTTCGTGAGGATGAACACGGAACTTTGTGGTTTGAGAACCGAATCTATGTGCCCAATGAACCAGAGCTCAGGAAGTTGATACTTTAGGAAGCCCACGATTCACCTTACTCGATACACCCAGGCAACACCAAGATGTATCTGGATTTAAGGGAAAGTTATTGGTGGACAGGTATGAAGAAAGATATTGCAGAGCATGTTGCGATATGTGATGTTTGTCAGCGAGTAAAGGCAGAACATCAGAAACCAGCAGGGTTACTCCAACCTTTGCCGATACCCGAGTGGAAATGGGAAAAGCTTGGTATGGATTTCATCACAGGATTGCCCAGGACCCGTTCAGGTTATGATTCCATCTGGGTAGTGGTAGATCGCTTGACCAAGGTAGCTCACTTCATTCCAGTAAAGACCACCTATACCAGTGCTAAGCTAGCCAAGATATACATGACCAGGATCGTATGTCTGCATGGAGTTCCGAGGAGTATCGTGTCAGATAGAGGAACACAATTTACCTCAAAGTTTTGGCATCAGTTACATGAAACTTTGGGTACGAGACTGGAGTTTAGTACAGCTTTTCATCCGCAGACAGATGGACAGACTGAGAGAGTCAACCAGATTCTGGAAGACATGTTGAGAGCTTGTGCGCTAGATTATGGATCTAGTTGGGATGATAACTTGCCTTACGCAGAATTCTCGTACAACAACAGTTACCAGACTAGTCTAAAGATGGCCCCTTTCGAAGCTTTATACGGAAGGAGGTGCAGAACACCACTGACGTGGGATGGTGTTGGAGACCGACAACTTTTTGGTCCCGACCTTATCCGAGATTCTGAAGAGAAAGTCAAGTTGATACGTGACAGACTCAAAATAGCTCAATCTCGACAGAAGAGCTATGCTGACAACAAGCGCAAGGAAGTGACGTATGAAGTGGGAGACCGAGCATATCTTCGTGTGTCCCCGCTTCGAGGAACCAAGAGATTTGGTGTTAAAGGAAAATTAGCACCCAGATTCATAGGCCCCTACAAAATTCTTGAACGTAGAGGTGAAGTTGCATACAAACTGGAATTGCCGGAAGGATTATCCGAAGTTCATGATGTGTTTCATGTTTCCCAGCTCAAGAAATGTCATGCTGAGATGGCTGACATCCCTTTGCGAGACACCGTGCCCCTAGAGGCCATACAGCTTGAAAGTGATCTGACTTATGAGGAGAAGCCTGTCAAGATCCTCGAGACTGCCAACAGAGTTACCCGCAGCAAGATCATCAAGTTCTGCAAAGTTTTGTGGAGTCACCATACCGAGGAGGAAGCCACCTGGGAACGCGAAGAAGATCTTCGTAGAGACCATCCGCACCTATTTTCTAGCCAACCCGAATCTCGAGGGCGAGATTCATCTTAAGGTGGGTAGGTTTGTAACATCCCAAAATTCCATTTTGGAATGTTATGAATATAGCTATGCATCTATCATCACCATTGCTTGATTGTATGTGTTAGTTGAAATGTCATTTCTGATTTTTCTGAAAGTCCTTTCTACTTTTCCCTATGTTGCTTCCCCTATTTGAAATTTTGGTTAAATGTTCAAAATAAGAGAGGAGTAACATGACACTCCACACCAGGGTCTAATTGGTGATATATTTGAACAATAATAACCAGGGGTTATTTTGAAAATATTTGCAAAAAGGGTTTAAAAAACAATTAGACAATTTCTGAAAATAATATTTTTTTTCAAAGTGTTCAAATGACAGAATAGAAATGTTCATTAAATAACATTTATTATTCTGTTAATTTTGATATATAATACCCCTATATTTAGAGTCGATTTGAATGCTTTAAATGTATTTGAATGTCTCTGGAAAATTAAAAAAACAGTAACGGTAACCGTTTCCGGTATTAAACGGGCCGGCTCACGACAGTTACTCGCGAATTAATTAGAAACCGGCCGACCGACGCGTAACGAACGCGCTCCCTCTCGCTGACATCCGGGCCCCACCCGACCGACCGTTGCCCCGAAACGGTCATCTCCTTTCTCTTCCCCGCGCGCGCCGGAGCCGCCGCCGACCGTTTCCCTCTCGCCGGATCTCTCTCTCCCTTTACTCCCCCGCACCCCGAGCGCCCCTATATAAACCGGACCACCCCCGCGTCCATTTCCCCCCCGAGCCCCTTCTCTCTCTCACCTAGACGCCGTCAATTTCTCGTCGGAGCTCCACCACCACCGGACGTCGCCGTCGCCACCAATCGACTCCGGAGGACCGTCCCCGTCGCCCGGACCACCTCCCCGTCCTCCCCGACCACCGGAACGCCTCGCCATCGTTCCTCGCCGTCTTCGGATCATCGGAGAAACCCCGACGCCGACAACCTCCCCCGTGAGCATTCCCATCCCTCCGATTCGAAACCGACGGCCCCGATTAGAAATCACTTAAAACCGAACCGGTATCCTCCTAGCATCGGTCGCCCGCTCTAAATCTTCTAACGCGCGCGCTAGCCAACCAATAGGATTGCGCCACGTAGCCCCCTGACCGATGCAATCTTTTTTTTTAATTTCTGTTTTGTTTTAATTAACAGAGTGTTTTCCAATTTTGTTTTGCTTATATCTTTTAATCTGTTTAGAGTTTTGAGTTGATTCTTTTTGCAATAGCTCACATTTTTCATGTAGTTTCACCCTGTACTTTCAAATTTCAAATTTGAACTATAAAATTTGAATGTAATCAAATTTGCTCAAAATCTTCAAATCTGAATAACTAGAGTTTGAAAATAGATTTTGATATGATTCTTTTTGCTACTGTTTGATATTAGTTAGGACTATCTTCATGTTTAGTTTGAGGATTTTTAGGATGACTTTTAATAGTGTTTTAGCTATAAACAGAATCTGCTTATTATTATAATATAGTTTTATAAACTTAATTTTGATTAGTTTGATTTAGAATTTGGTTTTATTTGTTTATTAGGTTCTGTTAGTAAACATTTAGTGTTTTCACTTACTGTTAATAAAAATATAAATTTGCCTAGTTTAATTTCATTTAACATAGGAATCACAACTTCTTTTCAAATAGGCATAATTTGATTAAAACAACTAACTAGTAATAGTTTTGTTTTCAAATAAGTTTTGTATAATTAATTCTGTTTTCTAAGACAAATTTATTTGTAAGTTATTTTCTGTAAGAACATGTTTTGTAACAAAATAATAAGTTTAGTTTTCATTCTTTTTGTTAATATAACTATAGTTGATTCATATAGTGT
This sequence comes from Hordeum marinum, assembly GCA_022496015.1. Taxonomy (NCBI): domain Eukaryota; kingdom Viridiplantae; phylum Streptophyta; class Magnoliopsida; order Poales; family Poaceae; genus Hordeum; species Hordeum marinum. The sequence goes on from CM039672.1 coordinate 143,132,261, forward strand.
CTATCACAAACTAGTATAAACTCTACTAAAGTTTTCCCAACAAACTTAAATTGATTATATTCTGTTTATTAATAAAATATGCTATTGTTTCTTTGCTGACAACAATTGTCTTGTCATTTCAAAATAGTTTTATTATGTCAATAGTGTTTTCATCCCTCACCTTTTGGAAAACAAAACTTTGTGTGTTTTTCTTGCTAGAGACTTTTGTGCATTGGTTGCCTTGTTTGTTTAGTACTTCTTTGCTGAATGTTATGAGTACTTATTTTGGTTGTATGCTTATTTTGAGTGCATTGTTTGTTTCGTTAGATTATCCGGAGTGCGAAGCTTGTTACTTAGAGTCACGCACGTACGAAGATCATCAATCAGGCAAGTCACTTTGATCATGTTTTACCCATGTTTTATATGCATTAGTTCTACCATCTCCCCAGTTGCATGCAAGATAGGTTAGTTGGAAACTTGGTTACATAGTAGTAGTATCATGTGGTAGATACCCCTCTCAACCCCTTTGACAACATTGGCCCCGGGAAACGTTGTTTTACCTTTTGCTATGCTATTAGTAGACGGGGTTGGTTGTGTGATTCATGAGAGTTGAGAGAGTTAATAATTTCAAGACCTACATAATGATCAAGATTTCAATACTCCAAGTTTTCAACATACCTCTGGGTGGATGATGGTTGAACGGCGCCCTGGAGAAACCAGTGGTTAGCCTAGGTGATGCTGGAGATGGCCAGTATTCACGCGGAAAGGTCCACCCAGGCACAAAGGGATGGATGGGTGTTTCAAGACCCAAGGCTTACCTGCACAGCCACAAGTCATTATGGGCTCTGGCTTGGTTGGATATCGTGGTAACTCTGGACAGGCGGTGCTACGAGAGGTAGAAGAACGGTAGGAAAGGATGGGCACCGTCAGAGTCGCAGGGAAACCCTTTGGAAGACCATGTTTTGGTCATCCGTTTCTCAAACACCCTGAAGTGCGAGAAATCAAACGGAGGCGACCAAATCTTGTGGGGAACGTGTGCAAAACTCTGCAGAGTACTTAAACCTAATCGATTAGCCGTGTCCACGGTTATGGACGACTTGAGCCAAAGGAATTGGAACTTCCGGAACTCTCAACACAAATAATATGATGATGTGGGTATTTAATAATTTTGGGTATGAGAATTGGTTGGTGGAACCATCTCATTAATCAACCAACTTAGTAATATTTTTTTTTGCTTAACCCCCCTTGATGTAGGAAAAACTTGGCTTTACGCAAAAACTTACCACCCCACCTGCCATATAAGCATATAGACTAGCTGATTATTTTCACACCTCTACTGTGACTTTGCCGGCATATTCCATATGCTGACCTACACGGCTGCAACGTATCATGTTGCAGAGTACTTTTCCGACCAGGAGTGAGGACACGTTCTATGCTCAATGAGATGCCCTTGGAGTCAGAAGGACTCATCTACCTTTGACGCTTCCGCAAGATTTAGATATTCTCATGAGTTGGCCTTTAGCCACTTTATTGTAATTTATATTGTAATAAAGGACTCTATATGAGATTGCGATTAATATAATGCTGTGTGATTTCCCTTTGATATATACATTGATGTACCGTGTGTGTACCAGCATGATCTTGGGATGGTACGGAAACACCGGAGACTTGGCCTTTCAGGTCGGGTCGTTACAGAGGGTATTCAATGAGACTATCAACGTTAGTGAGGACGAGCTCCGATTGAGTAATTTTCATAGGTGTTGGAAAGGTATCGGGAAAACGAGATGATAGAACTTCTAATTTTCATGACTAGGTACATTTTGCACACGCACACACACGAGCGAGCACGCACACGGAAAATATCATGCCCATAAAAGGCCGTGTATGCCCTCAAAAATGGATCGCCAGATGGAGAAAACCAACGATTTCGCAGTTACAACTCCAAAAACCATGGGCCAACCCATCCGTATGGTCTTCAGAACTATGCGCCTCGACCATGGATTGGATACAACATGGTGTTAGGCTCATATTAGGGAAGAAACAGTGAATAGAGGAAAGACAAAATTCACCCTATAGAAGGTATTCAATGAGACAATCAACGTGAGTCAGGACGAGCTCCGATTGAGTAATTTTCATAGGTGTTGGAAAGGTATCGGGAAAACGAGATGATAGAACTTCTAATTTTCACGACCAAGTACATTTTGCACATGCACACACACGCGTGAGCACGCACACGGGAAATATCATGGCCATAAAAGGCCGTCTATGCCCTAAAAAATGGATCGCCAAATGGAGAAAACCAACGATTTCGCAGTTACAACTCCAAATCCCATGGGCCAACCCATCCGTATGGTCTTCAGAACTATGCGCCTCGACCATGGATTGGATACAACATGGTGTTAGGCTCATATCAGAGAAGAAACAATGAATAGAGGAAAGACAAAATTCACCCTATAGAGGGTATTCAATGAGACTATCAACGTGAGTCACGACGAGCTCCGATTGAGTAATTTTCATAGGTGTTGGAAAGGTATCGGGAAAACGAGATGATAGAACTTCTAATTTTCACGACCTGGTACATTTTGCACATGCACACACACGCGCGAGCACGCACACGGGAAATATCATGCCCATAAAAGGCCGTCTATGCCCTCAAAAATGGATCGCCAGATGGAAAAAACCAACGATTTCGCAGTTACAACTCCAAATCCCATGGGCCAACCCATCCGTATGGCCTTCAGAACTATGCGCCTCGACCAACGATTGGATACAACATGGTGTTATGCTCGTATTAGAGAAGATAGATTGAACATACGACAGACAAAGTTCACACTATAGAGGTCTCGACCATGGGCCAGATGGAGAAAACCAATGATTTCGGAGTTATAACTCCAAATCCCATGGGCCAGCCCATCCGTATGGTCTTCAGAACTATGCGCCTCGACCATGGATTGGATACAACATGGTGTTAGGCTCATATTAAAGAAGAAACAGTGAATAGAGGAAAGACCAAATTCACCCTATAGAGGGTATTGAATGAGACTATCAACATGAGTGAGGACGAGCTCCGATTGAGTTATTTTCATAGGTCTTGGAAAGGTATCGGGAAAACGATATGATAGAACTTCTAATTTTCACGACCAGGTACATTTTGCACACGCACACACACGCGCGAGCACGCACACGGCAAATATCATGCCCATAAAAGGCCGTGTACGCCCTCAAAAATGGATCGCCAGATGGAGAAAACCAACGATTTTTCAGTTACAACTCCAAATCCCATGGGCCAACCCATCCGTATGGTCTTCAGAACTATGCGCCTCGACCATGGATTGGATACAACATGGTGTTAGGCACATATTAGAGAAGAAACAGTGAATAGAGGAAAGACAAAATTCACCCTATAGAAGGTATTCAATGAGACTATCAACGTGAGTCAGGACGAGCTCCGATTGAGTAATTTTCATAGGTGTTGGAAAGGTATCGGGAAACGAGATGATAGAACTTCTAATTTTCACGACCTGGTACATTTTGCAGCACACACACGCGCGAGCACGCACACGGGAAATATCATGCCCATAAAAGGCCGTCTACGCCCTTAAAAATGGATCGCCAGATGGAAAAAACCAACGATTTCGCAGTTACAACTCCAAATCCCATGGGCCAACCCATCCGTATGGCCTTCAGAACTATGCACCTCGACCAACGATTGGATACAACATGGTGTTATGCTTGTATTAGAGAAGATAGATTGAACATAGGAAAGACAAAGTTCACACTGTAGATGGTATTCGACGAGACTATCAACGTGAGTCAGGATGAGCTCCGACTGAGTAATTATCATAGGTGTTGGAAAGGTATCGGGAAAACGAGGTGATAGAACTTCCAATTTTCATGACCTGGAACATTTTGCAAACGCACACACAAGCGCGAGCACGCACAAGGGAAATATCTTGGCCATAAAAGGACGTCTATGCCATCAAAAATGGATCGCCAGATGGAGAAAACTAATGATGTCGCAGTTACAACTCCAAATCCAATGGGCCAACCAATCCGTATGGTCTTCAGAACTATGCGCCTCAACCATGGATTGGATACAACATAGTGTTAGCCTCATATTTGGGAAGAAACGCTGAACAAACGAGACTATCAACGAGACTATCAACGTGAGTAAGGACGAGCTCCGACGGAGTAATTTTCATAAGTGTTGTAAAGGTATCGGGAAAACGAGATGATAGAGCTTCTAATTTTCACGACCTGGAACATTTTGCACAGAGACACACATGTGCGAGCACGCACACTGGAAATATCTTACCCATAAAAGGTCATCTATGACCTCAAAAATTGATCTCCAGATGCAGAAAACCAATGATTTCGCGGTTACAACTCCAAGTCCCATGGGCCAACCCATCCGTATGGTCTTCAGAACTATGCGCCCCGACCTTGGATTGGATACATCATGGTGTTAGTCTCATATTAAACAAGAAATAGTGAATAGAGGAAAGACAAATTTCACCCTTTAGAGGGTATTCAATGAGACTATCAACGTGAGTCAGGACGAGCTGCGATTGAGTAAGTTTCATAGGTGTTGGAAAGGTATCGGGAAAACGAGATGATAGAACTTCTAATTTTCACGACCTGGTACATTTTGCAGCACACACACGCGTGAGCACGCACACGGGAAATATCATGCCCATAAAAGACCGTCTACGCCCTCAAAAATGGATCGCCAGATGGAAAAAACCAACGATTTCGCAGTTACAACTCCAAATCCCATGGGCCAACCCATCCATATGGCCTTCAAAACTATGCGCCTCGACCAACGATTGGATACAACATGGTGTTATGCTCATATTAGAGAAGATAGATTGAACATAGGAAAGGCAAAGTTCACACTGTAGAGGGTATTCGACGAGACTATCAACGTGAGTCAGGATGAGCTCCGACTGAGTAAGTATCATAGGTGTTGGAAAGGTATCGGGAAAACGAGGTGATAGAAGTTCTAATTTTCATGACCTGGAACATTTTGCAAACGCACACACAAGCGCGAGCACGCACAAGGGAAATATCTTGGCCATAAAAGGACGTCTATGCCATCAAAAATGGATCGCCAGATGGAGAAAACTAATGATGTCGCAGTTACAACTCCAAATGCAATGGGCCAACCAATCCGTATGGTCTTCAGAACTATGCGCCTCAACCATGGATTGGATACAACATGGTGTTAGCCTCATATTTGGGAAGAAACGCAGAACAAACAAGACTATCAACGAGACTATCAACGTGAGTAAGGACGAGCTCCGACGGAGTAATTTTCATAAGTGTTGTAAAGGTATCGGGAAAACGAGATGATAAAACTTCTAATTTTCACGACCTGGAACATTTTGCACACAGACACACATGTGCGAGCACGCACACTGGAAATATCTTACCCATAAAAGGTCATCTATGACCACAAAAATTGATCTCCAGATGTAGAAAACCAATGATTTCGCGGTTACAACTCCAAGTCCCATGGGCCAACCCATCCGTATGGTCTTCAGAACTATGCGCCCCGACCTTGGATTGGATACATCATGGTGTTAGGCTCATATTAAACAAGAAACAGTGAATAGAGGAAAGACAAATTTCACCCTTTAGAGGGTATTCAATGAGACTATCAACGTGAGTCAGGACGAGCTGCGATTGAGTAATTTTCATAGGTGTTGGAAAGGTATCGGGAACACGAGATGATAGAACTTCTAATTTTCACGACTTGGTACATTTTGCAGCACACACACGCGTGAGCACGCACACAGGAAATATCATGCCCATAAAAGGCCGTCTACGCCCTAAAAAATGGATCGCCAGATGGAAAAAACCAACGATTTCGCAGTTACAACTCCAAATCCCATGGGCCAACCCATCCGTATGGCCTTCAGAACTATGCGCCTCGACCAACGATTGGATACAACATGGTGTTATGCTCATATTAGAGAAGATAGATTGAACATAGGAAAGGCAAAGTTCACACTGTAGAGGGTATTCGACGAGACTATCAACGTGAGTCAGGATGAGCTCCGACTGAGTAAGTATCATAGGTGTTGGAAAGGTATCGGGAAAACGAGGTGATAGAAGTTCTAATTTTCATGACCTGGAACATTTTGCAAACGCACACACAAGCGCGAGCACGCACAAGGGAAATATCTTGGCCATAAAAGGACGTCTATGCCATCAAAAATGGATCGCCAGATGGAGAAAACTAATGATGTCGCAGTTACAACTCCAAATCCAATGGGCCAACCAATCCGTATGGTCTTCAGAACTATGCGCCTCAACCATGGATTGGATACAACATGGTGTTAGCCTCATATTTGGGAAGAAACGCAGAACAAACGAGACTATCAACGAGACTATCAACGTGAGTAAGGACGAGCTCCGACGGAGTAATTTTCATAAGTGTTGTAAAGGTATCGGGAAAACGAGATGATAGAACTTCTAATTTTCACGACCTGGAACATTTTGCACACAGACACACATGTGCGAGCACGCACACTGGAAATATCTTACCCATAAAAGGTCATCTATGACCTCAAAAATTGATCTCCAGATGCAGAAAACCAATGATTTCGCGGTTACAACTCCAGGTCCCATGGGCCAACCCATCCGTATGGTCTTCAGAACTATGCGCCCCGACCTTGGATTGGATACATCATGGTGTTAGGCTCATATTAAACAAGAAACAGTGAATAGAGGAAAGACCAAATTCACCCTATAGAGGGTATTGAATGAGACTATCAACATGAGTGAGGACGAGCTCCGATTGAGTTATTTTCATAGGTCTTGGAAAGGTATCGGGAAAACGATATGATAGAACTTCTAATTTTCACGACCAGGTACATTTTGCACACGCACACACACGCGTGAGCACGCACACGGCAAATATCATGCCCATAAAAGGCCGTGTATGCCCTCAAAAATGGATCGCCAGATGGAGAAAACCAACGATTTTTCAGTTACAACTCCAAATCCCATGGGCCAACCCATCCGTATGGTCTTCAGAACTATGCGCCTCGACCATGGATTGGATACAACATGGTGTTAGGCACATATTAGAGAAGAAACAGTGAATAGAGGAAAGACAAAATTCACCCTATAGAAGGTATTCAATGAGACTATCAACGTGAGTCAGGACGAGCTCCGATTGAGTAATTTTCATAGGTGTTGGAAAGGTATCGGGAAACGAGATGATAGAACTTCTAATTTTCACGACCTGGTACATTTTGCAGCACACACACGCGCGAGCACGCACACGGGAAATATCATGCCCATAAAAGGCCGTCTACGCCCTTAAAAATGGATCGCCAGATGGAAAAAACCAACGATTTCGCAGTTACAACTCCAAATCCCATGGGCCAACCCATCCGTATGGCCTTCAGAACTATGCGCCTCGACCAACGATTGGATACAACATGGTGTTATGCTTGTATTAGAGAAGATAGATTGAACATAGGAAAGACAAAGTTCACACTGTAGATGGTATTCGACGAGACTATCAACGTGAGTCAGGATGAGCTCCGACTGAGTAATTATCATAGGTGTTGGAAAGGTATCGGGAAAACGAGGTGATAGAACTTCCAATTTTCATGACCTGGAACATTTTGCAAACGCACACACAAGCGCGAGCACGCACAAGGGAAATATCTTGGCCATAAAAGGACGTCTATGCCATCAAAAATGGATCGCCAGATGGAGAAAACTAATGATGTCGCAGTTACAACTCCAAATCCAATGGGCCAACCAATCCGTATGGTCTTCAGAACTATGCGCCTCAACCATGGATTGGATACAACATGGTGTTAGCCTCATATTTGGGAAGAAACGCTGAACAAACGAGACTATCAACGAGACTATCAACGTGAGTAAGGACGAGCTCCGACGGAGTAATTTTCATAAGTGTTGTAAAGGTATCGGGAAAACGAGATGATAGAACTTCTAATTTTCACGACCTGGAACATTTTGCACACAGACACACATGTGCGAGCACGCACACTGGAAATATCTTACCCATAAAAGGTCATCTATGACCTCAAAAATTGATCTCCAGATGCAGAAAACCAATGATTTCGCGGTTACAACTCCAAGTCCCATGGGCCAACCCATCCGTATGGTCTTCAGAACTATGCGCCCCGACCTTGGATTGGATACATCATGGTGTTAGGCTTATATTAAACAAGAAACAGTGAATAGAGGAAAGACAAATTTCACCCTTTAGAGGGTATTCAATGAGACTATCAACGTGAGTCAGGACGAGCTGCGATTGAGTAAGTTTCATAGGTGTTGGAAAGGTATCGGGAAAACGAGATGATAGAACTTCTAATTTTCACGACCTGGTACATTTTGCAGCACACACACGCGTGAGCACGCACACGGGAAATATCATGCCCATAAAAGGCCGTCTACGCCCTCAAAAATGGATCGCCAGATGGAAAAAACCAACGATTTCGCAGTTACAACTCCAAATCCCATGGGCCAACCCATCCATATGGCCTTCAAAACTATGCGCCTCGACCAACGATTGGATACAACATGGTGTTATGCTCATATTAGAGAAGATAGATTGAACATAGGAAAGGCAAAGTTCACACTGTAGAGGGTATTCGACGAGACTATCAACGTGAGTCAGGATGAGCTCCGACTGAGTAAGTATCATAGGTGTTGGAAAGGTATCGGGAAAACGAGGTGATAGAAGTTCTAATTTTCATGACCTGGAACATTTTGCAAACGCACACACAAGCGCGAGCACGCACAAGGGAAATATCTTGGCCATAAAAGGACGTCTATGCCATCAAAAATGGATCGCCAGATGGAGAAAACTAATGATGTCGCAGTTACAACTCCAAATGCAATGGGCCAACCAATCCGTATGGTCTTCAGAACTATGCGCCTCAACCATGGATTGGATACAACATGGTGTTAGCCTCATATTTGGGAAGAAACGCAGAACAAACAAGACTATCAACGAGACTATCAACGTGAGTAAGGACGAGCTCCGACGGAGTAATTTTCATAAGTGTTGTAAAGGTATCGGGAAAACGAGATGATAAAACTTCTAATTTTCACGACCTGGAACATTTTGCACACAGACACACATGTGCGAGCACACACACTGGAAATATCTTACCCATAAAAGGTCATCTATGACCTCAAAAATTGATCTCCAGATGTAGAAAACCAATGATTTCGCGGTAACAACTCCAAGTCCCATGGGCCAACCCATCCGTATGGTCTTCAGAACTATGCGCCCCGACCTTGGATTGGATACATCATGGTGTTAGGCTCATATTAAACAAGAAACAGTGAATAGAGGAAAGACAAATTTCACCCTTTAGAGGGTATTCAATGAGACTGTCAACGTGAGTCAGGACGAGCTGCGATTGAGTAATTTTCATAGGTGTTGGAAAGGTATCGGGAACACGAGATGATAGAACTTCTAATTTTCACGACTTGGTACATTTTGCAGCACACACACGCGTGAGCACGCACACGGGAAATATCATGCCCATAAAAGGCCGTCTACGCCCTAAAAAATGGATCGCCAGATGGAAAAAACCAACGATTTCGCAGTTACAACTCCAAATCCCATGGGCCAACCCATCCGTATGGCCTTCAGAACTATGCGCCTCGACCAACGATTGGATACAACATGGTGTTATGCTCATATTAGAGAAGATAGATTGAACATAGGAAAGGCAAAGTTCACACTGTAGAGGGTATTCGACGAGACTATCAACGTGAGTCAGGATGAGCTCCGACTGAGTAAGTATCATAGGTGTTGGAAAGGTATCGGGAAAACGAGGTGATAGAAGTTCTAATTTTCATGACCTGGAACATTTTGCAAACGCACACACAAGCGCGAGCACGCACAAGGGAAATATCTTGGCCATAAAAGGACGTCTATGCCATCAAAAATGGATCGCCAGATGGAGAAAACTAATGATGTCGCAGTTACAACTCCAAATCCAATGGGCCAACCAATCCGTATGGTCTTCAGAACTATGTGCCTCAACCATGGATTGGATACAACATGGTGTTAGCCTCATATTTGGGAAGAAACGCAGAACAAACGAGACTATCAACGAGACTATCAACGTGAGTAAGGACGAGCTCCGACGGAGTAATTTTCATAAGTGTTGTAAAGGTATCGGGAAAACGAGATGATAGAACTTCTAATTTTCACGACCTGGAACATTTTGCACACAGACACACATGTGCAAGCACGCACACTGGAAATATCTTACCCATAAAAGGTCATCTATGACCTCAAAAATTGATCTCCAGATGCAGAAAACCAATGATTTCGCGGTTACAACTCCAGGTCCCATGGGCCAACCCATCCGTATGGTCTTCAGAACTATGCGCCCCGACCTTGGATTGGATACATCATGGTGTTAGGCTCATATTAAACAAGAAACAGTGAATAGAGGAAAGACAAATTTCACCCTTTAGAGGGTATTCAATGAGACTATCAACGTGAGTCAGGACGAGCTGCGATTGAGTAATTTTCATAGGTGTTGGAAAGGTATCGGGAACACGAGATGATAGAACTTCTAATTTTCACGACCTGGTACATTTTGCAGCACACACACGCGTGAGCACGCACACGGGAAATATCATGCCCATAAAAGGCCGTCTACACCCTCAAAAATGGATCGCCAGATGGAAAAAACCAACGATTTCGCAGTTACAACTCCAAATCCCATGGGCCAACCCATCCGTATGGCCTTCAGAACTATGCGCCTCGACCAACGATTGGATACAACATGGTGTTATGCTCATATTAGAGAAGATAGATTGAACATAGGAAAGGCAAAGTTCACACTGTAGAGGGTATTCGACGAGACTATCAACGTGAGTCAGGATGAGCTCCGACTGAGTAAGTATCATAGGTGTTGGAAAGGTATCGGGAAAACGAGGTGATAGAAGTTCTAATTTTCATGACCTGGAACATTTTGCAAACGCACACACAAGCGCGAGCACGCACAAGGGAAATATCTTGGCCATAAAAGGACGTCTATGCCATCAAAAATGGATCGCCAGATGGAGAAAACTAATGATGTCGCAGTTACAACTCCAAATCCAATGGGCCAACCAATCCGTATGGTCTTCAGAACTATGCGCCTCAACCATGGATTGGATACAACATGGTGTTAGCCTCATATTTGGGAAGAAACGCAGAACAAACGAGACTATCAACGAGACTATCAACGTGAGTAAGGACGAGCTCCGACGGAGTAATTTTCATAAGTGTTGTAAAGGTATCGGGAAAACGAGATGATAGAACTTCTAATTTTCACGACCTGGAACATTTTGCACACAGACACACATGTGCGAGCACGCACACTGGAAATATCTTACCCATAAAAGGTCATCTATGACCTCAAAAATTGATCTCCAGATGTAGAAAACCAATGATTTCGCGGTTACAACTCCAAGTCCCATGGGCCAACCCATCCGTATGGTCTTCAGAACTATGCGCCCCGACCTTGGATTGGATACATCATGGTGTTAGGCTCATATTAAACAAGAAACAGTGAATAGAGGAAAGACAAATTTCACCCTTTAGAGGGTATTCAATGAGACTATCAACGTGAGTCAGGACGAGCTGCGATTGAGTAATTTTCATAGGTGTTGGAAAGGTATCGGGAACACGAGATGATAGAACTTCTAATTTTCACGACTTGGTACATTTTGCAGCACACACACGCGTGAGCACGCACACGGGAAATATCATGCCCATAAAAGGCCGTCTACGCCCTAAAAAATGGATCGCCAGATGGAAAAAACCAACGATTTCGCAGTTACAACTCCAAATCCCATGGGCCAACCCATCCGTATGGCCTTCAGAACTATGCGCCTCGACCAACGATTGGATACAACATGGTGTTATGCTCATATTAGAGAAGATAGATTGAACATAGGAAAGGCAAAGTTCACACTGTAGAGGGTATTCGACGAGACTATCAACGTGAGTCAGGATGAGCTCCGACTGAGTAAGTATCATAGGTGTTGGAAAGGTATCGGGAAAACGAGGTGATAGAAGTTCTAATTTTCATGACCTGGAACATTTTGCAAACGCACACACAAGCGCGAGCACGCACAAGGGAAATATCTTGGCCATAAAAGGACGTCTATGCCATCAAAAATGGATCGCCAGATGGAGAAAACTAATGATGTCGCAGTTACAACTCCAAATCCAATGGGCCAACCAATCCGTATGGTCTTCAGAACTATGCGCCTCAACCATGGATTGGATACAACATGGTGTTAGCCTCATATTTGGGAAGAAACGCAGAACAAACGAGACTATCAACGAGACTATCAACGTGAGTAAGGACGAGCTCCGACGGAGTAATTTTCATAAGTGTTGTAAAGGTATCGGGAAAACGAGATGATAGAACTTCTAATTTTCACGACCTGGAACATTTTGCACACAGACACACATGTGCAAGCACGCACACTGGAAATATCTTACCCATAAAAGGTCATCTATGACCTCAAAAATTGATCTCCAGATGCAGAAAACCAATGATTTCGCGGTTACAACTCCAGGTCCCATGGGCCAACCCATCCGTATGGTCTTCAGAACTATGCGCCCCGACCTTGGATTGGATACATCATGGTGTTAGGCTCATATTAAACAAGAAACAGTGAATAGAGGAAAGACAAATTTCACCCTTTAGAGGGTATTCAATGAGACTATCAACGTGAGTCAGGACGAGCTGCGATTGAGTAATTTTCATAGGTGTTGGAAAGGTATCGGGAACACGAGATGATAGAACTTCTAATTTTCACGACCTGGTACATTTTGCAGCACACACACGCGTGAGCACGCACACGGGAAATATCATGCCCATAAAAGGCCGTCTACACCCTCAAAAATGGATCGCCAGATGGAAAAAACCAACGATTTCGCAGTTACAACTCCAAATCCCATGGGCCAACCCATCCGTATGGCCTTCAGAACTATGCGCCTCGACCAACGATTGGATACAACATGGTGTTATGCTCATATTAGAGAAGATAGATTGAACATAGGAAAGGCAAAGTTCACACTGTAGAGGGTATTCGACGAGACTATCAACGTGAGTCAGGATGAGCTCCGACTGAGTAAGTATCATAGGTGTTGGAAAGGTATCGGGAAAACGAGGTGATAGAAGTTCTAATTTTCATGACCTGGAACATTTTGCAAACGCACACACAAGCGCGAGCACGCACAAGGGAAATATCTTGGCCATAAAAGGACGTCTATGCCATCAAAAATGGATCGCCAGATGGAGAAAACTAATGATGTCGCAGTTACAACTCCAAATCCAATGGGCCAACCAATCCGTATGGTCTTCAGAACTATGCGCCTCAACCATGGATTGGATACAACATGGTGTTAGCCTCATATTTGGGAAGAAACGCAGAACAAACGAGACTATCAACGAGACTATCAACGTGAGTAAGGATGAGCTCCGACGGAGTAATTTTCATAAGTGTTGTAAAGGTATCGGGAAAACGAGATGATAGAACTTCTAATTTTCACGACCTGGAACATTTTGCACACAGACACACATGTGCAAGCACGCACACTGGAAATATCTTACCCATAAAAGGTCATCTATGACCTCAAAAATTGATCTCCAGATGCAGAAAACCAATGATTTCGCGGTTACAACTCCAGGTCCCATGGGCCAACCCATCCGTATGGTCTTCAGAACTATGCGCCCCGACCTTGGATTGGATACATCATGGTGTTAGGCTCATATTAAACAAGAAACAGTGAATAGAGGAAAGACAAATTTCACCCTTTAGAGGGTATTCAATGAGACTATCAACGTGAGTCAGGACGAGCTGCGATTGAGTAATTTTCATAGGTGTTGGAAAGGTATCGGGAATACGAGATGATAGAACTTCTAATTTTCACGACCTGGTACATTTTGCAGCACACACACGCGTGAGCACGCACACGGGAAATATCATGCCCATAAAAGGCCGTCTACACCCTCAAAAATGGATCGCCAGATGGAAAAAACCAACGATTTCGCAGTTACAACTCCAAATCCCATGGGCCAACCCATCCGTATGGCCTTCAGAACTATGCGCCTCGACCAACGATTGGATACAACATGGTGTTATGCTCATATTAGAGAAGATAGATTGAACATAGGAAAGGCAAAGTTCACACTGTAGAGGGTATTCGACGAGACTATCAACGTGAGTCAGGATGAGCTCCGACTGAGTAAGTATCATAGGTGTTGGAAAGGTATCGGGAAAACGAGGTGATAGAAGTTCTAATTTTCATGACCTGGAACATTTTGCAAACGCACACACAAGCGCGAGCACGCACAAGGGAAATATCTTGGCCATAAAAGGACGTCTATGCCATCAAAAATGGATCGCCAGATGGAGAAAACTAATGATGTCGCAGTTACAACTCCAAATCCAATGGGCCAACCAATCCGTATGGTCTTCAGAACTATGCGCCTCAACCATGGATTGGATACAACATGGTGTTAGCCTCATATTTGGGAAGAAACGCAGAACAAACGAGACTATCAACGAGACTATCAACGTGAGTAAGGACGAGCTCCGACGGAGTAATTTTCATAAGTGTTGTAAAGGTATCGGGAAAACGAGATGATAGAACTTCTAATTTTCACGACCTGGAACATTTTGCACACAGACACACATGTGCGAGCACGCACACTGGAAATATCTTACCCATAAAAGGTCATCTATGACCTCAAAAATTGATCTCCAGATGCAGAAAACCAATGATTTCGCGGTTACAACTCCAGGTCCCATGGGCCAACCCATCCGTATGGTCTTCAGAACTATGCGCCCCGACCTTGGATTGGATACATCATGGTGTTAGGCTCATATTAAACAAGAAACAGTGAATAGAGGAAAGACAAATTTCACCCTTTAGAGGGTATTCAATGAGACTATCAACGTGAGTCAGGACGAGCTGCGATTGAGTAATTTTCATAGGTGTTGGAAAGGTATCGGGAAAACGAGATGATAGAACTTCTAATTTTCACGACCTGGTACATTTTGCAGCACACACACGCGTGAGCACGCACACGGGAAATATCATGCCCATAAAAGGCCGTCTACGCCCTCAAAAATGGATCGCCAGATGGAAAAAACCAACGATTTCGCAGTTACAACTCCAAATCCCATGGGCCAACCCATCCGTATGGCCTTCAGAACTATGCGCCTCGACCAACGATTGGATACAACATGGTGTTATGCTCGTATTAGAGAAGATAGATTGAACATAGGAAAGGCAAAGTTCACACTGTAGAGGGTATTCGACGAGACTATCAACGTGAGTCAGGATGAGCTCCGACTGAGTAAGTATCATAGGTGTTGGAAAGGTATCGGGAAAACGAGGTGATAGAAGTTCTAATTTTCATGACCTGGAACATTTTGCAAACGCACACACAAGCGCGAGCACGCACAAGGGAAATATCTTGGCCATAAAAGGACGTCTATGCCATCAAAAATGGATCGCCAGATGTTGAAAACTAATGATGTCGCAGTTACAACTCCAAATCCAATGGGCCAACCAATCCGTATGGTCTTCAGAACTATGCGCCTCAACCATGGATTGGATACAACATGGTGTTAGCCTCATATTTGGGAAGAAACGCTGAACAAACGAGACTATCAACGAGACTATCAACGTGAGTAAGGACGAGCTCCGACGGAGTAATTTTCATAAGTGTTGTAAAGGTATCGGGAAAACGAGATGATAGAACTTCTAGTTTTCACGACCAGGTACATTTTGCACATGCACACACATGCGCAAGCACGCACACGGGAAATATCATGCCCATAAAAGGCCGTCTATGCCCTCAAAAATGGATCGCCAGATGGAGAAAACAACCGATTTCGCAGTTACAACTCCAAATCCCATGGGCCAACCCATCCGTATGGTCTTCAAAACTATGCGCCTCGACCATGGATTGGATACAACATGGTGTTAGGCTCATATTAAAGAAGAAACAGTGAATAGAGGAAAGACCTAATTCACCCTATAGAGGGTATTCAATGAGACTATCAACCTGAGTCAGGACGAGCTCCGATTGAGTAATTTTTATAGGTGTTGGAAAGGTATCGAGAAAACGAGATGATAGAACTTCTAATTTTCACGACCTGGAGCATTTTGCACACAGAGACACATGCGCGAGCACGCACACTAGAAATATCTTACCCGGAAAAGGTCGTCTATGAGCTCAAAAATGGATCGGCAAATGGAGAAAACCAATGATTTCGCGGTTACCACTCCAAATCCCATGGGCCAACCCATCCGTATGGTCTTCAGAACTATGCGCCTCGACCTTGGATTGTAGACAACATGGTGTTAGGCTCATATTAAAGAAGAAACAGTGAATAGAGGAAAGACAAATTTCACCCTTTAGAGGGTATTCAATGAGACTATCAACGTTAGTGAGGACGAGCTCCGATTGAGTAATTTTCATAGGTGTTGGAAAGGTATCGGGAAAACGAGATGATCGAACTTCTAATTTTCACGACTAGGTACATTTTGCACACGCACACACACGAGAGAGCACACACACGGAAAATCTCATGCCCATAAAAGGCCGTGTTTGCCCTCAAAAATGGATCGCCAGATGGAGAAAACCAACGATTTCGCAGTTACAACTCCAAATCCCATGGGCCAACCCATCCGTATGGTCTTCAGAACTATGCGCCTCGACCATGGATTGGATACAACATGGTGTTAGGCTCATATTAGGGAAGAAACAGTGAATAGGGGAAAGACAAAATTCACCCTATAGAAGGTATTCAATGAGACTATCAACGTGAGTCAGGACGAGCTCCGATTGAGTAATTTTCATAGGTGTTGGAAAGGTATCGGGAAAACGAGATGATAGAACATCTAATTTTCACGACCAAGTACATTTTGCACATGCAAACACACGCGTGAGCATGCACACGGGAAATATCATGGCCATAAAAGGCCGTCTATGCCCTACAAAATGGATCGCCAGATGGAGAAAACCAACGATTTCGCAGTTACAACTCCAAACCCCATGGGCCAACCCATCCGTATGGTCTTCAGAACTATGCGCCTCGACCATGGATTGGATACAACATGGTGTTAGGCTCATATCAGAGAAGAAACAATGAATAGAGGAAAGACAAAATTCACCCTATAGAGGGTATTCAATGAGACTATCAACGTGAGTCAGGACGAGCTCCGATTGAGTAATTTTCATAGGTGTTGGAAAGGTATCGGGAAAACGAGATGATAGAACTTCTAATTTTCACGACCTGGTACATTTTGCACATGCACACACACGCGCGAGCACGCACACGGGAAATATCATGCCCATAAAAGGCCGTCTATGCCCTCAAAAATGGATCGCCAGATGGAAAAAACCAACGATTTCGCAGTTACAACTCCAAATCCCATGGGCCAACCCATCCGTATGGCCTTCAGAACTATGCGCCTCGACCAACGATTGGATACAACATGGTGTTATGCTCGTATTTGAGAAGATAGATTGAACATACGAAAGACAAAGTTCACACTGTAGAGGTCTCAACCATGGGCCAGATGGAGAAAACCAATGATTTCGCAGTTATAACTCCAAATCCCATGGGCCAACCCATCCGTATGGTCTTCAGAACTATGCGCCTCGACCATGGATTGGATACAACATGGTTTTAGGCTCATATTAAAGAAGAAACAGTGAATAGAGGAAAGACCAAATTCACCCTATAGAGGGTATTGAATGAGACTATCAACATGAGTGAGGACGAGCTCCGATTGAGTAATTTTCATAGGTCTTGGAAATGTATCGGGAAAACGAGATGATAGAACTTCTAATTTTCACGACCAGGTACATTTTGCACACGCACACACACGCGCGAGCACGCACACGGCAAATATCATGCCCATAAAAGGCCATGTATGCCCTCAAAAATGGATCGCCAGATGGAGAAAACCAACGATTTTCAGTTACAACTCCAAATCCCATGGGCCAACCCATCCGTATGGTCTTCAGAACTATGCGCCTCGACCATGGTTTGGATACAACATGGTGTTAGGCACATATTAGAGAAGAAACAGTGAATAGAGGAAAGACAAAATTCACCCTATAGAAGGTCTTCAATGAGACTATCAACGTGAGTCAGGACGAGCTCCGATTGAGTAATTTTCATAGGTGTTGGAAAGGTATCGGGAAAACGAGATGATAGAACTTCTAATTTTCACGACCTGGTACATTTTGCAGCACACACACGCGTGAGCACGCACACGGGAAATATCATGCCCATAAAAGGCCGTCTACGCCCTCAAAAATGGATCACCAGATGGAAAAAACCAACGATTTCGCAGTTACAACTCCAAATCCCATGGGCCAACCCATCCGTATGGCCTTCAGAACTATGCGCCTCGACCAACGATTGGATACAACATGGTGTTATGCTCGTATTAGAGAAGATAGATTGAACATAGGAAAGACAAAGTTCACACTGTAGAGGGTATTCGACGAGACTATCAACGTGAGTCAGGATGAGCTCCGACTGAGTAAGTATCATAGGTGTTGGAAAGGTATCGGGAAAGCGAGGTGATAGAAGTTCTAATTTTCATGACCTGGAACATTTTGCAAACGCACACACAAGAGCGAGCACGCACAAGGGAAATATCTTGGCCATAAAAGGACCTCTATGCCATCAAAAATGGATCGCCAGATGGAGAAAACTAATGATGTCGCAGTTACAACTCCAAATCCAATGGGCCAACCGATCCGTATGGTCTTCAGAACTATGCGCCTCAACCATGGATTGGATACAACATGGTGTTAGCCTCATATTTGGGAACAAACGCTGAACAAACGAGACTATCAACGAGACTATCAACGTGAGTAAGGACGAGCTCCGACGGAGTAATTTTCATAAGTGTTGTAAAGGTATCGGGAAAACGAGATGATAGAACTTCTAGTTTTCACGACCAGGTACATTTTGCACATGCACACACACGCGCAAGCACGCACACGGGAAATATCATGCCCATAAAAGGCCGTCTATGCCCTCAAAAATGGATCGCCAGATGGAGAAAACAACCGATTTCGCAGTTACAACTCCAAATCCCATGGGCCAACCCATCCGTATGGTCTTCAAAACTATGCGCCTCGACCATGGATTGGATACAACATGGTGTTAGGCTCATATTAAAGAAGAAACAGTGAATAGAGGAAAGACCTAATTCACCCTATAGACGGTATTCAATGAGACTATCAACCTGAGTCAGGACGAGCTCCGATTGAGTAATTTTTATAGGTGTTGGAAAGGTATCGAGAAAACGAGATGATAGAACTTCTAATTTTCACGACCTGGAGCATTTTGCACACAGAGACACATGCGCGAGCATGCACAATAGAAATATCTTACCCGTAAAAGGTCGTCTATGAGCTCAAAAATGGATCGGCAAATGGAGAAAACCAATGATTTCGCGGTTACCACTCCAAATCCCATGGGCCAACCCATCCGTATGGTCTTCAGAACTATGCGCCTCGACCTTGGATTGCAGACAACATGGTGTTAGGCTCATATTAAAGAAGAAACAGTGAATAGAGGAAAGACAAATTTCACCCTTTAGAGGGTATTCAATGAGACTATCAACGTTAGTGAGGACGAGCTCCGATTGAGTAATTTTCATAGGTGTTGGAAAGGTATCGGGAAAACGAGATGATAGAACTTCTAATTTTCACGACTAGGTACATTTCGCACACGCACACACATGAGCGAGCACGCACACGGAAAATCTCATGCCCATAAAAGGCCGTGTATGCCCTCAAAAATGGATCGCTAGATGGAGAAAACCAACGATTTCGCAGTTACAACTCCAAATCCCATGGGCCAACCCATCCGTATGGTCTTCAGAACTATGCGCCTCGACCATGGATTGGATACAACATGGTGTTAGGCTCATATTAGGGAAGAAACAGTGAATAGAGGAAAGACAAAATTCACCCTATAGAAGGTATTCAATGAGACTATCAACGTGAGTCAGGACGAGCTCCGATTGAGTAATTTTCATAGGTGTTGGAAAGGTATCGGGAAAACGAGATGATAGAACATCTAATTTTCACGACCAAGTACATTTTGCACATGCACACACACGCGTGAGCATGCACACGGGAAATATCATGGCCATAAAAGGCCGTCTATGCCCTAAAAAATGGATCGCCAGATGGAGAAAACCAACGATTTCGCAGTTACAACTCCAAATCCCATGGGCCAACCCATTCGTATGGTCTTCACACTATGCGCCTCGACCATGGATTGGATACAACATGGTGTTAGGCTCATATCAGAGAAGAAACAATGAATAGAGGAAAGACAAAATTCACCCTATAGAGGGTATTCAATGAGACTATCAACGTGAGTCAGGACGAGCTCCGATTGAGTAATTTTCATAGGTGTTGGAATGGTATCGGGAAAACGAGATGATAGAACTTCTAATTTTCACGACCTGGTACATTTTGCACATGCACACACACGCCCGAGCACGCACACGGGAAATATCATGCCCATAAAAGGCCGTCTATGCCCTCAAAAATGGATCGCCAGATGGAAAAAACCAACGATTTCGCAGTTACAACTCCAAATCCCATGGGCCAACCCATCCGTATGGCCTTCAGAACTATGTGCCTCGACCAACGATTGGATACAACATGGTGTTATGCTCGTATTAGAGAATATAGATTGAACATAGGAAAGACAAAGTTCACACTGTAGAGGTCTCGACCATGGGCCAGATGGAGAAAACCAATGATTTCGCAGTTATAACTCCAAATCCCATGGGCCAACCCATCCGTATGGTCTTCAGAACTATGCGCCTCGACCATGGATTGGATACAACATGGTGTTAGGCTCATATTAAAGAAGAAACAGTGAATAGAGCAAAGACCAAATTCACCCTATAGAGGGTATTGAATGAGACTATCAACATGAGTGAGGACGAGCTCCGATTGAGTTATTTTTATAGGTCTTGGAAAGGTATCGGGAAAACGAGATGATAGAACTTCTAATTTTCACGACCAGGTACATTTTGCACATGCACACACATGCGCGAGCACGCACACGGCAAATATCATGCCCATAAAAGGCCGTGTATGCCCTCAAAAATGGATCGCCAGATGGAGAAAACCAACGATTTTCAGTTACAACTCCAAATCCCATGGGCCAACCCATCCGTATGGTCTTCAGAACTATGCGCCTCGACCATGGATTGGATACAACATGGTGTTAGGCACATATTAGAGAAGAAACAGTGAATAGAGGAAAGACAAAATTCACCCTATAGAAGGTATTCAATGAGACTATCAACGTGAGTCAGGACGAGCTCCAATTGAGTAATTTTCATAGGTGTTGGAAAGGTATCGGGAAAACGAGATGATAGAACTTCTAAGTTTCACGACCAAGTACATTTTGCCCATGCACACACACGCGTGAGCATGCACACAGGAAATAGCATGGCTATAAAAGGCCGTCTATGCCCTAAAAAATGGATCGCCAGATGGAGAAAACCAACGATTTCACAGTTACAACTCAAAATCCCATGGGCCAACCCATTCGTATGGTCTTCAGAACTATGCGCCTCGACCATAGATTGGATACAACATGGTGTTAGGCTCATATGAGAGAAGAAACAGTGAATAGAGGAAAGACAAAATTCACCCTATAGACGGTATTCAATGAGACTATCAACGTGAGTCAGGACGAGCTCCGATTGAGTAATTTTGATAGGTGTTGGAAAGGTATCGGGAAAACGAGATGATAGAACTTTTAATTTTCACGACCCGGTACATTTTGCACATGCACACACACACGCGAGCACGCACACGGGAAATATCATGCCCATAAAAGGCCGTCTATGCACTCAAAAATGGATCACCAAATGGAGAAAACCCATGATTTCGAAGTTATAACTCCAAATCCCATGGGCCAACCCATCCGTATGGTCTTCAGAACTATTCGCCTCGACCATGGATTGGATACAACATGGTGTTAGGCTCATATTAAAGAAGAAACAGTGAATAGAGGAAATACCAAATTCACCCTATAGAGGGTATTGAATGAGACTATCAACATGAGTCACGACGAGCTCCGATTGAGTTATTTTCATAGGTCTTGGAAAGGTATCGGGAAAACGAGATGATAGAACTTCTAATTTTCACGACCAGGTACATTTTGCACACGCACACACACGCGCGACCACGCACACGGAAAATATCATGCCCATAAAAGACCGTGTATGCCCTCAAAAATGGATCGCCAGATGGAGAAAACCAACGATTTCGCAGTTACAACTCCAAATCCCATGGGCCAACCCATCCGTATGGTCTTCAGAACTATGCGCCTCGACCATGGATTGGATACAACATGGTGTTAGGCTCATATCAGAGAAGAAACAGAGAATAGAGGAAAGACAAAATTCATCCTATAGAAGGTATTCAATGAGACTATCAACGTGAGTCAGGACGAGCTCCGATTGAGTAATTTTCATAGGTATTGGAAAGGTATCGGGAAAATGAGATGATAGAACTTCTAATTTTCATGACCAAGTACATTTTGCACATGCACACATACGCGTGAGCATGCACATGGGAAATATCATGGCCATAAAAGGCCGTCTATGCCCTAAAAAATGGATCGCCAGATGGAGAAAACCAACGATTTCGCAGTTACAACTCCAAATCCCATGGGCCAACCCATTCGTATGGTCTTCAGAACTATGCGCCTCGACCATGGATTGGATACAACATGGTGTTAGGCTCATATTAGAGAAGAAACAGTGAATAGAGGAAAGACAAAATTCACCCTATAGAGGGTATTTAATGAGACTATCAATGTGAGTCAGGACGAGCTCCGATTGAGTAATTTTGATAGGTGTTGGAAAGGTATCGGGAAAACGAGATGATAGAACTTCTAATTTTCACGACCCGGTACATTTTGCACATGCACACACACGCGCGAGCATGCACACGGGAAATATCATGCCCATAAAAGGCCATCTATGCACTCAAAAATGGATCACCAGATGGAGAAAACCAATGATTTCGCAGTTATAACTCCAAATCCCATGGGCCAACCCATCCGTATGGTCTTCAGAACTTTGCGCCTCGACCATGGATTGGATAAAACATGGTGTTAGGCTCATATTAAAGAAGAAATAGTGAGTAGAGGAAAGACCAAATTCACCCTATAGAGGGTATTGAATGAGACTATCAACATGAGTCAGGACGAGCTCCGATTGAGTAGTTTTCATAGGTGTTGGAAAGGTATCGGGAAAACGAGATGATAGAACTTCTAATTTTCACGACCAGGTACATTTTGCACACGCACACACACGCGTGAGCATGCACAAGGCAAATATCATGCCCATAAAAGGCCGTGTATGCCCTCAAAAATGGATCGCCAGATGGAGAAAACCAACGATTTCGCAGTTATAACTCCAAATCCCATGGGCCAACCCATCCGTATGGTCTTCAGAACTATGCGCCTCGACCATGGATTGGATACTATATGGTGTTAGGCTCATATTAGAGAAGAAACAGTGAATAGAGGAAAGACAAAATTGACCCTATAGAAGGTATTCAATGAGACTATCAACGTGAGTCAGGACGAGCTCCAGTTGAGTAATTTTCATAGGTGTTGGAATGGTATCGGGAAGACGAGATGATAGAACTTCTAATTTTCACGACCAGGTACATTTTGTACATACACACACAAGCGCGAGCACGCACACGGGAAATATCATGCCCATAAAAGGCCGTTTACGCCCTCAAAAATGGATCACCAGATGGAGAAAACCAACGATTTCGCAGTTACAACTCCAAATCCCATGGGCCAACCCATCCGTATGGTCTTCAAAACTATGCGCCTCGACCATGGATTGGATACAACATGGTGTTAGGCTCATATTAAAGAAGAAACAGTGAATAGAGGAAAGACCAAATTCACCCTATAGAAGGTATTGAATGAGACTATCAACGTGAGTCAGGACGAGCTCCGATTGAGTAATTTTCATAGGTCTTGGAAAGGTATCGGGAAAACGAGATGATAGAACTTCTAATTTTCACGACCTGGAACATTTTGCACACAGACACAAACGCACGAGCAGGCACACTAGAAATATCTTGCCCATAAAAGGTCGTCTATGACCACAAAAACGGATCACCAGATGGAAAAAACCAATAATTTCGCGGTTACAACTCCAAATCCCATGGGCCAACCCATCCGTATGGTCTTCAGAACTATGCGCCTCGACCATGGATTGCATACAACATTGTGTTAGGCTCATATTAGAGAAGAAACAGTGAATAGAGGAAAGACAAAATTCACCCTATAGAGGGTATTCAATGAGACTATCAACGTTAGATAGGACGAGCTTCGATTGAGTAATTTTCATAGGTATTGGAAAGTTATCGGGAAAACGAGATGATAGAACTTCTAATTTTTACGACCAGGTACATTTTGCACATGCACACACATGCATGAGCACGCACACGGGAAATATCATGCGCATAAAAGGCCGTCTATGCCCTCAAAAATGGATCGCCAGATGGAGAAAACCAACGATTTCACAGTTACAACTCCAAATCCCATGGGCCAACCCATCCGTATGGTCTTCGGAACTATGCGCCTCGACCATGGATTGGATACAACATGGTGTTAGGCTCATATTAGAGAAGAAACACTGAATAGAGGAAAGACAAAATTCACCCTATAGAGGGTATTCAATGAGACTATCAACGTGAGTCAGGACGAGCACCGATTTAGTAATTTTCATAGGTGTTGGAAAGGTATCGGGAATACGAGATGATAAAACTTCTAATTTTCACGACCAGGTACATTTTCCACAAGCACACACACGCGCGAGCACGCACACGGGAAATATCATGCCCATAAAAGGCCGTCTATGGCCTCAAAAATGGATCACCAGATGGAGAAAACCAATTATTTTGCAGTTATAACCCCAAATCCCATGGGCCAACCCATCCGTATGGTCTTCAGAACTATACGCCCCGATCATGGATTGGATACAACATGGAGTTAGGCTCATATTAAAGAAGAAACAGTGAATAGAGGAAAGACAAAATTCACCCTATAGAGGGTATTGAATGAGACTATCAACGTGAGTCAGGACGAGCTCCGATTGAGTAATTTTCATAGGTCTTGGAAAGGTATCGGGAAAACGAGATGATAGAACTTCCATTTTTCACGACCTGGAACATTTTGCACACAGACACATACGCACGAGCAGGCACACTAGAAATATCTTCCCCATAAAAAGGTCGTTTATGACCTCAAAAACGGATCGCCACATAGAGAAAACCAATGATTTCCCGGTTACAACTCCAAATCCCATGGGCCAACCCATCCGTTTGGTCTTCAGAACTATGCGCCTCGACCATGGATTCGATACAACATGGGGTTAGGCTCATATTAGAGAAGAAACAGTGAATAGAGGAAAGACAAAATTCACCCTATAGAGGGTATTCACTTAGACTATCAACGTTAGACAGGATGAGCTCCGATTAAGTAATTTTCATAGGTGATGGAAAGGTATCGGGAAAACGAGATGATAGAACTTCTAATTTTCACGACCAAGTACATTTTGCACATGCACACACACGCGTGAGCATGCACACGGGAAATATCATGGCCATAAAAGGCCGTCTATGCCCTAAAAAATGGATCGCCAGATGGAGAAAACCAACGATTTCGCAGTTACAACTCCAAATCCCATGGGCCAACCCATCCGTATGGTCTTCAGAACTATGCGCCTCGACCATGGATTGGATACAACATGGTGTTAGGCTCATATTAGAGAAGAAATAGTGAATAGCGGAAAGACAAAATTCACCCTATAGAGGGTATTCAATGAGACTATCAACGTGAGTCAAGACGAGCTCCGATTGAGTAATTTTGATAGGTGTTGGAAAGGTATCGGGAAATCGAGACGATAGAACTTCTAATTTTCACGACCCGGTACATTTTGCACATGCACACACACGCGCGAGCACGCACACGGGAAATATCATGCCCATAAAAGGCTGTCTATGCACTCAAAAATGGATCACCAGATGGAGAAAACCAATGATTTCGCAGTTATAACTCCAAATCCCATGGGCCAACCCATCCGTATGGTCTTCAGCACTATGCGCCTAGACCATGGATTGGATACAACATGGTGTTAGGCTCATATTAAAGAAGAAACAGTGAATAGAGGAAAGACCAAATTCACCCTATAGAGGGTATTGAATGAGACTATCAACATGAGTCAGGACGAGCTCCGATTGAGTAATTTTCATAGGTGTTGGATAGGTATCGGGAAAACGAGATGATAGAACTTCTAATTTTCACGACCAGGTACATTTTGCACACGCACACACACGCGTGAGCACGCACACGGCAAATATCATGCCCATAAAAGGCCGTGTATGCCCTCAAAAATGTATCGGCAGATGGAGAAAACCAACGATTTCGCAGTTACAACTCCAAATCCCATGGGCCAACCCATCCGTATGGTCTTCAGAACTATGCCCCTCGAGCATGGATTGGATACAATATGGTGTTAGGCTCATATTAGAGAAGAAACAGTGAATAGAGGAAAGACAAAATTCACCCTATAGAAGGTATTCAATGAACTATCAACGTGAGTCAGGATGAGCTCCAGTTGAGTAATTTTCATAGGTGTTGGTAAGGTATCGGGAAGACGTGATGATAGAACTTCTAATTTTCACGACCAGGTACATTTTGCACATACACACACACGCGCGAGCACGCACACGGGAAATATCATGCCCATAAAAGGCCGTCTACGCCCTCAAAAATGGATCGCCAGATGGAGAAAACCAACGATTTCGCAGTTACAACTCCAAATCCCATGGGCCAACCCATCCGTATGGTCTTCGGAACTATGCGCCTCGACCATGGATTGGATACAACATGGTGTTAGGCTCATATTAGAGAAGAAACAGTGAATAGAGGAAAGACCAAATTCACCCTATAGAGGGTATTGAATGAGACTATCAACGTGAGTCAGGACGAGCTCCGATTGAGTAATTTTCATAGGTGTTGGAAAGGTATCGGGAATACGAGATGATAAAACTTCTAATTTTCACGACCAGGTACATTTTGCACAAGCACACACACGCGCGAACACGCACACGGGAAATATCATGCCCATAAAAGGCCGTCTATGCCCTAAAAAATGGATCACCAGATGGAGAAAACCAATTATTTTGCAGTTATAACCCCAAATCCCATGGGCCAACCCATCCGTATGGTCTTCGGAACTATACGCCTCGACCATGGATTGGATACAACATGGAGTTAGGCTCATATTAAAGAAGAAACAGTGAATAGAGGAAAGACCAAATACACCCTATAGAGGGTATTGAATGAGACTATCAACGTGAGTCAGGATGAGCTCCGATTGAGTAATATTCATAGGTCTTGGAAAGGTATCGGGAAAACAAGATGATAGAGCTTCCATTTTTCACGACCTGGAACATTTTGCACACAGACACATACGCACGAGCAGGCACACTAGAAATATCTTCCTCATGAAAAGGTCGTTTATGACCTTAAAAACGGATCGCCACATAGAGAAAACCAATGATTTCCCGGTTACAACTCCAAATCCCATGGGCCAACCCATCCGTATGGTCTTCAGAACTATGCGCCTCGACCATGGATTCGATACAACATGGGGTTAGGCTCATATTAGAGAAGAAATAGTGAATAGAGGAAAGACAAAATTCACCCTATAGAGGGTATTCAATGAGACTATCAGCGTTCGACAGGATGAGCTCCGATTAAGTAATTTTCATAGGTGTTGGAAAGGTATCGGGAAAACGAGATGATAGAACTTCTAATTTTCACGACCAAGTACATTTTGCACATGCACACACACGCGTGAGCATGCACACGGGAAATATCATGGCCATAAAAGGCCGTCTATGCCCTAAAAAAGGATCGCCGGATGGAGAAAACATACGATTTCGCAGTTACAACTCCAAATACCATAGGCCAACCCATCCATATGGTCTTCAGAACTATGTGCCTCGACCATGGATTGGATACAACATGGTGTTAGGCTCATATTAGAGAAGAAACGGTGAATAGAGGAAAGACAAAATTCACCCTATAGAAGGTATTCAATGAGACTATCAACGTGAGTCAGGACGAGCTCCCATTGAGTAATTTTCATAGGTCTTGGAAAGGTATCGGGAAAACGAGATGATAGAACTTCTAATTTTCATAGGTGTTGGAAAGGTATTGGGAAGACGAGATGATAGAACTTCTAATTTTCAACACCCGGTACATTTTGCACATGCACACACACGCGCGAGCACGCACACGGGAAATATCATGCCCATAAAAGGCCGTCTATGCACTCATAAATGGATCACCAGATGGAGAAAACCAATGATTTCGCGGTTATAACTCCAAATCCCATGGGCCAACCCATCCGTATGGTCTTCAGAACTATGCGCCTAGACCATGGATTGGATACAACATGGTGTTAGGCTCATATTAAAGAAGAAACAGTGAATAGAGGAAAGACCAAATTCACCCTATAGAGGGTACTGAATGAGACTATCAACATGAGTCAGGACGAGCTCCGATTGAGTAATTTTCATAGGTGTTGGAAAGGTATCGGGAAAACGCGATGATAGAACTTCTAATTTTCACGACCAGGTACATTTTGCACACGCACACACACGCGTGAGCACGCACACGGCAAATATCATGCCCATAAAAGGCCGTGTATGCCCTCAAAAATGGATCGCCAGATGGAGAAAACCAACGATTTCGCAGTTACAACTCCAAATCCCATGGGCCAACCCATCCGTATGGTCTTCAGAACTATGCGCCTCGACCATGGATTGGATACAATATGGTGTTAGGCTCATATTAGAGAAGAAACAGTGAATAGAGGAAAGACAAAATTCACCCTATAGAAGGTATTCAATGAGACTATCAACTTGAGTCAGGACGAGCTCCCATTGAGTAATTTTCATAGGTCTTGGAAAGGTATCGGGAAAACGAGATGATAGAACTTCTAATTTTCATAGGTGTTGGAAAGGTATTGGGAAGACGAGATGATAGAACTTCTAATTTTCACGACCAGGTACATTTTGCACATACACACACACGCGCGAGAACGCACACGGGAAATATCATGCCCATAAAAGGCCGTCTACGCCCTCAAAAATGGATCGCCAGATGGAGAAAACCAACGATTTCGCAGTTACAACTCCAAATCCCATGGGCCAACCCATCCGTATGGTCTTCAAAACTATGCGCCTCGACCATGGATTGGATACAACATGGTGTTAGGCTCATATTAAAGAAGAAACAGTGAATAGAGGAAAGACCAAATTCACCCTATAGAAGGTATTGAATGAGACTATCAACGTGAGTCAGGACGAGCTCCGATTGAGTAATTTTCATAGGTCTTGGAAAGGTATCGGGAAAACGAGATGATAGAACTTCTAATTTTCACGACCTGGAACATTTTGCACACAGACACAAACGCCCGAGCAGGCACAATAGAAATATCTTGCCCATAAAAGGTCGTCTATGACCTCAAAAACGGATCACCAGATGGAGAAAACCAATGATTTCGCGGTTACAACTCCAAATCCCATGGGCCAACCCATCCGTATGGTCTTCAGAACTATGCGCCTCGACCATGGATTGGATACAACGTTGTGTTAGCCTCATATTAGAGAAGAAACAGTGAATAGAGGAAAGACAAAATTCACCCTATAGAGGGTATTCAATGAGACTATCAACGTTAGATAGGACGAGCTTCGATTGAGTAATTTTCATAGGTGTTGGAAAGGTATTGGGAAAACGAGATGATAGAACTTGTAATTTTTACGACCAGGTACATTTTGCACATGCACACACATGCATGAGCACGCACACGGGAAATATCATGCGCATAAAAGGCCGTCTATGCCCTCAAAAATGGATCGCCAGATGGAGAAAACGAACGATTTCACAGTTACAACTCCAAATCCCATGGGCCAACCCATCCGTATGGTCTTCAGAACTATGCGCCTCGACCATGGATTGGATACAACGTTGTGTTAGCCTCATATTAGAGAAGAAACAGTGAATAGAGGAAATACAAAATTCACCCTATAGAGGGTATTCAATGAGACTATCAACGTTAGACAGGATGAGCTCCGATTAAGTAATTTTCATAGGTGTTGGAAAGGTATCGGGAAAACAAGATCATAGAACTTCTAATTTTCACGACCAGGTACATTTTGCACATGCACACACACGCATGAGCATGCACACGGGAAATATCATGCGCATAAAAGGCCGTCTATGCCCTCAAAAATGGATCGCCATATGGAGAAAACGAACCCGATTTCGTAGTTACAACTCCAAATCCCATGGGCCAACCCATCCGTATGGTCTTCGGAACTATGCGCCTTGACCATGGATTGGATACAACATGGTGTTATGCTCATATTAGAGAAGAAACAGTGAATAGAGGAAAGACCAAATTCACCCTATAGAGGGTATTCAATGAGACTATCAACGTGAGTCAGGACGAGCTCCGATTGAGTAATTTTGATAGGTGTTGGAAAGGTATCGGGAAAACGAGATGATAGAACTTCTAATTTTCATGACCAGGTAAATTTTGCACACGCACACACACGCGTGAGCACGCACACGGCAATTATCATGCCCATAAAAGGCCGTGTATGCCCTCAAAAATGGATCGCCAGATGGAGAAAACCAACGATTTCGCAGTTACTACTCCAAATCCCATGGGCCAACCCATCCTTATGGTCTTCGGAACTATGCGCCTCGACCATGGATTGGATACAACATGGTCTTAGGCTCATATTAGAGAAGAAACAGTGAATAGAGGAAATACCAAATTCACCCTATAGAGGGTATTGAATGAGACTATCAACATGAGTCAGGACGAGCTCCGATTGAGTAATTTTCATAGGTGTTGGAAAGGTATCGGGAAGACGAGATGATAGAACTTCTAATTTTCACGACCAGGTACATTTTGCACATACACACACACGCGCGAGCACGCACACGGGAAATATCATGCCCATAAAAGTCCGTCTACGCCCTCAAAAATGGATCGCCAGATGGAGAAAACCAATGATTTCGCAGTTACAACTCCAAATCCCATGGGCCAACCCATCCGTATGGTCTTCGGAACTATGCGCCTTGACCATGGATTGGATACAACATGGTGTTCTGCTCATATTAGAGAAGAAACAGTGAATAGAGGAAAGACCAAATTCACCCTATAGAGGGTATTCAATGAGACTATCAACGTGAGTCAGGACGAGCTCCGATTGAGTAATTTTGATAGGTGTTGGAAAGGTATCGGGAAAACGAGATGATAGAACTTCTAATTTTCATGACCAGGTAAATTTTGCACACGCACACACACGCGTGAGCATGCACACGGCAATTATCATGCCCATAAAAGGCCGTGTATGCCCTCAAAAATGGATCGCCAGATGGAGAAAACCAACGATTTCGCAGTTACAACTCCAAATCCCATGGGCCAACCCATCCTTATGGTCTTCGGAACTATGCGCCTCGACCATGGATTGGATACAACATGGTCTTAGGCTCATATTAGAGAAGAAACAGTGAATAGAGGAAAGACCAAATTCACCCTATAGAGGGTATTGAACGAGACTATCAACGTGAGTCAGGACGAGCTCCGATTGAGTAATTTTCATAGGTGTTGGAAAGGTATCGGGAATACGAGATGATAAAACTTCTAATTTTCACGACCAGGTACATTTTGCACAAGCAAACACGCGCGCGAGCACGCACACGGGAAATATCATGCCCATAAAAGGCCGTCTATGCCCTCAAAACTGGATCACCAGATGGAGAAAACCAATTATTTTGCAGTTATAACCCCAAATCCCATGGGCCAACCCATCCGTATGGTCTTCAGAACTATACGCCTCGACCATGGATTGGATACAACATGGAGTTAGGCTCATATTAAAGAAGAAACAGTGAATAGAGGAAAGACCAAATTGACCCTATAGAGGGTATTGAATGAGACTATTAACGTGAGTCAGGACGAGCTCCGATTGAGTAATTTTCATAGGTCTTGGAAAGGTATCGGGAAAACGAGATGATAGAACTTCCATTTTTCACGACCTGGAACATTTTGCACACAGACACATACGCACGAGCAGGCACACTAGAAATATCTTCCCCATAAAAAGGTCGTTTATGACCTCAAAAACGGATCGCCAGATAGAGAAAACCAATGATTTCCCGGTTACAACTCCAAATCCCATGGGCCAACCCATCCGTATGGTCTTCAGAACTATGCGCCTCGACCATGGATTGGATACAACGTTGTGTTAGCCTCATATTAGAGAAGAAACAGTGAATA
Source organism: Hordeum marinum (assembly GCA_022496015.1). Lineage (NCBI taxonomy): Eukaryota > Viridiplantae > Streptophyta > Magnoliopsida > Poales > Poaceae > Hordeum > Hordeum marinum. Next base: position 143,164,743 of record CM039672.1, read on the forward strand.
GAGGAAATACAAAATTCACCCTATAGAGGGTATTCAATGAGACTATCAACGTTAGACAGGATGAGCTCCGATTAAGTAATTTTCATAGGTGTTGGAAAGGTATCGGGAAAACGAGATCATAGAACTTCTAATTTTCACGACCAGGTACATTTTGCACATGCACACACACGCATGAGCACGCACACGGGAAATATCATGCGCATAAAAGGCCGTCTATGCCCTCAAAAATGGATCGCCATATGGAGAAAACGAACCCGATTTCGTAGTTACAACTCCAAATCCCATGGGCCAACCCATCCGTATGGTCTTCGGAACTATGCGCCTTGACCATGGATTGGATACAACATGGTGTTATGCTCATATTAGAGAAGAAACAGTGAATAGAGGAAAGACCAAATTCACCCTATAGAGGGTATTCAATGAGACTATCAACGTGAGTCAGGACGAGCTCCGATTGAGTAATTTTGATAGGTGTTGGAAAGGTATCGGGAAAACGAGATGATAGAACTTCTAATTTTCATGACCAGGTAAATTTTGCACACGCACACACACGCGAGAGCATGCACACGGCAATTATCATGCCCATAAAAGGCCGTGTATGCCCTCAAAAATGGATCGCCAGATGGAGAAAACCAACGATTTCGCAGTTACAACTCCAAATCCCATGGGCCAACCCATCCTTATGGTCTTCGGAACTATGCGCCTCGACCATGGATTGGATACAACATGGTCTTAGGCTCATATTAGAGAAGAAACAGTGAATAGAGGAAAGACCAAATTCACCCTATAGAGGGTATTGAATGAGACTATCAACGTGAGTCAGGACGAGCTCCGATTGAGTAATTTTCATAGGTGTTGGAAAGGTATCGGGAATACGAGATGATAAAACTTCTAATTTTCACGACCAGGTACATTTTGCACAAGCAAACACGCGCGCGAGCACGCACACGGTAAATATCATGCCCATAAAAGGCCGTCTATGCCCTCAAAACTGGATCACCAGATGGAGAAAACCAATTATTTTGCTGTTATAACCCCAAATCCCATGGGCCAACCCATCCGTATGGTCTTCAGAACTATACGCCTCGACCATGGATTGGATACAACATGGAGTTAGGCTCATATTAAAGAAGAAACAGTGAATAGAGGAAAGACCAAATTGACCCTATAGAGGGTATTGAATGAGACTATTAACGTGAGTCAGGACGAGCTGCGATTAAGTAATTTTCATAGGTCTTGGAAAGGTATCGGGAAAACGAGATGATAGAACTTCCATTTTTCACGACCTGGAACATTTTGCACACAGACACATACGCACGAGCAGGCACACTAGAAATATCTTCCCCATAAAAAGGTCGTTTATGACCTCAAAAACGGATCGCCAGATAGAGAAAACCAATGATTTCCCGGTTACAACTCCAAATCCCATGGGCCAACCCATCCGTATGGTCTTCAGAACTATGCGCCTCGACCATGGATTCGATACATCATGGGGTTAGGCTCATATTAGAGAAGAAACAGTGAATAGAGGAAATACAAAATTCACCCTATAGAGGGTATTCAATGAGACTATCAACGTTAGACAGGATGAGCTCCGATTGAGTAATTTTGATAGGTGTTGGAAAGGTATCGGGAAAACGAGATGATAGAACCTCTAATTTTCATGACCAGGTAAATTTTGCACACGCACACACACGCGTGAGCATGCACACGGCAATTATCATGCCGATAAAAGGCCGTGTATGCCCTCAAAAATGGATCGCCAGATGGAGAAAACCAACGATTTCGCAGTTACAACTCCAAATCCCATGGGCCAACCCATCCTTATGGTCTTCGGAACTATGCGCCTCGACCATGGATTGGATACAACATGGTCTTAGGCTCATATTAGAGAAGAAACAGTGAATAGAGGAAAGACCAAATTCACCCTATAGAGGGTATTGAATGAGACTATCAACGTGAGTCAGGACGAGCTCCGATTGAGTAATTTTCATAGGTGTTGGAAAGGTATCGGGAATACGAGATGATAAAACTTCTAATTTTCACGACCAGGTACATTTTGCACAAGCAAACACGCGCGCGAGCACGCACACGGTAAATATCATGCCCATAAAAGGCCGTCTATGCCCTCAAAACTGGATCACCAGATGGAGAAAACCAATTATTTTGCTGTTATAACCCCAAATCCCATGGGCCAACCCATCCGTATGGTGTTCAGAACTATACGCCTCGACCATGGATTGGATACAACATGGAGTTAGGCTCATATTAAAGAAGAAACAGTGAATAGAGGAAAGACCAAATTGACCCTATAGAGGGTATTGAATGAGACTATTAACGTGAGTCAGGACGAGCTCCGATTGAGTAATTTTCATAGGTCTTGGAAAGGTATCGGGAAAACGAGATGATAGAACTTCCATTTTTCACGACCTGGAACATTTTGCACACAGACACATACGCACGAGCAGGCACACTAGAAATATCTTCCCCATAAAAAGGTCGTTTATGACCTCAAAAACGGATCGCCAGATAGAGAAAACCAATGATTTCCCGGTTACAACTCCAAATCCCATGGGCCAACCCATCCGTATGGTCTTCAGAACTATGCGCCTCGACCATGGATTCGATACATCATGGGGTTAGGCTCATATTAGAGAAGAAACAGTGAATAGAGGAAATACAAAATTCACCCTATAGAGGGTATTCAATGAGACTATCAACGTTAGACAGGATGAGCTCCGATTAAGTAATTTTCATAGGTGTTGGAAAGGTATCGGGAAAACGAGATCATAGAACTTCTAATTTTCACAACCAGGTACATTTTGCACATGCACACACACGCATGAGCACGCACACGGGAAATATCATGCGCATAAAAGGCCGTCTATGCCCTCAAAAATGGATCGCCATGTGGAGAAAACGAACCCGATTTCGTAGTTACAACTCCAAATCCCATGGGCCAACCCATCCGTATGGTCTTCGGAACTATGCGCCTTGACCATGGATTGGATACAACATGGTGTTATGCTCATATTAGAGAAGAAACAGTGAATAGAGGAAAGACCAAATTCACCCTATAGAGGGTATTCAATGAGACTATCAACGTGAGTCAGGACGAGCTCCGATTGAGTAATTTTGATAGGTGTTGGAAAGGTATCGGGAAAACGAGATGATAGAACTTCTAATTTTCATGACCAGGTAAATTTTGCACACGCACACACACGCGTGAGCACGCACACGGCAATTATCATGCCCATAAAAGGCCGTGTATGCCCTCAAAAATGGATCGCCAGATGGAGAAAACCAACGATTTCGCAGTTACAACTCCAAATCCCATGGGCCAACCCATCCTTATGGTCTTCGGAACTATGCGCCTCGACCATGGATTGGATACAACATGGTCTTAGGCTCATATTAGAGAAGAAACAGTGAATAGAGGAAAGACCAAATTCACCCTATAGAGGGTATTGAATGAGACTATCAACATGAGTCAGGACGAGCTCCGATTGAGTAATTTTCATAGGTGTTGGAAAGGTATCGGGAAGATGAGATGATAGAACTTCTAATTTTCACGACCAGGTACATTTTGCACATACACACACACGCGCGAGCACGCACACGGGAAATATCATGCCCATAAAAGTCCGTCTACGCCCTCAAAAATGGATCGCCAGATGGAGAAAACCAATGATTTCGCTGTTACAACTCCAAATCCCATGGGCCAACCCATCCGTATGGTCTTCAAAACTATGCGCCTCGACCATGGATTGGATACAACATGGTCTTAGGCTCATATTAAAGAAGAAACAGTGAATAGAGGAAAGACCAAATTCACCCTATAGAAGGTATTGAATGAGACTATCAACGTGAGTCAGGACGAGCTCCGATTGTGTAATTATCATAGGTCTTGGAAAGGTATCGGGAAAACGAGATGATAGAACTTCTAATTTTCACGACCTGGAACATTTTGCACACAGACACATACGCACGAGCAGGCACACTAGAAATATGTTGCCCATAAAAGGTCGTCTATGACCTCAAAAACGGATCACCAGATGGAGAAAACCAATGATTTCGCGGTTACAACTCCAAATCCCATGGGCCAACCCATCTGTATGGTCTTCAGAACTATGTGCCTCGACCATGGATTGGGTACAACATTGTGTTAGGCTCATATTAGAGAAGAAACAGTGAATAGAGGAAAGACAAAATTCACCCTATAGAGGGTATTCAATGAGACTATCAACGTTAGACAGGACGAGCTTCGATTGAGTAATTTTCATAGGTGTTGGAAAGGTATCGGGAAAACGAGATGATAGAACTTCTAGTTTTCATGACCAGGTATGTAACATCCCAAAATTCTATTTTGGAATGTTATGTTATAGCTATGCATCTATCATCATCATTACTTGATTGTATGTGTTAGTTGAAATGCCTCTTCTGAATTCCAGAAAGTCCTTTCTACTTTTCACTAAGTTGCTTTCACCTATTTGAAATTTTGGTTAAAAGTTCAAATAAGAGAGGAGGAACATGACACTCCACACTAGGGACTAATTGGTGGTTTATTTGAACAATAATAACCAGGGGTTATTTTGAAAATATTTGCAAAAAGGGTTTAAAAACAATTAGGCAATTTATGAAAATATTATTTTTTTTCAAAGTGTTCAAATGACAGAATAGAAATGTTCATTAAATAGCATTTATTATTCTGTCAATTTTGATATATAATACCCCTATATTTAGAGACGATTTGAATGCTTTAAAAGCTTTTGAATGTCTCTGGAAAATTATTAAAAGGAAACGGTAACCGTTTCCGGTATTAAACGGGCCGGCCCACGGGCAGTTACTCGCGTATTGATTAGAAGCCGGTCGACCGACACGCAGTAACTGCGTACTCTCTCGCTGACACCGGGTCCCACCGACCGACCGTTTCTACCGACCGGTCACCCTCTTCCTCGCGCGCGCGCCGGATCCCTCGCCGGCCGTTTCTTTCTCTTCACCGGATCTCTCTCCTCTCTTCTCCCCCGCACCCCTCGAGCCCCCTATAAGTACCGGCCAGCCCCGCCTTTCATTTCCCTCCCAAACCCCTCTTCCCTCTCGCCGGAAGGCTACGCAATTCCTCGCCGGAGCTCCCACCCCACCGGACCTCCCGTCGAACGTAGCCACCGATTCCGACCACCCCTCGCCCAACCGACCTCACCTTTCGACTCCGGAGACCCGTCGCCATCGCCCGGACCACTCCACTATCTTCCTCGACCACCGGAGCACCACGCCGTCGACTTCGCCACTTTCGGACTCGCCGGAGATCCCTCGCCGGCGACCTCTTAACACTGTGAGCATCCCCACTCGTTCGATCTGGAATCGACGACCCAGATTAGATCGGATTTAATCCGAACCGTTTCCCTTTACGGACCGGTCGCCCGCCCGTAACCCTTGAGCGCACACCCCACGTTAGCCAATAGGACAGCGCCACGTAGCCCCCTGACCGTCGCAAATCTTTTTTTTCTTTTTCTGTTTTTGTTTTAATTAACAGAATGTTTTCAAAATTTGTTTTGCTTATATCTTTTAATCTATTTAGTGTTTTGAGTTGATTCTTTTTTCAATAGCTCACATTTTACATGTAGTTTCACCCTGTACTTTTAAATTTCAAATTAGAACTATAAAATTTGAATTGAATCAAATTTGCTTAAAATCTTCAAATCTGAATAACTAGAGTTTGAAAATAGATTTTGACATGAATCTTTTTGCTACTGTTTGGTATTAGTTAGGACTACCTTCATGATTTGTTTGAAGATATTTAGGATATATTTGATTAATGTTTTAACCAAAAACAGAATCTGCCTAGTATTACAATATAGTTTTATATACTTAATTTTAATTAGTTTGATTTAGAATTTGGTTTTATTTGTTTATTAGGTTCTGTTAGTAAACATTTAGTGTTTTCACTCACTGTGAATAAAAATATAAATTTGCTTAGTTTAATTTTATTTAACATAGGAATCACAACTTATTTTCAAATAGGTTTATTTTGATTAAAACAACTAACTAGTAATAGTTTTGTTTTCAAACAAAGTTTTGTATATTTTAATTCTGTTTTCTAAGACAGATTCAATTGTAAATTATTTCCTGTTAAGAACATGTTTTACAAATAAATAATAAGTTTAGTTTTTCATTCTTTTGTTAATATAACTATAGTTGATTCATATAGTGTTTATCACAAACTTGTATAAACTTTACTAAACTTTTCCCAACAAACTTAAATTGATTATATTCTGTTTATTAATAAAATATTCTATTGTTTCCTTGCTGACAACAATTGTTTTGTTATTACAAATGGTTTCATTATGTCAGTAGTGTTTTCATTCCTCACCTTTTGAAAACAAAACTTTGTGTGTTTTCCTACTTGAGATTTGTGCATTGTTTTGTCTTGATTGTTTACTAGTTCTTGGTTGATGTTTGTGAGTTACAATATTCTGTTGTATGCTTATTGAGTGCTTGTTTGCTTCGTTAGATTATCCGGAGTGCGAAGCTTGTTACTTAGAGTCACTCACGTACGAAGATCATCAATCAGGCAAGTCACTTTGACCATGTTTACCCATGTTTTATATGCATTAGTTCTACCATCTCCCCAATTGCATGCAAGATAGGTTAGTTGGAAACTTGGTTACATTGTAGTAGTATCATGTGGTAGGTACCCCCCTCAAACATCAACCGGGAAACGTTGTTTTACCTTTTGCTATGCTATTAGTAGACGGGGTTGGTTGTGTGATTCATGAGAGTTGAGAGAGTTAATAATTTCAAGACCTACATAATGATCAAGATTTAAGACTCCAAGTTTTCAACATACCTCTGGGTGGATGATGGTTGAACGGCACCCTGGAGAAACCAGTAGATTTGCCTAGGTGATGCTGGAGATGGCCAGTATTCACGCGGAAAGGTCCACCCAGGCACAAAGAGATGGATGGGTGCTTCAAGACCCAAGGCTTACCTGCACAACCACAAGTCATTATGGGCTCTGGCTTGGTTGGAAATCGTGGTGACCCTGGACAGGCGGTGCTACGAGAGGTAGAAGAATGGTAGGAAAGGATGGGCACCGACTGAGTCGTAGGGAAACCCTTTGGAAGACCATGTTTTGGTCATCCGTTTCTCAAACACCCTGAAGTGCGAGAAATCAAACGGAGGCGACCAAATCTTGTGGGGAACGTGTGCAAAACTCTGCAGAGTATTCCAAACCTAATCGATTAGCCGTGTCCACGGTCATGGACGACTTGAGCCAAAGGAATTGAAACTTCCGGAACTCTCAACACAATTAATATGATGATGTGGGTATTTAATAATTTTGGGTATGAGAATTGGTTGGTGGAACCATCTCATTAATCAACCAACTTAGTAATATTTTGCTTAGCCCCTCCCTTGATGTAGGAAAAAACTTGGCTTTACGCAAAAACTTACCACCCCACCTGCCATATATGCATATAGACTAGCTGATTATTTTCACACCTCTACTGTGACTTTGCCGGCATATTAATATAATGCTGTGTGATTTCCCTTTGATATATACATGGATGTACCGTGTGTGTACCAGCATGATCTTGGGATGGTACGGAAACACCGGAGACTTGACCTTTCAGGTCGGGTCGCTACAGAAATGGTATCAGAGCACACGCTGACCGTAGGACGTAACCTCTAGGATTGGAAAGCCTTAGGATTGTTTCTCTTTGTCTTTAAATATCTTATACTCTCATCTATTCGTTTCTGACTCCTCTCCGATTATTTCAAAATTTATAGATGGCCACCTTCATCCCAGTGTTGATCACGGAGTTTTTCCAGCCTGACGCAACGATGCCCTTTGGTAAGGAGCTGATGAGGATCATCAAGGACGTAAGGATTGCTTTGCCGAGCATCACCGGGATTCCTAGCATGTCATTTCCCCAAGATGGACACTACAGGATCGAGGTGCATATTCCAGGGAAGACTTTTGGGAATCGGAAGGAACCCATCGATCTCAAGTTCGTGGCACCCAGTTGGATACTTGGAAGAGACATGGCCATTCATCGTGCCCTTGGACGTATCCAGGAGGAATACAGAGGTGGAACCATTTCACCAGGACTCAGCATGGTTTGCCGCAGAGATGCTCATGGAAACATCATAACCCCTCCCACTGCAGACACCACTATTTCCTATATCCAGACCCTGGAGACTCACATCAGAACTCTGGAGCTTCGAGTTCGTGCTGATACGAAGACAATCAAGAATCTGATGAACCGCGAGCTAGACCTTGAAGCTGATCTGCGAGAGGCCAACTATGAACACGAGCATGAAGTGAAGGACTTCCTAGAGAGGATTGATGAGCAGAATGCACGCATCGCAACTCTGGAGGAGCAGCTAGACATGGGGGAAAACCTTCACCCCGAAGGAGACATGGCACCCTTCATCAGCGACGATGAAGACTATGAGGAAAGCACCACCGGAGGACCTACGACTATGCACTTTTGAGGAGAACCTTAGTTATGCCCTCCAATGTATCTTTTATTTTCGTCGTTAAAGCGTAGGTCGATGCTTAGTTGTTTGAGATTTGTATTCCCGATGTTTGACGTTGATTGAATAAATGAATAAGTGTTTGGTGTGATATGTTTGTTGCATTGCATATGGGTAGTGAATTTCTCCTTTTAGGCCCTTGTTCTATTCTAATTCTCACCCCTCTGAAAACAACAAGATGCCTCCACGACGTGAGACCGACTTCACTTTCCCGCCGGAACTCACACAACTTCTTCAGCAGCAGAATGCACTGATGCAGTTATTGATTCACAATCAGAACAACCACAACCACCATCCACCCCAGACTGACAATCTCACCCGTTTTCTGAGGTTGAACCCTCCAACTTTCTCCAGCAGTACTGAGCCCATTGTGGCAGATGACTGGCTCCGTAAGGTGGAGAGAGAACTTGTCACCGCTGGATGCACTGACGCTGAGAAAGTGCGATTTGCCGCACATCAACTGGAAGGACCAGCAGCATCATGGTGGGAGAATTACACCACCACTTATCCTATTGCAGATGTGACTTGGGAGCAGTTCAAGCTTGCTTTCCGCACCGCTCATGTCTCAGCTGGAGCCATGAGTCTAAAGAAGCGCGAGTTTCGCAACTTGCGCCAGGGTAATCGCTCTGTGGCCCAATATGTGGAAGAGTTCAGCATGTTGGCCCGTTATGCCCCAGGAGATGTGGCCGATGATGCGGGCAAGCAAGAAAAGTTTCTGGAAGGACTCAACGACGAGTTGAGCATACAGCTGGTAGTGGCTACTTTCAACAACTACCAAGAGCTGCTGGACAAGGCCCTTATTCTCGAGGGTAAACAACAGCAGATTGAGAACCACAAGCGGAAGTACACTCAGGGGAAGTTCAGCTCTAGAGCTCATCAGAAGCTTCGCTACTCCCCATACTCAGGGAATACCGGATCAGGGACCGGTAAGTTTGGAAAGCACACTCATGCTGTGCACAACAATGGAAGCCACAACCATGGAGGAAATGGGAATGCCCGTCTCAACCATGGCAATTTCAAGACTGACAATGGGAATGGGAACAACAACCAGCACCGTCACGCTCCTGCTCAGAAGGATCTGAGTCACATTACCTGTTTCAAGTGTCAGAAGACAGGGCACTATGCTAATGAGTGTCCCCAGAGCAAGCAAGGCAATGGAAACGGCAACAACAACGGCAGCTCCGCAGCCAAGAAGCCAAACCCTTTTCCTCATGCCCAGGTGAACCATCTCGACGTGGAAGAAGTCTATGATCAACCCGAGACTGTGGTTGGTAAGTTTTTATTGCATTCACGTCCAGTTACAGTACTTTTTGATTCCGGTGCAACTCATTCATTCATATCAAGGGTAGTTGTGGATAAGTATGGCTTGCCCACCAAAACCCTTAGTCAGCCCATTAAGGTCAGTTCCCCAGGAGGTATGATGATGGCAGGGATAGGATGCCATGCCTTGAAACTCAATATAGGAAATCATGTTTTTTCCACCGACCTCATCGTCTTAGAGTCACAAGGACTGGATGTAATCCTAGGCATGGATTGGATGACCAAGTATGAAGGAAATCTTGATTGCCCTAGCAAGTCTGTTTCACTCACCACCCCGGAGAACAAGAGGTTAAGTATGTATCCCGACGCACCCAGATGAGTGCACGCTTAAATGCCCTCACGGGAGTTGTTCAGGAGGAAGTACCTGTGGTAAAAGATTATCTGGATGTATTTCCGGAAGAATTACCAGGAATGCCACCAGATAGGGAAATTGAGTTCTTAGTAGAGCTACAGCCAGGGAGAGCTCCAATTTCCAAGAGACCCTATCGGATGCCCGCAAATGATCTGTTGGAAATCAAGAATCAGATTAAGGAGTTATTGGACAAAGGTTATATTCGCCCAAGTTCATCACCTTGGGGAGCCCCAGTACTTTTGGTGGAGAAGAAGGAGAAAACTTTGAGAATGGTAGTTGATTATCGTGCCTTGAACGAGGTGACTATCAAGAACAAGTATCCTCTACCGATGATTAATGATTTGTTTGATCAGCTCGTAGGAGCCAAAGTATTCTCCAAGATCGATCTTCGATCAGGGTATCACCTGTTGAAAATTCGTGAATAGGATATACCCAAAACAGCTTTCACCACGAGGTATGGCTTGTATGAGTATACGGTCATGTCTTTTGGATTGACTAATGCTCCTGCCTACTTCATGAATTTGATGAACAAAGTATTCATGGAATACCTAGACAAGTTTGTTGTGGTGTTCATCGATGACATTCTGATATTCTCCAAGAACGAGGAAGAGCATAAGGAACATTTGCGTTTAGTTCTGGAGAAGCTGAGAGAGCATCAACTATATGCCAAGTTCAGCAAATGTGAATTTTGGCTGACGGAAGTCGGATTCCTTGGACATGTTATTTCCGGAGATGGAATAGCAGTGGACCCTGCTAAGGTTGAAGCCGTCACCGAGTGGAAGTCCCCTACCTCAGTTAAGGAGATCCGCAGTTTCCTCGGACTTGCCGGTTATTACCGGAGGTTCATTGTGAATTTCTCAAAGATTGCCAAGCCCATGACAGAGTTGTTGAAGAAAGAATCTAAGTATGTTTGGACTGAGGAATGTGAAGCCAGTTTTCAGGAGTTGAAGAAACGTTTGGTCATAGCCCCAGTGTTGATTTTGCCCAATATTCGGAAGGACTTCCAGGTTTACTGTGATGCTTCACGTCAAGGACTTGGAGGAGTACTTATGCAGGATGGAAAATTTGTAGCCTATGCATCCAGACAACTACGACCTCATGAGTTGAATTATGCCACGCATGATTTGGAACTAGCAGCCGTAGTGCACGCACTCAAGACCTGGAGACATTTCCTTATCGGAAATAGTTGCGATGTTTACACCGACCATAAGAGCCTGAAATATATTTTCACGCAGAAAGAGTTGAACCTCAGACAGAGGAGATGGTTAGAGTTAATCAAGGACTATGACATGAGATTACACTACCATCCAGGTAAGGCTAATGTTGTAGCCGATGCCTTGAGTCGTAAAACTTATGTGAACACACTCACAGCGGGAGGATTACCCCAATAGTTAGCCGATGATCTCAGAGAGCTCAAGCTAGAGATAGTTCCAAGAGGATATGTTGGTACACTAGAGATCCAGTCCACCTTGACCGAAAGAATTCGTAAAGCCTAGAAATTGGACAAGGAGATAGCTGAGATTAAACAGAGAATGGAAGATGGTAAAGCTAAAGGTTTTCGTGAGGATGAACACGGAACTTTGTGGTTTGAGAACCGAATCTATGTGCCCAATGACCCAGAGCTCAGGAAGTTGATACTTCAGGAAGCCCACGATTCACCTTACTCGATACACCCAGGCAACACCAACATGTATCTGGATTTAAAGGAAAGTTATTGGTGGACAGGTATGAAGAAAGATATTGCGGAACATGTTGCAATATGTGATGTTTGTCAGAGAGTAAAGGCAGAACATCAGAAACCAGCAGGGTTACTCCAACCTTTGCAGATACCCGAGTGGAAATGGGAAAAGCTTGGTATGGATTTCATCACAGGATTGCCCAGGACCCGTTCAGGTTATGATTCCATCTGGGTAGTGGTAGATCGCTTGACCAAGGTAGCTCATTTCATTCCAGTGAAAACGACTTATACCAGTGCTAAGCTAGCCAAGATATATATGACCAGGATCGTATGTTTACATGGAGTTCCGAGGAGAATCGTGTCAGATAGAGGAACACAATTTACCTCAAAGTTTTGGCATTAGTTACATGAAACTTTGGGTACAAGGCTAGAGTTCAGTACAGCCTTTCATCCGCAGACAGATGGACAGACTGAGAGAGTCAACCAGATTCTGGAAGACATGTTGAGAGCTTGTGCGATAGATTATGGATCTAGTTGGGATGACAACTTACTTTACGAAGAATTTTCGTACAACAACAGTTATCAGACCAGTCTGAAGATGGCCCCTTTTGAAGCTTTATACGGAAGGAGGTGCAAAACACCACTGACGTGGGATGGTGTTGGAGACCGACAACTTTTTGGTCCCGACCTTATCCGAGATTCTGAAGAGAAAGTCAAGTTGATTCGTGACAGACTCAAGATAGCTCAAACTCGACAGAAGAGTTATGCTGACAGCAAACGTAAAGAAGTGACATATGAAGTGGGAGACAGAGCATATCTTCGTGTATCCCCGCTTCGAGGAATCAAGAGATTTGGTGTTAAAGGAAAATTAAAACCCAGATTCATAGGCCCCTACAACATTCTTGAACGTAGAGGCGAAGTTGCATACAAACTGGAATTGCCGGAAGGATTATCCGAAGTTCATGATGTGTTCCACGTGTCCCAGCTGAAGAAATGTCATACTGAGATGGCTGATATCCCTTTGAGAGACACCGTGCCCCTACAGGCCATACAGCTTGAAAGTGATCTGACCTACGAGGAGAAGCCTGTCAGAATCCTTGAGACTAACAACAGGGTTACCCGCAGCAAGATCATCAAGTTCTGCAAAGTTCTGTGGAGTCACCACACCGAGGAAGAAGCCACCTGGGAACGCGAAGAAGATCTTCGTAGAGACCATCTGCACCTATTTTCTAGCCAACCCGAATCTCGAGGGCGAGATTCATCTTAAGGTGGGTAGGTTTGTAACATCCCAAAATTCTATTTTGGAATGTTATGTTATAGCTATGCATCTATCATCATCATTACTTGATTGTATGTGTTAGTTGAAATGCCTCTTCTGAATTCCAGAAAGTCCTTTCTACTTTTCACTAAGTTGCTTTCACCTATTTGAAATTTTGGTTAAAAGTTCAAATAAGAGAGGAGGAACATGACACTCCACACCAGGGCCTAATTGGTGGTTTATTTGAACAATAATAACCAGGGGTTATTTTGAAAATATTTGCAAAAAGGGTTTAAAAACAATTAGGCAATTTCTGAAAATATTATTTTTTTCAAAGTGTTCAAATGACAGAATAGGACACCCCCCGTTAGCCAATAGGACAGCGCCACGTAGCCCCATGACCGTCGCAAATCATTTTTTTCTTTTTCTGTTTTTGTTTTAATTAACAGAATGTTTTCAAAATTTGTTTTCCTTATATCTTTTAAAGTATTTAGTGTTTTGAGTTGATTCTTTTTGCAATAGCTCACATTTTACAGTTAGTTTCACCCTGTACGTTTAAATTTCAAATTTGAACTATAAAATTTGAATTGAATCAAATTTGCTTAAAATCTTCAAATCTGAATAACTAGAGTTTGAAAATAGATTTTAACATGAATCTTTTTGCTACTGTTTGGTATTAGTTAGGACTACCTTCATGCTTTGTTTGAAGATATTTAGGATATATTTGATTAAAGTTTTAACCAAAAACAGAATCTGCCTAGTATTACAATATAGTTTTATATACTTAATTTTAATTAGTTTGATTTAGAATTTGGTTTTATTTGTTTATTAGGTCCTGTTAGTAATGTTTTATTTGTTTATTAATGTTTTATTTGTTTATAGAGGGTATTGAATGAGACTATCAACATGAGTGAGGACGAGCTCCGATTGAGTTATTTTCATAGGTGTTGGAAAGGTATCGGGAAAACGAGATGATAGAACTTCTAATTTTCACGACCAGGTACATTTTGCACACGCACACACACGCGCGAGAACACACACGGCAAATATCATGCCCATAAAAGGCCATGTATGCCCTCAAAAATAGATCGCCAGATGGAGAAAACCAACGATTTTCAGTTACAACTCCAAATCCCATGGGCCAACCCATCCGTATGGTCTTCAGAACTATGCGCCTCGACCATGGATTGGATACAAAATGGTGTTAGGCACATATTAGAGAAGAAACAGTGAATAGAGGAAACACAAAATTCACCCTATAGAAGGTATTCAATGAGACTATCAACGTGAGTCAGGACGAGCTCCGATTGAGTAATTTTCATAGGTGTTGGAAAGGTATCGGGAAAATGAGATGATAGAACTTCTAATTTTCACGACCTCGTACATTTTGCAGCACACACACGCGCGAGCACGCACACGGGAAATATCATGCTCATAAATGGCCGTCTGTACCCTCAAAAATGGATCGCCAGATGGAGAAAACCAACGATTTCACAGTTACAACTCCAAAACCCGTGGGCCAACCCATCCGTATGGTCTTTAGAACTATGCGCCTCGACCATGGATTGGATACAACATGGTGTTAGGCTCATATTAGAGAAGAAACAGTGAATAGAGGAAAGACAAAATTCACCCTATAGAGGGTATTCAACTAGACTATCAACGTGAGTCTGGACGAGCTCCGATTGAGTAATTTTCATAGGTGTTGGAAAGGTATCGGGAAAACGAGATGATAGAACTTCTAATTTTCACGACCTCGTACATTTTGCAGCACACACACGCGCGAGCACGCACACGGGAAATATCATGCTCATAAATGGCCGTCTATACCCTCAAAAATGGATCGCCAGATGGAGAAAACCAACGATTTCACAGTTACAACTCCAAAACCCGTGGGCCAACCCATCCGTATGGTCTTCAGAACTATGCGCCTCGACCATGGATTGGATACAACATGGTGTTAGGCTCATATTAGAGAAGAAACAGTGAATAGAGGAAAGACAAAATTCACCCTATAGAGGGTATTCAACTAGACTATCAACGTGAGTCTGGACGAGCTCCGATTGAGTAATTTTCATAGGTGTTGGAAAGGTATCGGGAAAACGAGATGATAGAACTTCTAATTTTCACAACCTGGAACATTTTGCAAACAGACACACACGCGCGAGCACGCACACTCGAAATATCTTGCCTATAAAAGGTCGTCTATGACCTCAAAAACGGATCGCCAGATGTTGAAAACCAATGATTTCGCGGTTACAACTCCAAATCCCATGGGCCAACCCATTTGTATGGTCTTCGGAACTATGCGCCTCGACTGTGGATTGGATACAACATGGTGTTAGGCTCATATTAGGGAAGAAACAGTGAAAAGAGGAAAGAAAAAATTTACCCTATAGAGGGTATTCAACGAGACTACCAACATGAGTCAAGACGAGCTCCGATTGAGTAATTTTCATAGGTGTTGGAAAGGTATTGGGAAAACGAGATGATAGACCTTATAATTTTCATGACCTGGAACATTTTGCACATGCACACGCACGCGCGAGTGCGCACACGGGAAATATGTTGCCCATAAAAGGCCATCTATGACTTCAAAAACGGATCGCCAGATGGAGAAAACCAATGATTTCGCGGTTACAACTCCAAATCCCATGGGCCAACCCAACCGTATGGTCTTCAGAACTATGCGCCTCAACCATGGATTCGATACAACATGGTGTTAGGCTCAAATTAGAGAAGAAACAGCGAATAGAGAAAACACAAAATTCACCCTATAGAGGGAATTCAATGAGACTATCAACGTGAGTCAGGACGAGCTGCGATTGAGTAATTTTCATAGGTGTTGGAAAGGTATCGAGAAAACGAGATGATAGAACTTCTAATTTTCACGACCTGGTACATTTTGCACATGCACACACATGCGCGATTACGCACACGGGAAATATGATGCCCATAAAAGGCCGTCTATGCCCTCAAAAATGGATCGCCAGATGGAGAAAACCAACGATTTCGCAGTTACAACTCCAAATCCCATGGGCCAACCCATCCGTATGGTCTTCAGAACTATGCGCCTCGACCATGGATTCGATACAACATGGTGTTACGCCCATATTAGAGAAGAAACAGTGAATAGAGGAAACACAAAATTCACCCTATAGAGGGTATTCAATGAGACTATCAACGTGAGTCAGGACGAGCTCCGATTGAGTAATTTTCATAGGTGTTGGAAAGGTATCGGGAAAACGAGATGATAGAACTTCTAATTTTCACGACCTCGTACATTTTGCAGCACACACACGCGCGAGCACGCACACGGGAAATATAATGCTCATAAATGGCCGTCTATACCCTCAAAAATGGATCGCCAGATGGAGAAAACCAACGATTTCACAGTTACAACTCCAAAACCCGTGGGCCAACCCATCCGTATGGTCTTCAGAACTATGCGCCTCGACCATGGATTGGATACAACATGGTGTTAGGCTCATATTAGAGAAGAAACAGTGAATAGAGGAAAGACAAAATTCACCCTATAGAGGGTATTCAACTAGACTATCAACGTGAGTCTGGACGAGCTCCGATTGAGTAATTTTCATAGGTGTTGGAAAGGTATCGGGAAAACGAGATGATAGAACTTCTAATTTTCACGACCTCGTACATTTTGCAGCACACACGCGCGCGGGCACGCACACGGGAAATATCATGCTCATAAATGGCCGTCTATACCCTCAAAAATGGATCGCCAGATGGAGAAAACCAACGATTTCACAGTTACAACTCCAAAACCCGTGGGCCAACCCATCCGTATGGTCTTCAGAACTATGCGCCTCGACCATGGATTGGATACAACATGGTGTTAGGCTCATATTAGAGAAGAAACAGTGAATAGAGGAAAGACAAAATTCACCCTATAGAGGGTATTCAACTAGACTATCAACGTGAGTCTGGACGAGCTCCGATTGAGTAATTTTCATAGGTGTTGGAAAGGTATCGGGAAAACGAGATGATAGAACTTCTAATTTTCACGACCTGGAACATTTTGCAAACAGACACACACGCGCGAGCACGCACACTGGAAATATCTTGCCTATAAAAGGTCGTCTATGACCTCAAAAACGGATCGCCAGATGAAAACCAATGATTTCGCGGTTACAACTCCAAATCCCATGGGCCAACCCATTTGTATGGTCTTCGGAACTATGCGCCTCGACTGTGGATTGGATACAACATGGTGTTAGGCTCATATTAGGGAAGAAACAGTGAAAAGAGGAAAGAAAAAATTTACCCTATAGAGGGTATTCAACGAGACTACCAACATGAGTCAAGACGAGCTCCGATTGAGTAATTTTGATAGGTGTTGGAAAGGTATTGGGAAAACGAGATGATAGACCTTATAATTTTCATGACCTGGAACATTTTGCACATGCACACGCACGCGCGAGTGCGCACACGGGAAATATGTTGCCCATAAAAGGCCATCTATGACTTCAAAAACGGATCGCCAGATGGAGAAAACCAATGATTTCGCGGTTACAACTCCAAATCCCATGGGCCAACCCAACCGTATGGTCTTCAGAACTATGCGCCTCAACCATGGATTCGATACAACATGGTGTTAGGCTCAAATTAGAGAAGAAACAGTGAATAGAGAAAACACAAAATTCACCCTATAGAGGGAATTCAATGAGACTATCAACGTGAGTCAGGACGAGCTGCGATTGAGTAATTTTCATAGGTGTTGGAAAGGTATCGAGAAAACGAGATGATAGAACTTCTAATTTTCACGACCTGGTACATTTTGCACATGCACACACATGCGCGATTACGCACACGGGAAATATGATGCCCATAAAAGGCCGTCTATGCCCTAAAAAATGGATCGCCAGATGGAGAAAACCAACGATTTCGCAGTTACAACTCCAAATCCCATGGGCCAACCCATCCGTATGGTCTTCAGAACTATGCGCCTCGACCATGGATTCGATACAACATGGTGTTACGCCCATATTCGAGAAGAAACTGTGAATAGAGGAAACACAAAATTCACCCTATAGAGGGTATTCAATGAGACTATCAACGTGAGTCAGGACGAGCTCCGATTGAGTAATTTTCATAGGTGTTGGAAAGGTATCGGGAAAACGAGATGATAGAACTTCTAATTTTCACGACCTCGTACATTTTGCAGCACACACACGCGCGAGCACGCACACGGGAAATATAATGCTCATAAATGGCCGTCTATACCCTCAAAAATGGATCGCCAGATGGAGAAAACCAACGATTTCACAGTTACAACTCCAAAACCCGTGGGCCAACCCATCCGTATGGTCTTCAGAACTATGCGCCTCGACCATGGATTGGATACAACATGGTGTTAGGCTCATATTAGAGAAGAAACAGTGAATAGAGGAAAGACAAAATTCACCCTATAGAGGGTATTCAACTAGACTATCAACGTGAGTCTGGACGAGCTCCGATTGAGTAATTTTCATAGGTGTTGGAAAGGTATCGGGAAAACGAGATGATAGAACTTCTAATTTTCACGACCTCGTACATTTTGCAGCACACACACGCGCGAGCACGCACACGGGAAATATCATGCTCATAAATGGCCGTCTATACCCTCAAAAATGGATCGCCAGATGGAGAAAACCAACGATTTCACAGTTACAACTCCAAAACCCGTGGGCCAACCCATCCGTATGGTCTTCAGAACTATGCGCCTCGACCATGGATTGGATACAACATGGTGTTAGGCTCATATTAGAGAAGAAACAGTGAATAGAGGAAAGACAAAATTCACCCTATAGAGGGTATTCAACTAGACTATCAACGTGAGTCTGGACGAGCTCCGATTGAGTAATTTTCATAGGTGTTGGAAAGGTATCGGGAAAACGAGATGATAGAACTTCTAATTTTCACGACCTGGAACATTTTGCAAACAGACACACACGCGCGAGCACGCACACTGGAAATATCTTGCCTATAAAAGGTCGTCTATGACCTCAAAAACGGATCGCCAGATGAAAACCAATGATTTCGCGGTTACAACTCCAAATCCCATGGGCCAACCCATTTGTATGGTCTTCGGAACTATGCGCCTCGACTGTGGATTGGATACAACATGGTGTTAGGCTCATATTAGGGAAGAAACAGTGAAAAGAGGACAGAAAAAATTTACCCTATAGAGGGTATTCAACGAGACTACCAACATGAGTCAAGACGAGCTCCGATTGAGTAATTTTGATAGGTGTTGGAAAGGTATTGGGAAAACGAGATGATAGACCTTATAATTTTCATGACCTGGAACATTTTGCACATGCACACGCACGCGCGAGTGCGCACACGGGAAATATGTTGCCCATAAAAGGCCATCTATGACTTCAAAAACGGATCGCCAGATGGAGAAAACCAATGATTTCGCGGTTACAACTCCAAATCCCATGGGCCAACCCAACCGTATGGTCTTCAGAACTATGCGCCTCAACCATGGATTCGATACAACATGGTGTTAGGCTCAAATTAGAGAAGAAACAGTGAATAGAGAAAACACAAAATTCACCCTATAGAGGGAATTCAATGAGACTATCAACGTGAGTCAGGACGAGCTGCGATTGAGTAATTTTCATAGGTGTTGGAAAGGTATCGAGAAAACGAGATGATAGAACTTCTAATTTTCACGACCTGGTACATTTTGCACATGCACACACATGCGCGATTACGCACACGGGAAATATGATGCCCATAAAAGGCCGTCTATGCCCTCAAAAATGGATCGCCAGATGGAGAAAACCAACGATTTCGCAGTTACAACTCCAAATCCCATGGGCCAACCCATCCGTATGGTCTTCAGAACTATGCGCCTCGACCATGGACTCGATACAACAGGGTGTTACGCCCATATTCGAGAAGAAACAGTGAATAGAGGAAACACAAAATTCACCCTATAGAGGGTATTCAATGAGACTATCAACGTGAGTCAGGACGAGCTCCGATTGAGTAATTTTCATAGGTGTTGGAAAGGTATCAAGAAAACGAGATGATAGAACTTCTAATTTTGAAGACCTGGAACATTTTGCGCATGCGCACACACGCGCGAGCACGCACACGAGAAATATCTTGCCCATAAAAGGCCGTCTATGCCCTCAAAACGGACCGCCAGATGGAGAAAACCAATGATTTCGTAGTTACCACTCCAAATCCCATGGGCCAACCCATCTGTATGGTCTTCAGAACTATGCGCCTCGACCGTGCATTGGATACAAACATGGTGTTAGGCTCATATTAGGGAAGATAGAGTGAACAGAGGAAAGACAAAATTCACCCTATAGAGGGTATTCAACAAGACTATCAACGTGAGTCAGGACGAGCTCCGATTGAGTAATTTTCCTAGCTGTTGGAAAGGTATTAGGAAAACGAGATGATAGAACTTATAATTTTCACGACCTGGAACATTTTGCCCACGCACACGCACGCGCGAGCACGCACATGGGAAATATATTGCCCATAAAAGGCCGTCTATGACTTCAAAAACGGATCGCCACATGGAGAAAACAATGATTTTGCGGTTACAACTCCAAATCCCATGGGCCAACCCATCCGTATGGTCTTCAGAACTATGCGCCTCAACCATGGATTCGATACAACATGGTGTTAGGCTGAAATTAGAGAAGAAACAACAACGGAGGAAAGACAAAATTCACCCTACAGAGGGAATTCAATGAGACTATCAACGTGAGTCAGGACGAGCTGCGATTGAGTAATTTTCATAGGTGTTGGAAAGGTATCGAGAAAACGAGATGATAGAACTTCTAATTTTCACGACCTGGTACATTTTGCAGATGCACACACACGCGCGATTACGCACACGGGAAATATCATGCCCATAAAAGGCCGTCTATGCCCTCAAAAATGGATCGCCAGCTGGAGAAAACCAACGATTTCGCAGTTACAACTCCAAATCCCATGGGCCAACCCATCCGTATGGTGTTCAGAACTACGTGCCTCGACCATGGATTCGATACAACATGGTGTTACGCCCATATTAGAGAAGAAACATTGAATAGAGGAAAGACAAAATTCACCCTATAGAGGGTATTCAATGAGACTATCAATGTGAGTCAGGACGAGCTCCGATTGAGTAATTTTCATAGGTGTTGGAAAGGTATCAAGAAAACGAGATGATAGAACTTCTAATTTTGAAGACCTGGAACATTTTGCGCATGCACACACACGCGCGAGCACGCACACGAGAAATATCTTGCCCATAAAAGGCCGTCTATGCCCTCAAAACGGACCGCCAGATGGAGAAAACCAATGATTTCGTAGTTACCACTCCAAATCCCATGGGCCAACCCATCTGTATGGTCTTCAGAACTATGCGCCTCGACCGTGCATTGGATACAAACATGGTGTTAGGCTCATATTAGGGAAGATAGAGTGAACAGAGGAAAGACAAAATTCACCCTATAGAGGGTATTCAACAAGACTATCAACGTGAGTTAGGACGAGCTCCGATTGAGTAATTTTCCTAGCTGTTGGAAAGGTATTAGGAAAACGAGATGATAGAACTTATAATTTTCACGACCTGGAACATTTTGCCCACGCACACGCACGCGCGAGCACGCACACGGGAAATATATTGCCCATAAAAGGCCGTCTATGACTTCAAAAACGGATCGCCACATGGAGAAAACCAATGATTTCGCGGTTACAACTCCAAATCCCATGGGCCAACCCATCCGTATGGTCTTCAGAACTATGCGCCTCAACCATGGATTCGATACAACATGGTGTTAGGCTGAAATTAGAGAAGAAACAACAATGGTGGAAAGACAAAATGCACCCTATAGAGGGAATTCAATGAGACTATCAACGTGAGTTAGGACGAGCTACGATTGAGTAATTTTCATAGGTGTTGGAAAGGTATCGAGAAAACGAGATGATAGAACTTCTAATTTTCACGACCTGGTACATTTTGCAGATGCACACACACGCGCGATTACGCACACGGGAAATATCATGCCCATAAAAGGCCGTCTATGCCCTCAAAAATGGATCGCCAGTTGGAGAAAACCAACGATTTCGCAGTTACAACTCCAAATCCCATGGGCCAACCCATCCGTATGGTGTTCAGAACTATGCGCCTCGACCATGGATTCGATACAACATGGTGTTACGCCCATATTAGAGAAGAAACATTGAATAGAGGAAAGACAAAATTCACCCTATAGAGGGTATTCAATGAGACTATCAATGTGAGTCAGGACGAGCTCCGATTGAGTAATTTTCATAGGTGTTGGAAAGGTATCAAGAAAACGAGATGATAGAACTTCTAATTTTGAAGACCTGGAACATTTTGCGCATGCACACACACGCGCGAGCACGCACACGAGAAATATCTTGCCCATAAAAGGCCGTCTATGCCCTCAAAACGGACCGCCAGATGGAGAAAACCAATGATTTCGTAGTTACCACTCCAAATCCCATGGGCCAACCCATCTGTATGGTCTTCAGAACTATGCGCCTCGACCGTGCATTGGATACAAACATGGTGTTAGGCTCATAATAGGGAAGATAGAGTGAACACAGGAAAGACAAAATTCACCCTATAGAGGGTATTCAACAAGACTATCAACGTGAGTCAGGACGAGCTCCGATTGAGTAATTTTCATAGCTGTTGGAAAGGTATTAGGAAAACGAGATGATAGAACTTATAATTTTCACGACCTGGAACATTTTGCCCACGCACACGCACGCGCGAGCAGGCACACGGGAAATATATTGCCCATAAAAGGTCGTCTATGACTTCAAAAACGGATCGCCACATGGAGAAAACCAATGATTTCGCGGTTACAACTCCGAATCCCATGGGCCAACCCATTCGTATGGTCTTCAGAACTATGCGCCTCAACCATGGATTCGATACAACATGGTGTTAGGCTGAAATTAGAGAAGAAACAACAACGGAGGAAAGACAAAATTCACCCTATAGAGGGAATTCAATGAGACTATCAACGTGAGTCAGGATGAGCTACGATTGAGTAATTTTCATAGGTGTTGGAAAGGTATCGAGAAAACGAGATGATAGAACTTCTAATTTTCACGACCTGGTACATTTTGCAGATGCACACACACGCGCGATTACGCACACGGGAAATATCATGCCCATAAAAGGCCGTCTATGCCCTCAAAAATGGATCGCTAGATGGAGAAAACCAACGATTTCGCAATTACAACTCCAAATCCCATGGGCCAACCCATCCGTATGGTCTTCAAAACTATGCGCCTCGACCATGGATTTGATACAACATGGTGTTAGGCCCATATTAGGGCAGAAGCAGTGAATAGAGGAAAGACAAAATTCACCCTATAGAGGGTATTCAATGAGACTATCAACGTGAGTCAGGACAAGCTCCGATTGAGTAATTTTCATAGGTGTTGGAAAGGTATCAAGGAAACGAGATGATAGAACTTCTAATTTTGAAGACCTGGAACATTTTGCACATGCACACACACGCGGGAGCACGCACACGAGAAATATCTTGCCCATAATAGGTTGTCTATGCCCTCAAAAATGGATCGCCAAATGGAGAAAACCAACGATTTCGCGGTTACAACTCCAAATCCCATGGGCCAACCCATCTATATGGTCTTCAGAACTATGCGCCTTGACCGTGGATTCGATACAACATGGTGTTAGGCTCATATTAGGGAAGATAGAGTGAACAGAAGAAAGACAAAATTCACTCTATAGAGGGTATTCACCGAGACTATCAACATGAGTCAAGACGAGCTCCGATTGAGTAATGTTCATAGGTGTTGGAAAGGTATTGGGAATACGAGATGATAGAACTTATAATTTTAACGACCTGGAACATTTTGACGACGCACACGCACGCGCGAGCACGCACACAGGAAATATGTTGCCCATAAAAGGCCGTCTATGACTTCAAAAACGGATCGCCAGATGGAGAATACCAATGATTTCGCGGTTACAACTCCAAACCCCATGGGCCAACCCATCCGTATGGTCTTCAGAACTATGCGCCTCAACAATGGATTGGATACAACATGGTGTTAGGCTCAAATTAGAGAAGAAACAACGAATAGAGGAAAGACAAAATTCACCCTATAGAGGGAATTCAAAGAGACTATCAACGTGAGTCAGGACGAGCTCCGATTGAGTAATTTTCATAGGTGTTGGAAAGGTATCGAGAAAACGAGATGATAGAACTTCTAATTTTCACGACCTGGTACATTTTGCACGCGCACACACACACGCGATTACGCACACGGGAAATATCATGCCCATAAAAGGCCGTCTATGCCCTCAAAAATGGATCGCTAGATGGAGAAAACCAACGACTTCGTAGTTACATCTCCAAATCCCATGGGCCAACCCATCCGTACGGTCTTCAGAACTATGCGCCTCGACCATGGATTCGATACAACATGGTGTTAGGCCCATATTAGAGAAGAAATAGTGAATAGAGGAAAGACAAAATTCGCCCTATAGAGGGTATTCAATGAGACTATCAACATAAGTCAGGACGAGCTCCGATTGAGTAATTTTCTTAGGTGTTGGAAAGGTATCGAGAAAACGAGATGATAGAATTTCCAGTTTTCAAGACCTGGAACATTTTGCGCACGCAAACACACTCGCGAGCACACACACGAGAAATATCTTGCCCATAAAAGTCCGTCTATGCCCTCAAAACGGACAGCCAGATGGCGAAAACCAATGATTTCGTAGTTACCACTCCAAATCCCATGGGCCAACCCATCTGTATGGTCTTCAGAACTATGCGCTTTGACCGTGGATTGGACACCAACAGGGTGTTAGGCTCATATTAGGGAAGATAGAGTGAACAGAGGAAATACAAAATTCAGCTTATACAGGGTATTCAACGAGACTATCAACGTGAGTCAGGACGAGATCCGATTGAGTAATTTTAATAGGTGTTGGAAAGGTATTGGGAAAGCGAGATGATAGAACTTATAATTTTAACGACCTGGAACATTTTGACGACGCACACGCACGCGCGAGCACGCACACGGGAAATATATTGCCCATAAAAGGCCGCCTATGACTTCAAAAACGGATCACCAGATGGAGAAAACCAATGATTTCGCGGTTACAACTCCAAACCCCATGGGCCAACCCATCCGTATGGTCTTCAGAACTATGCGCCTCAACCATGGATTGGATACAGCATGGTGTTAGGCTCAAATTAGAGAAGAAACAACGAATAGAGGAAAGACAAAATTCACCCTATAGAGGGTATTCAATGAGACTATCAACTTGAGTCAGGACGAGCTCCAATTGAGTAATTTTCATAGGTGTTGGAAAGGTATCGGGAAAACGAGATGATAGAACTTCTAATTTTCACGACTAGGTACATTTTGCACATGCGCGAGCACGCACATGAGAAATATCATGCCCAGAAAAGGCAGTCTATGCCCTCAAAAATCGATCGCCAGATGGAGAAAACCAACGATTTCGCAGTTACAACTCCAAATCCCATGGGCCAACACATCCGTATGGTCTTCAAAACTATGCACGTCGACCATGGATTGGATACAACATGGTGTTAGGCTCATATTAGAGAAGAAAAAGTGAATAGAGGAAAGAAAAAAGTCACCCTATAGAGGGTATTCAATGAGACTATCAACGTGAGTCGGGACGAGCTTCGATTGAGTAATTTTCATAGGTGTTGGAAAGGTATCGGGAAAACGAGATGATAGAACTTCTAATTTTCACGACCAGGTAAATTTTGCACATGCATACACTCGCGCGAGCACGCACACGGGAAATATCATGCCTATAAAAGGCCGTCTATGCCCTCAAAAATGGATCGCCAGATGGAGAAAACCAACGATTTCGCAGTTACAACTCCAAATCCCATGGGCCAACCCATCCATATGGTCTTCAAAATTAAGCGCCTCGACCCTGGATTGGGTACAACATGGTGTTAGGCTCATATTAGAGAATAAATAGTGAATAGAGGAAAGACAAAATTCACACTATAGAGGGTATTCAACTAGACTATCAACGTGAGTCTGGACGAGCTCCGATTGAGTAATTTTCATAGGTGTTGGAAAGGTATCGGGAAAACGAGATGATAGAACTTCTAATTTTCACAACCTGGAACATTTTGCAAACAGACACACACGCGCGAGCACGCACACTGGAAATATCTTGCCTATAAAAGGTCGTCTATGACCTCAAAAACGGATTGCCAGATGTTGAAAACCAATGATTTCGCAGTTACAACTCCCATGGGCCAACCCATTTGTATGGTCTTCGGAACTATGCGCCTCGACCGTGGAGTGTATACAACATGGTGTTATGCTCATATTAGGGAAGAAACAGTGAAAAGAGGAAAGACAAAATTTACCCTATAGAGGGTATTCAACGAGACTAGCAACATGAGTCAAGACGAGCTCCGATTGAGTAATTTTCGTAGGTGTTGGAAAGGTATTGGGAAAACGAGATGATAGACCTTATAATTTTCATGACCTGGAACATTTTGCACATGCACACGCACGTGCGAGCGCGTACACGGGAAATATGTTGCCCATAAAAGGCCATCTATGACTTCAAAAACGGATCGCCAGATGGAGAAAACCAATGATTTCGCGGTTACAACTCCAAATCGCATGGGCCAACCCAACCGTATGGTCTTCAGAACTATGCGCCTCAACCATGGATTCGTACAACATGGTGTTAGGCTCAAATTAGAGAAGAAACAGTGAATAGAGAAAACACAAAATTCACCCTATAGAGGGAATTCAATGAGACTATCAACGTGAGTCAGGACGAGCTGCGATTGAGTAATTTTCATAGGTGTTGGAAAGGTATCGAGAAAACGAGATGATAGAACTTCTAATTTTCACGACCTGGTACATTTTGCACATGCACACACATGCGCGATTACGCACACGGGAAATATCATGGCCATAAAAGGCCGTCTATGCCCTCAAAAATGGATCGCCAGATGGAGAAAACCAACGATTTCGCAGTTACAACTCCAAATCCCATGGGCCAACCCATCCGTATGGTCTTCAGAACTATGCGCCTCGACCATGGATTCGATAAAACATGGTGTTACGCCCATATTAGAGAAGAAACATTGAATAGAGGAAACACAAAATTCACCCTATAGAGGGTATTCAATGAAACTATCAACGTGAGTCAGGACGAGCTCCGATTGAGTAATTTTCATAGGTGTTGGAAAGGTATCAAGAAAACGAGATGATAGAACTTCTAATTTTGAAGACCTGGAACATTTTGCGCATGCACACACACGCGCGAGCATGCACACGAGAAATATCTTGCCCATAAAAGGCCGTCTATGCCCTCAAAACGGACCGCCAGATGGAGAAAACCAATGATTTCGTAGTTACCACTCCAAATCCCATTCGGCCAACCCATCTGTATGGTCTTCAGAACTATGCGCCTCGACCGTGCATTGGATACAAACATGGTGTTAGGCTCATATTAGGGAAGATAGAGTGAACAGAGGAAAGACAAAATTCACCCTATAGAGGGTATTCAACAAGACTATCAACGTGAGTCAGGACGAGCTGCGATTGAGTAATTTTCATAGCTGTTGGAAAGGTATTAGGAAAACGAGATGATAGAACTTATAATTTTCACGACTTGGAACATTTTTCCCACGCACACGCACGCGCGAGCACGCACACGGGAAATATATTGCCCATAAAAGGCCGTCTATGACTTCAAAAATGGATCGCCACATGGAGAAAACCAATGATTTTGCTGTTACAACTCCGAATCCCATGGGCCAACCCATCCGTATGGTCTTCAGAACTATGCACCTCAACCATGGATTCGATACAACATTGTGTTAGGCTGAAATTAGAGAAGAAAGAACAACGGAGGAAAGACAAAATTCACCCTTTAGAGGGAATTCAATGAGACTATCAACGTGAGTCAGGACGAGCTGCGATTGAGTAATTTTCATAGGTGTTGGAAAGGTATCGAGAAAACGAGATGATAGAACTTCTAATTTTCACGACCTGGTACATTTTGCAGATGCACACGGACGCGCGATTACGTACACGGGAAATATCATGCCCATAAAAGGCCGTCTATGCCCTCAAAAATGGATCGCCAGCTGGAGAAAACCAACGATTTCGCAGTTACAACTCCAAATCCCATGGGCCAAGCCATCCGTATGGTGTTCAGAACTATGCGCCTCGACCATGGATTGGATACAACATGGTGTTACACCCATATTAGAGAAGAAACATTGAATAGAGGAAAGCCAAAATTCACCCTATAGAGGGTATTCAAAGAGACTATCAGTGTGAGTCAGGACGAGCTCCGATTGAGTAATTTTCATAGGTGTTGGAAAGGTATCAAGAAAACGAGATGATAGAACTTCTAATTTTGAAGACCTGGAACATTTTGCGCATGCACACACACGCGCGAGCACGCACACGAGAAATATCTTGCCCATAAAAGGCCGTCTATGCCCTCAAAACGGACCGCCAGATGGAGAAAACCAATGATTTCGTAGTTACCACTCCAAATCCCATGGGCCAACCCATCTGTATGGTCTTCAGAACTATGCGCCTCGACCGTGCATTGGATACAAACATGGTGTTAGGCTCATATTAGGGAAGATAGAGTGAACAGAGGAAAGACAAAATTCACCCTATAGAGGGTATTCAACAAGACTATCAACGTGAGTCAGGACGAGCTCCGATTGAGTAATGTTCAT
Source organism: Hordeum marinum (assembly GCA_022496015.1). Taxonomy (NCBI): domain Eukaryota; kingdom Viridiplantae; phylum Streptophyta; class Magnoliopsida; order Poales; family Poaceae; genus Hordeum; species Hordeum marinum. The sequence goes on from CM039672.1 coordinate 143,193,644, forward strand.
AGCTGTTGGAAAGGTATTAGGAAAACGAGATGATAGAACTTATAATTTTCACGACCTGGAACATTTTGCCCACGCACACGCACGCGCGAGCACGCACACGGGAAATATATTGCCCATAAAAGGCCGTCTATGACTTCAAAAACGGATCGCCACATGGAGAAAACCAATGATTTTGCTGTTACAACTCCGAATCCCATGGGCCAACCCATCCGTATGGTCTTCAGAACTATGCGCCTCAACCATGGATTCGATACAACATTGTGTTAGGCTGAAATTAGAGAAGAAAGAACAACGGAGGAAAGACAAAATTCACCCTATAGAGGGAATTCAATGAGACTATCAACGTGAGTCAGGACGAGCTGCGATTGAGTAATTTTCATAGGTGTTGGAAAGGTATCGAGAAAACGAGATGATAGAACTTCTAATTTTCACGACCTGGTACATTTTGCAGATGCACACACACGCGTGATTACGCACACGGGAAATATCATGCCCATAAAAGGCCGTCTATGCCCTCAAAAATGGATCGCCAGATGGAGAAAACCAACGATTTCGTAGTTACAACTCCAAATCCCATGGGCCAACCCATCCGTATGGTCTTCAAAACTATGCGCCTCGACCATGGATTCGATACAACATGGTGTTAGGCCCATATTAGGGAAGAAACAGTGAATAGAGGAAAGACAAAATTCACCCTATAGAGGGTATTCAATGAGACTATCAACGTGAGTCAGGACAAGCTCCGATTGAGTAATTTTCATAGGTGTTGGAAAGGTATCAAGGAAACGAGATGATAGAACTTCTAATTTTGAAGACCTGGAACATTTTGCGCATGCACACACACGCGGGAGCACGCACACGAGAAATATCTTGCCCATAATAGGCTGTCTATGCCCTCAAAAATGGATCGCCAAATGGAGAAAACCAACGATTTCGCGGTTACAACTCCAAATCCCATGGGCCAACCCATCTGTATGGTCTTCAGAACTATGCGCCTCGACCGTGGATTCGATACAACATGGTGTTAGGCTCATATTAGGGAAGATAGAGTGAACAGAAGAAAGACAAAATTCACCCTATAGAGGGTATTCACCGAGACTATCAACGTGAGTCAAGACGAGCTCCGATTGATTAATGTTCATAGGTGTTGGAAAGGTATTGGGAATACGAGATGATAGAACTTATAATTTTCATGACCTGGAACATTTTGCACATGCACAAGCACGCGCAAGCATGCACACGGGAAATATGTTGCCCATAAAAGGCCGTCTATGACTTCAAAAATGGATCGCCAGATGGAGAATACCAATGATTTCGCGGTTACAACTCCAAATCCCATGGGCCAACCCAACCGTATGGTCTTCAGAACTATGCGCCTCCACCATTGATTTGATACAACATGGTGTTAGGCTCAAATTAGATAAGAAACAGTGAATAGAGGAAAGACAAAATTCGCCCTATAGAGGGTATTCAATGAGACTATCAACATAAGTCAGGACGAGCTCCGATTGAGTAATTTTCTTAGGTGTTGGAAAGGTATCGAGAAAACGAGATGATAGAACTTCTAGTTTTCAAGACCTGGAACATTTTGCGCACGCAAACACACTCGCGAGCACACACAAGAGAAATATCTTGCCCATAAAAGTCCGTCTATGCCCTCAAAACGGACAGCCAGATGGCGAAAACCAATGATTTCGTAGATACCACTCCAAATCCCATGGGCCAACCCATCTGTATGGTCTTCAGAACTATGCGCTTCGACCGTGGATTGGACACCAACATGGTGTTAGGCTCATATTAGGGAAGATAGAGTGAACAGAGGAAATACAAAATTCAGCCTATAGAGGGTATTCAATGAGACTATCAACGTGAGTCAGGACGAGCTCCGATTGAGTAATTTTAATAGGTGTTGGAAAGGTATTGGGAAAGCGAGATGATAGAACTTATAATTTTAACGACCTGGAACATTTTGACGACGCACACGCACGCGCGAGCACGCACACGGGAAATATATTTCCCATAAAAGGCCGCCTATGACTTCAAAAACGGATCACCAGATGGAGAAAACCAATGATTTCGCCGTTACAACTCCAAACCCCATAGGCCAACCCATCCGTATGGTCTTCAGAACTATGCGCCTCAACCATGGATTGGATACAACATGGTGTTAGGCTCAAATTAGAGGAGAAACAACGAATAGAGGAAAGACAAAATTCACCCTATAGAGGGAATTCAAAGAGACTATCAACGTGAGTCAGGACGAGCTCCGATTGAGTAATTTTCATAGGTGTTGGAAAGGTATCGAGAAAACGAGATGATAGAACTTCTAATTTTCACGACCTGATACATTTTGCACACGCACACACACACGCGATTACGCACACGGGAAATATCATGCCCATAAAAGGCCATCTATGCCCTCAAAAATGGATCGCTAGATGGAGAAAACCAACGACTTCGTAGTTACATCTCCAAATCCCGTGGGCCAACCCATCCGTATGGTCTTCAGAACTATGCGCCTCGACCATGGATTCGATACAACATGGTGTTAGGCCCATATTAGAGAAGAAACAGTGAATAGAGGAAAGACAAAATTCGCCCTATAGAGGGTATTCAATGAGACTATCAACATAAGTCAGGACGAGCTCCGATTGAGTAATTTTCTTAGGTGTTGGAAAGGTATCGAGAAAACGAGATGATAGAACTTCCAGTTTTCAAGACCTGGAACATTTTGCGCACGCAAACACACTCGCGAGCACACACACGAGAAATATCTTGCCCATAAAAGTCCGTCTATGCCCTCAAAACGGACAGCCAGATGGCGAAAACCAATGATTTCGTAGTTACCACTCCAAATCCCATGGGCCAACCCATCTGTATGGTCTTCAGAACTATGCGCTTCGACCGTGGATTGGACACCAACATGGTGTTAGGCTCATATTAGGGAAGATAGAGTGAACAGAGGAAATACAAAATTCAGCCTATAGAGGGTATTCAACGAGACTATCAACGTGAGTCAGGACGAGCTCCGATTGAGTAATTTTAATAGGTGTTGGAAAGGTATTGGGAAAGCGAGATGATAGAACTTATAATTTTAACGACCTGGAACATTTTGACGACACACACGCACGCGCGAGCACGCACACGGGAAATATATTGCCCATAAAAGGCCGCCTATGACTTCAAAAATGGATCACCAGATGGAGAAAACCAATGATTTCGCGGTTACAACTCCAAACCCCATGGGCCAACCCATCCGTATGGTCTTCAGAACTATGCGCCTCAACCATGGATTGGATACAACATGGTGTTAGGCTCAAATTAGAGAAGAAACAACGAATAGAGGAAAGACAAAATTCACCCTATAGAGGGTATTCAATGAGACTATGAACTTGAGTCAGGACGAGCTCCAATTGAGTAATTTTCATAGGTGTTGGAAAGGTATCGGGAAAACGAGATGATAGAACTTCTAATTTTCACGACTAGGTACATTTTGCACATGCGCGAGCACGCACATGAGAAATATCATGCCTAGAAAAGGCCGTCTATGCCCTAAAAAATCGATCGCCAGATGGAGAAAACCAACGATTTCGCAGTTACAACTCCAAATCCCATGGGCCAACACATCCGTATGGTCTTCAAAACTATGCGCCTCGACCATGGATTGGATACAACATGGTGTTAGGCTCATGTTAGAGAAGAAAAAGTGAATAGAGGAAAGACAAAATTCACCCTATAGAGGGTATTCAATGAGACTATCAACGTGAGTCGGGACGAGCTTCGATTGAGTAATTTTCATAGGTGTTGGAAAGGTATCGGGAAAACGAGATGATAGAACTTCTAATTTTGACGACCAAGTAAATTTTGCACATGCATACACTCGCGCGAGCACGCACACGGGAAATATCATGCCTATAAAAGGCCGTCTATGCCCTCAAAAATGGATCGCCAGATGGAGAAAACCAACGATTTCGCAGTTACAACTCCAAATCCCATGGGCCAACCCATCCATATGGTCTTCAAAACTAAGCGCCTCGACCCTGGATTCGATACAACATGGTGTTAGGCCCATATTAGAGAAGAAACAGTGAATAGAGGAAAGACAAAATTCGCCCTATAGAGGGTATTCAATGAGACTATCAACATAAGTCAGGACGAGCTCCGATTGAGTAATTTTCTTAGGTGTTGGAAAGGTATCGAGAAAACGAGATGATAGAACTTCCAGTTTTCAAGACCTGGAACATTTTGCGCACGCAAACACACTCGCGAGCACACACACGAGAAATATCTTGCCCATAAAAGTCCGTCTAGGCCCTCAAAACGGACAGCCAGATGGCGAAAACCAATGATTTCGTAGTTACCACTCCAAATCCCATGGGCCAACCCATCTGTATGGTCTTCAGAACTATGCGCTTCGACCGTGGATTGGACACCAACATGGTTTTAGGCTCATATTAGGGAAGATAGAGTGAACAGAGGAAATACAAAATTCAGCCTATAGAGGGTATTCAACGAGACTATCAACGTGAGTCAGGACGAGCTCCGATTGAGTAATTTTAATAGGTGTTGGAAAGGTATTGGGAAAGCGAGATGATAGAACTTATAATTTTAACGACCTGGAACATTTTGACGATGCACACGCATGCGCGAGCACGCACACGGGAAATATATTGCCCATAAAAGGCCGCCTATGACTTCAAAAACGGATCACCAGATGGAGAAAACCAATGATTTCGCGGTTACAACTCCAAACCCCATGGGCCAACCCATCCGTATGGTCTTCAGAACTATGCGCCTCAACCATGGATTGGATACAACATGGTGTTAGGCTCAAATTAGAGAAGAAACAACGAATAGAGGAAAGACAAAATTCACCCTATAGAGGGTATTCAATGAGACTATCAACTTGAGTCAGGACGAGCTCCAATTGAGTAATTTAAATAGGTGTTGGAAAGGTATCGGGAAAACGAGATGATAGAACTTCTAATTTTCACGACTAGGTACATTTTGCACATGCGGGAGCACGCACATGAGTAATATCATGCCCAGAAAAGGCCGTCTATGCCCTCAAAAATCGATCGCCAGATGGAGAAAACCAACGATTTCGCAGTTACAACTGCAAATCCCATGGGCCAACACATCCGTATGGTCTTCAAAACTATGCGCCTCGACCATGGATTGGATATAACATGGTGTTAGGCTCATATTAGAGAAGAAAAAGTGAATAGAGGAAAGACAAAATTCACCCTATAGAGGGTATTCAATGAGACTATCAACGTGAGTCGGGACGAGCTTCGATTGAGTAATTTTCATAGGTGTTGGAAAGGTATCGGGAAAACGAGATGATAGAACTTCTAATTTTCACGACCAGGTAAATTTTGCACATGCATACACTCGCGCGAGCACGCACACGGGAAATATCATGCCTATAAAAGGCCGTCTATGCCCTCAAAAATGGATCGCCAGATGGAGAAAACCAACGATTTCGTAGTTACAACTCCAAATCCCATGGGCCAACCCATCCATATGGTCTTCAAAACTAAGCGCCTCGACCCTGGATTGGATACAACATGGTGTTAGGCTCATATTAGAGAAGAAAGAGTGAATAGAGAAAAGACAAAATTCACCCTATAGAGGGTATTTAATGAGACTATCAACATAAGTCAGGACGAGCTCCGATTGAGTAATTTTCTTAGGTGTTGGAAAGGTATCGAGAAAACGAGATGATAGAACTTCCAGTTTTCAAGACCTGGAACATTTTGCGCATGCAAACAAACTCGCGAGCACACACACGAGAAATATCTTGCCCATAAAAGTCCGTCTATGCCCTCAAAATGGACAGCCAGATGGCGAAAACCAATGATTTCGTAGTTACCACTCCAAATCCCATGGGCCAACCCATCTGTATGGTCTTCAGAACTATGCGCTTCGACCGTGGATTGGACACCAACATGGTGTTAGGCTCATATTAGGGAAGATAGAGTGAACAGAGGAAATACAAAATTCAGCCTATAGAGGGTATTCAACGAGACTATCAACGTGAGTCAGGACGAGCTCCGATTGAGTAATTTTAATAGGTGTTGGAAAGGTATTGGGAAAGCGAGATGATAGAACTTATAATTTTAACGACCTGGAACATTTTGTCGACACACACGCACGCGCGAGCACGCACACGGGAGATATATTGCCCATAAAAGGCCGCCTATGACTTCAAAAATGGATCACCAGATGGAGAAAACCAATGATTTCGCGGTTACAACTCCAAACCCCATGGGCCAACCCATCCGTATGGTCTTCAGAACTATGCGCCTCAACCATGTATTGGATACAACATGGTGTTAGGCTCAAATTAGAGAAGAAACAACGAATAGAGGAAAGACAAAATTCACCCTATAGAGGGTATTCAATGAGACTATGAACTTGAGTCAGGACGAGCTCCAATTGAGTAAATTTCATAGGTGTTGGAAAGGTATCGGGAAAACGAGATGATAGAACTTCTAATTTTCACGACTAGGTACATTATGCACATGCGCGAGCACGCACATGAGAAATATCATGCCTAGAAAAGGCCGTCTATGCCCTCAAAAATCGATCGCCAGATGGAGAAAACCAACGATTTCGCAGTTACAACTCCAAATCCCATGGGCCAACACATCCGTATGGTCTTCAAAACTATGCGCCTCGACCATGGATTGGATACAACATGGTGTTAGGCTCATATTAGAGAAGAAAAAGTGAATAGAGGAAAGACAAAATTCACCCTATATAGGGTATTCAATGAGACTATCAACGTGAGTCGGGACGAGCTTCGATTGAGTAATTTTCATAGGTGTTGGAAAGGTATCGGGAAAACGAGATGATAGAACTTCTAATTTTGACGACCAAGTAAATTTTGCACATGCATACACTCGCGCGAGCACGCACACGGGAAATATCATGCCTATAAAAGGCCGTCTATGCCCTCAAAAATGGATCGCCAGATGGAGAAAACCAACGATTTCGCAGTTACAACTCCAAATCCCATGGGCCAACCCATCCATATGGTCTTCAAAACTAAGCGCCTCGACCCTGGATTGGATACAACATGGTGTTAGGCTCATATTAGAGAAGAAAGAGTGAATAGAGAAAAGACAAAATTCACCCTATAGAGGGTATTCAATGAGACTATCAACGTGAGTCCGGACGAGCTCCGATTGAGTAATTTTCATAGGTGTTGGAAAGGTATTGGGAAAACGAGATGATAGAACTTATAATTTTCATGACCTGGAACATATTGCACACGCACATGCACATGCGAGCACGCACACGGGAAATATGTTGCCCATAAAAGGCCGTCTATGACTTCAAAAACGGATTGCCAGATGGAGAAAACCAACGATTTTGGAGTTACAACTCCAAATCCCATGGGCCAACCCATCCGTATGGTCTTCAGAACTAGGCGCCTCGACCATGGATTCGATACAACATGGTGTTAGGCTCAAATTAAGGAAGAAACAGTGAATAGAGGAAAGACAAAATTCACCATATAGAGGGTATTCAATGAGATTATCAACGTGAGTCAGGACGAGCTCCGATTGAATAATTATCATAGGTGTTGGAAAGGTATCGGGCAAACGAGATGATAGAACTTCTAATTTTCATGACTAGGTACATTTTGCACACGCACACACACGCGCAGGCACGCACACGGGAAATATCATGCCCATAAAAGGCCGTCTATGCCCTCAAAAATGGCTCGCCAGATGGAGAAAACCAACGATTTCGTAGTTACAACTCCAAATCCCATGGGCCAACCCATCCGTATGGTCTTCAGAACTATGCGCGTCGACCATGGATTGGATACAACATGGTGTTAGGCTCATATTAGAGAAGAAACAGTGAATAGAGGAAAGACAAATTTCACCCTATAGAGGGTATTCAATGAGATTATCAACGTGAGTCAGGACGAGCTCCAATTAAGTAATTATCAACGCACACGGGAAATATCTTGCCTATAAAAGGTCGTCTATGACCTCAAAAAGGGATCGCAAGATTGAAAAAACCAATGATTTCGCGGTTACAACTCCAAATCCCATGGGCCAACCCATCTGTATAGTCTTCAAAACTATGCGCCTCGACCGTGGATTGGATACATCAAGGTGTTAGGCTCATATTGGGGAAGATAGAGTGAACAGAGGAAAGAGAAAATTCACCCTATAGAGGGTATTCAACGAGACTATCACCGTGAGCCCGGACGAGCTCTCATTGAGTAATTTTCATAGGTGTTGGAAACGTATTGGGAAAACGAGATGATAGAACTTATAATTTTCACGACCTGGAACATTTTGCACACGCACACGCACGCGCGAGCACGGACACGGGAAATATGTTGCCCATAAAAGGCCGTCTATGACTTCAAAAACGGATCGCCAGATGGAGAAAACCAATGATTTCGCGGTTACAACTCGAAATCCCATGGGCCAACCCATCCGTATGGTCTTCAGAACTATGCGCCTCGACCATGGATTCGATACAACATGGAGTTAGGCCCATATTAGAGAAGAAACAGTGAATAGAGGAAAGACAAAATTCGCCCTATAGAGGGTATTCAATGAGACTATGAACATAAGTCAGGACGAGCTCCGATATAGTAATTTTCATAGGTGTTGGAAAGGTATCGAGAAAACGAGATGATAGAACTTCTAGTTTTCAAGACCTGGAACATTTTGCGCACGCAAACACACACGCGAGCAAGCACACGAGAAATATCTTGCCACTAAAAGTCCGTCTATGCCCTTAAAACGGACAGCCAGATGGCGAAAACCAATGATTTCGTAGTTACCACTCCAAATCCCATGGGCCATCCCATCTGTATGGTCTTCAGAACTATGCGCTTCGACTGTGGATTGGATACAAACATGGTGTTAGGCTCATATTAGGGCAGATAGAGTGAACAGAGGAAATACAAAATTCAGCCTACAGAGGGTATTTAACGAGACTATCAACGTGAGTCAGGACGAGCTCCGATTGAGTAATTTTAATAGGTGTTGGAAAGGTATTGGGAAAACGAGATGATAGAACTTATAATTTTAACGACCTAGAACATTTTGATGAACCACACGCACGTGCGAGCACGCACACGGGAAATATATAGCCCATAAAAGGCCGGCTATGACTTCAAAAACGGATCACCAGATGGAGAAAACCAATGATTTCGCGGTTACAACTCCAAATCCCATGGGCCAACCCATCCGTATGGTCTTCAGAACTATGCGCCTCAACCATGGATTGGATACAACATGGTGTTAGGCTCATATTAGACAAGAAAAGATGAATAGAGGAAAGACAAAATTCACCCTATATAGGGTATTCAATGAGACTATCAACGTGAGTCGGGACGAGCTTCGATTGAGTAATTTTCATAGGTGTTGGAAAGGTATCGGGAAAACGAGATGATAGAACTTCTAATTTTCACGACCAGGTAAATTTTGCACATGCACACACTCGCGCGAGCACGCACACGGGAAATATCATGCCTATAAAAGGCCATCTATGCCCTCAAAAATGGATCGCCAGATGGAGAAAACCAACGATTTCGCAGTTACAACTCCAAATCCCATGGGCCAACCCATCCATATGGTCTTCAAAACTAAGCGCCTCGACCCTGGATTGGATACAACATGGTGTTACGCTCAGATTAGAGAACAAAGAGTGAATAGAGAAAAGACAAAATTCACCCTATAGAGGGTATTCAATGAGACTATCAACGTGAGTCAGGACGAGCTCCGATTGAGTAATTTTCATAGGTGTTGGAAAGGTGTTGGGAAAACGAGAGGATAGAACTTATAATTTTCATGACCTGGAACATATTGCACACGCACATGCACGTGCGAGCATGCACACGGGAAATATGTTGCCCATAAAAGGTCGTCTATGACTTCAAAAACGGATTGCCAGATGGAGAAAACCAATGATTTCACGGTTACAACTCCAAATCCCATGGGCCAACCCATCCGTATGGTCTTCAGAACAAGGCGCCTCGACCATGGATTCGATACAACATGGCGTTAGGCTCAAATTAGAGAAGAAACAGTGAATAGAGGAAAGGCAAAATTCACCATATAGAGGGTATTCAATGAGACTATCAACGTGAGTCAGGACGAGCTCCGATTGAGTAATTTTCATAGGTGTTGGAAAGGTATCGGGCAAACGAGATGACAGAACTTCTAATTTTCACGACCAGGTACATTTTGCACACGCACACACACGCGCGGGCACGCACACGGGAAATATCATGCCCATAAAAGGCCGTCTATGCCCTCAAAAATGGATCGCCAGATGGAGAAAACCAATGATTTCGTAGTTACAACTCCAAATCCCATGGGCCAACCCATCCGTATGGTCTTTAGAACTATGCGCATCGACCATGGATTGGATACAACATGGTGTTAGGCTCATATTAGAGAAGAAATAGTGAATAGAGGAAAGACAAAATTCACCCTATAGAGGGTATTCAATGAGATTATCAACGTGAGTCAGGACGAGCTCCGATTGAGTAATTTTCATACGTGTTGGAAAGGTATCGGGAAAACCAGATGATAGAACTTCTAATTTTCACGACTTGGAACATTTTGCACATAGACACACACGCGGGATCACTCACACGGGAAATATCTTGCCTATAAAAGGTCGTCTATGACCTCAAAAATGGATCGCAAGATGGAAAAAACCAATGATTTCGCGGTTACAACTCCAAATCCCATGGGCCAACCCATCTGTATGGTCTTCATAACTATGCGCCTCGACCGTGGATTGGATACATCAAGGTGTTAGGCTCATATTAGGGAAGATAGAGTGAACAGAGGAAAGAGAAAATTCACCCTATAGAGGGTATTCAACGAGACTATCACCGTCAGCCAGGACGAGCTCTCATTGAGTAATTTTCATAGGTGTTGGAAACGTATTGGGAAAACAAGATGATAGAACTTATAATTTTCACGACCTCGAACATTTTGCACACGCACACGCACGCGCGAGCACGGACACGGGAAATATGTTGCCCATAAAAGGCCGTCTATGACTTCAAAAACGGATCGCCAGATGGAGAAAACCAATGATTTCGCGGTTACAACTCCAAATACCATGGGCCAACCCATCCGTATGGTCTTCAGAACTATGCGCCTCGACCATGGATTCTATACAACATGGTGTTAGGTCCAAATTACAGAAGAAACAGTGAATAGAGGAAAGACGAAGTTCACCATATAGAGGGTATTCAATGAGACTATCAACGTGAGTCAGGACGTGCTCCGATTGAGTAATTTTCATAGGTGTTGGAAAGGTATCGGGAAAACGAGATGATAGAACTTCTAATTTTCACGACGAGGTGCATTTTGCACATGCACACACACGCGCGAGCACGCACACGGGAAATATCATGCCCATAAAAGGCCGTCTATGCCCTCAAAAATGGATCGCCAGATGGAGAAAACCAACGATTCGGAGTTACAACTCCAAATCCCATGGGCCAACCCATCCGTATGGTCTTCAGAACTATGCGCCTCGACCATGGATTGGATACAACATGGTGTTAGGCTCATATTAGAGAAGAAAGAGTGAATAGAGGAAAGACAAAATTCACCCTATAGAGGGTATTCAATGAGACTATCAACGTGTGTCAGGACGAGCTCCGATTGAGTAATTTTCATAGGTGTTGGAAAGGTATCGGGAAAACGAGATGATAGAACTTATAATTTTCATGACCTGGAACATTTGGCACACGCACACGCACGCGCGAGCACGCAGACGAGAAGTATGTTGCCCATAAAAGGCCGTCTATGACTTAAAAAACTGATCGCCACAAGGAATAAACCAACGATTTCGCGGTTACAACTCCAAATCCCATGGGCCAATCCATTCGTATGGTCTTTAGAACTATGCGCCTCGACCATGGATTCGATACAACATGGTGTTAGGCTCAAATTAGAGAAGAAACAGTGAATAGAGGAAAGACGAAATTCAGCCTATAAAGAGTATTGAAAGAGACTATCAACGTGAGTCAGGACGAGCTCCGATTGAGTAATTTTCATAGGTGTTGGAAAGATATCGGGAAAACGAGATGATAGAACTTCTAATTTTCACTACCTGGAACATATTGCACACACACACACACGCGCGAGCAGGCAGATGGGAAATATCATGCCCATAAAAGGCCGTCTATGACTTCAAAAACGGATCGCCAGATGGAGAAAACCAACGATTCGCGGTTACAATTCCAAATCCCATGGGCCAACCCATCCGTATGGTCTTCAGAACTACGCGCCTCGACCATGGATTCGATACAACATGGTGTTAGGCTCACATTAGAGAAGAAACAGTGAATAGAGGAAAGACGAAATTCAGCCTATAAAGCGTATTGAAAGAGACTATCAACGTGAGTCAGGACGAGCTCCGATTGAGTAATTTTCATAGGTGTTGGAAAGGTATCGGGAAAACGAGATGATAGAACTTCAATTTTCACTACCTGGAACATTTTGCACACACACACACACGCGCGCGAGAACGCACACGGGAAATATCATGCCCATAAAAAGTCGTCTATGCCCTTAAAAATGGATCGCCAGATGGAGAAAACCAACGATTCGCAGTTACAACTCCAAATCCCATGGGCCAACCCATCCGTATGGTCTTCAGAACTATGCGCCTCGACCATGGATTGGATACAACATGGTGTTAGGCTCATATTAGAGAAGAAAGAGTGAATAGAGTAAAGACAAAATTCACCCTATAGAGGGTGTTCAATGAGACTATCAACGTGAGTCAGGACGAGCTCCGATTGAGTAATTTTCAGAGGTGTTGGAAAGGTATCGGGAAAACGAGATGATAGAATATATAATTTTCACGACAAGGTACATTTTGCACATGCACACACACGTGCGAGCAAGCACACGGGATGTAACATCCCAAAATTCCATTTTGGAATGTTATGAATATAGCTATGCATCTATTATCATCATTGCTTGATTGTATGAACTAGTTGAAATGCCTCTTCTGGTTTTCAGAAAGTCCCCTTCTACTTTTCCCTATGTTGCTTCCTCTATTTAAAATTTTTGGTTAAAAGTTCAAATAAGAGAGGAGGAACATGACACTCCACACCAGGGTCTAATTGGTGAATTATTTGAACAAAAATAACCAGGAGTTATTTTGAAAATATTTGCAAAAAGGGTTTAAAAACAATTAGGACATTTCTGAAATAATATTTTTTTCAAAGTGTTCAAATGACAGAATAGAAATGTTCATTAAATAGCATTTATTATTCTGTTAATTTTGATATATAATACCCCTATATTTACAAACGATTTGAATGCTTTAAAAGCTTTTGAATGTCTCCGGAAATTATTAAAAAGAAACGGTAACCGTTTCCGGTATTAAACGGGCCGGCCCACCGGCTTTAAAAGCCGAAACCGTTACCGGTCGGCCGACCGAGCGCAGTAATGCTCCCGCTCTCTCACTGACACCGGGTCCCACCCCGTCCGACCGTTGCCCCGGAACGGTCATCGTCTTCACTCCCCGCGCTCGCCGGATCCGACGCCGGCCGTTACTCCCCCTCACCGGATCTCTCCCCTCTCTCCTCCCCGCACCCCCCCGAGCGCCTATATAAGAGCCCCACGGCCCCGCATCCATTCCCCCCCCCGAGCCCCCTTCTCTCTCTCGCCGAGACGCCGTCGATTGCTCGTCGGAGTTCCACCACCACCGGAAGTCGCCGTCGATCGTAGCCACCACCTCCGACCATCATTCGCCACGCCGTCGCCACCAATCGCCTCCGGAGGACCGTCCCCGTCGCCAGGACCACTTCCCCGTCCTCCCCGACCACCGGAACACCTCGCCGTCGCAATCGCCGCTACCGGACTCGCCGGAGTACCCCGACGCCGGCAACCTCCCTCCGTAAGCCCCCTCGACCGTCCGATCCAAATCCCACGGTCCAGATTAGAACGAACTTAAGTCCGAACCGTTTTCTTCTACCGAACGGTCGCCCGCTCTAATTCACCTACCGAACGCCCCCCTTAGCCAATCGGATCGCGCCACGTAGCCCCCTGACCGACGCAAACTTTTTTTTCATTTTCTGTTTTGTTTTAATTAACAGAATGTTTTCCAATTTTGTTTTGCTTATATCTTTTAATCTGTTTAGAGTTTTGAGTTGATTCTTTTTGCAATAGCTCACAATTTTCATGTAGTTTCACCCTGTACTTTTAAATTTCAAATTTGAACTATGAAATTTGAATTGAATCAAATTTGCTTAAAATCTTCAAATCTGAATAACTAGAGTTTGAAAATAGATTTTGATATGAATCTTTTTGCTACTGTTTGGTATTAGTTAGGACTATCTTCAGGTATAGTTTGAGGATTTTCATGATATATCTGATTACTGTTTTACCCAAAAAAAACAGAATCTGCTTATTATTATAATATAGTTTTATAAACTTAATTTTGATTAGTTTGATTTAGAATTTGGTTTTATTTGTTTATTAGGTTCTGTTAGTAAACATTTAGTGTTTTCACTTACTGTTAATAAAAATATAAATTTGCCTAGTTTAATTTTATTTAACATAGGAATCAAAATTTCTTTTCAATTAGGCTTAATTTGACTAAAACAACTAACTAGTAATAGTTTGTTTTCAAACAAAGTTTTCTATATTTTGTTTCTGTTTTCTAAGACAGATTTAATAGTAAATTATTATTTTTTCTGTCAAGAACATGTTTTGTTAACAAATTATAAGTTTAGTTTTACATTCTTTTGTTAATATAACTATAGTTGATTCATATAGTGTTTATCAAAACTTGTATAAACTTCACTAAACTTTTCCCAACAAGCTTAAATTGATTATTCTGTTTATTAATAAAATATTCTATTGTTTTCCTTGTTGTCAACAATTGTTTTGCTATTTCAAAATAGTTTTATTATGTAGTAGTGTTTTCATCATCCCCTTTGGAAAAACAAAACTTTGTGTGTTTTACTTGCTAGAGACTTTTGTGCATTGTTTGCCTTGTTTGTTTAGTACTTCTTTGCTGAATGTTATGAGTACTTATTTTGGTTGTATGCTTATTTGAGTGCATTGTTTGTTTCGTTAGATTATCCGGAGTGCGAAACTTGTTACCTAGAGTTACTCAAGTACGAAGATCATCAATCAGGCAAGTCACTTTGATCATGTTTTACCCATGTTTTATATGCATTAGTTCTACCATCTCCCCAGTTGCATGCAAGATAGGTTAGTTGGAAACTTGGTTACATAGTAGTAGTATCATGTGGTAGATACCCCTCTCAACCCCTTTGACAACATTGGCCCCGGGAAACGTTGTTTTACCTTTTGCTATGCTATTAGTAGACGGGGTTGGTTGTGTGATTCATGAGAGTTGAGAGAGTTAATAATTTCAAGACCTACATAATGATCAAGATTTCAATACTCCAAGTTTTCAACATACCTCTGGGTGGATGATGGTTGAACGGCGCCCTGGAGAAACCAGTGGTTAGCCTAGGTGATGCTGGAGGTGGCCAGTATTCACGCGGAAAGGTCCACCCAGGCACAAAGGGATGGATGGGTGCTTCAAGACCCAAGGCTTACCTGCACAGCCACAAGTCATTATGGGCTCTGGCTTGGTTGGATATCGTGGTGACCCTGGACAGGCGGTGCTACGAGAGGTAGAAGAACGGTAGGAAAGGATGGGCATCGTCAGAGTCGCAGGGAAACCCTTTGGAAGACCATGTTTTGGTCATCCGTTTCTCAAACACCCTGAAGTGCGAGAAATCAAACGGAGGCGACCAAATCTTGTGGGGAACGTGTGCAAAAACTCTGCAGAGTACTTAAACCTAATCGATTAGCCGTGTCCACGGTTATGGACGACTTGAGCCAAAGGGATTGGAACTTCCGGAACTCTCAACACAAATAATATGATGATGTGGGAATTTAATAATTTTGGGTATGAGAATTGGTTGATGGAATCATCTCATTAATCAACCAACTTAGTAATGCTTTGCTTAGCCCTTTTTCTTAGATGTAGGAAAAATTGGCTTTACGCAAAACTTACCACCCCACCTGCCATATAAGCATATAGACTAGCTGAATTATTTTCACCCCTCTCTTGTGACTTTGCCGGCATACTCCATATGCTGACCTACACGGCTGCAACGTATCATGTTGCAGAGTATTTTTCCGACCAGGAGTGAGGACACGTTCTATGCTCAGTGAGATGCCCTTGGAGTCGGATGGACTCATCTACCTTCGACGCTTCCGCAAGATTTAGATATTCTCATGAGTTGGCCTTTGGCCACTTTATTGTAATTTTTATTGTAATAAAGAACTCGATATGAGATTTCGATTAATATAATGCTGTGTGATTTACCTTTGATATATACATTGATGTACCGTGTGTGTACCAGCATGATCTTGGGATGGTACGGAAACACCGGAGACTTGACCTTCCAGGGTCGGGTCGTTACAGAAATGGTATCAGAGCACACGCTGACCGTAGGACGTAACCTCTAGGATTGGAAAGCCTTAGGATTGTTTCTCTTTGTCTTTAAATATCTTATACTCTCATCTATTCGTTTCTGACTCCTCTCCGATTATTTCAAAATTTATAGATGGCCACCTTCATCCCAGTGTTGATCACAGAGTTTTGCCAGCCTGACGCAACGATGCCCTTTGGTAAGGAGCTGATGAGGATCGTCAAGGACATAAGGATTGCTTTGCCGAGCATCACCGGGATTCCTATCATGTCATTTCCCCAAGATGGACGCTACAGGATCGAGGTGCATATTCCAGGGAAGACCTTTGGGAATCGGAAGGAACCCATAGATCTCAAGTTCGTGGCACCCAGTTGGATACTTGGAAGAGACATGGCCATTCATCGTGCCCTTGGACGTATCCAGGAGGAATACAGAGGTGGAACCATTTCACCAGGACTCAGCATGGTTTGCCGCAGAGATGCCCATGGCAACATCATCACCAATCCCACTGCAGACACCACTATCTCCTATATCCAGACCTTGGAGACTCACATCAGGACTCTGGAGCTTCGAGTTCGTGCTGACACGAAGACTATCAAGAATCTGATGAATCGTGAGCTGGACCTTGAAGCTGATCTGCGAGAGGCCAACTATGAACACGAGCATGAAGTGAAGGACTTCTTAGAGAGGATTGATGAGCAGAATGCACGCATCGCCACTCTGGAGGAGCATCTAGACATGGGAGAAAACCTTCACCCCGAAGGAGACATGGCACCCTTCATCAGCGACGATGAAGACTATGAGGAAAGCACCACCGGAGGACCTACGACTATGCACTTTTGAGGAGAACATTAGTTATGCCCTCCAATGTATCTTTATTTTAGTCGTTAAAGCGTAGGTCGATGTTTAGTTGTCTGAGATTTGTATTTCCGATGTTTGACATTGATTGAATAAATGAATGAGTGTTTCGTGTGATATGTTTGTTGCATTGCATATGGGTAGTGAATTTCTTCCAGACCCTTGTTCTATTCTAATTCTCATCCCTCTGAAAACAGCAAGATGCCTCCACGACGTGAGACCGATTTCACTTTTCCACCGGAACTCACCCAACTCCTTCAGCAACAGAATGCACTGATGCAACTATTGATTCAGAATCAGACCAACAACCAGAACAACAACAACAACCACCATCCACCCCAGACTGACAATCTCACCCGTTTTCTGAGGTTGAACCCTCCAACTTTCTCCAGCAGCACTGAGCCCATTGTGGCAGATGACTGGCTCCGCAAGATGGAGAGAGAACTTGTCACCGCTGGATGCACTGACGCTGAGAAAGTGCGATTTGCCGCACATCAACTGGAAGGACCAGCAGCATCATGGTGGGAGAATTATACCACCACTTATCCTATTGCAGATGTGACTTGGGAGCAGTTCAAGCTTGCTTTCCGCACCGCTCATGTTTCAGCTGGAGCCATGAGTTTAAAGAAGCGCGAGTTTCGCAACTTGCGCCAGGGTAATCGTTCCGTGGCCCAATATGTGGACGACTTCAACACATTGTCACGTTATGCCCCAGGAGATGTGGCCGATGATGCGGCCAAGCAAGAAAAGTTTCTGGAAGGACTCAATGATGAGTTGAGCATACAGCTGGTAGTGGCTAATTTCAACAACTACCAAGAGCTGGTGGATAAGGCACTTATTCTGGAAGGTAAACAGCAGCAGATTGAGAACCGCAAGCGGAAGTACACTCAGGGGAAGTTCAACTCTGGAGCTCATCAGAAGCCTCGTTACTCCCCGTACTCCGGGAATACCGGATCAGGAAATGGTAAGTTTGGAAAGCACACTCATACTGTGCACAACCATGGAGGTCACCATCATGGAGGAAATGGGAATAACCGTCTCAACCATGGTAACTTCAAGAGTGACAATGGGAATGGGAACAACAACCAGCACCGTCAAGTTCCTGCTCAGAAGGATCTGAGTCACATTACCTGTTTCAAGTGCCAGAAGACAGGGCACTATGCTACTGAGTGTCCCCAGAGTAAGCAAGGCACTGGAAACGGCACTAACAACGGCAACTCCACAGCCAAGAAGCCCAATCCGTTTCCCCGTGCTCACGTGAATCACATCAACGTGGAAGAAGTCTATGATCAGCCCGAGACTGTGGTTGGTAAGTTTTTATTGCATTCACGTCCTGTTACAGTACTTTTTGATTCGGGTGCAACTCATTCATTCATATCAAGGGTAGTTGTGGATAAGTATGGTTTGCCCACCAAAACCCTTAGTCAGCCCATTCAGGTTAGTTCTCCAGGAGGTATGATGATGGCAGGGATAGGATGCCATGCCTTGAAACTCAATATAGGGAACCATGTTTTTTCCACCGACCTCATCGTCTTAGAGTCACACGGATTGGATGTAATCCTAGGCATGGATTGGATGACCAAGTATGAAGGAAATCTTGATTGCCCTAGCAAGTCTGTTTCACTCACCACCCCGGAGAACAAGAGGATTAAGTATGTATCCCGACGCACACGTATGAGTGCTCGGTTAAATTCTCTCACAGGAGTTGTTCAGGAGGAAGTACCTGTGGTAAAAGAATTTCCAGATGTATTTCCGGAAGAATTACCAGGAATGCCACCAGATAGGGAGATTGAGTTCTTAATAGAGCTACAGCCAGGGACAGCCCCAATTTCCAAGAGACCCTATCGGATGCCCGCAAATGATCTGTTGGAAATCAAGAAGCAAATTAAGGAGTTATTGGACAAAGGTTATATTCGCCCAAGTTCTTCACCTTGGGGAGCCCCAGTTCTTTTGGTGGAGAAGAAGGATAAATCTTTGAGAATGGTAGTGGACTATCGTGCCTTGAACGAGGTGACTATCAAGAACAAGTACCCTCTACCGATGATTAATGATTTGTTTGATCAGCTCGTAGGAGCCAAAGTATTCTCCAAGATCGATCTTCGATCAGGGTATCACCAGTTGAAAATTCGTGAACAGGATATACCCAAAACAGCTTTCACCACGAGGTATGGCTTGTATGAGTATACGGTCATGTCTTTTGGATTGACTAATGCTCCTGCCTACTTCATGAATTTGATGAACAAAGTATTCATGGAATACCTAGACAAGTTTGTTGTGGTGTTCATCGATGACATTCTGATATTCTCCAAGAACGAGGAAGAGCATAAGCAACATTTGCGTTTAGTTCTGGAAAAGCTAAGAGAGCATCAGTTATATGCCAAGTTCAGCAAATGTGAATTTTGGTTGACGGAAGTCGGATTCCTTGGACATGTTATTTCCGGAGAAGGAATAGCCGTAGACCCCGCTAAGGTTGAAGCCGTCACCGAGTGGAAGTCACCCACCTCAGTTAAGGAGATCCGCAGTTTCCTTGGACTTGCTGGATATTACCGGAGGTTCATTGAAAATTTCTCCAAGGTTGCCAAGCCCATGACAGAGTTGTTGAAGAAAGAATCCAAGTATGTTTGGACTGTGGAATGTGAAGCCAGTTTCCGGGAGTTGAAGGAACGTTTGGTCACAGCCCCAGTGTTGATCTTGCCCGATATTCGGAAGGATTTCCAGGTTTATTGTGATGCTTCACGTCAAGGACTTGGAGGAGTACTTATGCAGGATGGAAAAGTTGTAGCCTATGCTTCCAGACAGCTACGACCTCATGAGTTGAATTATGCCACGCATGACTTGGAGCTAGCAGCCGTAGTGCACGCACTCAAGACTTGGAGACATTTCCTTATCGGAAATAGTTGTGATGTTTACACCGACCATAAGAGCCTGAAGTATATCTTCACGCAGAAAGAGTTGAACCTCAGACAGAGGAGATGGTTAGAGTTAATCAAGGACTATGACATGAGATTACACTACCATCCAGGTAAGGCTAATGTTGTAGCCGATGCCTTGAGTCGGAAAACTTATGTGAACACACTCACAGCTGGAGGATTACCTCAAGAGTTAGTCGATGATCTCAGAGAGCTCAAGCTAGAGATAGTTCCAAGAGGATATGTTGCTACACTGGAAATTCAGTCCACCTTGACCGAAAGAATTCGAGAAGCCCAGAAATCGGACAAGGAGATAGCTGAGATTAAACAGAGAATGAAAGATGGTAAAGCTAAAGGTTTTCGTGAGGATGAACACGGAACTTTGTGGTTTGAGAACCGAATCTATGTGCCCAATGAACCAGAGCTCAGGAAGTTGATACTTCAGGAAGCCCACGATTCACCTTACTCGATACACCCAGGCAATACCAAGATGTATCTGGATTTAAAGGAAAGTTATTGGTGGACAGGTATGAAGAAAGATATTGCAGAGCATGTTGCGATATGTGATGTTTGTCAGCGAGTAAAGGCAGAACATCAGAAACCAGCAGGGTTACTCCAACCTTTGCCGATACCCGAGTGGAAATGGGAAAAACTTGGTATGGATTTCATCACAGGATTGCCCAGGACCCGTTCAGGTTATGATTCCATCTGGGTAGTGGTAGATCGCTTGACCAAGGTAGCACACTTCATTCCAGTAAAGACCACCTATACCAGTGCTAAGCTAGCCAAGATATACATGACCAGGATCGTATGTCTGCATGGAGTTCCGAGGAGTATAGTGTCAGATAGAGGAACACAATTCACTTCAAAGTTTTGGCATCAGTTACATGAGACTTTGGGTACGAGACTGGAGTTTAGTACAGCTTTTCATCCGCAGACAGATGGCCAGACTGAGAGAGTCAATCAGATTCTGGAAGACATGTTGAGAGCTTGTGCGCTAGATTATGGATCTAGTTGGGACGAAAACTTGCCTTACGCAGAATTCTCATACAACAACAGTTATCAGACCAGTCTAAAGATGGCCCCTTTCGAAGCTTTATACGGAAGAAGATGTAGAACACCACTGACGTGGGATGGTGTTGGAGACCGACAACTTTTTGGTCCCGACCTTATCCGAGATTCTGAAGAGAAAGTCAAGTTGATACGTGACAGACTCAAAATAGCTCAATCTCGACAGAAGAGCTATGCTGACAACAAGCGCAAGGAAGTGACGTATGAAGTGGGAGACCGAGCATATCTTCGTGTGTCCCCGCTTCGAGGAACCAAGAGATTTGGTGTTAAAGGAAAATTAGCACCCAGATTCATAGGCCCCTACAAAATTCTTGAACGTAGAGGTGAAGTTGCATACAAACTGGAATTGCCGGAAGGATTATCCGAAGTTCATGATGTGTTCCATGTTTCCCAGCTGAAGAAATGTCATGCTGAGATGGTTGACATCCCTTTGCGAGACACCGTGCCCCTAGAGGCCATACAGCTTGAAAGTGATCTGACTTATGAGGAGAAGCCTGTCAAGATCCTCGAGACATCCAACAGAGTTACCCGCAGCAAGATTATCAAGTTCTGCAAAGTTTTGTGGAGTCACCATACTGAGGAAGAAGCCACCTGGGAACGCGAAGAAGATCTTCGTAGAGACCATCCGCACCTATTTTCTAGCCAACCCGAATCTCGAGGGCGAGATTCATCTTAAGGTGGGTAGGTTTGTAACATCCCAAAATTCCATTTTGGAATGTTATGAATATAGCTATGCATCTATTATCATCATTGCTTGATTGTATGAACTAGTTGAAATGCCTCTTCTGGTTTTCAGAAAGTCCCCTTCTACTTTTCCCTATGTTGCTTCCTCTATTTAAAATTTTTGGTTAAAAGTTCAAATAAGAGAGGAGGAACATGACACTCCACACCAGGGTCTAATTGGTGAATTATTTGAACAAAAATAACCAGGAGTTATTTTGAAAATATTTGCAAAAAGGGTTTAAAAACAATTAGGACATTTCTGAAATAATATTTTTTTCAAAGTGTTCAAATGACAGAATAGAAATGTTCATTAAATAGCATTTATTATTCTGTTAATTTTGATATATAATACCCCTATATTTACAAACGATTTGAATGCTTTAAAAGCTTTTGAATGTCTCCGGAAATTATTAAAAAGAAACGGTAACCGTTTCCGGTATTAAACGGGCCGGCCCACCGGCTTTAAAAGCCGAAACCGTTACCGGTCGGCCGACCGAGCGCAGTAATGCTCCCGCTCTCTCACTGACACCGGGTCCCACCCCGTCCGACCGTTGCCCCGGAACGGTCATCGTCTTCACTCCCCGCGCTCGCCGGATCCGACGCCGGCCGTTACTCCCCCTCACCGGATCTCTCCCCTCTCTCCTCCCCGCACCCCCCCGAGCGCCTATATAAGAGCCCCACTGCCCCGCATCCATTCCCCCCCCGAGCCCCCTTCTCTCTCTCGCCGAGACGCCGTCGATTGCTCGTCGGAGTTCCACCACCACCGGAAGTCGCCGTCGATCGTAGCCACCACCTCCGACCATCATTCGCCACGCCGTCGCCACCAATCGCCTCCGGAGGACCGTCCCCGTCGCCAGGACCACTTCCCCGTCCTCCCCGACCACCGGAACACCTCGCCGTCGCAATCGCCGCTACCGGACTCGCCGGAGTACCCCGACGCCGGCAACCTCCCTCCGTAAGCCCCCTCGACCGTCCGATCCAAATCCCACGGTCCAGATTAGAACGAACTTAAGTCCGAACCGTTTTCTTCTACCGAACGGTCGCCCGCTCTAATTCACCTACCGAACGCCCCCCTTAGCCAATCGGATCGCGCCACGTAGCCCCCTGACCGACGCAAACTTTTTTTCATTTTCTGTTTTGTTTTAATTAACAGAATGTTTTCCAATTTTGTTTTGCTTATATCTTTTAATCTGTTTAGAGTTTTGAGTTGATTCTTTTTGCAATAGCTCACAATTTTCATGTAGTTTCACCCTGTACTTTTAAATTTCAAATTTGAACTATGAAATTTGAATTGAATCAAATTTGCTTAAAATCTTCAAATCTGAATAACTAGAGTTTGAAAATAGATTTTGATATGAATCTTTTTGCTACTGTTTGGTATTAGTTAGGACTATCTTCAGGTATAGTTTGAGGATTTTCATGATATATCTGATTACTGTTTTACCCAAAAAAAACAGAATCTGCTTATTATTATAATATAGTTTTATAAACTTAATTTTGATTAGTTTGATTTAGAATTTGGTTTTATTTGTTTATTAGGTTCTGTTAGTAAACATTTAGTGTTTTCACTTACTGTTAATAAAAATATAAATTTGCCTAGTTTAATTTTATTTAACATAGGAATCAAAATTTCTTTTCAATTAGGCTTAATTTGACTAAAACAACTAACTAGTAATAGTTTGTTTTCAAACAAAGTTTTCTATATTTTGTTTCTGTTTTCTAAGACAGATTTAATAGTAAATTATTTTTTTTTCTGTCAAGAACATGTTTTGTTAACAAATTATAAGTTTAGTTTTACATTCTTTTGTTAATATAACTATAGTTGATTCATATAGTGTTTATCAAAACTTGTATAAACTTCACTAAACTTTTCCCAACAAGCTTAAATTGATTATTCTGTTTATTAATAAAATATTCTATTGTTTTCCTTGTTGTCAACAATTGTTTTGCTATTTCAAAATAGTTTTATTATGTAGTAGTGTTTTCATCATCCCCTTTGGAAAAACAAAACTTTGTGTGTTTTACTTGCTAGAGACTTTTGTGCATTGTTTGCCTTGTTTGTTTAGTACTTCTTTGCTGAATGTTATGAGTACTTATTTTGGTTGTATGCTTATTTGAGTGCATTGTTTGTTTCGTTAGATTATCCGGAGTGCGAAACTTGTTACCTAGAGTTACTCAAGTACGAAGATCATCAATCAGGCAAGTCACTTTGATCATGTTTTACCCATGTTTTATATGCATTAGTTCTACCATCTCCCCAGTTGCATGCAAGATAGGTTAGTTGGAAACTTGGTTACATAGTAGTAGTATCATGTGGTAGATACCCCTCTCAACCCCTTTGACAACATTGGCCCCGGGAAACGTTGTTTTACCTTTTGCTATGCTATTAGTAGACGGGGTTGGTTGTGTGATTCATGAGAGTTGAGAGAGTTAATAATTTCAAGACCTACATAATGATCAAGATTTCAATACTCCAAGTTTTCAACATACCTCTGGGTGGATGATGGTTGAACGGCGCCCTGGAGAAACCAGTGGTTAGCCTAGGTGATGCTGGAGGTGGCCAGTATTCACGCGGAAAGGTCCACCCAGGCACAAAGGGATGGATGGGTGTTTCAAGACCCAAGGCTTACCTGCACAGCCACAAGTCATTATGGGCTCTGGCTTGGTTGGATATCGTGGTGACCCTGGACAGGCGGTGCTACGAGAGGTAGAAGAACGGTAGGAAAGGATGGGCATCGTCAGAGTCGCAGGGAAACCCTTTGGAAGACCATGTTTTGGTCATCCGTTTCTCAAACACCCTGAAGTGCGAGAAATCAAACGGAGGCGACCAAATCTTGTGGGGAACGTGTGCAAAAACTCTGCAGAGTACTTAAACCTAATCGATTAGCCGTGTCCACGGTTATGGACGACTTGAGCCAAAGGGATTGGAACTTCCGGAACTCTCAACACAAATAATATGATGATGTGGGAATTTAATAATTTTGGGTATGAGAATTGGTTGGTGGAATCATCTCATTAATCAACCAACTTAGTAATGCTTTGCTTAGCCCTTTTTCTTGATGTAGGAAAAATTGGCTTTACGCAAAACTTACCACCCCACCTGCCATATAAGCATATAGACTAGCTGAATTATTTTCACCCCTCTCTTGTGACTTTGCCGGCATACTCCATATGCTGACCTACACGGCTGCAACGTATCATGTTGCAGAGTATTTTTCCGACCAGGAGTGAGGACGCGTTCTATGCTCAGTGAGATGCCCTTGGAGTCGGATGGACTCATCTACCTTCGACGCTTCCGCAAGATTTAGATATTCTCATGAGTTGGCCTTTGGCCACTTTATTGTAATTTTTATTGTAATAAAGAACTCGATATGAGATTTCGATTAATATAATGCTGTGTGATTTACCTTTGATATATACATTGATGTACCGTGTGTGTACCAGCATGATCTTGGGATGGTACGGAAACACCGGAGACTTGACCTTCCAGGTCGGGTCGTTACACGGGAAATATCATGCCCATTAAACACCGACTAAGCCCGCAAAAATGGATCGCCAGATGGACAAAACCAACGATTCGCAGTTACAACTCCGAATCCCATGGGCCAACCCATCCGTATGGTCTTCAGAACTATGCACCTCGACCATGGATTGGATACACCATGGTGTTAGGCTCATATTAGAGAAGAAACAGTGAATCGAGGAAAGACAAAATTCACCCTATAGAGGGTATTCAATGAGACTATCAACGTGAGTCAGGACGAGCTCCGATTGAGTAATTTTCATAGGTGTTGGAAAGGTATCGGGAAAACGAGATAATAGAACTCCTAATTTTCACGACCAAGTACATTTTTCACATGCACACATACGCGCGAGCATGCACACGGGAAATATCATGCCCATAAAAGGCCGTCTATGCCCTCAAAAATGGATCGCCAGATGGAGGAAACCAACGATTTTGAAGTTACATCTCCAAATCCCATGGGCCAACCCATCCGTATGGTCTTCAGAACTATGCGCCTCGACCATGGATTGGATACAACATGGTGTTAGGCTCATATTAGAGAAGAAACAGTGAATAGAGGAAAGACAAAATTCACCCTATACAGGGTGTTCAATGGGACTATCAACGTGAGTCAGGACGAGCTCCGATTGAGTAATTTTCATAGGTGTTGGAAAGGTATCGGGAAAACGAGATGATAGAACTGATAATTTTCATGACCTGGAACATTTGGCACACGCACACGCACGCGCGAGCACGCAGACGGGAAGTATGTTGCCCATAAAAGGCCGTCTATGACTTCAAAAACTGATCGCCACAAGGAATAAACCAATGATTTCGCGGTTACAACTCCAAATCCCATGGGCCAATCCATTCGGATGGTCTTTAGAACTATGCGCCTCGACCATGGATTCGATATAACATGGTGTTAGCCTCAAATTAGAGAAGAAACAGTGAATAGAGGAAAGACAAAATGCACCCTATGGAGGGTATTCAATGAGACTATCAACGTGTGTCAGGACAAGCTCCGATTGAGTAATTTTCATAGGTGTTGGAAAGGTATCGGGAAAACGAGATGATAGAACTTATAATTTTCATGACCTGGAACATTTGGCACACGCACACGCACGCGCGAGCACGCAGACGGGAAGTATGTTGCCCATAAAAGGCCGTCTATGACTTTAAAAACGGATCGCCAGAGGGAATAAACCAATGATTTCGCGGTTACAACTCCAAATCCCATGGGCCAACCCATCCGTATGGTCTTCAGAACTATGCGCCTTGACCATGGATTCGATACAACATGGTGTTAGGTTCAAATTAGAGAAGAAATAGTGAATAGAGGGAAGACGAAATTCAGCCTATAAAGAGTATTGAAAGAGACTATCAACATGAGTCAGGACGAGCTCCGATTGAGTAATTTTCATAGGTGTTGGAAAGATATGGGGAAAACGAGATGATAGAACTTCTAATTTTCACTACCTGGAACATTTTGCACACACACACACACACGCGCGAGCACGCACACGGGAAATATCATGCCCATAAAAAGTCGTCTATGCCCTTAAAAATGGATCGCCAGAAGGAGAAAACCAACGATTCGCAGTTACAACTCCAAATCCCATGGGCCAACCCATCCGTATGGTCTTCAGAACTATGCGCATCGACCATGGATTGGATACAACATGGTGTTAGGCTCATATTAGAGAAGAAAGAGTGAATAGAGGAAAGACAAAATTCACCCTATAGTGGGTGTTCAATGAGACTATCAACGTGAGTCAGGACGAGCTCCGATTGAGTAATTTTCAGAGGTGTTGGAAAGGTATCGGGAAAACGAGATGATAGAATTTATAATTTTCACGACGAGGTACATTTTGCACATGCACACACACGTGCGAGCAAGCACACGGGAAATATCATGCCCATTAAACACCGTCTAAGCCCGCAAAAAAGGATCGCCAGATGGAGAAAACCAACGATTCGCAGTTACAACTCCAAATCCCACGGGCCAACCCATCCGTATGGTCTTCAGAACTATGCACCTCGACCATGGATTGGATACACCATGGTGTTAGGATCATATTAGAGAAGAAACAGTGAATCGAGGAAAGACAAAATTCACCCTGTAGAGGGTATTCAATGAGACTATCAACGTGAGTCAGGACGAGCTCCGATTGAGTAATTTTCATAGGTGTTGGAAAGGTATCGGGAAAACGAGATAATAGAACTCCTAATTTTCATGACCAAGTACATTTTTCACATGCACACATACGCGCGAGCATGCACACGGGAAATATCATGCCCATAAAAGGCCGTCTATGCCCTCAAAAATGGATCGCCAGATGGAGGAAACCAACGATTTCGCAGTTACATCTCCAAATCCCATGGGCCAACCCATCCGTATGGTCTTCAGAACTATGCGCGTCGACCATGGATTGGATACAACATGGTGTTAGGCTCATATTAGAGAAGAAACAGTGAATAGAGGAAAGACAAAATTCACCCTATAGAGGGTATTAAATGAGACTATCAACGTGAGTCAGGACGAGCTCCAATTTAGTAATTTTCATAGGTGTTGGAAAGGTATCGGGAAAACGAGATGATAGAACTTCTAATTTTCACGACCAGGTACATTTTGCACATGCACGCACACGTGCGAGCACACACACGGGAAATATCATGCCCATAAAAGGCCGTCTATGCCCTCAAAAATGGATCACCAGAAGGAGAAAACCAATGATTTCACAGTTATAACTCCAAATCCCATGGGCCAACCCATCCGTACGGTCTTCAGAACTATGCGCCTCGACCATGGATTGGATACAACATGGTGTTAGGCTCATATTAAAGAAGAAACAGTGAACATAGGAAAGACCAAATTCACCCTATTAAGGGTATTCAAAGAGACTATCAACGTGAGTCAAGACGAGCTCCGATTGAGTAATTTCATAGGTGTTGGAAAGGTATCGGGAAAACGAGATGATAGAACTTCTAATTTTCACTACCTCGAACATTTTGCACACAAATACACACGCGCGAGCTTGCAAACTAGAAATATCTTGCCCATAAAGGTCGTCTATGACATGAAAACGGATCGCCAGATGGAGAAAACCAATGATTTCGCGGTTACAACTCCAAATCCCATGGGCCAACCCATCCGTATGGTCTTCAGAACTATACGCCTCGACCATGGATTCGAGACAACATGGTGTTAGGCTCATATTAGAGAAGAAACAGTGAATAGAGGAAAGACAAAATTCAGACTATAGAGGGTATTCAAGGAGACTATCAACCTGAGTCAAGACGAGCTCCAATTGAGTAATTTTCATAGGTGTTGGAAACGTATTGGCAAAACGAGATGATAAAACTTATAATTTTCACGACCTGGAATATTTTGCACACGCACACGCACGCGCGAGCACGCACACGGGAAATATGTTACCCATAAAAGCCTTTCTATGACTTCGAAAACGGATCGCCAGATGGAGAAAACCAATGATTTCGCGGTTACAACTCCAAATCCCATGGGCCAACCCATCCGTATGGTCTTCAAAACTATGCGCCTCGACCATGGAATCGATACAACATGGTGTTAGGCTCAAATTAGAGAAGAAACAGTGAATAGAGGAAAGACGAAATTCACCCTATAGAGGGTATTCAATGAGACTATCAACATGAGTCAGGACGAGCTCCGATTGAGTAATTTTCATAGGTGTTGGATAGGTATCGGGAAAGCGAGATGGTAGAACTTCTAATTTTCACTACCTGGAACATTTTGCACACACACACGTGCGCGCGTGCATGCAAACTGGAAATATCTTGCCCATAGAAGGTCGTCTATGACATAAAAAACGGATTGCCATATGGAGAAAATCAATGATTTCGCAGTTACAACTCCAAATCCCATGGGCCAACCCATCTGTATGGTCTTCAGAACTATGCGCCTCGACCATGGATTGGATAGAACATGGTGTTAGGCTCATATTAGAGAAGAAACAGTGAATAGAGGAAAGACAAAATTCACCCTATAGAGGGTATTCAATGAGACTATCAACGTGAGTCAGGACGAGCTCCGATTGAGTAATTTTCATAGGTGTTGGAAAGGTATGGGGAAAATGAGGATAGAACTTCTAATTTTCACGACCAGGTACATTTTGCACGTGCACACACACACGCGAGCAAGCACACGGGAAATATCATGCCCATAAAAGGCCGTCTATGCCCTCAAAAATGGATCGCCAGATGGAGAAAGCCAACGATTTCAGAGTTACAACTCCAAATCCCATGGGCCAACCCATCCGTATAGTCTTGAGAACAATGCGCCATGACCATAGATTGGATGCAACATGGTGTTAGGCTCATATTAGAGAAGAAACAATGAATAGAGGAAAGACAAAATTCAGACTACAGAGGGTATTCAACAAGACTATCAACGTTAGTCAGGACGAGCTCCGATTGAGTAATTGTAATAGGAGTTGGAAAGGTATCGGGAAAACAAGATGATAGAACTTCTAATTTTCACGGCCAGGTACATTTTGCACATGCACACACACGCGCGAGCACGCACACGGGAAATATGATGCCCATAAAAGGCCTTCTATGCCCTCAAAAATGGATCGCCAGATGGAGAAAACCAACGATTTCGCAGTTACAACTCCAAATCCAATGGGCCAACCCATCCGTATGGTCTTCAGAACTATGCGCCTGGACCATGGATTCGATACAACATGGTGTTAGGTTCAAATTAGAGAAGAAACAGTGAATAGAGGAAAGACGAAATTCAGCCTATAAAGAGTATTCGAAGAGACTATCAACGTGAGTCAGGACGAGCTCCGATTGAGTACTTTTCATGGGTGTTGGAAAGATATCGGGAAAACGAGATGATAGAACTTCTAATTTTCACTACCTGGAACATTTTGCACACAC
Source organism: Hordeum marinum (assembly GCA_022496015.1). NCBI lineage: Eukaryota > Viridiplantae > Streptophyta > Magnoliopsida > Poales > Poaceae > Hordeum > Hordeum marinum. The sequence continues at coordinate 143,224,116 of CM039672.1, forward strand.
ACACACACACACGCACGAGCACGCACACGGGAAATATCATGCCCATAAAAGGTCGTCTTTGCCCTTAAAAATGGATCGCCAGATGGAGAAAACCAACGATTCGCAGTTACAACTCCAAATCCCATGGGCCAACCCATCCGTATGGTCTTCAGAACTATGCGCCTCGACCATGGATTGGATACAACATGGTGTTAGGCTCATATTAGAGAAGAAATAGTGAATAGAGGACAGACAAAATTCACCCTATGGAGGGTATTCAATGAGACTATCAGCGTGAGTTAGGACGAGCTCCGATTGAGTAATTTTCACAGGTGTTGGAAAGGTATCGGGAAAACGAGATGATAGAACTTATAATTTTCACGACCAGGTACGTTTTGCACATGCACACACACGTGCGAGCAAGCACACGGGAAATATCATGCCCATTAAACCCCGCCTATGCCCACAAAAATGGATAGCCAGATGGAGAAAACCAACGATTTCGCAGTTACAACTCCAAATCCCATGGGCCAACCCATCCGTATGGTCTTCAGAACTATGCGCCTCGACCATGGATTGGATACACCATGGTGTTAGGCTCATATTAGAAAAGAAACAGTGAATCGAGGAAAGACAAAATTCACCCTATAGAGGGTGTTCAATGAGACTATCAACGTGAGTCAGGACGAGCTCCAATTGAGTAATTTTCATAGATGTTGGAAAGGTACCGGGAAAACGAGATAATAGAACTTCTAATTTTCACGACCATGTACATTTTTCACACGCACACATACGCGCGAGCACGCACACGGGAAATATCATGCCCATAAAAGGCCGTCTATGCCCTAAAAAATGGATCGCCAGATGGAGGAAAGCAACGATTTTGCAGTTACATCTCCAAATCCCATGGGCCAACCCATCCGTATGGTCTTCAGAACTATGCGCCTCAACCATGGATTGGATACAACATGGTGTTAGGCTCATATTAGAGAAGAAACAAGGAATAGAGGAAAGACAACATTCACCCTATAGAGGGTATTCAATGAGACTATCAATGTGAGTCAGGACGAGCTCCAATTTAGTAATTTTCATAGGTGTTGGAAAGGTATCGGGAAAACGAGATGATAGAAGTTCTAATTTTCATGACCAGGTACATTTTGCACATGCTCGCACGCGTGCGAGCTCGCACACGGGAAATATCATGCCCATAAAAGGCCGTCTATGCCCTAAAAAATGGATCACCAGAAGGAGAAAACCAATGATTTCGCAGTTATAACTCCAAATCCCATGGGCCAACCCATCCGTATGGTCTTCAGAACTATGCGCCTCGACCATGGATTGGATACAACATGGTGTTAGGCTCATATTAAAGAACAAACGGTGAATAGAGGAAAGATCAAATTCACCCTATTAAGGGTATTCAAAGAGACTATCAACGTGAGTGAGGACGAGCTCCGATTGAGTAATTTCATAGGTGTTGGAAAGGTATCGGGAAAACGAGATGATAGAACTTCTAATTTTCACTACCTCGAACATTTTGCACACACGTACACACGCGCGAGCACGCAAACTGGAAATATCGTGCCCATAAAAGGTCGTCTATGACATCAAAAATGGATCACTAGATGGAGAAAACCAATGATTTCGCGGTTACAACTCCAAATCCCATGGGCCAACCCATCCGTATGGTCTTCAGAACTATGCGCCTCGACCATGGATTCGAGACAACATGGTGTTAGGCTCATATTAGAGAAGAAACAGTGAATAGAGGAAAGACAAAATTCAGACTATAGAGGGTATTCAACGAAACTATCAACCCGAGTCAGGACGAGCTCCGATTGAGTTATTTTCATAGGTGTTGGAAACGTATTGGCAAAACGAGATGATAAAACTTATAATATTCACGACCTGGAACATTTTGCACATGCACACGCACGCGCGAGCACGCACACGGGAAATATGTTACCCATAAAAGGTCGTCTATGACTTCAAAAATGGATCGCCAGCTGGAGAAAACCAATGATTTCGCAGTTACAACTCCAAATCCCATGGGCCAACCCATCCGTATGGTCTTCAGAACTATGCGCCTCGACCATGGAATCGATACAACATGGTGTTAGGTTCAAATTAGAGAAGAAACAGTGAATAGAGGAAAGACGAAATTTGCCCTATAGAGGGTATTCAATGAGACTATCAACGTCAGTCAGGACGAGCTCCGATTGAGTAATTTTCATAGGTGTTGGAAAGGTATCGGGAAAACGAGATGGTAGAACTTCTAATTTTCACTACCTGGAACATTTTGCACACACACACACACACGCGCGAGCATGCAAACTGGAAACATCTTGCCCATAAAAGGTCGTCTATGACATAAAAAACGGATTGCCATATGGAGAAAATCAATGATTTCGCAGTTACAACTCCAAATCCCATGGGCCAACCCATCTGTATGGTCTTCAGAACTATGCGCCTCGACCATGGATTGGATAGAACATGGTGTTAGGCTCATATTAGAGAAGAAACAGTGAATAGAGGAAAGACAAAATTCACCCTATAGAGGGTATTCAATGAGACTATCAACGTGAGTCAGGACGAGCTCCGATTGAGTAATTTTCATAGGTGTTGGAAAGGTATGGGGAAAATGAGGATAGAACTTCTAATTTTCACGACCAGGTACATTTTGCACGTGCACACACACACGCGAGCAAGCACACGGGAAATATCATGCCCATAAAAGGCCGTCTATGCCCTCAAAAATGGATCGCCAGATGGAGAAAGCCAACGATTTCAGAGTTACAACTCCAAATCCCATGGGCCAACCCATCCGTATAGTCTTGAGAACAATGCGCCATGACCATAGATTGGATACAACATGGTGTTAGGCTCATATTAGAGAAGAAACAATGAATAGAGGAAAGACAAAATTCAGACTACAGAGGGTATTCAACAAGACTATCAACGTTAGTCAGGACGAGCTCCGATTGAGTAATTGTAATAGGAGTTGGAAAGGTATCGGGAAAACAAGATGATAGAACTTCTAATTTTCACGGCCAGGTACATTTTGCACATGCACACACACGCGCGAGCACGCACACGGGAAATATGATGCCCATAAAAGGCCTTCTATGCCCTCAAAAATGGATCGCCAGATGGAGAAAACCAACGATTTCGCAGTTACAACTCCAAATCCAATGGGCCAACCCATCCGTATGGTCTTCAGAACTATGCGCCTGGACCATGGATTCGATACAACATGGTGTTAGGTTCAAATTAGAGAAGAAACAGTGAATAGAGGAAAGACGAAATTCAGCCTATAAAGAGTATTCGAAGAGACTATCAACGTGAGTCAGGACGAGCTCCGATTGAGTAATTTTCATGGGTGTTGGAAAGATATCGGGAAAACGAGATGATAGAACTTCTAATTTTCACTACCTGGAACATTTTACACACACACACACACACGCACGAGCACGCACACGGGAAATATCATGCCCATAAAAGGTCGTCTTTGCCCTTAAAAATGGATCGCCAGATGGAGAAAACCAACGATTCGCAGTTACAACTCCAAATCCCATGGGCCAACCCATCCGTATGGTCTTCAGAACTATGCGCCTCGACCATGGATTGGATACAACATGGTGTTAGGCTCATATTAGAGAAGAAATAGTGAATAGAGGACAGACAAAATTCACCCTATGGAGGGTATTCAATGAGACTATCAGCGTGAGTTAGGACGAGCTCCGATTGAGTAATTTTCACAGGTGTTGGAAAGGTATCGGGAAAACGAGATGATAGAACTTATAATTTTCACGACCAGGTACGTTTTGCACATGCACACACACGTGCGAGCAAGCACACGGGAAATATCATGCCCATTAAACCCCGCCTATGCCCACAAAAATGGATAGCCAGATGGAGAAAACCAACGATTTCGCAGTTACAACTCCAAATCCCATGGGCCAACCCATCCGTATGGTCTTCAGAACTATGCGCCTCGACCATGGATTGGATACACCATGGTGTTAGGCTCATATTAGAAAAGAAACAGTGAATCGAGGAAAGACAAAATTCACCCTATAGAGGGTGTTCAATGAGACTATCAACGTGAGTCAGGACGAGCTCCAATTGAGTAATTTTCATAGATGTTGGAAAGGTACCGGGAAAACGAGATAATAGAACTTCTAATTTTCACGACCATGTACATTTTTCACACGCACACATACGCGCGAGCACGCACACGGGAAATATCATGCCCATAAAAGGTCGTCTATGCCCTAAAAAATGGATCGCCAGATGGAGGAAAGCAACGATTTTGCAGTTACATCTCCAAATCCCATGGGCCAACCCATCCGTATGGTCTTCAGAACTATGCGCCTCAACCATGGATTGGATACAACATGGTGTTAGGCTCATATTAGAGAAGAAACAAGGAATAGAGGAAAGACAAAATTCACCCTATAGAGGGTATTCAATGAGACTATCAATGTGAGTCAGGACGAGCTCCAATTTAGTAATTTTCATAGGTGTTGGAAAGGTATCGGGAAAATGAGATGATAGAAGTTCTAATTTTCATGACCAGGTACATTTTGCACATGCTCGCACGCGTGCGAGCTCGCACATGGGAAATATCATGCCCATAAAAGGCCGTCTATGCCCTAAAAAATGGATCACCAGAAGGAGAAAACCAATGATTTCGCAGTTATAACTCCAAATCCCATGGGCCAACCCATCCGTATGGTCTTCAGAACTATGCGCCTCGACCATGGATTGGATACAACATGGTGTTAGGCTCATATTAAAGAACAAACAGTGAATAGAGGAAAGATCAAATTCACCCTATTAAGGGTATTCAAAGAGACTATCAACGTGAGTGAGGACGAGCTCCGATTGAGTAATTTCATAGGTGTTGGAAAGGTATCGGGAAAACGAGATGATAGAACTTCTAATTTTCACTACCTCGAACATTTTGCACACACGTACACACGCGCGAGCACGCAAACTGGAAATATCGTGCCCATAAAAGGTCGTCTATGACATCAAAAATGGATCACCAGATGGAGAAAACCAATGATTTCGCGGTTACAACTCCAAATCCCATGGGCCAACCCATCCGTATGGTCTTCAGAACTATGCGCCTCGACCATGGATTCGAGACAACATGGTGTTAGGCTCATATTAGAGAAGAAACAGTGAATAGAGGAAAGACAAAATTCAGACTATAGAGGGTATTCAACGAAACTATCAACCCGAGTCAGGACGAGCTCCGATTGAGTTATTTTCATAGGTGTTGGAAACGTATTGGCAAAACGAGATGATAAAACTTATAATATTCACGACCTGGAACATTTTGCACATGCACACGCACGCGCGAGCACGCACACGGGAAATATGTTACCCATAAAAGGTCGTCTATGACTTCAAAAATGGATCGCCAGCTGGAGAAAACTAATGATTTCGCGGTTACAACTCCAAATCCCATGGGCCAACCCATCCGTATGGTCTTCAAAACTATGCGCCTCGACCATGGAATCGATACAACATGGTGTTAGGTTCAAATTAGAGAAGAAACAGTGAATAGAGGAAAGACGAAATTTGCCCTATAGAGGGTATTCAATGAGACTATCAACGTCAGTCAGGACGAGCTCCGATTGAGTAATTTTCATAGGTGTTGGAAAGGTATCGGGAAAACGAGATGGTAGAACTTCTAATTTTCACTACCTGGAACATTTTGCACACACACACACACACGCGCGAGCATGCAAACTGGAAACATCTTGCCCATAAAAGGTCGTCTATGACATCAAAATCGGATCGCCAGATGGAGAAAACCAATGATTTCGCAGTTACAACTCCGTATCCCATGGGCCAACCCATCCGTATGGTCTTCAGAACTATGCGCCTCGACCATGGATTGGATAGAACATGGTGTTAGGCTCATATTAGAGAAGAAACAGTGAATAGAGGAAAGACAAATTCACCCTATAGAGGGTATTCAATGAGACTATCAACGTGAGTCAGGACGAGCTCCGATTGAGTAATTTTCATAGGTGTTGGAAAGGTATGGGGAAAATGAGGATAGAACTTCTAATTTTCACGACCAGGTACATTTTGCACGTGCACACACACACGCGAGCAAGCACACGGGAAATATCATGCCCATAAAAGGCCGTCTATGCCCTCAAAAATGGATCGCCAGATGGAGAAAACCAACGATTTCAGAGTTACAACTCCAAATCCCATGGGCCAACCCATCCGTATAGTCTTGAGAACAATGCGCCATGACCATAGATTGGATACAACATGGTGTTAGGCTCATATTAGAGAAGAAACAATGAATAGAGGAAAGACAAAATTCAGACTATAGAGGGTATTCAACAAGACTATCAACGTTAGTCAGGACGAGCTCCGATTGAGTAATTGTAATAGGAGTTGGAAAGGTATCGGGAAAACAAGATGATAGAACTTCTAATTTTCATGGCCAGGTACATTTTGCACACGCACACACACGCGCGAGCACGCACACGGGAAATATGATGCCCATAAAAGGGCTTCTATGCCCTCAAAAATGGATCGCCAGATGGAGAAAACCAACGATTTCGCAGTTACAACTCCAAATCCAATGGGCCAACCCATCCGTATGGTCTTCAGAACTATGCGCCTGGACCATGGATTCGATACAACATGGTGTTAGGTTCAAATTAGAGAAGAAACAGTGAATAGAGGAAAGACGAAATTCAGCCTATAAAGAGTATTCAAAGAGACTATCAACGTGAGTCAGGACGAGCTCCGATTGAGTAATTTTCATGGGTGTTGGAAAGATATGGGGAAAACGAGATGATAGAACTTCTAATTTTCACTACCTGGAACATTTTGCACACACACACACACGCACGAGCACGCACATGGGAAATATCATGCCCATAAAAGGTCGTCTTTGCCCTTAAAAATGGATCGCCAGATGGAGAAAACCAACGATTCGCAGTTACAACTCCAAATCCCATGGGCCAACCCATCCGTATGGTCTTCAGAACTATGCGCCTCGACCATGGATTGGATACAACATGGTGTTAGGCTCATATTAGAGAAGAAATAGTGAATAGAGGAGAGACAAAATTCACCCTATGGAGGGTATTCAATGAGACTATCAGCGTGAGTTAGGACGAGCTCCGATTGAGTAATTTTCACAGGTGTTGGAAAGGTATCGGGAAAACGAGATGATAGAACTTATAAGTTTCACGACCAGGTATGTTTTGCACATGCACACACACGTGCGAGCAAGCACACGGGATATATCATGCCCATTAAACCCCGCCTATGCCCGCAAAAATGGATAGCCAGATGGAGAAAACCAACGATTTCGCAGTTACAACTCCAAGTCCCATGGGCCAACCCATCCGTATGGTCTTCAGAACTATGCGCCTCGACCATGGATTGGATACACCATGGTGTTAGGCTCATATTAGAGAAGAAACAGTGAATCGAGGAAAGACAAAATTCACCCTATAGAGGGTATTCAATGAGACTATCAACATGAGTCAGGACGAGCTCCAATTGAGTAATTTTCATAGGTGTTGGAAAGGTACCGGGAAAACGAGATAATAGAGCTTCTAATTTTCACTACCATGTAACATTTTGCACACACACACACACACGCACGAGCACGCACACGGGAAATATCATGCCCATAAAAGGTCGTCTATGCCCTAAAAATGGATCGCCAGATGGAGGAAAGCAACGATTTCGCAGTTACAATCTCCAAATCCCATGGGCCAACCCATCCGTATGGTCTTCAGAACTATGCGCCTCGACCATGGATTGGATACAACATGGTGTTAGGCTCATATTAGAGAAGAAACAGTGAATAGAGGAAAGACAAAATTCACCCTATAGAGGGTATTCAATGAGACTATCAGCGTGAGTTAGGACGAGCTCCGATTGAGTAATTTTCACAGGTGTTGGAAAGGTATCGGGAAAATGAGATGATAGAACTTATAATTTTCACGACCAGGTACTGTTTTGCACATGCACACACACGTGCGAGCAAGCACACGGGAAATATCATGCCCATTAAACCCCGCCTATGCCCACAAAAATGGATAGCCAGATGGAGAAAACCAACGATTTCGCAGTTACAACTCCAAATCCCATGGGCCAACCCATCCGTATGGTCTTCAGAACTATGCGCCTCGACCATGGATTGGATACACCATGGTGTTAGGCTCATATTAGAAAAGAAACAGTGAATCGAGGAAAGACAAATTCACCCTATAGAGGGTGTTCAATGAGACTATCAACGTGAGTCAGGACGAGCTCCAATTGAGTAATTTTCATAGATGTTGGAAAGGTACCGGGAAAACGAGATAATAGAGCTTCTAATTTTCACGACCATGTACATTTTTCACACGCACACATACGCGCGAGCACGCACACGGGAAATATCATGCCCATAAAAGGCCGTCTATGCCCTAAAAAATGGATCGCCAGATGGAGGAAAGCAACGATTTTGCAGTTACATCTCCAAATCCCATGGGCCAACCCATCCGTATGGTCTTCAGAACTATGCGCCTCAACCATGGATTGGATACAACATGGTGTTAGGCTCATATTAGAGAAGAAACAAGGAATAGAGGAAAGACAAAATTCACCCTATAGAGGGTATTCAATGAGACTATCAACGTGAGTCCGGACGAGCTCCAATTTAGTAATTTTCATAGGTGTTGGAAAGGTATCGGGAAACGAGATGATAGAAGTTCTAATTTTCATGACCAGGTACATTTTGCACATGCTCGCACGCGTGCGAGCTCGCACACGGGAAATATCATGCCCATAAAAGGCCGTCTATGCCCTAAAAAATGGATCACCAGAAGGAGAAAACCAATGATTTCGCAGTTATAAACTCCAAATCCCATGGGCCAACCCATCCGTATGGTCTTCAGAACTATGCGCCTCGACCATGGATTGGATACAACATGGTGTTAGGCTCATATTAAAGAACAAACGGTGAATAGAGGAAAGATCAAATTCACCCTATTAAGGGTATTCAAAGAGACTATCAACGTGAGTGAGGACGAGCTCCGATTGAGTAATTTCATAGGTGTTGGAAAGGTATCGGGAAAACGAGATGATAGAACTTCTAATTTTCACTACCTCGAACATTTTGCACACACGTACACACGCGCGAGCACGCAAACTGGAAATATCGTGCCCATAAAAGGTCGTCTATGACATCAAAAATGGATCACCAGATGGAGAAAACCAATGATTTCGCGGTTACAACTCCAAATCCCATGGGCCAACCCATCCGTATGGTCTTCAGAACTATGCGCCTCGACCATGGATTCGAGACAACATGGTGTTAGGCTCATATTAGAGAAGAAACAGTGAATAGAGGAAAGACAAAATTCAGACTATAGAGGGTATTCAACGAAACTATCAACCCGAGTCAGGACGAGCTCCGATTGAGTTATTTTCATAGGTGTTGGAAACGTATTGCAAAACGAGATGATCAACTTATAATTTCACGACCTGGAACATTTTGCACATGCACACGCACGCGCGAGCACGCACACGGGAATATGTTACCCATAAAAGGTCG